>OY796890.1:13084037-13684037 GCA_963680785.1 Diplosoma virens | reverse complement strand
GACTTCAAAATCATAGCAAGGAAAAACGGAAAATGACGGTCGCAGGGGGAACAACAATCCCTATTTCCTCTAATGTTTCAAAAATAGTGGCAGAATTTTTGTGAATACCCCCGGAAAACCTCACGCACTGTGGTGGTACAACTTTTGGTATGACAATAATAATTACCACTATGGTCCCACAACTTATTGCAGTGAACGCATTGGTGCACACCACAATATTGCTCAAAATTTGCAACAACACTAAGATGATTTTCGTAAACGTTCAATCGCATTGTCTCCTTGTAGAACTCGTAGCTATGTTGGACAAGTTTGGCGACCTTGCCGTCAAGCTCATACTCAATGAGATTCAGTTCAAAAAAATCCTCTAAGTGGATAAAATCAAAAAGTTGAATGCACGAAAAAGTGAAGGTGCAATGTCAAAATGAGTACAATATTTATGAAACAAATTTTTGGTAGCCTTCTCACATCAGCGAGGATCTGCATCGTGATACACTGCCAAACAACGAAAAAAACACAAGTTGTAGCTAGAACGTTTCGCAAACCATGGTTATTTTTATTGTAATCGGGTAAAAAAATTGGGGCGCCAAGAGGGGCGTCTTTTACATGATTAACATAAAATGTAATATTGGGGATATCTACTACTTTCCATTTGGTGTCGGGACGATTAATTTTATCAAAAAATGATTCTTCCGCCAACGCTTTTAAAAACTCTAACAACTCTTGACGATTACTGATCAAACGCGCAGATTCCATCATTACGTTATTATTGTAAGACGCATGGTAATAACGCAATTTCCCATTATCGATGTTTTTTAAAATATAACCAAAATTATAATTTAATTTAAAACGGTTTCTTTGCAGTTGTAAAATACAATTGATGATTTTTGGAATTAGTAGTTTCAAATCTTCATTATAACAAAAATTAAAAATTGATTGCACTTTCCCTTTTTTGGAGAAAGTCTGGATGCTGGTCCGATGTTTTCGTATGAAAGTGTTGATTTCCCCGTCCGGTTCCATTATTTTTTCTGGGAGGTCTTCAGCTTGGGATCGTTCGAAGAAAAACCAAAATTAATTTCAATTCAAACTTTTTTATATAAAAACGTACCATTGATAATTGCAACAGGATTGGGTTGGTTTTCAGTTTGTGCCACATCTGTAAAAAAATGAAATATTAACTTAAGATCAAACTGTTACAATAAATAGACTTACTCTTTGTATCCTCAACTAAATTGTCATTTTCAAACGGAATTTTTGACGACTTTTCCGGCAAGGTACCAATTTGTGGCCGATCTAACAAAAACCACAATTAGCTTTAAATCAAAAATTTTTTATCAAAACTTATTGTTTGAGTTTAGTTCAACAACTTTAACAGAATTTTTAGTAAAATTCTGGAGCTCTAAGAAAAGACCAGAATTATTTAAAAATTAACTCGCTTTCCATAAAAACTTACCATTGGTATTCTTAGAAGAAATGATTTTTGCTTTTTTGTTTGGGGGTGCTTCTAAGGTGTCTGTGGATAACAACACTATTTATCACAAATCAAGTTGTTTTAAAATAGACTTACCATTTGCAATAGAATTAGGGTTGGGTTTGCTCACTTTTGCATCATCTATGAAAAACAATTGTGTTAATTCAAAATTAAACTGTTGAAATAAATAAACTTACCATTTGCGACCTCGACCAAAATGTTATTTTCAACTGGAATTTCTGATAAATTTTTTGGGGAGACCCCAATCTGTGACCACTTTAAGAAAACCAAAATTAATTTCAAATCGAAAATATTTTGAAGATTAACTCACCGTTTACATTTTTCGCAGAATTATCTTTACACTCTCTAGCTTGTGGTGCTTCTGAAGAACCTGTAATTGTTTTCAAATAAATAAGTAAAGAATATGACAAAAATATTTTATTTCAAGATCAAATTGTTTAGAAAATAAAAACTTACCACAAACTTTCTGGTGTCTTTTTAAACTATCAACTCTGCTAAAAGTTTTTTTGCACTTTTGACATTGAACCCCTGTTTCTTTTTTATGAATATTTTTCTTGTGAGGACGCAAATTATCTATACGGTTGAAAGTTTTTTGACAAACATCACATTCGTATAACGGCATCTTGACAAAAGATTATCAACAAAATTGACCTGCACAATATAACTCTTTGACACTAGAATAGCTGAGTGTACAGGGGCACCTGCTTATACAGCTGCGGAAAAGCTATTGCATAAGAAACCCGACGTGTTGTAACTTACCCTTCTCAGGAAATATTTTGACAGGTTTTTTCTATGGAGTGCTTAAAAACAGGAAAGTGGTAAAAAGACTTTTCTATTATGCACTTAAAGTCAGGAAACTAGTTTGACAGGTTCGCTTCGCTTGCGCTTAAAAACGGGAAATGGATTGATAGGTTCGCTTCGCTTGCACTTAAAAACAGGAAAAGGTTTGACAGGTTTTGGTTATGGTGTGACGAAAATCAGGAAAAGTTTTGACAGGTTTGCTTCACGTGCACTTCAAGTTAGGAAAAGGTTTGACAGGTTCGTTTTAAGAGTACTTAAAATAAGAAGCGGTTTGACTTTACCATTTAAAAATTTGTACAAACTTTTGAAGTATCTCATACCATGTCTTGGTTGGGAACCAAACTCAGAACTACTGTCTATCATAGGGTTAGGACTTATATTACCTTGAGCAGGTTTAGATTTATTTTATTTATTTATTTTTTTTTTGTCTACGACCAAGACACGAAAAGTCAAGCAAAACAAAATATATAAATGCATTACAAAAACATTTGGTCGCCATGACTAGATGCCAGCGAAAGACCAACAAGGTCACCAAAGTCAGCCAGCACCTCAAAATAATTAAAGTGATAACATGTACATGTTCAAATAGGCTACAATTCAGTAGAAACAAATAATAGTACACACCATTATGCAATGACATACAACAGATATCATAACAATTTACAGCTGGTACAAAACACACCGAGAAATTTACAAAGAGAAAAACAACAATAAACAAAAATACAACACATAAGTCTAAAAACAAGTAATATTATACATTAAAATAAACTGATTAAAGTTACAGTATTGATAGCCTACATAAAGGTGAAAAATTCCACAAAAAATTAAAGGTTAAAAAAAATACACAATAAATATGATTTCAAGAAATTTATATATGAATACACAATAAAAGTTGTAGATATGAAATACACAATAAATATGATTTCAAGCACATAAAGGTGAAAAATTCCACAAAAAATTAAAGGTTAAAAAAAATACACAATAAATATGATTTCAAGAAATTTATATATGAATACACAATAAAAGTTGTAGATATGAAATACACAATAAATATGATTTCAAGCAAACGATGTAAAAAAAAAAAGAAACATATATTTCCTTTTTTACATTATATCAAGTTAATCGAAAATAACAAAAACAACTATATTAATGATAAAGAGGGCATGCAATACAAGTAATTAATGCAATACAATTGATATAGGAAATATACAGTATACATAAGTTATTGAAATATATATAATTGGTGAAAGTTGAAGAAACAGCATAGCACAAATATGTCAAAGAAAAAAAACAATATATGACATTAAGAAAACTGATATATATGTATTATTCGTAATACTATTTTTTTTAAATAATTACTTTGCTTATTATTATTTTTCATAGGCTTTTGAAAGAATTACTTTGTAATTTTTAATGAAAGAAATAAGAGATAATTTTTTTATATCACTGGGTACAGTAGACCACAATTTTGCTCCAATGTATTGCAGTCTTTGTTTACCAGATTGTTTTGTAACAGAATGCAGAAAAAAATTTCCATCAGTGCTATATCTTGTTGAATGTTGATGCACACTGTTTATTTTATCATAATAGTTATAAAAACAATAAGGTAACATATGATTTTCAAATTTATACATAAATTTAACAACTTCTAGTTGAAAAAGATCAAATAGTTTTAGCACATTAAATTCTTTGTATAGCATGTTAATTGGGGTCCTAATGTTCTTAAATAAAGAAGCCCTTATAATTCTGTTTTGCAATGTTTCTATGGTCATCAAGAGTGTTTTGTTAGCCCGTCCCCAGTTTAAAATAGAATATTGTAAGTGCGATTGAATTAACGAAAAATATAATATTCTTAAAGTACTGAATGGCACATAATGCCTTAGTTTATAAAAAATGCCACTTGTTTTTGACAATTTGCTGCATATGTTAGATACATGATGTTCCCAATTTAATTTGTCATCCAAAAAAATACCTAAATATCTTACATGATCTGTTTGTTTAATTTCATTTTTTCCTATGGTTAATTTAAAAGAAGATGTAGTAATGCTTTTTTTACATATAACCATATATTTAGTTTTGTTAAAATTAAGAGATAGTTTGTTTGATTTAAACCATGAGTCAATTTTCTTCAGTTCTATATTCATATTTTGTTCAAGTATGAGTAAATTTGGATCAGCTAGATGTAGATTTGTATCATCTGCAAATATTGTAGTAATACATTTAGTTGCATTTGGCAAATCGTTAATATAGAGTAAAAATAATAATGGTCCCAATACAGACCCTTGTGGAACACCACAACACATGTATTTAAATTCTGAAAAGTTATTTCCTATTTTGGTACACTGTTTTCTATCTTTTAAGTATGACATCAATAATTTCCAAATTTTACCTCGAAAACCATATATATTTAATTTTTTTAAAAGGATGTCATGATTTATTGAATCAAAGGCTTTACTAATATCAAGGAAAACTGAACATGTAATTTTATTACTTTCTAAGTTAAGAAGAAGGTCATCATACATTGATGTAATTGCAAGACTAGTTGAATCATTTGTTCTAAATCCATGTTGTTGGTTTGTTAATATTTTGTTTTTGTCAAGAAATTTGATCATTTTTTTATATAAAATTTTTTCCAAAATTTTAGCTAAAGCAGGAAGAAGAGAAATTGGTCTGAAGTCAGCTAGTTCTTGCGGATTAGATACTTTTGGTATTGGAATTACTTGGGATTGTTTAAAGATTTTTGGAAATGTTTCTTGTTCAATACATTTAGTAAAAATTTGGGCAAGAAGCAAACTTATAACGTTTTTACTCATTTTTATAAATTTAGTGCTAATTTGCAACAAGCCACAAGCTGATTTCGTTTTTAAATTGTTTATTTCTTCAGGAATCAAACTCAGGACTACTGTTTTTCTTAGGTTAGGATTAAGATTTATATTATCTTGGCAAGGAAACAAACTCAGGACTACTGCTTTTCTTAGGGTTAGGATTAAGATTTATATTATCTTGGGAAGGAATTGAACTCAGGACCACTGTTTTTCTTAGGGTTAGGATTTATACTATCTTGGGTGGGAATCAAATTCAGGACTACTGCTTTTCTTAGGTTTAGGGTTGGAATCTTACTTCTAACTTGAGCAGGAATCAAACTTAGAACCATTGCTTTCTTAAGGTTAGGATTTAGCTGTCTTGGATAAGAATTGAACTTAGAACCACCGTCTTTCTTAGGAATAGGATTAGAAATAGGAATAGGATTAGAAATAGGATTATAAATAGGATTAGGAATAGGATTAGAAATAGGATTAGGAATGAGATTCGAAATAGAATTTGGAATAGGATTTGGAATAGGATTTGGAATAGGATTAGAAATAGGATTAGGAATAGGATTAGGATTAGGATTTAAAATAGGATTCGGACCCATCTTTTACACCTCCACCTCCTCCACTGCTCTCTAGCGCCACCAGCGAAAAACTACGCCAAAAAATCATTACATACTACTTAATATGACAGATGCAAATAAGCAAAATATAAAAGACTGTTTTATTTTTTGTAAAAGCGCAAGAAAAAAATCTTTCAAAGTTGTTGGTGTAACTTTTTTGAAAAAGTAACGAACTGTTAAAGATAAATTTTAATCTTTGATAGTTTAGGTTTTAATTTAATTCTAATTTGATAAGCTAAATGTAGCTCACACAGTAATGGCTTTAAAAGGGTGCGAGTGGTGCGGTCGCACTGGGCCCCCCTACACAAGAAATTGCTCTATTTTTACAAAGGAACACTAGGACGTTGATGGCAGGTCAAAAAAAAAAAATGCATCCGTAATTCACGACATTTTGCACACTATATAGAGGCTGGCCAACTTAAAGGTAGCCCGATCTCTCGATAGGTTGTGGCTCACTTAAAAGTAGCCTGATTTCTCGATAAGTTGTATAGGTGATAGGTTGATGTAGTTGATGGCCTCGATAGGCTGTAGTGTAGGCCAATGTACCAAATATGTTATCTTTCTCTAATCAATTTTTTTTTCAGATTAAGGCTCCAAATTTCTTAAAATCAACAGTTAAAATTTTTTAAGGATTGTGTTTTCGCTGCAGCAGAGAATAGTGATTGTGGAAGCTTATCTGCGCACAGGATCAATTAAGGAAACGCAACAGGCATTTCTGAAAAAATACCCAGAGGTAAAAGCACCAGCAAAACGTTCGGTTCAGAGCTTGGTAAAGAAATGGCGCGAAACAGGCTCTGTCGAAAACGTGAAAAAGCAAAGACCTAAATTAGTCCGGACGCCAGAAGTTGTCAGTGATATCCAACAGCGGATTTCAAGAAGTCCACAAAAGTCAACTCGGAACTATCCCAGCAAATCGGTTTATCACGAACAACATGCCAGCGTATACTTAAATCTTTGAGCATGAGAGCATACAGAATAACATGTGTTCAGGAGCTGAAGTTGCCTGACACAGATAAACATCTTCAGTATTGCAGGTGGCTGCTGAGTATGGTTGAAGAAGGGCGTTTGGACCCACTGCTGTACTTTATGTCGGATGAAGCATGGTTTCACCTATCAGGATATGTGAATTCCCTGAACACGCGCTATTGGTCTTCTGAAAATCCGAACGTAATTCACAAAACGCCACTGCTTGACTTGAAAATTGGTGTTTGGTGCGCAGTTTCAGGAACTAAGATAGTCGCCCCAATTTTTTTTAATCAACTGTGAACACTGACGTTTATCTACACATCTTGGAACAGTTTAATGACCAACTGACACCACAAGACAAAATGCAATTCTTTTTTCTACAAGATGGCGCTACATGCCACACGTCTCACAGATCACTAACACGAGTTCATGGTCGACATGTTTTCGGAAGAGAGAACAATAAGCAAAGGGTTATGGTTATGCCATGTTCCCCGGACTTGTCATCATGTGATTTTTATCTTTGCAGGACTTTAAAACAAAAAGTTTATGCAAATAATCCTCACAATCTAGACCAACTAAAGGAGAACATTACCAACGCTATCAGGAGAATCACCAGAGAAGAGCTACAGGCAGTATCTGCAAACGTTGTTAAACGTGCTCAGAAATGCATAGATGTCAACGGGGAGCACTTCCAGCATCTTTTATAATATTACAGGTAAATAAAACAATCTTTTATAACACTACAGGTAATTTAAACAATGAAAGAATGTTTCTCTTCTCTACTAGATTTTCTGGGGTACTTTTAAGTGGGCCAACCTGTACTACTACAATTCAAACTGAAAGTACATTATACTGCTGCTACAAAATCGAAAACTTTTTTTCTTTAGAGGGCACCATAATTTTTGAAGGAAAATCTGGAAAGGTCCGATGAATTTGAGGAAAAGACTTTTTTTTTTTTTTTTTGTAGAGAGTACCATGATTTTTTGGAGGAAAATTGGGAAACTTAAGATGAATTTGAACAGAAGACTTCTTTTTTTTTTTAGAGAACACCACGAATTTCGGAAGAAAATTGTTGGCTTGAAGCGAAGACCTTTTTCTTAGCAATCACTTTGCTTTCATGTACCAAAAACTGCTTCAGCCACCTTTTTTTGAGACACTAAATAGTGGCCTCCCCTTACTTTCTTGCATGGGCCCCCCCTTTTCTAAGGTCATCACTGAGCTTACACTTCCGTTTTAAAATACATAGAAATATATCTTAATTTTTCCCAAAAAAAGTAAAACATTCTATTTCTTAAAAGGAAAGGTAAGAATTCAGGATAAGAAAAACTAAACATATTTTAATTAATAAAAATTAACAAACGAACGACTTCCAAAACTTTAACCCTTTGCGTCCAATTAATTTTACCGAATTTTGCTTATCTGGTCCAAATCTTTTTAATTAAGAAACCAATCAAGCGTATTTGCGCTTACAATCATGCCTGAAATAGGGTTCGGACTTGCTGTAGCGACTGCATACTACAAAAATTTATGTAATTCAGTCCAATTTCATCGCAGGGATGAGATTGGACTGAATTACATAAATTTATTAATCATCCCTGGGATGACCTTGGACCGCAAAGGATTTGTTTTTACTTTTAACATATTTCTAACGTCGTCGTCGTTATTGTTTGAAGGGTATCCACTGCAGGTAAACACAAACAGGACCGGGACCAAAGGTTTATCCTTTTACTACCCCAGGCTGTTGCACTGCCTGAATCAAATGCTGGCAGTGGTGTTGTTAAGCCGGCATCGAATTTCGTCATCCAAAACCATTAGACCTCGTGCTGCATGTGGTGCCCGATGTATAGGGCACGTTGTTAGAACATGGTCTGCGGTTTGCTCAGAGGCGCCACACTCGCAATTCGGTGTGGCGCCTCTGAGCAACCCTATATTTCTAACGTAGTACTTTAATTGTACACAACATAGCCTAACCAATCATAATTATTTAATTTTCAAACGTTCTGGATTATATAATTTAAGTCAGTTAAATAAATAAGCAGTAGATCTATTTAGTTTTTATAGATATAAATTAAAATGGAATTGAAGAATTTGCTATTTTTATTAAAACTGTTAAAAGAATTAGATAGAAATAATATTTCAAACTGGATGCTGTTGAAAATACTCGGTTTCCAAACAAAGATGTCACAGACTTTATTCGGGAATCCTAAAGGACCAGTTGAGCTAGGTAACCCGAATACCAGCGCTGAAACAAAGCTGTGTCTAAATTTTATTTTATTCCGGCTCAAGAAGTAGTCTTTCTATGAGCCTAAAGGTTTTGTACAGTTGGTTTAACGAAAGCTCGGATTGCTTTCGTTGAAGACTCTTCTTTACAACAAACAGAGATCACTGTCTCTAATACAGTAAGAACGAATGTATTACAAAAATCACGACCGACGAAACTTCTATTCCACGCTTTGCCAAACTGCAAAGCGAACTCAACGCTATAACTTGATTCAATCCACACAAATAATTCTACCTCTGTAGAACACAACTCCCAACCACTGGCGCAAAATAAATTCAACAATTGTCAACTGACACATAATCTAACGGTCCTCCTCCTGTGGCCAAACAAAATCACTTTCACTCAAGCCGTCCCTCGAGTCGCTTCAAATTACCTCACAATAACAATAATACTTCGCTACGCATTGGCTTTATATAGAAAAAAGACCACGTGACGCAAATTTGCTCGTAAACGCTAGACAATTCTACAACTCTCTCGAGAATACGCTTTTTCTCGAGCCACCTAGTATATACGCGAACGTTCTATTACAGTGACGTTGTCAAAAACATATTACGTCAATATGGTCGAGCAAAAGAGAAAAGAAGATACACGTATCGATCAATAAAACGAATCGGACGTTATATGAGAGCAGCGCTCAAAGAGACGCGATTATTATCTTATGATAAAACTACGAATTACTTTTAACGGGGATATACTACATCGTTATTAGTAATAAAGTGCGACAAAAGACATTAAACAAAAATTTGAATACAAATACAGGGTGATCAATATTTAGCATTAGAACTTCAAATAACTGTATTTGGGAAATGATACGTACAGTTGGAGTAACACAGGTGAAATATTGTTACAGAATGAATATAAATTCAGTACAAATACAATTTATTCAATATGCTTTCCATTCTATTCAATTACAAGCTGAAGACGCCTCGAAAATGACCTGCAAGAGTCACGAATCCCATCCTGGGGCATTTTCAACCATTCCTTCCGTAGTTTCGTCTTCAGTGCCTCCAAACTTATATGATGTATTGCTGAGACCTTGTTCTCGAGGTACCCCCAGATACCAAAATCGAGAGAGTTTAAATTTAGTGATGAAGGAGGCCATTCCTTTTTGGAAATGAAGTTGGGAACATTGGCTGATAGACACTCCTGCGTCTTTTTAGCTTCGTGTGACGGTGCCGAATTTTGTTAAAACGTCCTTGGACGTTTTTTGAAATGGTCTTTTGCCCAGGGCAACAATGAACCAACAAGAATGTCATTTCGGTATTTCTCTTGGTTTAATTTGACGCTTTGTTCTACAAAAGCCAAAGGACTTCTTCCATATTTGGTAACGGCTGCCCAGACCATCACTGACGCCGCCCCTTGGGCCCAAGTGACTCTTCGAGGTCCTACCTCCCCATCACGTGACCAAACACGAACATTCTGGGGATTCACATGGTGTGAACGTCGAATTTCTTTTCGTCGCTGAAAACGAGGTTAGGAAGCGTGCCTGCCTCAAGGTGGGAGAGGAGAATTCTGGCTCTGGCAAGGCGTTTCTCGACAGTTTTGCCAATTTGAATAAAAAGCATATTGAATAAATTGTATTTGTACTGAATTTATATTCATTCTGTAACAATATTTCACCTGTGTTTCTCCAACTGTAGGTATCCTTTCCCAAATACAGTTATTTGAAGTTCTAATGCTAAATATTGATTAATTGTATTACCAAGTATAAAAGTTTATTGAAGTATTGCAATTATACACTCTCAAAAAAATTTGGAGTTAGCTTAATACAAAGCTACATACAAATACTGTGACAGGTAAACTATTAGGGCTCGTTTCTACTACGAACGTTGGTTGGAGTATTCTTTGCTTGTTACAACGATTTTTGCTTCTCTTAAGGCGCGTTTACAGCCGTTTACAGTACTTTTTTCTTTCATCGTGATCTTTGTTTGTTTTATTGACGTTCAAATTCAATCATGTTTTCGAGAAAAAATGTGTGGATTTGAGCGTCAATAAAACAAACAAAGATCACGCTGAAAGAAAAAAGTACTGTAAACGGCTGTAAACGCGCCTTTAGCGCCTAAGCTTGAAAAGAAGCAAAAAAATCAATAAACAAAAAATATTCCTGTCAACGCTCATAATGGAAACAACCCCTTAAGAAGGTAAGCAAAATACCGACAGGCATGACGGAAAAAATTCCAAACTTATTTATGAAGAATGTTTTAAAATTTACATATAAATAATTATTTTTATTTATCCTCATAACTTGTAGGAAAACGTCGGAAGCGTTTTACTTTGGGCAACTATCAAGCGCAACCTGCTTTCGAAGATCTCATATTTGCTGTCAGGTTGAATTTTTTGATTTTTTGTGACATAACTTAAAGATAACGTAGCATAACTAAAATTTAAAGCTGCTTGCCAGGATCGCTCAGCAGAGAAAAATGTCGGTAAGAGTCAATTTCACAAGGACGCAACAAGAATTTTTTCGGCAGTGTGGTCGAGTGGTTTAAGCACCGTGCTTGTGATTAAGTGGTCTCGGTTCAAAACCTACTCACGCCATTCTATTGTGTCCTAGGGAAAGACATTTTACGCATTTTCCCTGCTTAGTGGTCTTGGCAAGCAATAGAATTAATACAGTAAACCAAGGTTAATCCAGATTCGGTTAATCTAAATATTCGCCTGATTCGGATAAAACTGAAAGTACGAACGATTTCTAATGCTTTTCTAAGTAGAAAGCTTCGGGTAATCTGGATCATTTAATTTGGGTCTTCGCCTATTCCGGATAATTTTTTTTAATATTTATAATCCGGATTATGCCGCTTTACAACTATAGCAGAATGTCTTTTGTCAACGTCATAAACATTATTCCACGTTATGATTTACAAGCGTTGGCAATGTTGCTTGTAACTTAAAATTTTTATCAGTTTAACTTAAAAAATGTGTGTTTGTTGGTTTGTTATAATTTGTTTGTTTGCTATATATTGCTATATTGGTGTGCTATAATCATAGATATCGGCTATAATTCGTTGGTATGTATTCGTTTAAACTGTAAAATAAATTTGTTTATTTTAAACAATTGTACCATTCAGTCTTTTATTTATTCTAGTAAGGTGATTTTTATCTACATCTTACTACTCTGGAAAAAGTCTGGCTTGAAACAATAGCCTTTGGATAATCCTGATCTTCGCATAATACGGATCAATTTGTGCGTCAACTGGAATCCGGATTAACCGAGGTTTACTGTACTAACATTATTATAAAAAATTAGTGCCTCACCAACCACAAGTTTCGAAGTACGTCACTGGTTTTAACTAATAGCCGTGAATGAGTTATGGTAATTAGATGAAATTACGTATTAGGCAAACAAAATAATAAGTTTCATTGATAATATGCTTTTTACTCCAACTGATTGTAATGGAACAAAATGTTACTATCGTGAAACATTACAGGTTTATTGATGATTTCTTTAATCTTACTAGTATGCAAATAAAGTTGCAAAATCAATCAACCTAAGCAGCTATTGTCATATTAAAGCAGCCAAATAATTTGTTTAGTCAACAATTTGTACTAAAGTGAATAAGCAGCTCGATTATAATTGCATTGAAAAAGGGGAAAATTTAAATTAAATTTGTAACAAACTGACGCGAGTAAATGTTGATCGGCGGCGGTGTCAAACACATTAATTAACACAGCGCTTTTTAACTATTTGGCCACGGTGCCAATTTTAATAACGAACATGCATTAATAGAGATAGATATTCAGTTCAGTTTAGTCCAGTTTATTTGTTTTGTGCTTCAAAACGAAAAATACACCAATATACAGTATGTGACAAAAAAATTTTCGAAAGCACAGGGAGGAGCGAAATGACCATACGGTCTTCTAGTCAATTGCCTCCTTCTAAATAGTGGAACAAAAAAAATTTTTTTATCAAAAAAACACAACAGCACACTTCCAAAAACACAGTACATTCAGAAAAACATTAAAGAATTAATAGCAATATTAATTGTTATTAAATAACTTTTTAAATAATTTTCCAAATGCCAGCTGACTTCATCAAATTGTTGTGGCATCTTATCTAATATTGACTAGTTAAAAAAAGGTTAAATTTCTTCTTAAATTGATTATAAGAAAGTGACTTTAATTCAAAGGGTACTTCTTGCATATTTTAGGGCCAATGCAAAAAAATGTCTTTTTACCTAATTCTATTCTCTTTCTAGGTTGAAAATAATTTTATTTCGCTGCCAGTCTTGTTTTATAATGATGTTTTTGAATTGTACGTATAATAATTTTGGACTCATTCTTTGCTAAACTTTTATTAAAGCAAAACATTGTTTTTGCAATTTCAAGTTTAACAATATCTTTTAGTTTTAAGAAATTCAATTTTTGAAGAGAGGATTTGTATGTGACAAAAAAGGACTATTCGTAATAATTCTTATTATGCGTTTGTGTATTCAATGGATCCAGGGCAGTTAGTCAAATCCAGTCCCCACGTTTAGACACAATATTGAAGATAATAGTAAATTAAAGCATAATATTTTTTTTGTCGTACATGACAATAATACTACACTTTCACCAAATTTTAAATTGGTAAACATTTTTATCGTATAACTCAATAATTTGGGACTTATTCTTTGCTAAACTTTTATTAAAGCAAAACATTGTTTTTGCAATTTCAAGTTTAACAATATCTTTTAGTTTTAAGAAATTCAATTTTTGAAGAGAGGATTTGTATGTAACAAAAAAGGACTATTCGTAATAATTCTTATTATGCGTTTGTGTATAACAATGGATCCAGGGCAGTTAGTCAAATCCAGTCCCCACGTTTAGACACAATATTGAAGATAATAGTAAATTAAAGCATAATATTTTTTTTGTCGTACATGACAATAATACTACACTTTCACCAAATTTTAAATTGGTAAACATTTTTATCGTATAACTCAAAGATTTTTAAACTAAAAATTGCGCACTCCGGGGTGGGGGGTGTTGAAAATTTTAAAAGAGGTTTGAAGCTGGTGAAATATTGTGAATAATGTAAAATTTATTGCAGATTCAGAAATTTTTAAGAAAAAGGCGAAAAGATTGACATTAAAAGTTACAATTCCAAAAGTTTTTAGAATAGTCTATCTAGGCGAACTATTAAATAAGCAGTTCGAAAAATTGCAAAAATATGCAAAAAACGAGTTTTTGTATGTAAAATTTGTCAAAAGTGACCCCCCTTAAGCAAAATGTTGCTCTATTTCTTCATAATAGCACCATGACGGTGGCCCCTAAAGTCATAACTTTTTTTTATAGAGATCACTTTTGTTTTAGAACATTAAAAAGTGGCCCCCTATTTTTCTTGCACCAGGCCATCACTAGCAATAAAACCCTGAAAAAAACTTTATTGATTTTAGCATGCCCAAGTTATAAAGCTAAAGCATGTTGCAAAATAGTTAATAAAGAGGCAATTGCACGGTTGCTATTGCTACACCTTAGGCTACTTGTTATACAGTATAGGCTACGCAGGTAAGTTGTCAGTCTAAAAGGGATCTAATAACACACACCAACTGCCTTTGATACGCCTGCACAACGTCTTTCAGAGCGAAGCCCCCTAGATCCCCCTTCTATTGCCTCATTCAACTAGTATCAACGTGTCGATATAGTTATAAGAGTTTTAAGACTCTAGTTATGCTTCTTAACCTTGTGAGCATACGCTATTTTAGACAAAATTGTGGTTGTACTCACTGATATAGCGATGCCTGAGGTATAATTGCGTATTCGTAATAGCACTTTAGAAAACTTTCTTCTGATGAAATAAAAGAAATTTAAATTGATCGTAGCTAACTAATTTTAAGCGGGAGAGATGAAAGGGGAAGGAAACTTTTTTGCGGAAAAAATTTGCCAGGAGGGCTTTCAGTTCCCAGGCTCCCTAATTTAACTTTTTAATACCTATGCTTATCAGAAATACTTCAACTTTAAAAATTTTAGATAGGCAATTGCTTTCCATAATCCTCCAAGAAACATGCCAATTGGCACACATGTCATTTGGCTACAAGCATAGCCTAACAAATTGGGGGAAAATTGAGCATCGTTGCCATCTTAACCTGTTTACCATAAAAAAAAATGAGAGCAGTATGATTTTTTGGGCAATAAATATGTTTTTTGAGGCATAAAATGCACCTGTAAAAATGTTTCTTGGGAGAAGGAAGTTATTTTAGTCCAAATTATAATTTATTTCAATCAATCAATCTATTTATTTGTTTTGTGCTTCAAAACAAAAAATACACCAATATATGTGAAAAAAAGTTTTCGAAAGCACAGGAAGGCAGCGAAATGACCATACGGTTTTCTAGTCAACTGCCTCCCTCTAAATAGTGGGACAAAAAAAAAAAAAAACACAGCAGTACACTTACAAAAACACAGTACATTTAGAAAAACAATGAAGATTAAATAGCAATATTACTTGTTATTAAATAAATTTCCATGTGCCAGCTGACTTCATCATACTGTTGTGACATCTTATTTAATATTGACAAGTTAAAAAAAGTTTAAATTTCTTCTTAAATTGATTATAAGAAAGCGACTTTAATTTGAAAGGTACTTCTTGCCATATTTTAGGTCCAATGTAAGAAAATGTCTTTTTACCTAATTCTGTTCTTTTTCTAGGTTGAAAGTAATTTTGTTGCGCTGCCAGTCTTGTTTTATAATGATGTTTTTGGGTTATACTTACAATAGTTTGGGACTCATTTTTTGCTGAATTTTTATTAAAGCAAAACATTGTTTTTGCCATTTCAAGTTTAACAATATTTTTTATTTTTAAGAAATTCAATTTTTGAAAAAGAAGATTTGTATGTGACAAAAAAGGACTATTTATAATAATTCTTATTATGCGTTTGTGTATTCTTACCAGTGGATCCAGGGCAGTAGTCGAAGCCAGTCCCCATGTTGAGACACAATATTGAAGATAAGAGTAAATTAAAGCATAGTATACTGTTTTTAGTGTTGTAGTGTCAACGTAATTCCTCAGTTTGAGCAGTGCCCAGGAACCATTGGAGAGCTTAGAGCAAACATGTTGTATATGAGACTTCCAAGAAAGCTTATCATTAAAAATTACACCCAAATATTTTATTTCATTTACTTGTTCTGTATTTGTCTTTCCTATTCTAATATCAAAATGCCAGGCTGATCTTTGTTTGGTTAATACCATAAATTTTGTTTTATTAGTATTTAATGATAATTTGTTTAGTTTCAACCATTCATCAATTTTGACCAGTTTAGAGTTGACATTTTTATTCAACAGTTTTGGACAAGAGTTTGTCAGTGTGAGAACTGTGTCATCTGCAAACAATTTCGTATTAAAATTGGATACTAGAGGTATGTCATTGATGTATAAATTAGCATAACAATTTAGGTTGTAACAACAACTGTATGCATAACAATTAGCATGGTCTAACTAAAAGATATTAAAAAATTTATTTAACTTGCAAATCTTAAGTTAAATTAAAAATATGATAAATTACAGCGAAAATCTATTGTGAGCATTAATTTTAGTATTAACTCTATATTTTACCTTATTTATTCACTTTTACACATAAACTAATTTTTTTTATTTCCTGACCTAGATAGGCTAGTAAATATAGGCTAATAACAATGTGAATTAAATAGTACAAAAAATTTGTCCGATAAGCATAAGTTGGAACACCGTATTAATGAAGTAGTCCAATGCAATTTAAAATTTATCTATGAAAATTTATTAATCGATAAATAAGGGTCCGTGTTACAAACAACTTAGACTTCCATATTATAATTTTTGACTACGCTTTAAAAAAGATTGATTCTTTCGTAATAGGAAGCATTTTTTCCCAAGTTTCTACATTTCCTAAAAGACTGACAACTTGTGATTAAACAAAACAACAATTTAAAAAATTCAACAAAATTGAAAATATGAAAGTTAACAAATAAGATCAAACGAACAAAAATATTATTTTTGGAAATGCGTTGCATTCATTTGGAAATGCGTTGCATTCATTCATTCATTTGGAATTGCATTCAATGTGTATACACCAGATTCAATCATATAATTGTCTTTTTGGGGTAAAATAGATTATTTCAACCCATAAGACTTCTAAATTGATTTTTGGGCGCCAAAAAGATTTCGGGTACATAACAAAGCTGATGCATTCTGCTCAATTACAAGCCTATTGGTTACATTTTGGAATTCTTGGTAAAATTCTACAATTTTTTTATTATTTTTATTTTATTTCTATATTTATCCTCCTGACTCGTAGAAAAGCGACGGAGGCGCTAATACATAGAGTAAGCAATTACCCCGACAAAACCATGATATGGGCAGAATTATTTCGCTCCCCTTTATCTAATTCTTTGATCTGGTATGACTATGGCCACGATCTACAAGCCATATTCTTAATTTATACAAAATTATGGTGCTTACAAAAATTCATGTAAAAAATATTTTATAAAATTTCAATGATTGAACCAAAAATCGGAAATCGTATTAACCGCTAATTGTTTTCTTTAAACCCGAACCAGAGCTGAACCGGAACTGAATCTTCAAAAATAAAATTTGCCATATCTGAACCGGAACTGAAACATTAAAATTTGTAGAACCCGAACCGGAACTGAATTATTAACAATAAAATTTGCCAAACCTGAACCTGAATCTGAACTGGGAGATTATTTTATACAGTTTTTTTATTCTTTCCCGCAAGCAAGCGAGAAGAGATCTAAATTATAAGCGTTTTCCAAAAAATCGTTTCTCAGTTTTTCTGATTTTCACGCTTCAAGTATTTTTAATCTTTTGTCTAGATTTGGTTTGGTTTGGTTTGGTTTACTCTCTGGGTTTCTTTTCCCGTACTATAAAAACTTTCGCTTACTGAAAAAAATTATCTTAGGCCACAACAACAATAAACGTAAAAAAAATTTTTTTTTGCACTCACAAATGCTGCTTTATTTATCAATTATTATTTTTTGTTTTAACATACGGATTGCCACTGAGTTAAGGCATTTGTGGATTAATGTAAGATTTAGATGAATTAAATCATTATCAGATTGAGTTTTTGCTACCAATTAAATGTTGTAGTTATATGACAGTTTGTTGTGTCATAAAAATTGGTGCCAGAAAGTAAAAAATTTTTTTAAAAATTTTTCTGGCAAGTCTCAAGTGTCCAATGTGGAGATCTACCCCCCCGTCCATATGCATACACATATATATGTATATTGTAGTAACATTTGTTTATTGAAATACTTCTGCAAATATTTACAGTATAAATTTTTCAGTTTTTACTGTAGTTTGCATTAAGAGTTTAAATAGAATTCAAGTAATAATTTGTTTTTTTTTTTTTTAGAACATTTTTGTATCCGTACGCATGGCATTAAAAAGAATAAATAAGGTATTATGTTCAGGTCTCTTTAAAAGTCATCGTAAGTGATTTCTGTTTGTGAAACTAACCTGGATCCCCCTGCAGTTACTATCGCTTTTAGAGATATTCTTTTTCTCTTGGTTTCTTTATCCTGGTGCTGAAAGGGGGAATCCGGATTAGTTTTACAAAAAAAATTGCTTACAGTGACTTCTTGAAGAAGCCCTTATATTTAATGTTTAAGGCTATAAAAATAGTTGTTTTCAATATCTGTGAATTTTCAGGAATTATCAGATTTAAGCAGAGATCCTCCTGCACAATGTAGTGCTGGTCCTGTGGGAGATGATCGTAAGTAAATGACTTATTACCTATATCTGTAATGTTAATTAAGTCTTTATAATACTGTTTAGAATTTATGTTAGTTGGTACTAAAATTTTATTCTGTTTTATACAGTATAATATTTTTTTCAAAAAAGCTGTTAGCAATTTAATTTCCTTTTTAATAAAGATTTTTGTTTGATTATTGTTTTTATTATTTCTTTGTTTTAACTCTAAAAGTGAAAAAAAAATACTTAAATAATTTTTAGTCTTTAATTGTTTAAATTTTTATATATTGTTTTTCAAATTAACTAAATAAATCTAAAATTAAAATGATTTGGCAATAACATTATTTTTTATTAATTTGCAGTCAAGTTGCATAATTTAAAGTGGTGATACATTTGGAAATAAATATTTAAGTGTAACAATCTTGTACATTAAACTAATTATTCATACAATTTAAGCCTTGCAGCTTTTGTTTGCATGTTAATCTTTTTGTGAGATAAAATTATTATAATCTTTTTTCTGTTTCTTTTAAAAACAACAGTGTTTATTGGACTCCAAACTTAATCTAAAGTCTAGTGCCAGACTCTTAAATTTTTTAAAATATAAGATCTGCTACTGGCTTTTTTATATAAATTGCTATATTATTATCTATACACAATGTATTTGCAATTAGTGTGGTGTAATGAAAAAGGATATTGGTGAACAGATTGCTGTGTTCAGGTTCAATTCTAATTAAAATACATTTTTTTTTAAGTTATGACGTACCAGAAGGTTTTTAATTAAAGCTAATGTTAAAATTAAGCCTATAAGATTAAAAATTTATTTTGGTTAAAGAGCTTAAAACTAATTTAAGGTTAAATTTACTTAAATTGTCTTGGTTTAAATGTAAATTATTTTGGTTTGCATTAAGTTTTGAATAAATTTTAGAATTCAATTCAATTAAAATTAAATTAAATTAACCTTAAATTTTGCTTGAACCATGCCTTAATTTCTAGTCTTATCTTTAATATTTAAAAATTTAACTATATCAATATTTTTAAAAATCTGCTATATTATGTTACAATTAAAATCAAATTTGAGATCAGTGATAGGCTCTTCAACACTTTTTTTGTAGTGTCACACTAACTGTAAAAACTTTGCAAAAAAATTATAATATAAAAAAATGTAATAAAAGCCATTACTATTTTTAAATTTTTTAAAATTTGTAGTCCAATATTGGATCTTAAAAACACTTTTTTAAGAAATTAGTTAAGTTTTTTAAAAAACTAGAATTTAATTTGTACATTTCGGCCAGTTATTTGATATGGGTGAGGGTTAGACAAGTATTTAAAAAATTTTTTTAGATTGTTACATAGATTTCAGCTATTTAAATTTTTTTGTTTCAGCTTTTTTCTTTAACCAAAATTTGCCACAACATCCTGTTTCCAATGTCCTTCGTGCTTGCCCCAACTTTCCCCATATCCTCCTTTACTACATCCAGAAATCTCTTTTCAACCTCCTTTCCTCTTTCTTGGTAACTCCGTTTCCATCACCCTTCTTTGTACATACTCCTGGTCTCTCCTCATGTCATGTCCATACCAACTCAGCCTGCCCTCCCTCATCTTCATTCCTAACCGTTCTACCTTAACTGTACTCCTGATGTACTCATTTCTATTCTTATCTTTTCTTGTCACTCCCATAGCAAACCTCAGCATTTTCATCTCTGCATCAACTTCCATCTCTTCTACTTGTTTGTTTGTAACCACCATTGTCTCAAGTCCATACACCATTGCTGGTTTCACCACCGAACTGTACACTTTTCCTTTTACTCTAGCTGGTAATCTTTTGTGACAGATTACTTTCAATACTTTTCTCCATCCATTCCATTCTGCCTGCACTCTCCTCTTTGCCTCCTTCTCACAACTACCACTTTCTTGCACCATTGATCCCAAATACCTGAATTCTTTTACTCTTGGTACTTTTTTGTCTTCCATCTTCACTGTTTCTTTATCATTTCCTCTATTTACGCACAGATATTCAGTCTTTGACCTACTTACTTTTGTCCCTCTTCTTTCCAAAGCATACCTCCAGCATTCTAGTTTCTGTTTTACTTCTTTCCTGGTCTCTTCACAAATCGCAATATCATCAGCAAACAGCATCATCCACAGTGGTTTTCTCCTTATTTCATCTGTCAGCCTATCCATAATCACAGTAAACAAAAACAGACTTAACACTGATCCCTTGGTGCAGTCTGACTTTGACTCTGTAGTTCCTATAGCACACCTCACCACTGTTTCGCTTCCCTCATACATATGCTGTACAAGTTACATATACTTTTCTGCCATTCCCGATTTTCTCATACAGTACCACAGCTCTTCCTGCAGAACCCTATTGTAAGCTTTCTCTAGGTCCACAAATACACAGTGTAGCTCTTTTTCACCTTCCCTGTACTTTTCCATCGATATTCTTGGCATTGGTAGTTCCCTTTTCTGGCATAAGTCCATATCACTGTTTACTGATCTCTACATTATCCCTTAACCTGGCTTCAATTATTCTTTCCCATATCTTCATGGTATGGCTCATCAGCTTTTCTGTAGTTCCACAACACTGTGTGTCCCCTTTGTTCTTATAGATGCCCCTTCTTTCTTCTGGCATTCATTCATCCACTAATAGTTTGTGGAACAGACTGGTCAAAAACTCTATCCCCATCTTTCCCATGCACTTCCAAACTTCTACTGGCGACTCGTCTGGCCCTATTTAATTGGAGCAGTTCAAAATAAAAATAAGTAACTAAAATGATCCTAAACTTTCAATAACTATATCAGGTCTAAACTTGAAATGAGTGGTAGATACATTGTAAGATGCATATACTGAGAAAATCATTTCAAAAAGTTATTCTTAACAAAAATATTTAAGCTAAATACCACTCAATTCTATAACCTTTTGTTTATTGAAACTTATTGAAATACTACCAATAAAAAAACAAATAAGGATCAAAAGCAAAAAAAGTATAATAATTACAAAATATCTGGACTCAAAGCTGTCATTTATAAGCTGTTTAATCACTAGAATGCCATTATTCAAACTAATTGGGATCAGGGATGGTTTTGGTTACTGATTTTTTTGGATATTGAAACAAAATACAAACTTACAATAAAAAAATATCATATACACATATAGTGATTTATTGGACAGTATGAGTTGTGTAATAATCACTCAATTTTTTGTTTTGATTACTTTTTTTGTCACTGCCAAGTTTTTCATCCTTTACAGAAGCAGAGCTGTGTTGAACAACACCCACTTTGTTGTTTGCACCATGCTGTGGTAATTTAAAATGCATCAAGTGCTTCAAAATATGTATGTAGGGTCCTTGTCATCTAATTCATCAAACCCTCCTTCATCTGTTACAACTTTGCCATTAGCTTCTGCAATCACAGTGTCCACAATTGTATCTTCAGTTGAAATTTGAAATCCTGGCTCTGCAACAGTCTTGTAAACGGGCCCAATTTTTATGCTTGAACTAGACCTGATCCCAAAAAGGCAAGCCCAAACCCAAACATAACCATAAAATTTATTACAAACCCGAATTGGGCCCTATTATTTTAGATCTGAAGGTTTGATTTGGCAAATGTATTAGCTAAAAGGCAGCCTAGGTTTTTATTTTCCTAGTGTTTGTAAAACTAAGCCTAAAGAGCATGATTTTACAAACACTCAAAAAACAAAAGAAAATTACGTAATTCAATTTAATCTTTGTTTATTGAAGAATTAATTATTTCAATAGCTTCAACACTAGAAGGTCACAACAAAGCTCATCTTTGAGGTATCATGATTCCACACAAAGAAAAGTCTATTTCCGACCAAGCGCTTGTATACTGAGTTTTGCAACTTTTGAAAAAATTGAAAACCGCCTTTGATGTGATTGCCAAAACATTAAAGGGTTTGAATCACTTGCTGTGTCAATGCAATCTTTGTAGGCTTGAATTTCCTATTAAAAATATGTATAAATAAAATGTACTGTTGTCAATCAATCACCCAATAGATTATAATTTAGCCTTATGTTTTAAGCAACATTAAACGTGAATTATTCACTAATAAAGCCACTAATAAAGCAAATTACTTTATTACATACATAAACACTTATCATTGTAGCAAAATAGAAAAAATAATAAACACACCTGGCCCAGAATTTGTTCATTGCTACTGCTGTTGTTTGCAGAATGGTTGGAAATAACTCTGCTCAGTGCACCATCTCGAAATTCATTAAAAGGATCTTGTAAAACTCTGATCTAACTCTTTTTTGGGGTGGAGCAAAATCTGGACTATCCTGAATATCAGCAGCGACTTGCTCCATGTGTTTCAAGACCCAGTTGTCTATATCTGAAAGTAATCTTGTCTTAAACACCAGTTTTTCATCTGTACTGACGGGCAGAATTCAAAATGTTTTAAAACGAGGACTGAGAAACGTTCCTAGCCAGTAATGAGCTTTTAATGACATTTCAAAAATGATTGGTTTAGAACTATTAGAAATTCTTTTTTTAACGTTGCAATAACAGGATTATCCATTGGGCATCTTTTAGCCAGTTCAGCTGCTTTGTAATATGTAAGAACCACAAAGTTAATTGTTGGTTTCGAATTCAATTGCAAGACTTCGAATAACTTACTAAATGGTTGCATAAATTTTAGAATTTCTGAATTTAAGTTTTGATTTACCAATGCTATAAGCAGGGCATGGTCTCTGTGCGGTTCAGAAAGAATCCTCATCAATGTTTCATAACTCACATTAATTGAATGAGCTCTTTCAATAAGACCTGTCCATCTTCTGGTTGAGGATCCCTTTTTGATAGACATAGGCAGTTGTTCTTATAGGCCTGGGGCTTGATTGCAGTACCTTGCTAGAGCTGATGATTGTTATTGTAGTTGAGCAATTCTTGTTCTAAGATGCATGCTTGACTCCACATGGTTGTAAAGCAAGTATGAAGCCATCAAATGTTCATGCCGAACTGTTCAAAATGCCAATTTGAAAAGCTGCGACTACATTTGCTCCATGATCTGTGGTTGCATTTATTTTGAAAACATCGATACCATATTCACATAAAATATTTTGGATAGTTTTTGCAGTATGATGTTTGATTCCAAAATGACGTTTGGGTAAATACTGGTGCTTGATTTGAAACAATTGGTCAATCCAAAATGTAAGCACATTAAGATATAAGTTATTATTGTAGTTAGATGTCCATAAATTATAGTTACAGTCACAGATTCTGCTTCTTGTGGCTCAACAAGGTTAAGCTTCAAAGATTTTTTTATTTCCGCAGGTTTTTCTCTGGAAAATGAAGAAATAGTGTTTCTATTGCACAATAAATCTTTCACCTCAAACACTCCATACTTTCCAGTGATATTTACAAATGTTTGTATGAGAGTGTTAAGGCGATCATTTTCCAATGAGTTGAAGCTATGATATCTGCAAATGCAAAATTGCAATTCTGCATCTTTAATTGCTAGTTTTTCTGATTCACTTAGCTTCAGTGTTTTTTATTAAAATAAAAAGTAAGCAGTTGTTGCTTGTATTTGACGTGGCATACAATTTTCAGCATGTTGCTTAATGTGCAAGGATCTCGTTCTCAAAACATATTTCAAAACTGATTTGCAAATGTAGCAAACTACAATTCCATCCAAGGAGCTTAATGTGGTAGCATTCTTTGTTTCAGTATTGTTGGACTGAGAACACCAAGTGACAACTTTCGTATTTTCCCAAAACTCAGAACGACCCTGAGCTGGTAAGAATTGAAATCTTTTGGATGATTTTGCATTTCTCTAGTCAATTTCTTATACATTTTCACTGGATAATATTAATTGTTTAACATATATAATCTAAGGTAACTACAAAATGTTGATCAGCAAACAAATAAAAGGCTACACCACTACAATATACTTAATGTCTGACATATGAAACTATACTGGAATACGTCTCAATGCACAGATAGAATGCTTAATTTTAGTCTACTTTACTATAGGGTTTTGCTAATAAAATATGTATATAATAAAATTCCTTATTTTAATGAAAATTATGATGAAGCAATTAAGTTACAATATTTCAACAACTTAAATTTCAATCTTGCTTTGTCAGGGAAGCAAATACAGGGTGATCAGCCCAAGTGTAGACTCATTTAAAACCATATATGTTGTGAATTATAGAAGCCATCGTTTAAAGTAAGGGCTTAAAATAAAGGTACACAAATACACTTTCAGATTTATCAACATTTGTTTGAAATAACCTCCTTTTGCACGAATCATACATCGAAGTCTGTCAATAACCTGAGAACATGTTGCACGCAGAGTTTCTGGAGATATTTCACTCCAGCTTTTCTTCAATGAGTGCTTCAAAGCATCAATATTCTTATGAGAAGTTACACAAGATTTGTGGTCCAACATAGACCAGACTCCAAAGTCCATCAGGTTTAAATCTGGTGAGGAATGGGGCCAAAACGCCTTTGACTAAAAAGCCACAAAATTCTCCTTACATCAGCTCTAAACCGTTTTGGCAGTATGGGATGTTGCCCCATCTTGTTGCAATGTCACACCACTATTTCCCATAGGTTTTTTAACCAACGTCAGCACTTCATCTTTCAACATGGCCAGATAAACGTGCTGATTAATTTTTACACCCCCTTCAACAAAGATAAGGGGTGCTTTTTGGTCCCATGATGTCACACCATCCCACACCATAGTTGAAGCAGGTTTTTGACGTCTGAATGCTATCTGTTGTTCTACAGAAATGTTCTCAACATTCTTAGCCCAAGTCCGATCACTCTGTGTATTGCGGACTGTTTCAATCGTGAACAACGTTTCATCAGAGCAAAAAACAAGGGGCTGCATGCAGTCTTCAGAAACTCTGCGTGCAACATGTTCTCAGGTTATTGACAGACTTCGATGTATGATTCGTGCAAAAGGAGGTTATTTCAAACAAATGTTGATAAATCTGAAAGTGTATTTGTGTACCTTTATTTTAAGCCCTTTAAACGATGGCTTCTATAATTCACAACATATATGGTTTTAAATGAGTCTACACTTGGGCTGATCACCCTGTACAAATATAAGCCAACAGAAAATTTTAATATATCTTAAATATCGTTTTAACAAATCCCGCATGTGCAACAAATTATTGTTGGGATTTATTATATATGATAATAGATATGCAATTAATGAGATCAAGTAAGAGCAACCTAAAACTATTAAGTTTAGTCTGATCTGGTGCTTTTGATATAGTTTGCAAATTGACTTACTACTTTGATATTCTCTCTTTCAATACACTTTATCATAAAAACTTGTACTCTGCCAGAAAAAAACAAAACCTTTAATTATTGTATAAAGCCTAATTTAGACAGTTTGGAAATATATTTTTACTTTACCAAAGACATCTGTGGCCAAAGATTATAATTTCAACCATCATAGCTTTTTTTTCTCTCCTGTAGTCCCACTAATGAGTTGTTAATCTAAAACCTTAGAAAATCTTAGAATTAACAGGTTTGTCTGAACAAAATTAAAATTTTGCTGTGGTAAACCATAAACAGACCAAAAAACAAAATTGGAGTTTTGTTGGTTCAAGAAGTTGCGATGTAAACAAGTCTCTGTTTCAAGGGTTTTTAAATAAAATCTTGTCCTTTAAGAAATGACGTCACTGGTGTCTTGCTGGTTTAGACCTTGCATCTGTTAACCACTTGCAGACAGTATTCTTTTTCTTGCACGCATTCTGCCAGATGGGATTAATTTAAAAAAAAACTTTTAGACACATTTTATAGCGACTATTTCACACTTCATATTTCACAGAATATTTACTGTATAAGACTAACTAAATAAACTTTTCTAAACCTCATTTATTAAAACTAAAAAGACTGAAAATGCATATATATACAGGGTGTCAAGAAAGTTCCCGATCCTAAACAAAATTATATAGGGCTAATGACAGAAGGTTAAATCAACAAAAGGTTTATTGTGGTGATAGAACAAAGCTCCATGAACATAAAAAAATCTGGTTTATTCAAAATGACCCCCATCTGTATCAATAACACGTTGGAGCCTCTGTCGGAAATTCTGACAAGCAGCACGAAGGGCATCTTGAGGAATTTTCTCCCATGCTCGTTTCAGGGAAGCTCGAAGATCCTCCAGATTGTTATGGGGTGAAGAACAGGCTTCTTTTTCCAGAATACTCCACACACAGAAATCCATAGGATTGAGATCGGGCGAAGATGGTGGCCACAAATCTTTGGTCCAGAATGAAGGAAAATGCTCTTCGCACCACTTCTGCGTCTTCTTTGATGTGTGAGAAGGCGTGCTGTCTTGTTGGAAGGTGAAGGACTTATTTTTGAACTTTTCCTTCATCGATGTGAGGGCAGGGGTTAAAATATCATTGACATACGAATCTGTATTCACTTTGACCCCCTCTTTAACAAAAATGAGGGGAGATTTCCAAGATTTGGAGATCGCACCCCATACCATCACAGACGAGGGTTTCTGTCAGCGTGAAACGAATCGAAGATGATCAGGGAGGTCCTTGGGCGACTTTCCGAGAATCCTGTCATTCTGGGTGTTGAACTTCGCCTCCACCGAGAAGAGTTTTTCGTCTGAAAAAACGATTTCGCCTTTCTCTGTGCCTCCCTTCAGACGGTTCAGCAGAATTTTGCCCCTCTCCTTTCTTTTTCGCTTCTGGAGGTCAGTTAGGAGTTGTCTTGTCCTGATTTTGTACGGGGACATTTTGAGATCCTGTTCAACAATTGTTCTGACAGACTCATGGCTGATATTCATGTCTTTAGCCGTTTTCCTCAAGGATCGTTTGGGGTTCCTCCGAATTCTCTCCCTGAGGGCCTTGATCTTTGCTGGAGTGTGAGCAGATCGAGGTCGTCCACTCCTATCCTGATCCTCCATGGTTCCAAGTTCTTGGAAGCACAAGATTGTATCGCGAACAGTCGATTTTGGTGCTTTTAGCAACTTCATAATTTTAGAATTTGAATGTCCCGCACGATGAAGTTGAATGATTGCAGCTCTTTTACTCATTTTATTATTATTTTAGCCAAAAAAATTTGAAAAGTGTATCTGAAACATTGAAAAGGAGGATTAAGTGGAAAAATGACGTACAGAACTTCTCATAATTCATTGAAGTTTTTGAATTACATTAAATTTAAAAATCGATCGGGAACTTTCTTGACACCCTGTACATCATCCGTCTTTTGGCAAAAGTTTCCATACGCGTATATATATGTCATCTGTCTTTTGGCAAAAGTTTACATATACATATATGTACGTCATCCATCTGCAAGTGGTTAACGTAATCAAATTTTTAAGTAGCACTAACCACTAATCAAAACTAATATATTTATAAATTAGCTGTAACAAAACTGTTTGATTTGTTATTTATTTTGACTTATGAATAACATTGCTGTGAGTGTAAGGACTACGGTATGCTTGGTAATCAGACTTGAACAAAATGTTTAAAGCTCAAAACCTTTTTAACCCTTTGAGCGCGGCTGTCGCAATTTTGCGACAAGACTACCCTCCAAATATCAATCGATACTGCTTCAGTATCAAAAGCGGGAATACCCCAAGTTAGATATCATTTCGTTCGTTCGGAAACCAGCTTTCTAATGAGCTATTGTGTTCTATACGTTGCTATTGAAGTTATTGCTAATATCTGCAGTTGAAGTTACTGATTGGAATTGGCTAAGAATTATTATACTCTTGACCAAGCCTTCAAAATGGTAGCTGCTGATAGCGATTCAGGGAGTGAACCAGAGTATTCTGAGCCTGAATTTAGTGACAGTGATGATGATGTGGGACATGTACAGCCACCTTCGCAAAATGTACAGTCAAGTAGGGACAATAAAAATTAGCCATTTGACTAATATGTGTATGAGAAAGTTGCAATTTTTCATGTGCGGATGGTCATCCTCATTATAAATTCAAGATGGCTGCCATTGTGGGGGGGTAATTTTATAACGTTTTTTGATAGTCCTACTTATGTGCTACAAATGTTATATACTCGTACATTGTTTGGGTATACAATAAAAGGTTAAGCTTACAGAATTGTTTAAAAATAGGTTGTAAAAAATTATTTTCTGTAAAAAAAAAAATTCAGCGCTCAGAGGGTTAATCAACAAAATCAACTAAATTCAAACATCAAGTTAAGATCACAAACCAATGATATGATGTCACTTTGCTGACTACTACAAGTCTAAATCTCGAAACACAAATTTCCAATTGCTACACAGGCTAACACAACCAACACTAAGCAACTGACCACTTTGCTCTACTAACAATTTCTAATAATAATAGTTAAATTTTTTGCGTGCTATATATATACTTGGTAAAAATTCTGGACAATTCCAAGTCATTCGTGAAACGTCACAATTATTCCAGAAGTGTCAAATTTGATCTAGAACTGCCATTGCCAGACAAACACAATTATGTAACAATGAGAATTTAAAATGAAAAAAACTTCAAAGATCCTCTGTCAATCACAATCTACAGTTACTGAGTGTGTGACCTAAAACATCACAATGAACATTTTAAATAGAAACAGAATTTTACAAGCTTTTGTTCAAATCAAAAATTAATGAATGAAATTTTGTGATTATAAAAAATGAAATAACAATGCGAATTTAAGCCTGAATCAAGCCTGAACTTTTTTAAAAACTCAAGCCTGAACTCGATCTGAAAATCTGGCCTGATTTACAACTCTGCTTTGCAATATCACTTTTCAACCATTCGTGCAGATAATTTTTGTCAGATTTGTTCAAACATGGTGTTTGGATGATTGACATTTGGATAATCAGCCTTCTACTGTAATAATAAACTGTAATTATGATCATAATATAGCAAAAAATTATGTGTCTTCTATTTTGACTTGCAGGAAAGCCATGGAGGCCCTTATACCTAAGGCAAGTGATTACCCTGACCTGCTTTCAGAAGTGTCAAGATATTGGTGTCTGGTTGAAATTTTATTTTGGTTTTTTAGTTTTATAAAGATATGACTGAAATTTATAACTGCTTACCAAGACCACCAAGCAGGGGATAGTGCCATTAAGTGTCTTTCCTAAGGACACAATGAACCAAGACCATGTTGATCACAATCACAGTGCTCTAACCATTCCACCATGCTGCTAACAAAAAATTGATTAATTAAATAAAATATTTTCACATCAGACAATATAAATGTTCTATACAAAAGATATGAGAAGTAAAAATAAAGAAATAAGATATAAGATTATTATTTGTAAAAAAATCATTTAAAAAAAAGTCTTTGTAATTTTTCATTGACACTGTGTTTTAATATTTGTGATTTGTTAATCCAAAATTGTTCTTTAGCTTCTTATAATTAGATTTATAAAGTTTTTAGTAGTAGATTTATAAAAAAAAACGTATTAGTTTTAGAGATTTATAGAAAAACTCTATAAATCTCCTTATTATCAGAAAGCTAAAGAACTATTTTGGATTAACAAATTTCAAGCATTAAAATACAATATCAACAAAATAGATTATTATGACATATTTTTCTTTTATTTCATGTAGAACTTTTAAATAGTCTGATATGATATAAAAAGTCTGATATAATAGAAATAAGTTTATTTGTAATTAGTTGATAAAACTAATATAAGTTTTGGTCACATTACACTAATTGTTAAGTTTTTACTGTGGTGCATACTACATCATAAAATTATTTTATTTGAAGGTTACTACACAACTTTACCAGCTGATAAGTGACAGCTTCTATATTTATTATTTTTTAATTTTTTCAAAAATTTTTTTGTTTCATTAATATCTGTTTTGTTTTTATAGTATCTGAAGTTTTAATAAACAAAAGCTTATGGAGTAGATTGGTATTAAACTGAGATTTTTCATAAAGAATGATTTTTTAAAAAATAAGTAGTTTTAAATTTTTGATAAAAAATAACTGTGTGCTAAAATTAAAAAAGTTTCTATTATAACTTTATACCATATTTTCTGGTTAATAAGCTGAATTGCTGAATACGCCAAGGCTAATTTTTGGCTCTGAAAATTAAGGTTTTGCTTATTACTATCCAATAAGCCAAGGCCTTTTTTAAAAAGTGACAAGTTTCTTCAAAATGATTTCTTAGTCACATTTCAGCATCAGCATGCATGTTAACATTTACCAGTAAAATACAAGTAAAGTTAACAGCCACTGCTAAATTTCATTTATTATTTAAAGCACAAGAAAGACTTTCATTAAATATTTTATTGAAATATTGAACTAGCAATTTGGCTAATAAAGTGAAAGAAAACTTGCTTTTGAAAAACATTTAATTGCAGTAAAACTGATTTTTTAAAAATTTGTCATACTTATTGTAGCCATTTAATTGCTTGCATATAGAAAATTAATGATTTTGGCCTTCAGTATTTTCTGGTCCAAAGCTGATGATTGGTCAATAAGCCAACCCACAAAAATCAGGTCCAAAAGTTAGGTCCAGAAATTCGGCTTATTAGGTGGAAAATAAGGTAACTTTCAACATAAATGACATCATTATAACTTACAATGTAAATTGCAGTTGTTATTATTCCAAGTTGAAGGTAATTCATTAATTTTTAAATAGAAAAAAGCAAATTTTGCTTGGCACACAAATTAAGAGTATTATGTCTAATGTCACTTACATATACAGACGAATCCAGATATTGCATTCCAGATAATCACATAAACTGTTTTATTACATAAGGATCAAAAATCCCAAATTAAAACTAATCTTTGCTAAGAAAGCACTTCAGTTTATTGCATTATCTGCTTACTTGAATAGAAATTTAAAGCTATTTATTTAATTAACCAAACATTCCTGCATATCAATGAAAATAACTGCTGATTGAAAACGCATTGTGAGCATAAATGCACAATGCTCATGCTGTTCATTCATGAGTAGATAGCAGTTGATACAAAACAATGCAAGATTAAATTTGCTCAAGCATTACTGCTCGTTTTAAACATCTGTCATCATCTGAATAAAAAAAGAGAGTTTCAACATTTCTAACTGATTGAAAACAACATGTGAGCTTGCCTTTTTTTTCATTTTATGTCACTCACTTGTATTGTGAGAATAGAAGAAACAAAGCCTAACAACTTTGTGCAAAGAAATGAGGGCTTGTTTCCACCACAAGCATGAAATGGAGCATCCTTTGTTTTTTTATTGGTGTTTTCATGCTTGAAAGCTTGGCAAGTGCTAAGCAAAGTAAAACATATCAATAAACTCATAGTGGAATCTTTGTTTCTTCTATTGATCTTTTCATGCTTAAAATAAAAGCAAGCACTAAGCAAAGTAAAAAAACAGTCAATAAAACAAATAAAAAATACTATATTCCATACTTAGTGGAAATGAGACCTTATGTAAGCAACAGGACACTAGCTTGCTTTGCTTTTTGAAGCAATGAAAAAACCAAACGTAATGCCACTGGGATTTATAGATATAAAATATAAAAATTTCTATAATTTTCTGGTAATACTGTAACAAGTTAATTTTCAAATGCTTGTCATTAATTGGTACACATACTGATATAATTCAGCAACAATTACAGTTAAAGAGAAATATTTGTACTACTTTTGGATAAACACTTAATTCAGTTAATTGCATAACAAAGCTTGGCAAATTGACTATGCAATTAACCATATTTGTCTTTAGAGCTTATTAAACTTTGTGAGACCTAAAAACTGTTTAAAATCTTCTGTTGTTTATATAATCATTCCATGTGCAATGTCCTGAAATTCAAAAATGTTCCAGCTTGACTTTTTCCAAATTTGCTCAAAATTTGTCAAAATGTTGTATATCATAATTGACCTGGAAACTAAAAACTTTGGCTTGATATCTATTGTACTTGATGAAATATGACCTATTGAAATTTGGTACTTCATTGCAGTGATTAGCATTTGCTCATTTTTGGCCATTTTTAAACAAGCATTTCTCCAATTCTAAAAATTGTGAAAAGCTAATTTTTGGTGTATTGACCAACTTTCCATTACATAGATCAAGTCTCAAAATAATATTAGCTTATAACATAATGAAAATATTGAGTCCCAAAATGTACACATTTTGGCCCAAGAAGAAATTCTTGGCCATATTTAAAAAACTATAGCTGCCATACAAAACATAGCACTGCTCTAATTTTTAACATGGGTATTTCCTACCAACTGGACTATAACTCTACAAAAATATAAAAGAAAATGCCAGCTTAAAAAAAGTTACACCACTTCAAATTATGGACCAGCCATAAAATTGCCAAAAATGCCTCATTTTGTGGTTAAAAAATGGCCCCATAAAACAATGTTTTTAAAAACAGTTTTTTAACATGTAAAAGAGCTTTTCTTAAGAAACTCACTCACCAAATTTCAACTTTGTTCCAAAACTATTAAGGGGTGGGACATAGTCATCTTGTACATGAGAAATTTAGTTTTTACCATATCCAAAAAAGTGCAAAACTTTAGAATATCTATAATTGTGACGAAATTTTGTATATTAATCCAAAAAGTTAGATCTAAATTGATAGAAGATATGTACAAGATGTGACAAAAGTAATGCAAAATGAAAAATTGATAAAGTAAATTTGAAATTTAAATTATGCTATCTGTAAGAAAGAAAAGTTGAAACATAGAAGTTGGCTCAGAAATGAATCAAACAAATCATAGATTCTGAATAATCTTTAAAAGTATGATTGGAGCCATAAAATAATCATTCCAAGATTTTGTGTTACTTTTGTCACACCCTGTACATATCTTTACTTTTGTGCCTGCAAAACCATTTTAGGCACATTGAAATGGACCAAATTTTTATTTGGGTATATAAGTTGATGCTAAATCCATTTTTGCAATCTAAACAGTTTTATTTCAACAACAAAAAACTAGAAGCATTTAAATAAGTTTGGACTACAATATATTAAAAAATATTTTGCAAATTGAAAAAATTCAGTGATCTGAAAAAGTTTTTACAAGATGCTTTAAAAACCTTTATAACCTTCAATGTTTGCTTAAACACAAGATTCAAGCAGCCAGCACTGCTTGGATTTGATCATAGTCTGTCATTGTTAATTTGCAGTGTCATCCACTCTGTCCATACAGTTGAAGTGGCTTGATTATGAATATGACATCATTTAATGGGATCCAACACTCATTTTTTTGGTTCTGTGGCCATGTTAAATACAAATTATTTCATTTCAGAAATTGGAGGTAGACAATTTTGTTTTTATCTGAGAATTCAGTTATTACACCAATGTAACAATCTTGGTCACGGATGCAAGCAACATATTTTCCAAGATGTAAATCATTTTCAATGAGCTGCAAGTGTGATAAAACTGATTTGATGGTATGATCATAAAATTGAACTTGAGCTCCTGCATCAATTGATGATAGCCTTTTTACTACCAATCTGGATTTAGGTAGTGGAATGAAGCAGTAATGTTGTACAGTTGTTGTACAGTTGGATTATCTTTGTTCCAGTTGATAAGTTTTTGCATTATTTGAAACTTCTTGATCAACCATGTAGAAAAAAATTATCCCAGCAATATTTTCATTAGCCCACTGAAACATATGATAGAGTTAAAATTTGATCATTTTTAGTAGCTTGAAGGCTTGCTCTTGCAACAGTTGCTTTCTGGTTTCTCTTATTTCATTACAAGGCAACTTTTTATGGTTTGTTGCAAAGAAATGCCATTGAGCTTGAGTACTGTGGCCAATTTCATAATAGCACAAGTTCACAAATTTTTTGAAATTTTTATATTGGCTAGCTACCCCATCACTAAAATACAAAACTTTGGCTACAGCATGTAAGTTTTCTTGATGTAGTTTATTACTTTGCAATTGAAAGCATGCACAATGTTGGTGTCATGTCTCATGCAATCAGAGATAACACAAAGACTTAAGCATTTGAGAATTTTTTCTTTGTAGTAGCAACAAAATGGGTGGAGTGTTGCATGGGTGTTTTCCCAGTGATAACCTACCTTGGACTGCATCTTGGACAAGAAAACTGTAGTTTTCAGCAAAGTCCAAAAAAATTATTACAGTATCACTGGCAAGTGTTTTCTTGGTTGATTAAAGGAATGCTGATTGAGCCTTGGCAATAAAATGTTGTCTATGCTGTAAATCTAACTTTTCCAAAAAACATGTACGAGGTGTGTTTGAAAAGTATCGGGACTGTATGCTTTGCACAAACAACACTTGCAACAGTGATAAAAGCTTTGTTTTTTAAGATGGCGCAATGTCTTGTGGTTGTAAAAATGTAGTTTCAGCATTCTGTGACAACCATATGCTTTTTTACAGGCTTTTCTTGAAAGGTGCTTTACTGTAGTTCGTTTTGGGATAATTTATTTAGTAAATATTTTTTTTTTTTTTTTCTTCTTTTGTTAACAAAAATGAGCATTGAACAAAGAATCAACTTGAAGTTTCTTGTTCGACTTGGAAAAACTCCAACTGAAACATTCAATTTGCTCCAAGAAATTTACAGAGATGCTACGATGTCAAGAACTCGGATTTTTGAGTGGCACAAGAGGTTCAGAGAGGGAAGAGAGGATGTGGAAGATGATCCTAAGAGTGGAAGGCCAACAACAAGCAGAACAAACGAAAATGTTGAGCATGTGAGAGAAAAAGTGCGCAGTGACCGCCGCCTTACTGTTAGAATGATAGCAGATGAGTTGAGCATGAATAGTGAGAGGGTGTGGAGGATCATTACAGAAGATCTGGGGATGAGGAAGGTTTGTGCAAAAATGGTACCAAGGTTGCTGAATGATGGGCAAAAGGAAAATTGTGTGCAAGTGTGTCAAGACATCCTGAAACAACTTGAAATTACACCAGATCTGCTGAGTAGAGTTGTTACCAGTGATGAGTCGTGGATCTTCAAGTATGATCCACTCACCAAACGGCAGAGCCTTGAATGGAAGAGTGCATCCTCACCAAGACCCAAGAAAGCAAGGCTGTTCAAGTCCAAAATTAGGTGATGCTGATTGTTTTCTTTGATGTTCATGGAATTGTTCATCTAGAATTCTTGCCACAGGGCCAAACCATTAACCAGAATGTTTACAAAGACGTCTTGCGACGTTTGATGCATTCGGTAAGGGAGAAAAGAAGAGAATTGTGGGAGACAAAGTCATGGCTGCTTCATCATGACAATGCTCCTGCTCACAATGCCTTAAGCATACAACAATTTCTTGCAGAAAATAACATTGCCGTGCTGGAGCAACCACCCTACTCGCCAGATCTGGCTCCCTGTGATTTTTTCTTGTTTCCTAAGCTCAAGGGAGTCATTAAAGGAACCCGTTTTCAAGACTCAAAAGCCATAACAACAGCCATAACGAAGGAACTACGAGCGATCCCAATGAAATCTTTCCAGAAGTGCATAGAAGCATGGCAACAGAGATTAGAAAAGTGCATTCGAGCTCAAGGAGATTACTTTGAAGGGGACAAGTTGTAATTTTTACGTGGCATTTCAAATAAAATAATTATTTACACAGTCCCGTTACTTTTCAAACAGCCCTCATATAAACTCACTCACCAAGAGCTGCATGTCAATAAGTTAACTCTTTCACTCTGGTTTATCCGACTCAGTCAGCTTCCTGTTTGCATTGCATGCATAACATGCAACTTAGTATGGTGCTACCATTCCGTGAACAGGATTAGTGACAGCAAGCATTTGCTGCATGGACAATTGTTTGCATTTCGACACAGAAAATCTTTTGTAGTGCAATTATTTAGAGCCACATGCAAACACACACAATCTTGTCAAGATCACTCACATGCACAAAAATATGCAGACTTGATGATTGCTTTTCTTCAAATAAGTCATTCATTTCATTTCTTTTTGAAAAACTTTTTTTTCCAATGCAAAGTTTAGATCTTTAGCTACTGTTAGCAACCAAAAAAGTTAAAATATTTTGCCACACTGCGACACAAGAAGAAAAAAAGACAATTTTGAAGGAAAACTAGGTTCAATACTTTTATTTATTACTAACTCAATTTTCATTCAATTTTTATAAATTGCATATCATTTTAATCAGAAAGAACTAAGCTTTTACATGATATAAACTTTGAATTGCTCTTTAAACAATAAGATTGGAACTAATTAATAAACTTAAGAGAAAATTTTTGTCTTGTTCAGTACTAAAAAATGCCTGGACTGAAAGAGTTAAGTTGCATTTGTTTTGTTCCATCTAAATGAATTATTAATCAGATTAACTCTTTTACTTTATTTATTTTCTGTTTCTGTCCTAGAGCCCAATAAACTTTTAAAGCATTTTTAATCAGAAAATCAATGTCATAATATGCTTTTGTGATATCATAATCTGGAGCATAGATGGGGAACATGCAGCCTCAATGAAAGCTAGCTTTTGTATTAATTAATATTTAACTATATAGATTTTTACAATTTAAAAATTAATAGAATTAAATAAAGAGCAGGATAAATGTGTGTGTCAATGACTAATGGTGATAACAAAAGATTTTTTTTTAGAGATCACTACCTTTTAGGGACAAAAATCAAGAAAACTGGGGCATATTCAAAGTGATGATGCTATTTTCTTGGGTATTTCAATTTATGCAGCCTACTTTGTTATTGCCTAATACAAATGTGGCTTCTACAACTTTAATCTGAAAATGTGATGCTCAAGAAAGTTTTACAATACATTTTAGGTATGACAAATTACAGCTTAACATGTGCTACAATCACAATAAATGGCATTTTAGAATAAAACGTAAAGGTAACTAGGCAAAGATGCTAAATATACAACTGCAACCATCTAAAAAATTTTTCAAGAAATATTTACAGCTAAAATCTGTTAGTTCAAGACTAATAGCAGATTGTCAAACCTGTGATTAACTTGTTTATTGTGATTTGCAAGCGAATAAGTTCATTTGAATATCTGATGATGAATTTTGCAGTTAAAACAAGAAATTAGCATTTAATTACCCAATTATCTGAAACTTTACATGCAGATTTAAATAAATGAGACATGCTCAAAAATGAGGAATGCTTTAGGCTTGTCATTAAAGGCATTACTTCTGGCATGCTAAAATTACATATGCTTCTTGGTTCACAACGACTACTTTTATTAGGAATAAATTCTTCAATTGAGTACTTTGCTATTCAAATATAGCTGCTTACAGGGTGCGCATGGTATTTAGAATACGAAGTCCAACTTTCACAAAAAATCAATTTTCTCAAAAATGGGTAAACTGATTACAATAAAATTTTAACACATTATAGACTGATGTATAACCTTGCAATTTATTTAATAAAATCACCATTTGCATCAAACACATTTTCGTATCAAGGCCTCAGACATTTTCATGTCTTTGGCAATCGTGCGCATCGACTTGCCCGGATTTTTTTTGATGGCATTTTTAACCTGGTCAATGATTTGGCAGTTCTGAGGCAGTCAAACCTTCTTTGGTGAATGGGTCTTTTTGTCACAGCTTTGTATCACCTCCAGACTCCTCGAGTTGATTTCTGACCTTCCACACCCACGTGGTTGTCAGGTCAAAAAACTTTGCAATGATGGCATTGTCATGTCCGGTGCGAATGGCAAAGAACACACTTTTCCTTTTCCATTTCTGTGAAAAGGTGAATTCTTCTTTTGGCCCCATTTTTTTGGAGGATGTATAGCACAGTGTCAACTGTCAAAAAAAAAAAAATTTTATGCATGTGGAGAGCTCACGTGCTCACCGCATGCATTTTCCCATGAATTCTAAATACTGTGTGCACCCTGTAGATTGCAAAAATGGATTTAGCATCATCTTATATCCCCAGATAAAATTTTTTTCATTTCAATGTGCTTAAAATGGTTTTGTAGGCACAAAAGTAAAGATATATACATGGAGAAAAATGTACCACCTAGTTGTATTTTTAAAATGAAAGTCACAGCCAAACAATAGCCAATGAAAAGCTGGAATTTTCTTTTATCAATTTAGCTCTAACTTTTGGATTAATATACAAAATTTCGTCACAATTATAGATATTCAATTTAACTCTAACTTTTGGATTAATATACAAAGTTTTGCACTTTTTTGGATATGGTAAAAACTAAATTTCTCATGTACAAGATGACTATGTCCCACCCCTTAATAGTTTTGGAACAAAGTTGAAATTTGGTGAGTGAGTTTCTTAAGAAAAGCTCTTTTACATGTTAAAAAACTGTTTTTAAAAACATTGTTTTATGGGGCCATTTTTTAACCACAAAATGAGGCATTTTTGGCAATTTTATGGCTGGTCCATAATTTGAAGTGGTGTAACTTTTTTTAAGCTGGCATTTTCTTTTATATTTTTGTAGAGTTATAGTCCAGTTGGTAGGAAATACCCATGTTAAAAATTAGAGCAGTGCTATGTTTTGTATGGCAGCTATAGTTTTTTAAATATGGCCAAGAATTTCTTCTTGGGCCAAAATGTGTACATTTTGGGACTCAATATTTTCATTATGTTATAAGCTAATATTATTTTGAGACTTGATCTATGTAATGGAAAGTTGGTCAATACACCAAAAATTAGCTTTTCACAATTTTTAGAATTGGGGAAATGCTTGTTTAAAAATGGCCAAAAATGAGCAAATGCTAATCACTGCAATGAAGTACCAAATTTCAATAGGTCATATTTCATCAAGTACAATAGATATCAAGCCAAAGTTTTTAGTTTCCAGGTCAATTATGATATACAACATTTTGACAAATTTTGAGCAAATTTGGAAAAAGTCAAGCTGGAACATTTTATGAATTTCAGGATGTTTTGACATGGAATGACCTAAAACATTATTTTTGTCATAAATTCCAAAAAGTTGTTTGAAATTTAGGATGTCATAATGCTTTAAAAATAAAATATATCTGGAAAAGATTATGACCTTGTTTTTATCTGGAAAGGTTGAAACTGCTTTTTAAACAACTTTATAACTTTTATACTGTTTTAAAGTGATTATGAGTTTGATCATAATTTAAAATTTAAATAGATCATTAACTAGTTCTAAACAATTGGTTTTAAGTTAAAATTTTGTGCAAAATCTGACAAAATAAGAGTAATAGCAAGAATATAAGGTTCTCATTCACTATTTGCTGAGTTTAGTTCATTCCTTTTTAAATTTTATGAATCGCCAAAGCTTCCAAGGTTAGTCACAACAAACATTGAATGAGACCCAAATATAGATTACAAACAATCTTTTCTCATAATCACTACACTGACAATTTTTAATAATCAAAAAAGTTAATAGAAATTAAAATCAGAGAGAAGATTTGTTATCCTTTCATACTTTTAAGCATGACATTTCTATGAAAAAACTGCTAAACTTGCCAAATAATTTTGGAAAATTAAACAGTGTCTTGAATTTAACCCTTTAAACTTAGGATAAAAAGATCTAAACCTTTGCTGTGTACTAAAATTGATATTTTGCATCAAAATGCTGAAGAACTTATGATATATTACAAGACTTAATGCATAAACTGGTTGTAATAAAATAGACCAAAACTTAATTGAAATTTAGGTTTTAATTGACTAAAAAAAACATTTATGTATTGTAACAAAAAAAAACAAGCAACATAATTGAAAAGAACAATACAACTTAAAACAGCTGTTTGCTGTACTGACAGCTTTTCGCAGTAACCAGAAAAAGAATGCACTGAATAAATATTTAAAAACAATGAACCGTTCTTTAACCCATTACGGTCCAGAATTATTTGAGAGTTAACTGCTTAGTACTAAAATTATCCACATATGTCATCGTCCTCTAGATCTAAAAATTTTTAATTTTTTTAGTTAATATTTGTAAAGTACTTAAAATACCTAATAATGATCTGTAGAAAAAGAATGCAAAAGAAAGTAATGAAATATTTGCAATAATATAAATTCTACCATCATTTTAATTATGTCCCAAAAAAAGGACATTGGCTGGTAATGGGTTAAACCTGATTATATGCAGCACTTAATCAGCTAACACAGTTAAGTTAATTATTAATTTTGTTTGTTTTTTATTTTTTATTTTTTTGATGTTACAATGCAACAATATCTGATTTACAATAGCATTATGCAAAAAAACCAATTTAGTATAATTTCTTATTGATTTATTAAAACTGTATTACTGCAGTTTTCATTTTGTCAATGGCTTTATTATTATGTATGTTATAAAAAATTCACTTAAAGTTAACATGCATCACATTAAAACCCAATTGACTAATTAAAAAAATTGTATCCTATAACTATAGAATATGGTTTTCAATTTGAAAATAATTGTAAAAAATTAATGTTTTGACAGTTGCAAGCTTTATATTGCTGATTATACTGTTCAAAAAAATTTTTTTTTATGTAGTTTAAGGTTTTTTTGCTAGTCTTGACTATATTTTGGGTGCTGAATTAAAATCTTTTTAGTTTTTCTATATCACATCAGGTTTTTGAGATACAATGATACAAGTTGTAACATAACTATAGTTTTGCTTATCAGTTTAGTTAAAGTTGAATCATTTGTAAAAATATGATAATGCAAATAAAAAGTTGACTGCCCACTTACATAATGTGATACACACTTAGCACTACAATGATATTTTATTTTTCTCTGTTGGTGAAAAAGTTAACAATAGTCTTCCATCATACTAGCACAATGGTTTCAAACTTTTGTTGTTCTGGCACATTAATAAATTCAGAATTTCTTAGTGACACACCTATTTTATAAAGCCGAAAACTTACTCGATTTACAAATCTAGCATTTTAGCAATCTTTTAGCATTTATGCATGTGTTGTATTTTTTGCTTATATAATCAAAGTATTTTTCCATTGCATTTGACAAACTGAATATAAATTAAATATTTATCAATTAATTTTAAAGCTGATATCATAAGAATTAACATTGCTGATAACATTAGACCATTTAGAATTTCATGCATTTTTTCATCTCCATATTTATCTTCTTGACTCACAAGAAAGTGTAAGAGGTGTTATACTTAAAGAAACCTTCAAGCCATTGACAGAACTGCTTTTGGAGATGCTAATTCCTAATATATTACTGCTTGATTAAACTTTTCTTTTATTTATTTGGATATCACTGCAATTTAAAACTGCTTGCTTCTAAGACTGTCAAGGAGATGAAAGTGCTATAAAGAATTTTACCCAAAGGCATAACAGAATGATGTGAATAGGTTTTAAACTGCAACCATTTTGATTGTGTTTGCCATCAAAATGATGTTCTTATCACTTGACCATGCTGTTGATTGATCTTAAGTAAAAAATTTTCAGCAATGCATTCTACCCTCATGAGGATTTCACAGAATAGTAATGAAAGCTATTACTTAGTACAGGGGTGGGCAATTGTTTTCGCTTGCGGGCCGCATTGCGGCCGTGGAAGCTAACTGAGGGCCGCATTTAGATATTGAATTTGTTCGCGGGTCGCAAATTACGCTATTTTTCTCCCAAAATCGTAGTGATTTCTAAAAAAAAAGGTCTTCACTTACATTCAATCTGTGATTCACTATTTCTCTCCCAAAATCTTGGTGTGTTCTCTAAAAGCATTAAAACATAAGAAACTGAAACTGGGATATTTCCGACATAATTCTATGCAACTGTGGCTCAAAGTGAGGGTATGTATTTTTTAAAAAGAGCTCCGCGGGCCGCACAAAACGTCGTCAGGGGCCGCAGTTTGCCCACCCCTGACTTAGTAAATACTATCAAAAAATGCCATAAAAAAAAAAAAAGAAATTGCAAAAATGAAAAAGCTGCAAGCTAGCCTATTTGTTCATTGTATCAGCATTTGAATTTGTTACAAAGAGCTTGAAAACATTAATATCAGATATTAATAACATCACTTCAAATTAGCAATGAAATTGTTAATATAACATTATAAGCTATTTTAGCATAAATGAATTAGAAAAGAGATTTCATTGATATAAGCTAAAGTTATTTGTTTATGTTCAAAGGCCTCCTTCCTATTGCAATTTTATTAAAGCAGCTTATGCAAGGTCTGTCCAAAAAGTATCTTGACTTTTGGGCATAAAACACACAGCACAATGAATATCACAAATTTTGTTTAACCTTCTTTAAAATACTCCCCTTGCAATTGCACACATTTTTCCCAGTGCCTCTGCCACTTTTGGAAATATCTCTTGAACTCCTCAAAGAAATCTTCGAACTTTGAAGGGCTCCAACAACTAATCCAATGAACATATATGAGGATTTCACCTCTAGAAAGTTTACTGCTGCCCTATAACACATAAAACCAGGAATTTGCTTTTTCCAGAGCTTATAATTGATGCTGGTACTATGAAATCTTGGCACTATAGCTTTCTTTCATCCTGCTTGCACCAACTCAATACTTCAAGGATTTGGAGAAGATTGCTGGTAGTTGCCATTCTTAAACCTATGAAACCTGTTGAGGACCCACAAAGCTATCACCCAATTTCTTTGCTACATGTCCTGTACAAAATCTTTGAAAGACTTATCTACATTTGCATAAATCCAATGATCGGTCCATTACTTTTTTGAGAACAAACTGGATTTAATCATGGGAAATCGACTTTAGATCAGGCCACTTGCCTAACTCAGGATATCAAGGACAGTTTCATGGCAAAACAAAAGGCTGGTGTCATATTTGTCAACCTGACTGCAGCATATAATACAGTTTGGCACCATGGCCTTGTAAGCTTCAACTTCTGCTTTAGTAGTACTTTAATATCTGAGTACTTAAATTAACCATCTAAACTTCATGATTTCATCTCAAGAGTTGGTTCCAGGCTTTTTGTACTGGCCTGCCAGGCCTGCTTGGGTTAGACTCAACCACTTGCAAACTGGCCTTGGGCGTTTTTTGGTCATCCATGCATAAATGGGGTCTTGCTCCCTTATGTAATTGTGAATGTGGTCACATAAACAAGCTGCAGACCACATCATTTTTGCATGTCTTACACAGCAGGCACCAAAACAATGTAGTTGTCTGTCAATCCCAGATGGTGACACCAGATAGGCTCAAGAACATTTGATGAATTAATTACAACTGGATGATTGCAAATGATAATACAAATGAATTTCATATGGTGTGGCATTAGTAACTTTATTATTTTTTCTGGACTGAGGCATTGTGAGGCAATGGTAGTGTAGATGTTGTTTGAAGTTTTCTTTACATTCCTGTGTTATGTCAGGATCTGAGATGATGTTAATGTGCTCATTGTAATGAAAGATTGTAAATTATATATTTCTGAGTGGATATGCATTAACATTAAGTAAAGGATGTACATATTAGTATTTGAGTCGGTTATTCAAGTTAAGTAGCATGAAGTTTAGGGTTGTGCCTATTAGAAGGACACTGGTTTCATTGTGTAGGCATTGATTGTTTGTGTCTTGTATGCAATCAGTGGAAATGCAAAAAGCTGTGTTCTAAATGGTTTGCAGTTTCTTGATGTTGGCGTTTAATATGATAGGGCTCCATATTGTGTTTGCTTATTATAAAATGGGGTGAATGATAGCTTTAAATGTAGAGACAATTAGTTCCTTTTTACCCTATTTGGTCGGAGTGAGTGCTTTGAGAATGTTAAGTATTTGTTTTGCTTTAGTGATGATAGTGTTTATGTAGTCATCATTTACAAATGTCATAAACTTGTTTGTGTGTTTGTGGCCCTGAGTTTAGGTATATGTCACCCTCAAGAAGCAACAATCTGATCATTCAATTTGTGAGTAAACTGAAAATTTGTTTTTGCTGAGAAGCCAGAGACGAGTCTTTTCTCACCCAAAAAAACAAAAGCTCCACCCCATAGAGATCAGACAAGAAGCAGAAATGAGCAAATTTGTAGTGGTTAAAAATCAATCAGTTTGATGAGGCTAGCTCATTTAAGAAAATACTTTTTGAAGAGATATCTCTGCCAAGTACCTAAATGTGGACCTTTTTAATTTGCATGACAACCCAAGGCAACATGTCATGATTTTGCATAGCAACCTTACTGCAAGGGTATTTTATATAAGAGGTTTGTTTATCCTAGACTGCTTGCTTGCTGCAAGGGTATTTTATACAAAGAGGTTTATTTTTCTTAGACTGAGACTATTTTGCACAGTGTTGCTAGATTTGAAGTTACCATCTTGTAAACTACATTTTGTCTCGTCTCTATCTGCAAACTCTTTGACATGGGTATTCTTAACAGGAGAGATAAAACCTACAACCAGTAAAGCTTTACTGGTTATTGAGACCTGCAAACTTTCCCACCATGGTAAAGGTAGTATTTCATAGGAAAGTACAGTTTCTTATTATCACATCTGGTATAGTTTTTCTGAACATTATTTTTGTTTATTATTTAGGAAGAGTAAATGTTTTTTCAAAAAACTGCTTTTTTCAACACATTCTACTTGCAGAGATAAATCCTACTTGTACAACTAAACAATTCATAACTACAGGGTGATTCAGCGAAGTGTGCACAAATACTTTTCTTAGTTTTATGTACATGTATTTCGTCCATTATTAACTTTCAATTATTAACATTTCAGTTTCTTATTATTTAAGAGTTAAAATTTAAAATCTGGTATTATTTGAAGTAAAAATAAACGATGAGTAAAACGATCAATGACGTGATAGAAGAGTATTGCAAGAAGAAGCTCCCACCAAGTGAAATTTTCCGGTTGATGAAGGAGGTTGTAAGCCGTAGAGGAGTTTATAAAGCCGTGAAAAGGTTCAAGGACACTGGGACTTGTGCTCCAAGAATCAGGAGTGACCCTGAAAGAACCATAAGGACGAAGAAACTGATCAAAAAGGTCAGAGAGAAGTTGAGGAGAAATCCTGTAAGAAGTGCCAGACAACTTGCTAAAGACTACTCTGTGAGCGTGTCCAGCATGCAAAGGATTCTCAAGGATGATCTCCAGAGCTACCCATACAAGTTCATCAAAAGACATCTCTTGTCGGAGGCCACTAAGAAGAAAAGGCTCGATAGAGCAAAGGTTTTGGTCAAGAAACTTGTCGATGGCATGCAGCCTCAAGTTTTATGGACAGACGAAAAACTTTTCACTGTTCAAGCTGTCCATAACCATCAAAATGACAGGATTTGGCTTCCAGACATAAACATGGTCCCAGTTGAGCGTCACAGCTCTTTCAGAAGACAAAAACCCGCCTCTGTAATGGTATGGGCAGGCACAACATCAAAAGGGCTGAAAACTCCTCTCATATTCATTGAAGAAGGGGTCAAGATAAACCAGACCGTCTATAGGCAAATGCTGGAGGAGAAAGTCCTTCCCTGGGTCCAAGAAGTAGTCGGAGAACAAGGAGTTACTCTTCAACAGGACGGTGCAACCTCCCACATGGCCAACTCAGTTCAAGCTTGGTGTCGATGCAATTTCAAAGGTTTTTGGGAGAAAGAGCTTTGGCCGCCGTCTTCACCAGACTTGAACCCTATGGATTTTGGGTTATGGTCTATTTTAGAGACAAAAGCCTGCCATACTTCTCATCCAAATCTGGACTCTCTAAAGCGAAAATTGACATCGGCATGGGACGAAATTGACCCAGAAGTGGTGCGTGCCACATGTGCCCAGGTTCTGCCACAACTTCGGAAAGTAATCAAAAACAAAGGGGGTTATATTGAATAACTTGTATATTTTCTGAAAGCTTATTAAATTTACTATCTTCACAGCATATAACTTGTTTCATTTGACCTAATTATAAGTCCGAAAGATGAGTTTTTATTTGTGCACACTTCGCTGAATCACCCTGTAGAACAAAGTAAAACCAACATAAACATTGGCTTCCATCAGCTCTTATATCAGTAAGATTGCACTTAAGTTTTTGAAGTAGAAGTCAATGTATTACAGCAGGGTGGTCCAACTTCTTCACTTTTGTGGGCCACTTTTTAAATTTGTTCAAGCTTGCGGGCCTCAGGCAGCTAGAAATTGTTGGAAATCATCGTGTTCTCTAAAAGGTCTGCACTTGGAATCGATCTCTGATTTTTCTATTTTTGTCCCAAAATCGTGATGTTTTCTTGACACAAAAAAGCCTTTGCTTGGAATCGGCCTGTAGATGGACCACACTGTATTACTGAATTAATTCAAAACAAATTTTTAAAGCAATAATTGAACAAACAATAGAGAAATTAAAAGAGATGATATTGCAAAAGAAAATAATACTGCAAAACAGAATCCAAATAACAAAACAATAAATAATTTTTCAAATGTATAAACTATTTTCAAATAGTTGATATTTAAATCCAGGGTTTTATTTTTTCATTTAACAAAGCTTTGTTTTAAACTTAAAATTAGACTTTTTAATTAAATATTTTTAAATAATTTTTTTGTGATATTTGCATGTTTATGCTCTTTTTTATTCTACCACCAAATTGTTTTTAATGTACTAATGTATAAAACCAATGAGATATTTTACCTATTTCTTATGAAATCCCCCTAGATGTATATTTGAAAATATTTCAGTGTATATTTCACTGTATATTTAAAAAACTAGTGTATATTTAACTACTAAAAGCTGATTATTTAATTTTTGTAGCTGTGTACTCTTTTAAAAAATCTAAAACATTGCAATTTTTTGACAGATTTTCATTGGCAAGCCACTATAATGGGCCCAGTAAGTAACTTATAATAAGTTGTAAATGTCTATGTTTTTTCAGAAAGCACTTTTTTGCTGTTTAAATAGAATAAAATTTATGCAATTTTTTTGTGGTCTAATTGTTATAGTTTAAAAAAATTTACATTAATTTGACTATCAAATAAATAGTGCAATACAGCACCTCCTGTTTTGGCCAACTTACTATTTTGTGAAAAAAAAGACAACCAAAAGAATACTGAGAATCAGGAAATGCTACTATAACTAAATCAATACAATTAATGTGAAAAAACATTTAAAAGGGATCCAGGCCAAACTGGGTACAACATCTGAAAAATCAATTCTCAATAAGTACAAAGTATTCTCAAAAGAGATCACAATTTAATTGGTCAAATTAATTTCAATGAGTTTAATATAAAAAGTAAAATAAGCAAAACTAAAACAAAATAACAAAAGGATGATTATTATGCTACAGGCCTGTTTTGGTCTTGTGGACTTCATCAAGCATAAGTTATCATATCCTCAAAGATGGATGGTAGCACAAAAAATTAAGATAAGAATTCTATAAAGTAACTATTTTGGAAATAAGAATTCAATTTCTAATTACTGTTACATAAATCTGAGGATGAGAATATTGAAAATTAATCAGCTATTGTATTTATAGGATTATAATTTGCATGAAATAGCAGTTGTCAATTACTGAATAAAAATGTATCCCATATCATAACTAAATTTGCAACTATGCTATACAGGACCATGTAACAGCTTTTTTAAGTAGGTTAGGTTGTTTTTTATCATGTAATTTTAAACTTTTTTACTATTACAAATACATTTTTATTTGGTAATTGTGACCAACTATTTTATCTGACTATTGATTTAAAGAATAGGTCAAAGATTTATTTGAATAAATTAAACCGGATAATAGCCAAACATAATGTGGATGTGGCTTACCAGGACTTCTGCAATGTCACCAGAAAAGCAGCCAAAAAAGATAGGTCCTGAAATAACTGTGTTCTGTGTTGGGATGTGGAGTGTTAAATCCTCTACACAACCTTTCTGCAGTCTCCTGAGAAGACACAACTCATTTTTAAATGCTATGGGTTGCCAAACGTCAAAGGAAACAAAGGAATCAATGGTCTAAAGCAATTCTGAGTTTTTTTACATTTTTTTTACACTCTAGCAGTCTCACTGGTAAATCACAAGATTGTCCTTGTTACTATCTTGTTTCAGCTGATACTATTACATTTCAACTAGTTGAAAAGGGTGATACAAGGTGTTAGATCACAAATCATCTCAACTTGTCTCTCAAGAGGTGTCTAACATTTGGAGGGTTACAGACCAGACCTAGTGAATATCTAAGAATTTCTCTATTAGAAAATTTACTGCTGCCCTCCAACACTTAAAACCAAATAAAGCTCCAGGCCCTGATTCTATCAGCACAGAGATAATCCTTGCCAAAGTTGCTTTAAAGTCCTGGACTTCCATTCTTCCTGCTTGCACTGACTCAAAATTTTCAAAATCTAAAAAATGCTTCTAGTCATGATCCCAAAGCTGTAGAGTACCCGAAAAGTTATTGACCAATATCTCTGGTCTCAGACTGATAGTGCTTGTAGTTGTGACACAGACTATCAACCTTGGATCAACTTATTCTGTTAACACACAACATCAAAAAGATCCTTTTGAGGTTAAGAAGGCTGGTCCCATATTTGTTGATCTGACAACTCCATATGACATTGTCTGGTTGTGTGGTCTTACTGTAAGGTGGTGAGACTTTACTGGATATGCACATGGTTAAATTAATCGTGGTAATTGTCCAAAACTAAAGTTTTATCCTTACTACTGGTGACAGCCAGTGAAGAAAGCTCTGCTGTCTAAAAAATGTTGTTCCTCTGGGATTGGCCTTGGCTCCCTTTCTTTTTGACCATTATACATACAACTTCCAAAAAAGTTTGCTTATTGTAATCTGGCATTGTTGCACTCTTCTAAAACTGGAAGTACTTGAAAGATGTTTCAAGTCAAGACATGACCACACTTTAAGCAGATCTCCAGACTTGGAGGTTAAACATCAGTCACTTAAGACGGTGACAGCAGCTTTTCATTTAAACAAGCAAAAGGCCAAACGTGAGGTAAAATCACAACAACAATACACTTTTAACATTTTGTTTTGTTCCAACTTAACTGGACAAATCACTCACATTCCATCATGACAAAAAAACTATCTTGGTGCGTCACACTGAGGTGACTTAGCATAGGATAGGATGCTGGTGCCAAAGCATTGCAAACAGCTTCCCTATTATTGGTTTACTTGACAGCTGAGTGCTGAATGCCAGTCTAGTGTTTCAGTGCACTCATTTGCCTCATAAACAGTGTCTTGAATGATACCTTGCACTTGCTCATTATCACAGGATGCCTGCATTCCACTTTGATAGACTACATAACTGTACATGTTTTCAGGCATTTAGCCAGCTGAGTTTTGCTAAATGTCTGAAAGTATATTTGGCTAATAGTGGCACTCTGGAACCTGCCTGGAGGTACCCATGAACAAACTGCAGACCATGTCTTAACAGCATGCTTTGTACATCCATTTTGTCTTGTCATTTGGAAAGGCATCCACTACAAGTCAGACACAAACAAGACTGGGGATCCATTTGGTTAGCTGCAAAATATAGATACAGTTTTTATCAAGGTGTCGAACCGGACCCGAACCGGACCCGAACCGGATCCGTAAACCCGTATTAACCGTTATTATTTTTTGAACCCGAAAAAATAAAATTTGCTGAACCTGAACTGGAACTGAACCCCTAAAAATAAAATTTGCTGAACCTGAACCGGAGCTAAACCCGTAGAAAAAAAAATTGCTGAACCCGAACCTGAACCGGAACTTTATTTTAAATGGATCCGGTTCGACCGTTTGATGCACAAATTTTAATTTTAAAGTCATTTGTGGAAGAATCAGAATCACAATTTTGTCTTTGAAGTTGCCGCAATTTTTTTGGTCACAATACTTGTTGTGTGGCAATACAGAAACGTTATAAACGACTTTTTCAGGCGAGAAGTTAAAGCAAAAACATGTCACTTGCTAGATAAAGAAAGCGAAATTTTAAATATATGCTAAAGCAATTGTTCTTAAGCTTTTTACAGTGCCATACCTTTAAAAAATACATATTAATATAGAGACGTAACAAACATAGTGAAACCATCGTTGGTGAAGCAAAATTATTTGACGCCATTGAAAAATTAAAGCTGCACAGTGCATGCTGTTGGGGAGCCACTCGACTGAAATTTAGTTACGTGGAGAAGTTTAATAAAAAAGCAGTGTAAACTTATCGAATGATTCGAATTCAGTGTAACTTATAGTTGCCTCAAATGGTTTTCACTAGCATGATGGTATCCCTAACAGTCGAGATTGAGTAAAAAATAATGTTGAGCAAGCAATGCAATAAAGTTAATTAATTTTTGATTTTTCAAGAAAACAAAATTAAAAAAAAAAAATTTGTTGAGATTAGGAAGAGAAGCTATTAACCTTCGCCTTGTAGTGTGAAGTTTAAGTAAAATTTTGTAAGCTAACTGCTTTTCTCTTATTTCTCAGCTTCTTATTAGGCTCAAATTTGCATGTTGGAATCTAAAAAGGCCTTCACTTTTGCAGTAAGGTTGATTCGGATGAGCTGTTCATAGTTTTTAGGCTTATTTAAAGATATTATAGCAGTGAAAATTGGATTACTTAAATTTTTCGTTTGCATCAATGTTCGCTTCAACTTTACGTCAAAGATTTGTCTCGAAAAAAAATCTTATACAACAAATTGATTTAATTTTTAATTTATTTCTAGTTGTAATTATTAAATCAAATGTTACCGTTTGAAGTTGCCACAATTTGTTTGAGCACTTATGTGCCAACAAAGAAACGTCATAAACAACTTTATCAGCTGAGAAATGAAGAAAAAATATGTGCACTAGATACATGAACGTGCGCCAAAAGAACCAAAAGGGGAACTCGCTTTTTTAAATTTCAAATTTTACAAAATAATACATAAATATGCATTAAAAACTTCTAAAGTTAAGGCTCGTTTCCACTACGAGCGTGGAATAGAGCATTCTTTGTTTCTTTTGATCATCTTTCCGCGCTTAAAATCTGAGTGAAGCAAATAAAGTCAATAAATCAAGCAAAGAGTACCGTGGCGAACAAAAAAAGTAAGACTTTTTTATTTTTTAAGATTTTTTAAAAATATCATTGTTAAAATTGATTATATTAATATATATCAAGTAATATATCATTAAAAGAGCACAAAAAATTATATTAAATCCAATATTAATTTATTTCTTTTTTAGAAATATAATTCAATTGCAATTAACTTATTTTTAAAAAATTTGATAAAATAAAAAATCTTACTTTTTTTCTCGCCACTGTACTCCATTCCACGCTCATAGTGGGAAAAGAGCCTTTATGCGTCAATTTTTTATTATTATAAACTTGAATGACTAAATGTTTAATTTGTTTAAAACTTTAAAAGTTTAGATTTATTAAGATAGAGGCCCGTTTCCACTACCGGCGTGAAACGAAGTATTTTTTGTTTTATTAATTTTTTTACTTCTTTCGGCGCTTAAAGGCAAAACGAAGAAAAAAATCATTGAAACAAAGAATACTCCAATCTACGCTCGTAGTAGAAATAAACCTTAATGACGTTTCATACCTAATAAACCTTCTGCGTGAGGGCCGCCACTAAAAAATTATCAAAAAATTCTTAGACAAGTGTATCAGTGGCTAGTCCAAGAAAGATCTATATAAACTCATGTAAACGCAATCTATAAGAAAGTTTTGACATCACAAAACACAAAAAACTTCCGTTTCCGCTTTTGGCGCTCGCAAGATCATTACTATAAATTTATTAGTAAGACTTGATTTTTACAACCAAGACCCATGCCGATGAATTAGTTTAATTTAATTTTTTTAAAACTTGTACCAGAATTTAAAAAAAAATCCGTTTTAAGAATATTTTTTGTGTTTCCGACTGTTTGCCATCACTCCTCCAGGAAGCGCGTCTACGGGCGCCCATGATAACATGAGGTAAGAAATTGTGTTTACAGTCCTAACGCTTGTAAGAAATAGATAAAAAATATATATTCCGAACCTGAACCGGAACTGAACCCCTAAAAAAAAATTGTTGAACCTGAACCGGAACTAAACCCGAAAAAAATTTTTTTGCTGAACCCTAACCGGAACTGAACCCGAAAAAAAAATTTTTGCTGAACCGGAACTGAACCTTTAAAAATAAAATTTGCCGAACCTGAACCGGAACGTTATTTTAAACGGTTCGATTCCCTGGTTTTTACACAACTCCTATTTTTTCATTTTGGCAAATTCTTTACAGATTATATTTTATTAGACAGATTCTCCTTTTGCCGGGGGTGTATTTTTCTTATCTATTCATTTTCCAACTGACTATCCTTTCAAACCGCCAAAGGTGAGTTTTGTTATGTAATTGATTTATTAACAGCAAATATTAAAAAAACTATGCTAAACATTGTGGTTTATTGTTATTGTTACTAAGTGGATAACCCAGATTTTCACCTCAGTTTTATGTTTGCTCTTTAATAGCTGTCATTTCTAACTTGAAATAAATAGTTTTTAAAATTTTTTTTTTTTGCTTAGATTGCATTTACAACAAAAATATATCATCCTAATATAAATAGCAATGGTAGTATTTGTTTGGACATATTACGATCACAATGGTCTCCAGCTTTAACAATATCTAAAGGTAAGATTACAAAAGTGTGATGATATTTTATTGATTTGATTTTGCCTATTATCACGTAGATTAATTTTCTTTGAATAAGTTCTAAGTTGTACAAAACTTTAAAATGGCCAATGGTACTTATCGAATTTTTTAACTACAGAAGAAAAAAGTAGTCTCAATGGCACTCTTACTTACCACGCTTTTGAAATTTGCTCTCCTGAAAACCTCAAGTGAAGTCAAAAAAATCCAAAATATTTTACCACAGAACAGATACAAAAAAATTATTTTTGGCATTAAAAAAATTCAACTTTTCAAGGATTCAAACGATTCAGTCTAGAAAGTGTTCAGTATATCTGAAATTACCTTGGTTGATTTTTCTATCCCAGGGATGGCAAATCTATTTGTTTTCATAGGACGTGTCAAAAAATGACAGTTTTATTACAATTACCATTGAGTGGGCCATTGGCTGAAATAAGTAAAAAACCTTTAATTTCGGCCAAAATTCAAGGTGAAGACTAAAAAAAGGTCTTTTGTATGCATCAACATTCAATCTGTCTAAAATCAATGTTGCAGACTAAAAAAATTGTCATTGCAACTATCTATTAAGTTTCCACCGAGTTGCTTGCACCTCTCTGAAAAACCTTTCATGTCCCCAGTTTAAGAACCTAGGTTTAAGACATTAATTTAACATAGGTGCTATTTAACTTTTTTAAGAAAAAAAAGATTAAACCGTTATAATGCCAGAAATTTTGAAACATGTTGTTGTTGTTACCCTCCTTCAAGGATATCTCAGAGTAGCCATCCCTTAATCCTTTTAACAAGCCAATCTAGATTCCCACTCTTAGATTACCCCTGCTGACTTTTTCCATAAGACAAAGACTTTTTCCACAAACTAGTGGTGTTGTGTTGTGTTGATATCTGAGTACAGTTAAAGAGGTGATTAGTGTCATGTGTGTGTGACAAGCATAATGACGTGTAAGTATAGAGTTTACTGTAGGTAGGTAACTTTGCAAGAGTGGAGATTTGTTGGCTCTGAGTTGTGCTAGTTTTGTACACGTATGATGTGGTAATGTTTGTTCTGATAAATAAATGTCATAAGGTGTGGTATTAGTAACTTAGTTGTTTTTTCTAGAACTGAGGTATTGTGAGATGATCGTAGTGTGAATGTGTTTCGGGTTTTTTCTGCATTTCTCAGGTACTATGTCTAATTCTGAGATGATGATGTTAGTGTGATCATTGTTATGAAAAATTGTTGCTTTTTTATTTCTGGGCGGATTTGAGTATGCAATAAGATCATGTAAAAAGTGTGCTTGTGTTTGAGTCAGTTGTTGAAGTTGAGTAGCATGAAGTTTGATGAATGTCCATTGCAAAGACCTTGGTTTTATCATGTAGGTCTTGAGCGTTTGTATCTCGTGTCCAACCAGTAGCAATTTGTGGAGCTGTGTTTTGAATGGTTGGCAGGTTCTTGATGTTGGTGTTTGATATGATAGGGATCCATATGGTTTTTGTGTATTCCAAAATGGGGTGAGTGATAGCTTTGAATGTGGAGATAATTAATTCCTTTTGTTTACCCCATTTGGTAGAAGTAAGTGGTTTGAGAATGTTAAGCGTTTGTTTTGCTTTAGTGATGGTGACATTTATACGTTGTGAAAACGTCAGTTTTGGGTCAAGAGTGATTCCAAGAATTATGGGGTGTTTTGTTGTTGGTAGTGTTTGGTTGTTTAATTTAAGTGATAGAGTTGTGTCATATTCAGCTAAGTCTGGTGTAAAAAGTGTGGTGGTAGTTTTGTTTGTGTTTATATAAAGATTATAGTGGTGGCCCATTCATATATTTTGTGAAGATATGGTTGAATGAGTTGTTGGGTGTTACGGTGTTTTGTGTGAGATATAGTGATTTTTATGTCATCAGCATATGTTGTGATTTGTATGTCTTATGGGGGAAGTGGAATGTCAGAAGTGTAAATGTTGAATAATGTTGGAAGCAGAACTCCATCTTGTGGTACGCCTGTGTTGATTTGTTTGAGTTTTCGTTGTCGTCGTTTGGAGAGGTATCCATTCGAGGTCAGACACAAACAGGCCGGGGCCAAGGGTTTATCCTTTTACTACCCCAGGCTGCTGTACTGCCTGAATCAGATGCTGGCAGTGGTGTTATTAAGCCAGCATCGGGTTTCGTCATTCAAAACCGTCAGACCTCGTGCTCCATGTGGTGCCCGATGTATAGGGCACGCTGTTAGAACATGGTCTGCGGTTTGTTCAGAGGCGCCACACTCGCAATTCGGTAAAGGAGCGAGACCCCATTTGTGCATGGACGAATGGAATCGCCCAACACCAGTCCGCAGGCGGTTGAGCTTAACCCAAGCTGCTTGGAGTAAGCCCATCCAAACAGGCCTGGCACCGGTCCTGGGCACAAAAGCACGGAGCCTGGAAGCATTTTTACAGTACTCCGCTTTACATTTGTGATTTGTCCATTTAGAAGCGCGGATGCCAAGTCTGGCAAGGTTGTCCAAAAAATTCCGCGCAACTGGCAGAAACGGACGTTTGGATCTTAGTCTCACTTGGCGAGTATCTGAGGACCCACTAAAAAACCATACAAGATATGATCGGGGTCCAGAGATCCACGGTGAGCCAAGGAAAGTGTCGCCCCCATTCGCGAAGCTCAGCTGGCTGGATCCTGAGAGTATAGATAGGTGGTCCATTGGAGTGGGACGCAGGCATCCAGTGACTATGCGCAAGGCGTCGTTCAAGACACTGTCAATGAGGCGTGTGTGAGCACGGCGACACCAGACTGGCGCGCAGTACTCAGCTGTTGAGTAAACTAGAGACAAGGTGGCTATGCGTAGTGTTTTAGCACCAGCACCCCGCCCCGAGCCCACGAATCGCCTCAGCAGTGTGACGCGCGAGGATAGTTTTTGCGCAATGCAGATGGTGACGAAACGTGAGCGATCTGTCTAGTTTTATCCCGAGATAAGTAGGGGTTGGACAGAACGGTAAAAGTCTATCATTGTTGTAGACCTTTAGCTCACGTTTGGCCTCTCGGTTATTTAAGTAAAAGGCTGCCGTAACTGTCTTAGTGTGACTGAGCTTCAGCCTCCAAGTCTGGAGATACGCTGAAAGTGTGGACATGTCTTGGCTTAAAGTCCCCCTCCAAGTCCTTCCAGTTTCCAGAAGAGTGCAACAATGCTAAATCATCAGCATAAGCAAACTTTCTGGAAATTATGAAAGGCAGATCGTACGTATCGATGTTGAATAGGAGGGGAGCTAAGACCTATCTCTGAGGAACGCTGTTTTCAAGACGGCGTAGCTTACTTTGCTTGCTGTCAGCGGTGGTAAGAGTGAAACTTCGATTTTGGACAAACTCCATAATCATTCTGACCATGTGCTTATCCGGAAGTAGTCTCAGCAGCTTGTAGGTAAGGCCACGGTGCCAGACAGTGTTATAAGCAGCTGTCAGATCGACAAATACGGGACCGGCCTTCTTTTAGCCTCGAAAGAATCCTCGATGTTCTGGGTTAGCAGAACAACTTGATCTACGGTTGACTTCCAGCGTCGGAACCCAGCGTGCTTTTCAAGTAGCAGTGGATCGATTAATGGCTCAACGCAGGCGTAGATAAGCCTCTCGAGGATCTTGTAGGGGACACAGAGCAGAGATATCGCTCGATAACTCTTTGGGTCCCTCACGGGCTTCATTGGCTTTGGGATTGCGACTACAAACGCTCTTCTCCATTCTTGGGAGTTTTGAGTCGGCGCAAACAGGAAGAAAGGAAGTCACGTAACCAGGACTTCAAAGCAGCTCCAGCATGGAGTTTAAGCTCTGGGAAGATGGAATCAGGTCCTGGAGCTTTACCTGGTTTTAAATGTTGGATGGCAGCAATAAATTCTCTCCGTGAAAGAGTGTTAGAGATATTTACTGCGTCTGGTGTTGTGGCCCTCCAAAGGTCAGACACTTCTTGAGAGACAAGTCGAGATGACTTGCGGTCAACAGCCTCGTATCTCCGATTTTTAACCAGCTGAGATGCAATAGCATCGGCTGAAACGGGACAGTGACGAGGAGAGTGCTTGTTGCCGAGTGTTGTCAACTCGAGTAACTCAACTCTGGACTGTTGTCATCGTAACCCCAGTTAGCATGACGACAGTTAAAATCGCCAGCGTAAAGACATGGGTGAGGAAACACTAGGAGATCCAGGGATCGCAATCACGTTGGTGATAGTTTGTAGACGTTGACTATTTTATAGCCATCAACGTCCACACACAACTACTCGATTTCTGATGTCGGTGGAGATTGGTCCAAAAGGGTGTATCTCAGTCGCTCGTGGACAAACGTGGCAAGGCCATGCTTCCTACTTAAAGAAGACCCAGCTGGTTGGTAGTTTGGAAGTACCAGTACTCTGCATCAGTGCAGTGGGTCTCCTGCAGTAGGATGACGAGTGCCTCAGACTGCAGAGCGAGGTGATGAAAAACGTTCATCTTGCTTGCAGTGAGGCCTTAGATGTTCAGCTGAAGAATAGTGGTTCTTCAGAACTTGTTGGCTATGTGCCCTAAAAAGGGCGGTTTTATCCAGGCATTGCCCCGTCCTAAAAAGGACGTTTGCCGATCAGCAGACCCACACTGAACATCGGAATGGGTGAATACCCTTCCGTTTTAGCAGGTTTGGTTTCGGTCTGTCATCTTTAACACCAATGAACAGACTTACTCACGGCCCAGGCTGCGAGAAAGCACCTACCATCTGGGCCCGTTGAGTTTTGAGAGTGTGTCATTGTATTGAGTGCATGCTAGTCGTTCTTTTATGTAGTTTGCTATGAACTAGGTCAATGGTTCACAACCGGTGTGATTTCGAAAAAAAACTATTTAGGGACGTCGAATTTTGCGGTTTTGTACGTGAGATTCGTAGGAAAAGAAAGAGCTTGAGTTCAGGCGGAAACCGTTTTGTTTTTAGAGATCACCATGAGTTTGGAACAAAAATTGAGAAATCATTGAGAAAATTTCAGTGAAGACCTTTTTTTTTAGAGAACATTATGATGTTGGAACGAAAGTTGAGAAATCATTGACAAATTTTCAGTAAAGACCTTTTTATTATTTACCAATATAATGGGTGAGCCGCGAAAATTTAAATAGCTTAATAGTGTGCCGCCATATAAAAAAGGTGGGAACCACTGAACATGATGATGATGTTAGGAACGTTTGTTAGTGTGAGTTGTGTATGTTTACTGCATCAAACGCCTTGCTCGTGTCCAAAGCTACAACTGCAGTGCGTTATGGAGGCCTTGGATTGTTGAAACCTCTTGTGATTTGGTGGCAGATGTTGGGCAAAGCAGTGTGTGTGTTGAGTGTTTATGTTTGAATCGATGCTGATGAAAAATGACTAGAAACTATTTTCTCTAATGTTTTGGAAATAAGTAATAGAAGTGATATGGGTCTGTAGTTTGTGCCAATGTTGTGGTCTTTGTTTGGTTTTGGAATGGGAATGATTGTGGCACATTTCCAAAGATGGAGTATTGTGTTAGTGTTGAGGGTAATGTTATACATGTTTGTGATGTATCTGAAGGCAAGTGTCCCTAGGTGTTTGAGGTATCTGATGTTTATGGCATCAGGTCCAGTGGGATTGTTGTTTGTACTGTTTGAGATGGCTAATTGCACTTGTGTAGTGGTAAGTCGTATTTCCTCTCTGGGAACATTCGTGATTGTATGGTCTATGTGCCTGTTGATTTTGTTTGTGCTATATGGAGTGACTTTTGTTAGTTATTTATTAAAAGCTGTTGCTTTGTCTCTTAGTGATGGCTGTTTTAGTTTCGAAGCGATTGCTTCTGTTTCATTGTGTAGGTGGTTTTTTGTTGGATAATTTTGCTATGGAACCCCACAGGTAATGTGGATTGCGTTTGTGATCAATTTTGTCAAGATGTTGTTTCCAGGTGTTTGTTTCATGTTCATGTATTTATTTGTTTATGTGATTGTTAGGAGTAGTGATTTGTTTGCAAATAGTATTATGGTGATGGATAAGGTTGCAGATATGCATTGGTAAGTGAGTGTGATTTGTGCCGTTTCGATTTCCTTTACGGTTGAAGAGTCCGTCGACATCCAAAATTGCCTCGATAAGGTGAAATTGCAGAACATCAGATGGGTCATAGAATTTCAACTAGGGGTTAACGCTTTGACCCGCTGGTCAGTATTTCGCCATCCCTGTCTTATGCAAGTGATCGGTGTATGGCGGAACACAGTGTGTAAAATATTTAAAAAATTACCTTAAAGACTAACGTTTATCTTAATTCGCTTTTATATTTATACGTGAATTTTTTTCAGTTCTTCTTTCGATATGCTCTCTATTATGTGATCCCAATCCAGATGATCCTTTAGTCCCGGAAATTGCTAGAATGTTCAAAGTTGATCGAAACAAATACAATAGCATTGCCAAGGAGTGGACCCGAAAATATGCCCAAGCTTAAGATCTTCATAGAAGATCGATTTCTTTATTTCTTTCTGATTCAAACTAATAATTCTGTACCATTTGGTAAAAAATTTTTTTCTACTGCAAAATTTGGCAAATTTGAAGCAAGTTTAGAGGTTGCACAAATTTGTTGGTTATCGTTAATTTTAATTTTTTTTTTTTATTCCAAGATATGGTGTATTAAAAATGGCGACAAAACAATTGAAAACTTAAATTTTGTTATCAATCTTGCGAACACTGCAGTAAACTCATCATCAATGTGTTCGAAGAATGTAATCACTTAGTCATTTTATATACTTCCTTTTTTGTAAGGTAAAAAAGGCCGACTGTAAATTAACAACAGTTTAAATATTTTAATAGTGAATGTGATTTTGTTTTGAAGCGGTGATTTCAAGCCTTGATGAGTATCACTTCAATCAACTTATTATTCACACTTTTTTGAGACATTGCCGAAAGCTTTAATGGATGTAATTTATACTTAGGTGCGAGGGTGACGCAAATTAACAATTACAAATTTTAATTCCATACAAAGAAGCACGTAAACTATTTTTTGTTTGTACCTTTTTTTGCCTAAACACAACCGTTTCAACACTTAGTTTTAATTGGGAGAGGACCTCAACGTGCGTCAAATAACACAATCTTTCAAAACGCTAAATTCGGCTGGTTATCATTGGGAAGTATATGTTTTCCCAGCTACGAAGGTTTGCCACAGCTGACAAAACGTACAACTGCGTGTACAAGTATGTCATTTTGGGTTAGCGAGAAGTTGTAAAGAAAACGCTACTCTGTTCTTGGCAACAATGTTTTTTTATTGCTTTTTTTTTGGAATCAGGTCTATCATGTCTATGCTTTAAAATACGAATAGAAAAAAAATTGTTGCAGAACTGAAACAATATTCTTGCTAAAATTTCAAGGATTTACCCAAAAAACATATTAACTTATTTCTGCAATTAAGCACATTAGTTAATACAAACTGCGCTTTAGTTAGTTGCAATCGTCCTGGCGAAAAAGTTTCGTTGTCTGCTCTAAGCTACAATTCGTCTTTTCTTCAAGTAGAAAAAAACAAACCCTGACTTTATCTGACCCAAATAAGTAAAATTTTACATTAGTTGTCTTTAATAAATCTTGACGCAATTAGATGTTTGGATCTCTCTTATTGTTAGAGTATAAGGGTTTTTTAGTAAACGAAATCAAGTAAAATTTTATGCCTGGTCTTGATTTAGCTCTATAAAAGTTAATCACAATTATTTTAAACAATCTAGTCATTTACGCAACCCTTAAACCTACTTCAAATTGTCACCAAATTTAAATAAAAATGTTTTTATAACACAACTCTAAGAAGCTGATGAAAAAGTATGAATTATTCTTCAGATATATTTTGGAAGAATCCCATTTCCCTTTCATGGTACTTTTTTTCCTTATGTAAAAATCAATTCATATTTTTGACCGTTTTTGAAAACTAGATAAAGTGTAATTTACAAGTAGAATATTATGAAATTATGTTTCGGATTTGTTATAAAAACTTTTTAAACATTGAATAGTTTTGTATTTTTATTGGCCACATACTTGACTGAATTTTACTTCTCACTTAAACTTACACGTGTTCAATAATAAAAAATTGTATATGTGTAGTTGCATGTAAATTAAATTTATTGTTCTTGAAATATTTTGTTTGATATCAAAAGGCAGGATAAAACGATTTAGATATGACAACAATAGTTTAAGGCAAGGGTCTCAAACACGCGTACCGTGAAAACATTTTATGCGGCCCGCGACAAACTTTAAATTTTCAATTAAAATTAAAATCTCTCCGTGTTTCGTATTGTCATCAGTATTTCTTTTTTTATATCTCCATATTTACCCTTCTGACTCGCAGGAAAGCGACGGAGGCGCTAATACATATGGAAACAAGAGATATTGCTGTGCGCTTGAAATTTAATAGAGATATGAGTAAAATTTAAAACTGCTTGCCAAGACCATCAGGCAAGGGCAAGTGCCATAAAGTGTCTTTCCTAAATACATAACAGAATAGCGTGAGTAGATTTTGAGTCAAGACCATGTTGATCACAATTTTGGCTCTAATCACTCGACCACGCTGCCGACAAGTCTTAAACGGTCCGACTAGGAGCGACACTCCCTTGGCAAACTGTGCAACCCTAGACCCTGGTCGTATTTAAGTTCCCAGATTGTACCTATAATCTCCAAATCAGTGGTTCTCAACCTTTTCCCCCATGGAAAATTTTTTAACATACCGTAACCCCTATACTAAATAAGCACAACAAATATATATTTCATGCATTTATTTGAGATCATCTTTTTATATTCAATGTGATGGTTGACCTTGTAACTGTTGCAGCTAAACTTGAAATTCGTGGTTGTGTGTAAGACAAAATTAGTCTCATGTCATCCTCGACTTAAGCCAGTTTCTTTTTTCATATGCAGAAAAGCCGAAAAACCACTCTTACAGAGGTAGGTAGCCAAGAGCAGCAATATTTAGAAGGCCAGTTAAGATATTTGTTGGTATGATTCCGATTTATCACACCAAAACTCAGTTACAATGACTTTTCCTGATAAATGCTATGAGCAGAAGAATCAGTTATAAACTTGCAAAATTAATCTTGCATTTTATCGGGATAATCCGTTACTTATAAAGAGTTGGAGAATGGATCTTTTGCAATTGTAGCTTCTTGTTCTATCAGTTCAGGAAATTAGCGTTGGAACTCAAATTCCATCAATTGAAGGTGCTTTACAATAGTTGTCTCTAATTGTTTATTAAATTCTTCACGTTTTCCATTGCCAATAAAAGTAGATAATCTCTCAAATATTGTAATGTTTCTTTTGCTTACTTTTCGGTAACAATTTTGTAACTTCAAGACAAATGCCTTCAGATTGTCAAGTAGTTGTATATTTGTATTTTTCCTTGGAGTTGCAGATTCAAGATTTTTAATTTTTCGAATACAGTATATCTGCTAATTAAGCAAGACTTGCTACCCACAAATTATCCTCGAAGGGAAAAAAACTCGGGATTTATTTTTAAAATTAAAAAAATTACTTAATCTCATCCTTCATTTTAAAAATGCAATTTACAAAGTTACTTTTGGAAAGCCAACGAACAGCTGTGTGAAAAAGTAGAGTCTTATGGGTTGAATTCATGCCCTTATAGTTTTAATTTTCTTTGAACTGACGTGTATTTAAACTCTTGCTTTAATAAAATTCACAATTTTTTGCCGAATCTAATACTTTTTGTAGTGCAGTAGGTAAAGTTTTACTGGCAAGTGCGTATCTGTGGATAAAGTAGTGTGCACTCTTTGCTTCAAGAGCAAGTTTCTTTATTTTTTTTGCAAAGCCTGACCGGGAACCAAGCATTGTGACAGCTCCATTGGTACAAACACAACAAACTTTTTTCCATTGCAGTCAAAATGTTTTAAAAAAATTGTCATCATCTTCATAACATCTGCACTAGTTGTTGTAGCGTCCAGCTCACAACAAAACAGGAATTCTTCTTTGATGTGACCTGATTGAATGTATCTGACAAAAACAAACTGAGCACATGAACTTACGTCCGCTGACTCGTCCACTTGAAACGAAACCATTGGAGTGGCTTTAATTTTGTTCACCAGCTGTTCTTTAAGATCTTAGGACATATCCGCCATGCGTCTCTGGATAGTATTGTCAAAAAGCGAAATTTGTCCGAGTTTCCCTGCACTTGCATTTTCGAGAACTAATTTTTGCTGATTTTAGCATGCATGATTTTAAAAGCGTTTCTCCAATTGAATGCAGCTTTTTTTTACTTAGCAATTTCAAGTGTGACTTCAAAAGATGGTGAGATTTACAGCCGCATGTTATTGATGAGAACTTCCACACAGTAGCATCAAGTTTCTGACGTTTTAGACTGTTTTCACGACGTTGAAAAATTGCGCCTTAATTTTGATAGTTTCCTTGATTCGGCATTGAGAACACCGTCGCGCATAACGCATTGTGGCTTCTTAACAACATTACTGAGTATCGAAGTTAATCCAAGGTTAATATACTGTTCCAAGTATTTATTTTTTTCTCCACGGCAAAATTGACAATAAATATGTTAAGAAAAATTTAGTTATTCAATTGAATTAACGTATGGTTTGTTTAATCAACTAAAAGCAAATACAAGGTTACTGTAATTTACAACTTTAAAAATTCTTGCAATTTATTTTAACCAGTTAAATCAAAAATATAATTTTAAACTATTAACTGGGAAAGAAAGAATTAAAACGGTATTCTCAACCAACTCTATTTTCCACGTAAGACTGGAATAGGCTAGTATAGACATTACATCACAATTGAAACTCGTGACTGAAACAATCGAGATTTTATATATTGTAGCGTGAGTGATTATTGGCACACAACTAACTTTGACACCTTTTTATTAAGAAGGGGCACCACTTCAAATAAACGGACAAAACAACATTTTAAACCTCGGAACTAGAATCAAAGCTGAGATTTTGCTCAAATCAGTTGCAAGAATATCCTCGAGTCAAATTTCACAGGTCGCTCATATCAGTCTCTAATCTAATCTGAGGCGACGAATCGGTCTAGCGCGTATATGTAGTCGTAATGATTTTATATCTTTATTATTGTGACGTCTGACCTTATTTACCGATAAAACCACGTGATCAGGCTACATCCTGAGAGCTGTGTGTTAAGAATGATTACACAAATGGCCTTGATGGCGCGATCAGTCAACGATTAGCTGGGGGGAAACAGCAGAAAGGCGGTACATAAGCAAAATACAAAAAAATGCGGCATTTTAGCATGGTGGTAGTCGTGGGAACAGATAAGAACTGCAAATTGAATCTGCAGCAAGCGAAATACAATGTGTAAAGAATACATGCGCGAAAAATTTTGCAATAACCAATAAAAGCATGGATGAAAGACGGTTTGCGGCGATGAGTTCGCTACAATATTTTTGAAATAATAATAATAATAACAATAATAGGTTTAACCGCAGATTCTAAGTGATAACAATGGCAGCAATAATTGCTAAAGTTAACACTTTTGCTCAGCTGTAAAACAAGCGAATAATAACAAGACAACGTGATGCAAAATAAAAAAAGCAATATTAGCATAGCCGTACCTGCCGGGGGGGCAGGGGGCAATTGCCCTCCCAAGGTTTGGGCAAAATTGAAATTTTTCGGGCCAAGGTTTGGGCAAAATTGAAATTTTTCGGGCAGTGACAAGAAAATATTTGAGCAAGAGCATAATTTTTCGGGCAGTGATATGAAAAATTAGTTGCCAAATTTAGGTGAAAACCTTTTTTTTTTAGACATCACCCTGATTTTGGGACTAAAATTGAAAAATATGTGACTGAATCCAAGTGAAGACCTTTTTCTTTTTTTTTAGAGATCACCATGATTTCAGGACGAAATTTCTTCTCCGTCCGAGTATCTCAAGACAATTTTTTTCTCCTATCCATAAAGTACTAGAAAATTATGATTTGGGCAAACGTCACAAGATTTCTGAAAAACTTCATTGCCCCCCAAAAATTTTAGGCTAGTACACCTATGAATATTAGCACAATTAAATCACAGATACTACAATAAGTGGATAACAGTATTGGTAAACAGCAGTAAATATTATCAATGAGAAAAGAAATACTATGAGGATAAATATGTTTTTAAATCACATTTAAATACACTAAAATCGTCTAGTTGTCTCAGTCGATCAGGTAAAGAGTTTCATAGTTTTGGAGCATAAATAGAAAAAGCACCATCACTAACTTTTCTTCGTTTAAAAGTTACTTTATGTCTTGTACATTTATTCGAGGCAAGGTGTAAAAATGAAAATATGTCACCAGGTGCAGAATTATGCACACATTTATAAACAATAATACAAATTTTGTATATGATCCTTTGTTTAATGGGTAACCAGTATAAATCATACAAAAAAGACGATACATGATCAAACTTTTATTTATAATAAATCAATCTAGCAGTACTATTTTGGGCAATTTGTAATTTTTGAAGAAGTCCATTATTTGGATTATAATATAATGCATTACAATAATCAATTTTTAATAAAATTAAGGAAGACACTAATCTATGTTCCCTCTAAGCTGCGCGCCTGCGCGGCCGCGCAGTAACGAGGGAACCCCCGCACAGTACTTTCATTTTGTCGCGCACTGCGTAAGTTTTGGCAAGACATACTTTCGCTGCATAAGCATTGGCAAGGTTTGATTTCGGGAACAAAATAGGAAATCAAGGATCAAGGAATCGAAGTGAAGACCTTTCTTTTTTATTCTTTAGAGAACACCTTCATTTTGGGAATAAAATCGAAGTGAAGACCTTTTTTTTTTTTTTAGAGAACACCTTCATTTTGGGGAGAGAAAACCAAAACTTCCTTGCCTCGGGTAATATTCACCACTGCTTACACAGCCTTTCATTCCGCGCACACTGAGCAAGCTCTTAGAGGCAACGTTGACACTAATATTGATAGTTCACGATTGGTTAGAAAGTGTTTAATTTGAGAAAGTAATTAAATTGTACAGAGTGGTCCTTATAAAACCGGAAAATTTAAGTGAAAAATGTGATGAAATAATAAGGAAATAATAGTCAATGTTGTTTTGTATTCTCATTGTACCGCTATATCAACTAATCAGACGCACTAGACTCATGATGCAAAATCGCTGTACGTATAATTGGTTTCCAAGGTCATTTTAATCAAAAAAATTCCCATTAAATTTCCCAGTTTTATAAGGACCATCCTGTACAATAGTGGCTTGCGGTCAGAACATGGGATTGCATGACAAACTTTTGCGCGATGAGGTAGTGATTTTTTAATTTAATGAGAAACGGTACTGGTTTGGGATGAAATTAGAGAAATTGGAGGCCGATCCGAAACGAAAACCTTTTTTTCTTTTTAGAGAACACTATGAATTCGGGACGAAAAGTGGGAAATCTGAAGATGAAATCCGATTTCAAGTGAGAACCTTTTTTTGGAGAACATCATGTATTGGCGTCACTGCCAACGTAAGTCAATCTTACCGGCCTAGTCAAGGTTATGGCTATTAATGACTTGACGTCAGAAAGTCCGTCTTTTAGTAGGCGAATCTCTTCGGGAGAGTTCGTTGGATGAATCTCTCCAATCCTACGTCTTATTATAGCTTACTAAATTCACGACTTGAAATTTAACACAACCTTTATTCAAGCGAATTAGTCAGCGTATAGGTCCAGAGCGTAGAATTTTCGATAAAAATTTTCCCCAAATTTCCCTAAAATTAACCAACTATGAAATTTAAAAGAACGATAGCAAACAACTTTACCGGGCAAGTCAAACGATCTTTAAATGCCCTCTACAAACAACGTAACACTGTCTTATGCGAAAGACCTCAACTGAATACATTCCTCTTTGACAGCTTTCCAATTTATGGAGAGAAGCTTAAGAAGATATGGTGAGCGAACAAAGCATTTGTGACGCAACACATGGTTTTATCGATTAACAATAACAAAAAGAACAAAAGAATCCTGCGTCACTGCATTTAGCAATCTTAAATACAATACGAACTAATTTGGCGCGACTGAGTACAAATAAGCACGTGAATTGAATACGATGAGACTTTGATAAAATTCATGACGCTTCTTTATTAATTTCAATTCACTGAAGCCAAACAACGCTAATCAAATTTTTAGAAACAATAACTATTTGCTAAATTGAATTTTTTACCAAAAAAAGGCCGATTACGAAACAGCCACCATGGCTTAGGGACAAATAATCGGTCTATGTTTTAGAATCTCACCCAGAATTCTTTCTGCTACCAAAAAAATGTTGCATGTCCTACCCATTAACTACCCAGAAAATACCTTATCGCATGACCAGTTTTTGACATTCCAATTGCATCACCAGCCTCAGAAGTCACCGCACGCCATTGTTGTACATTAAATAGACGATACACATTTATTAATTGAGGGTTCAAACGTAAGCTTTTGATCAAGAAGTACACCTAAATTTTTTACAGTATTGCAAAATCTACATAAGAATCATTGATAAAGTACCATTCAAAGAAATACTCTTTTTAAGATTATCAGTGGAAAAAACAATTATTTGACTTTTTACAGCATTTAATTTAAGAAAGAAACAACTCATCCACTTTTCTATTAAGCAAAAATTTACTTTTATTTTTTCAACTAGTGTACTACATTGGAAAGCGGGACAAAATCAAAGATACAATTGGTGATCATCTGCAAAGCCTTTTATTTCAAAACCTTTTGATTCAATGTATTTAAATAGCTAGCTGTATAGCTATTATCCATATAGCAAATAGCGAAAATTGTGTTAGAAAATTGATTCACAGGACGCAATTTAACACCATTGAATCAAAAAAACAGAATTGGACATAAATAGAGTGAGTAGACATTGCAAAAGTAAAAAATTAGCGCCTCAAAGGCATTTGCTCTCTACATTTGACAGAGGAAACTCAAAATTTAATCTTCAAAAATTACAAAATAAACAATACATTTTCTTAAATTGAATCTTGCGATATTTTTGTGATATTGTCAGGGATTTCTTCGAGACCCCCAGGTTGGGAAGCACAGCCCTAAATGTTTGATCCTCTTCCACCTTCTTAATAAATCTACACATTTCCCTTTTTTATCACTAACAACGTTGCTACTATTACTGTAATCTTATTCCAAATCACTCTGCATTGGTTCAAAGTTAGTATCTTTACTATAACTAAAGTCATTAAGAACTGTCACTTGATATTGTAAAAAATGTTTGAAAATAACACCATCAATATTAGTTTAATTGCAAAACAATGGAAGACTGAAAATGATACTTAGGGTCAAGCGTCTTTATGATAAGCACCGTCCACAAAAGTTTTCATAGATCAGTTCATTGGAGTCCCTTGATGCAGCCGTAGCTCTCAAAGCACGTCACAATCCAGCCTTGTCTGGAAAAACGTGCGACAAAAATAAGAAGCGTTTTTTTTTTATTATTGTTATTTTGAATGGCGAGGAAAGAAGTCAGAAAAGTAGCCTACCGGTAATTAAGAAAATCGTTGTTTTAATTCTGTTGCTTTTGGCTTTTGCTTTTGGCTTTTGGGTTTTTGACGTTGGATTTTTGAGAAGATGACTGTTGATGTGATTAACTGTTGAACAAATAATTCTGTAATAAAATTGAATAAAAGTGAAACTGCTCGAATTACTTGAAGAAACCCGAATTAGAATTATTCGTTGGACTTTTGATTAATTTAAAATGCGCGGCGCTTTGATTCCTCCATTTTGCTTTCCGTTTATTTGAATTGCGATAGGTAGTGGCTGCAGAGTGGGCTGCTAGCTGCCATATTGTTGTTAACTTTTAAGTTGATTTTATTAATATATTTTGTTTATTCGTTGGTGTGTTCTTGCTAAATGCATTTTGTTTTGTTTTAGAATCTGATTTATAATTTATAGTAACGAATTTAGTTTATCTCATCACAAATACTTTGTGCTGCATATTGCGTCGTGTCATTTTTAATTTTTGAGTGATGTACCAGTATTACTTGATAAATAATAAACTGAACTGAACTGAACTGAACTGTCTCACCGTACCGTTATTAATCATTTTTATTTGTGTATACCTGAGATCGAAGTGTAGTGTTTGCAATTTGCTTACTTCATTCTGTATGTAAATTGAATTATGCCAACGCAGTGTCATAATTGGCGCCGCTTTATTACGTAACGCAAATCGCTTCTTCAGAGGAAATTAGATTTTTTTAAAATTAACTGCAATAACCTGTATCCGTTCTAAATAACCTAAAGGCATCGTCCTAATGAAATAATCTCAATGTAACCTCATTTTGGCAGTGATCTCTATAAGGGCATAAAATTGATTTTTATTGTTAAATTTGTCGTCTGAGCCACGTGGCCCAATTCGGGTTTATTATAAATGGAGAGAGATCTCTCTTATCAGACAGTAACCAGAATTTCGGTCGGAGAACGGTGACCGTGTTTTGCTGAATGGTCAGGTGACCATTGTATTATTTTTGCTATATTGTGTTAAATAACTGCGTGTGTGAAACCGCAGATAAAAAATAAACTCCTTTCCTTATATTCAAGTTGCAGCTATATTTTTCTGAATCGGGCGTCATAGAGTTACGCATATTAAATAAGGGTAGTTTGTAACTGGGAGGGATTTCGCTGATCTTAAACAAGTTCAGCACTAGATGGATATAGCTATCGAATTACGTAAATCGTCGGACACGTCAGCATTCTCTCAACGAAGAGTGAACTTAAGAATCGCGAGTCTTTCCTTCATCAACAAAAATTGGAATTTATAAGTAGTCTTTATAACAAAAATTTGAATTTACTCTTTTCTTCTCCAAAGATTTGAATTTATAAATTTGGTCTTTGAACCAAATGAGTAGTGGTATATTATAAAAGTTTATACTAAGCAGTGGCGTGCGGTCAGGGCATGCAAGTCATGCGTTGCGTGACGAACTTTTGCGCGATAAGGTAGATATGATTGGATTTAATGAAAAATATTACTTGTTCGGGATGAAATCTAAGGCCGATCCGGGACGAAGACCTTTTTTTAGAGATCACTGCATTTTTAGGACTAAAGGTGCATTACCTGGAACAATTTTAAGTGATGACCATTTTTTTTTCTTTTTTTTTTTGAGATCACCTTGCATCTAAAACAAACATTGGTCTTGAACACCATGATCTTAGGACTAAAAATTAGAATCTCACGCAGCATTTTTTTCCACCACTAAAATATTGCATGTCTTACTCATTGACTACCCATAAAATACCCGATTTTAGCATGCTAATTGCATGACCAGTCTCAGAGGTTACCGCACGCCACTGATACTAACATATAACCGTTACTTCTGCTTTTTTTACTCTACCCACTTATAACTGCTACATCTGCTTTTTTTACTCTACATCAGTGCTTTTCAAACTTTTTTTCATTACGGCACACTAATAAACTCTGAATTTTCCTGCGGCACACTTACATTATGAAGACGAAAGTTGCGGCACACTTACAATACTAAATACACTCTTTAAGTTTACATACAAAAATTATGTTTAATATATAACAGTAACACCTAATGAAAGGGTATGCCTACAGAAATTGTTTTAATACTGGGTAGAACAGGGATGTCCAACCAGTGGTGGATATTGGGTGAGGCGAATGAGCCATTTGCCTCGGGCCCCTCTTGAAAATACCGCATATAGTTTCATTTTGCTATACATGTTTTTTTAGAGATCACCATGATTTGGGAGAAAAATAGCGAAATATGAGATCAAATCAAAGTGAAGACCTTTTTTTATTTTTTTTTAGAGATCAGCATGATTTTGGGAAAAATAAGGAAAATACGAGATCAAAGCCCCCTTTTTTTTAAAGAACACCAATTTTTGGAAATCCTTGCCTCGGGCCCATAACTTTAAATATCCGTCACTGTGTCCAACCTTGTTTTAATTTGGGGCAAATTTTAAATCAACCCAAAGTTGCTGGGCCGCAAAAAGCTTGTCATGCAGAATCTCGCTGAAATTTCTTGATTTTTGTCTCTAAAATCAAGTGTTCTGTCAAAAAAAAGATGGACCAAGACTCTATCCATGGCTTTTTGTCAAAACACAAAAATTTTGCGCCACACTTCAATCCCTTTCACGGCACACCAGTGTGCCGCGGCACACAGTTTGGGAAACCCTGCTCTACATGACAACCGAAACCAAAACTACCAAAATGGAAAAGTACTCATCATGATGTTCAGCAAGGCCTGCTAATCGGCAAACTTTTCAACACGGACAATTCTTGGGAAGAGCCCACGGCCAATGAAATCAACATGGTTGAGGTTCAAAACCTACTCACGACATTCTGTTTTGTCCTCGCAAAAAATACAAGTACTTTTTTCTTTTTCAAATTTTAGTGATATTGCTGAATAAAAGTTCCAACCAGATAGCAATATCTTTGCTTTTCCAAAAGCGGGTTGGGTAATTGCTTAACAGTTGCCTCAAGTTTACGCCATAGACATTGTCCTGAAAATCAGAAAAATACATAAATACAGGAGTGCCGAAAAATTTTTTTGGCTGGGGAGGTCAAAATTTCAGAAAAAAGGTATTTCTTTGTTAAAAATGCGTTTTTAACTAAAGCAAATTTTAACAACTTTACGAAAACTAAATTTGATGTGTCCTTACTGTATTGAGTAAAAGTTTTTTGGCTTCACCTACATTAAACTATTTTTTTCTTTTAACGTCATGTAAAGACGAAAAAGTCTTCTTACTTACGATTATTATACGTTACTTTCTTGGATTACATTATTTGATTTAAACTTTGTTTGACCACACGGTTTGGGGAACTAGGCCTTTAAAAAAAGCTCTTGTTGTTCAATTATTTTAGATAGGTTAATTTTTAATGGGGGCCACTTTAGTATAGTTTTTTGGGGGCTTGATGCCGCTCAAACTAAAGACATCACTGTTTGTACCATATGTGAGCTGCGTCTTGTAAAAGTTCTTAAGTTGATTACATAATTTCAATTTCAAAGAGCACACTCTGCTTTTTGTGCGTTTTACAAATATTACAAGGCAGAGGCCATTTATCCCCAATTCCAGAGCCTCTAAATAGAAATGATTAATAAATGGCTATTACAAAAATAAATTGATTGCATATTTTCCTACAAGAAAAGTAACAGAAGTTTTTACGCGAGGCTCGAATAATGAATGACGCGATGATATCTTGTTTATCTCTCTAATCGCCGTTTCAAAGTTCGCATCAGTAATTCCTATAGTCGTCCTTTCCGCCTTCGAAGAGTTGTTCCCCAAGGTTCAATTCTTGAACCAGTTGTTTCTTTCTATTTATTAATGATCATTGTGCCTTTCTTCCTACATCTGCTAAGGTCTCACTTAATCTACGCAGATGACCTTTTCGTTTGGGCCTCTTTGCCAAATGTTGAGTGTGCAACTTCCACTATCCAAGCTGCCCTTAACAGACTGGTGAAATGGCTTCCAAATGGCCGCCTACCTACCTCTCAAACCTCTCAAATGTGAGTCATCCTTCTTCAGCCTTGGCCCCTATCAGTCTTGTATTAAACCCTTCCTTTCTGTTTCTAACACCCCACTTAATTTCAACCCAAACCCGATCTTTCTTGGTGTAACCTTCGACAACACTCTTTCTTTTAAGCATCATGTCTTATCCTTACGGAAAAAGTTTCATAGTCAATTCTGTGCCTTCCTATCTATCACCTCTGCCTCCTGGGCCCCTTCAAAGGAATCTTTATGTCCTCTATATAAAGCCTTTATTCGTCCCGTCATTACTTATGCTTCTCCAGGCTGGTTTGCTTTCTCATCTCCCACCTGCATCACCTCTGTGGAGAGGATGCGTAGATCTTCCTGTAAAGTAATCACAGACTGTCTATCGTCAACTCCTATCCCCCTGCTTCACGTAGAAATTCTTTTTCTTCCACTTCGCGTCACCCTTACTCACCAATCTCTCTTTGTTTCCTTGAACGAGATCTCAGACTACCTTCAACCTACCCTCTAGCCTCTCTCGCAAATTCTAATCCCCGTACACGTCTTAAGAAAGGTTCATGGAGATCCTTCTCTCGATCACATAACTTTACTTTTGACCTACAACTATCTCCCGAACCTCTAATCATTTGTCTTCCTAAACCTCCCTGATCTACCCCTTCTTACACTATCTCACTCCATGCTCTGGTAATGATCCCCCTCCCTTTGCAACGCCGCCGCTACTTCCCACCTATCCTCCTTACCCCACAGTGACATCACTGCCCGGCTTGGTTCCTGGAGGGCTTGTGCAATGATCCACATTAAGTGTACAAAGTGTTTTACTGCTACCTCCCTCTCCTTCTCGACTGGTCTATGGGCCACCAGCTACAGTGCAGAGACTTATGTCATTCTTCAATCTTCATGCTCTTGAGTGGTGTATTTTTCACTCCAAGACAAGCTATCACCTTAGTTTCTGACTCTTTATCTGTCCTATCAACCCTCTCCACTCCTTTACCCTATACAACTCCCGAATCCCTCTCCGAGACCCAATCTCTCCTTAATCTTCTATACGAATCTAAGGTAGTCCACTTTTAATGGACACCTGGCCACTCTTCCCTCCCAGGCAACGATTTAGCTGATTCTCTTGCTAAAGTTGGGGGCTTCTCTTGACCCCTCCACGATATTAATGTTTCTCTCACTGCTTATTTCCTCACATAGACTTTACACCAGTTGGAGACGTAGTATCCAATCTGGTCTCTTCCAACATCAAATCCTTCCAGTGTTTTCCGAGGAGCTTACCCTCCCTCTCGTTTATGTTGCAACGGGCCCAGTCCTCTCATCGGCACTTATCTTCATAGGGTTGGTCGAGCCGAGGCTCCTTCATACAACTATGGTTCTGAATCACAGGACCTTTCTCATCTCGTGCTAGACTGCCCTGTACTCGACCATATTCGGCCACTCCATCTTCATTCTGAACCTCTGGTCCCATCCGTGGGAAGCCGCCCGATTACTGGGACTCCGCGGAGTTGATCCGCGCCCCCATCCCCAGGAATGGGTCGGGTAAAGCCACCACCACTACTAAACACTTCATTAGTTTGTTCGTTACACAACTTGCCTTATCACACACTTCTAATTCGTGAAACATCTCACTTTTGGTCAATACAAGTGTATTCTTAAAAACGAGTTAAAAATGGTACAAAAGATAATTTATAAGATAAAAAAAAAAACAATGCAACAAGTATGAACTTAAATGTAAGTTTAAAGCAGATAATTTTGATTAAATTTAACAAAACAAACTGCTCTGAATAACAATCACAAAACAAGAAAAGCAAAGGCGACTAACCTAATTGCAATCACGACGAACCACATAACAATTTAAAAAATTGCGGTGAAGTTGCAATACACTTTCCATTATGCAAGCGTTACTAGACAAAACCGAAAAAATCATTAGAAAACACAACCTAATTGCTCCAAATCTTCAAGGGAAAAAGATGGGGTCTCTTCAATCAGCGACCGTGAGCGATTTTTGTTAGTGAAACTAACATAGATCCCATGCGGTTACTAAGGCTTCTTGAGATTCTTTTTCTCTTGGTTTCTTTTTTATTCCATTCTATTGTTGAAAGGGGGATTTTGGGTTAGTTTTACCGAAAAAAGACTTACGGTGACTTATTGAAAAAACCCAAAAGATGTACCACAGGCATGTCAAACTCGTGACCTTACGCGGGCCGCATTTACGGCATTGGGCCGAAAATGTATTTTTGACATTTGGTGTAATAGGGTTTGTAATTTTTACTTCAGCGTATAAACTAAATTAATGAAAAGTTATGATGCCTTTAAGTTAAAAAATTTTCAAAATCAAAATAAACCATTTCAATATTTTAAAAATTAAAAGTATTATAAATCAAAATCTACTCGGTCACAAATAATCTTAAAGGATTATTGATTTGGTATCTAACACTTAATTATCTACAAATGTTCTGTCCTTATGCTTGACCGATTTGCGCTTACTAAGGTTTTCAATGCTCGGTTTGATAGGAATTTTAACTTTGACCAGCAAAGATGATTAAATAAATATCAGTAACCTTGGTTATTAAGTATAAATAATTCGCAAACATAATTTGACGCAAACAACGCCATAATTTTTAATTTTAATTTGCAAATGTTAATGTGATCTTGATTGTTTGCAGATAAAAATAAAACAAGTATTTAAACTTTACTATATTTTACTTAGCACAGAACTCAAATTAATTTTTAGCAGTTCCATTTGATAGCATTCATTGGTTTGCAGCATGATAAGTAAAGCGAAATAAAAATGATGCAAAATGGTCTTCAATTTATAAAACATCAAAAAATTTCTCAAATTCTTCTAAGAGTTTATGGATAAGATGGGTATATTTCTTAAATGTCCTACGAAAATTCTGAATCGATTTGTCAACTGTTTTTAAGTTGTTTGGATTGAAATTGCATAATTCTGTTGAAACCTTGTAGTATTGTCTTGCAAATTCGGCGAGACATTTTAAAAGATAAAAAAGTGAAAGCTGAACAAGTCCAAACAATTAACACCGAGTGCCACAAGTTTGACATGCCTGATGTACACTATTCTCCCATCAACACATGGACCGCAGCTTTCCTATATTAAGGATTGTAAAGGTTTTAACGGCAGTTTAAAGCATCACATTAAATAACCCAGAGCTAAAGCATTTGACGTTATTATGTACTAGTAGCAACGTTGGTGCAAATATACGTTTTTCATGGGAATAGTTTGGGTAAAAAAACAATTTTTGCTATCGAAGCAGCAGCAGCAGCAATATTTTAAAACATTTCGTAATTCGAAAGATTTCGAATAATTGAATATAAAATGTAAAGTCAATCACAGCAGGACAATTTTTTTGCTATTCATGAAGTTGGAAAAAGATAAAGTTTTTTGCAGAAAGTGGAATGAAATATCGACATTTCTTTGCATCTGCAAAAGAGTACATATGAAAAAAGTATTTTTACAACTAAATTAACTGCTATGAAATGATAATATTAATACAGACGAAATCGGTTAATCGCATATTTAATTTACCAGACATTTTTATGCGATTATCCGATATAGGCATTTAACCGATTTATGTGATTACCCTTCGACCACGTTGTAGATTGGCAATTTGTTTTGCAATGTTTCTACGCGATTAAGACATTGTACAAACACCAGCAAGAAAATACGAAATTTTAATGTTTGTTTATACTCAACTTTATATACTCAAATCTTCAACTCAACTCAACTCAATTTTGTTTTCTCGCTTTTCTCCCGAAAAAAATAAATAAATAAAAGACCTTCACCTATGGTGATTTCTAAAAATAAAGTCTTCATTTCGATTTCGTCTTCGCGATTTTGCTATATTTCTCCCGAAATCATAGTGTTCCGTTCCTAAAAATCGCCCAAATTATGTAGATTCACAATCTTATAAAAAATATCTTTGATTTCGCGTTGGTCCGGCTCAAATAGCCGAAGAAATAACAGTTTTATGAGCAATTTAAATAATTTATTTTTATTTACAAGAAAAAATGGCAACACTGCTTAATTTCACGAAATTTAAAGTAATTTCCAGAACTATCCGATTGACCTGTTTTGATTATGACGTAATAGCTGTTTGTTTGGGAGAATGTCAGAACATTCGAGTAATCTTACTGAATAGTATAAATACGATTCGCTGAAAAGCAGTATTATAATTAATTCGATGTTTCGTTGTGGTAACTTAAAATTGGAAAATTGTTAACTGTGTGAAGTCATAGTTTTTTTTTTTTTGGTCGCAAGTCTTTGGTTGTCTACGTGATTGTGAAGAATTAAGCTATTGAGCTTTAACCTGTTGCTTTGATTTATACTATTCGGGCTCCTAAGTGGATTGGAGCATATTTCTTAATAAAGAAGATATTGTGGTAGTCTGAGCTGTGATTTAGCTAGACTATATTTTTGCTGTCGCTGGTTCGAAGGTCAGATCCAGCAAGAAGATTAAGAATTATCGTTTAGTAGACACCGAGATTGTGTTATTGGCGAGGCCTTCTTAGCAGGCGCCAAAAAAGGTAGACGATTAAACAACGTACTAAGTTACCAAATAAATTCTACAAAATTTCAAAAACTTTCCAAAATTTAGAAAACTAAAATTTGTGGAAGTAACAAAATTTCAAAAACTTTTCGCAAGGTTAACAAGCAAATTTCAAAAGATTTTTTACAAGCTAACAAGTAAATTTCAACAAGTAAAGTTTTAAGAAGATCAAGTAAATTTGTTATATAAGAAGAGCTCTTAAATTGAATAACCTACTTTGAAATAAACTGTTGGTAAAATTGCTTAATTTAATCGAACTGTGTGAAAAGAATAATTTAATTTGAAGACTCCAGAGGGGAATTGCAAGAAAATTCCTCACAACTAAAGGTACCGTGGAATTTGGATTTTCTAATTAAGCTGTGAACTGGTAGTTTGTTTCTTTATTAATTTGTGGTAATTGTGATTTATTTCATTTGGTAGTGTATTTATTGTAAGATTTTTAGCTATGTCTAGTAAAGATATTGACGTAGGGCTGCCTGATGTTGGCCCGTCTGGTTTGGGGTTAGATGAGGTTGTCCCGGGGGGGGGGGGGGGTGCAGGTTGGTACTTGCTTAAGGATGACCACTAGATCTATGGCCAGGGGGGTAGATAATGATGGGATTATTGACCCAGAGGATAGTGTCTCCAACTTGGGGTCTAGAGCTTCATGTACCTCTGTTTTGTCTGAAGCACAAATTGAAATTCAACGGCAGATGGAGACTAATCGCATCATGGCTGATTTAAAGTTAGCCAAACTGGCCCGAGAGGAAAAGGAAAGGCAGGCAAAACTGGCTTGGGAGGAAAAGCAAGCACAACTGGCTCGAGAGGAAAAGGAAAGGCAGGCACAACTGGCCCGGGAGGAGAAAGAGGCAGAGCTCAAGGCGGAGCTGGCCTTAAAAGAGGCAGCATTAAAGGCTGAATTTTTAAAGAAGGACTTGGAATGCCGTAAGTCACGGTCTGGTTTTCAAGTCAGTTCAAGGCGGTCAGCCCACACCAGAACCGATTTTCTTGAAACCCATGGTGGGTATTTGAATACTAATAGTCAGCAAAGTAAGGCTGTGATCTCTGGTGGTGGTGGTGAGACTGGTGATGTGTTACTCCCCAAGACTGCTGTCTGGGAGAATTTAACCTTGCAGAAGTTTTCTGACTCAAATAATTTGCTAGGTAGCAATGATAGGTCTCTGCGAGGCAATGTGGCTTTTGGGGCCGCCCGAAGTGTGCCTCCTGACTTCGAGAAATATGTAGTTTCCCCTGGTGTGCTGTCTGGTCGGGCCGAGACATACCCTAAAATTTGTGGTCCATATGGTAAAAGTGCTGTTGAATATGATGGTGGTGTTAAAAATAAGTATGTTAGTGCTGCCTTACCTGCTGTTACGAATGCTAGATCTTGCAATGTTGGTGGTTTAAATTGGAATAATGGATTGTCTCCTGTGCAGTCAGGCTCGACTCAGCAGGACAGTTTCTTTCAATATCAAAATTGTCGTACTTTCATAGATAAGGCGTCTTTGATTAACTACAATGGAAGTAATATGCCATATATTTTCTTTCATAATCGCATTAAGGCTTTAATGGATAGTTGTCCGTTCGAAAATTCACGTTTAACTTTGTTGCAAGCTGCTTGTGTTGGACTTGCTGGCCAAAATATTTCTAATCTGGTTGCTGACACACCTGGCCTGTCTGAGGCTAGGCGCATTGAAATGTCTCTTGAAAGATTGTCGCAGAGATTTGGTGTTAGAGGTGGTTTTTATGCTGAACCGGAAATCCGCAAGTTTCGGTATGGTGATAAATTAAAATCAGATTCGGCCTTTGCGCTAAAAGAATATAAAGACCAATTGTCTCAATGTTTGCTCTACGCCAAAGCTTATAATCAACCAGATAAAGTAGAAGGTCGATTTGTATTGGATTTGGCTAAGCGTTTGCCGGATGTAACTAAAAAAGAGTTCTTAAAGTTTTTGGCAAATCGGTTTGGACACACAAATGAGCCTAGTTTTGAAAGCTTATTTGAATTTATAACTGAAGAAGAATCTTACAAGTCGACAGACTTTGGTATTTCACTTCTAAATGCTTCAAGTGAATTGCGCAAATTCGAAAAGCCCCATGATAAAAGTAAAAATGCTTGCCCAGTAAGACAAACTTCCTTTAAATCACCTAATCTCCCAAGAAGGTCTGATATAAATGATAAACAGAAGAAGTCTCCAACTACTAATAGTCGACGAGAGCATCCTATGTGCATCTACTGTTCTTCGAAAGGGCTGGTTGAGCATCATTATTTGTCGAATTGCTCTGAATTTTTGCGTTTAACACCTATTGATCGCAAAGATGTAATTGTTAAATCTGGTCGGTGCTTGAACTGTCTGCGTAAGCATTTTGTTAAAGATTGTTTTGCCCCCAATAGCTGTAGAAAATGTGGAGCTGCATATAGTAGAAAGCACTCTCTTTTGTTGCATGATACCTTTGTTATACCATCTCAAGCATGTGAGAGTGGTGATAACACTTCAGAACCTTCAGTTACTGTGCGCAAAGTTGGTATTGGGAGTGTGAAGGCTGCCTTTAGTCATGTCACCGCTGCCCGCATAATGAACCCTGTAAATGGTAAAAGCAGGTTGGTGTATGTACAGCATGACCCAGGGTCACAGGTTACTCTGGTCTCAAACAAGCTGGTACAAGATTTAGGTCTTACTGCATTTGATAATGTTTCATTTGAAATGCAAACAATGACTAGTTGCAAGGCTACCACGGCAGATTTAGTCAAGTTTAATGTGCAGTCATTACATACTGGTGAGATTTTTGGTAATGTGGTGTCAGTTGTCAATGAACCTTGGAGTGATGATGAAAATACTTTACCTCATAAACAGGACTTGAGTGTGTATCAGCACTTTAATGATATTGAAATTGTTTGCTTGGATAATTGTCATAGTGTGGATGTGTTACTGGGCAATGACAATGCCCATCTTATGTATGCCAAGCAAGAACGAATGGGCAAGAGTCAAACTGACCCACACGCACTACTCTCTCCATTAGGCTGGTTAGCCTTTGGAGGAAAAACATCTTTAAGTGAGGTACCTGTCAAAGTTTTAAGAGCCAATGTTGAAGACAAGCAAAGCAAGACATTAAGCTTGCAACAGGCTATTGACAGAAAAGATGCAGAAATTGCTGAATTGCGTAGTGTTGTTAAAGATTTATCTGTTGAAGATGAGATACCTCAATGGTCTCGCACTGATACTATTGCCAGTCAATTGGTAGAGCCCTGCATAAAGGTAAAAGATGACCGGTTTGAGATTCCTGTACCTGTGGTTGAGAAAGCAACATTGCCTAATAACTTTGAGTTAGCACACGAGCGACTGTCTGCCCTGCGTAAGAAGGCCCTTTGGCAACCTGATCTTAAAGAATTTTTAGTTGAATCTATGGCAGAAATGCAGTCCAATAATTACATTGAACGTGTGCCTGATGCTGATTGTGCGAATGACCAAAAATGGTATCTACCTTATTTTGTTACCTCTCAAGTTAAGAAGCATATAGTGTATGATGGAAAGGCCAAGTTTAAGGGAACCTGTGTGAATGATATTATTATGTCTGGACCTGATCTTCTAAACCCCTCGCTGCATGTTTTAACCAGGTTTCGCTTAGGTAAGTATGCTTTGATGTCAGATGTCACAAAGTGTTTTTTCCAAGTTCAGTTGCCGGCTGCCCAAAGAGACCTATTTTGCTTGCTGTGGTTCAAAAACAATGATGTAGAAAGAGGTAAGTTGGTATCCTACCGTTTTCGAGTCCATCCTTGGGGCATCAAAAGTAGCCCCTACATTGCCTGTCTTGCATTTAAGAAGCTTGTTGAGGAAAACCCCACATGTGCTAGTGACATGACCCTTCAAAATATACTGCAGAACATGTATATGGATGACCTTATTTTTTCAGTAGATAGTTTAGAGAGTGCACAGACAATCACAAATGAGGCAGTGAGCCTATTTAAAAGTTGTGGATTTAAACTTGTTAAGTGGAGCGCAAATAGGGACACTATGAGTGTTTTGTCCTCTTTAGGTCCTGAACTTTTGTCAGCTTCCATAAGAGAATTAGACTTGTGTGGTGAAGAGCTAGCCTTGCCTTCTGCCAAAACCTTAGGCTGTGTCTGGGATCCTGACTCAGATGAGTTGCGTATTGACTGTTCATTAAAGCCTCTAGGTAAGTATACATGTAGAACCATGCTCAGTCAATTAGGACAGAATTTTGATCCACTGGGATTTGGGTCCCCTTTCTTTATTAAAGCACGTTTGATCTTGCAGCAGTTGGCTATAGATAAATATGATTGGGATACAAAAGTCCCAGATGAGATTGATAAAGAGTGGGATGCATGGCTGCATTCACTTTCATTGCTGCAGAGTTTTTTGCTTCCCCAATTTACAGACTTACGAGGGCCAGTAAGTACAATTTACTCTGATAATGGAACTACATTCCAAGCTGCAGCCAAAGTGCTGCCAAAATTGCTCGAGTCTACAGAATTGAAAAATTCACTTTGTAAAAAGGGTATCAACTGGGAATTCATTCCCCCCTATGCACCCGCACAAGGTGGGGCTTGGGAAGCTATGGTGAAGCAAATCAAGCATGTGATTGCTAATATACTTGAAAAGTCACAACGCAGACCCAGCTTTGTAGAATTGCTGACATACGTGGGAAGTGCCACCAAGATTGTAAATGATCAACCTTTGACCCCCTTAAGTGATGACTCTAGAGACTTTACAGCAATAACCCCTGCCTTGCTCTTAACTCCCTATTCAAGCGCATATTGTGTGGTAGGTTCACCACAACACAAAGACAATTTAAGGAGAGACTATCACTTTAATATCTCTCTTAGTGACCAGTTTTTACCTACCTTGGCAACAGGGGAGAAAGAAGTGGTTGAAAATGGCACAGAACGTAACGCCAGGACAATTGGTAATCTTAACCTCAATGGAAGATGTATCAAAACGAGGTAAATACCAACTTGGGAGGGTGCATGAGGTCATTCCCCAGAGTAGAAATGGAAAGCAAATTGTGCGTAGAGTTAAAGTTGCCACTACTAGTACAGATGAAAGCACTGGTGATGTCAAAGTGGTTTATGTATTAAGGGACCTTTCTTGTATTGCCCCAGTAGACTGCCCCTTAGATAGCTGAATTTCAACTTGGCAAAGCTGACGGAAGGCAGACCCTGCCATAATATTTTTACTTGGTTGTGTTGTTATTTTCTGTGTTTTTGTTTATTTATGTGCTTTGCTTATTGGGTTTTCTATTGGAAGAATAAGACGTTCCTGTTGATAGTAGAAGCCATTAGCTGTAGCCTATGCTATTTTGGCCCTATTTACATGTAATGAATCTGAGATATTGCTGCTTAAATTGTAAAAGAAAGCTGTGTACTACTTCTGCCCTGGTGATTCATAAATGCTGACTTTGAAATTGAATTGTTGATTTGAAGCAGGCAATAAGTTGCAGCAAATATAAACTACTGATGTTTCTGTTATTCACATTTGTGCTGTATACAAGATATTGATTACAATTGGCTGCAGTGTTAAAGTTAGTGTATTTCATTTATTTATTGTGCTGTGTTTCTTTTTTATTGAGTATCGAGTTTAAATGAAGTTGTGTATTTGTACATCGAATTCAAGTGTCTTTGTGATTTGTTAAGTTGCGATTTTTCGAACTTCATTTGTGTTGAAATTTGACAACTGTGTGTCAAATTGGGGCCGCTTTGTTCCGTTCCTAAAAATCGCCCAAATTATGTAGATTCACAATCTTATAAAAAATATCTTTGATTTCGCGTTGGTCCGGCTCAAATAGCCGAAGAAATAACAGTTTTATGAGCAATTTAAATAATTTATTTTTATTTACAAGAAAAAATGGCAACACTGCTTAATTTCACGAAATTTAAAGTAATTTCCAGAACTATCCGATTGACCTGTTTTGATTATGACGTAATAGTTGTTTGCTTTGGAGAATGTCAGAACATTCGAGTAATCTTACTGAATAGTATAAATACGATTCGCTGAAAAGCAGTATTATAATTAATTCGATGTTTCGTTGTGGTAACTTAAAATTGGAAAATTGTTAACTGTGTGAAGTCATAGTTTTTTTTTTTTTGGTCGCAAGTCTTTGGTTGTCTACGTGATTGTGAAGAATTAAGCTATTGAGCTTTAACCTGTTGCTTTGATTTATACTATTCGGGCTCCTAAGTGGATTGGAGCATATTTCTTAATAAAGAAGATATTGTGGTAGTCTGAGCTGTGATTTAGCTAGACTATATTTTTGCTGTCGCTGGTTCGAAGGTCAGATCCAGCAAGAAGATTAAGAATTATCGTTTAGTAGACACCGAGATTGTGTTATTGGCGAGGCCTTCTTAGCAGGCGCCAAAAAAGGTAGACGATTAAACAACGTACTAAGTTACCAAATAAATTCTACAAAATTTCAAAAAACTTTTTAACATCGGAACAAAATTTCAAAAACTTTCCAAAATTTAGAAAACTAAAATTTGTGGAAGTAACACATAGTGATTTCTAAAAAAAAAAGGTCGTAACTTCGATTTTGTCTCCTTATTTTTCTCCCGAAATCATGGCGATCTCTAAAAAAAAAAAAAAAGTACCTTGACTCGAACTTGTATTTCCCACTTTTCATCTCAACTTCATATTAATCCCAACAAAAAATTGCCGTTTCGCAAGACGGTCTATAGATTTTGGTTTTTTGATAGGCATTGTAAAGGGGCATGGTATGCCGTCCAAACATCCCCCTAGTTGTGCCCCTGTTTCATGACACACCTTGAAGATTATCGCACTTTTTTGTTTTACTTCTTTTGTTTTGTATTTTGCCGCAATTGCGCTTCTTTTGTTTTGTATTTCGCAGCAAATAGCAGCCATTGTGACAGATTACGTTACCGCTTTTTGCTTTTTTGATCCCATTATAGATTGCATTGTTGTTTCGCAAATGCTTCCCCCCGGAAAATAATGCGATTAAGTGAATGAAAAAAGCAACTGTGACGAAAATCTTATGCGATAATCTGATTTATTTCTTTAAGCGGTATGCGATTAACCGATGTTTTTACTTAATGAGAGATACGATTTGGTTCGGGATTTCAGATTTATATGCGATAAAACGATATATGCGTTTGAGCGGTATGCGATTAACCGGTTTCGTCTGTATCATGTTTACAGTTAAACCAAGACAACCCAAAAATCATAAAATTGCTACTTTAATGCAAATCACCTGTGATAAGCCGAAGCTGAACTGTTTCCTTCTCTATCTTTGATCAATCGATTGACAATTGTCATAATTTCAACTAAGTGTTTATCGCAAGCATGATAGGCGAGCACCTATTTAAACAAGAGTTAACCAAAACAACTTTGCATCTCAAGCCAACTATTACAAACTACAGCACATCATCAACCTGAACCTCGTTTAGTGGATAATGTTAGATGTAATGTTTAAAAAAAATTACAAATTATACCCTGACAAGAGCTTGAATGTACCAGCTCCCGTGTTGCGTGTTTCTCATGGCAGCATAGCCTTTCACAGTGGCAAAACCAATCAAACAATCGGAATGTGTAGGCAACTTGTTATTAAAGGCATCAAGTGAAGGCCGACTGGACGATAGATCCGCTTCAGGAGCCTACAAACAAATGCAAGATATATTTAAGCTAAAATACTATTGCGCAGAAAAAATGTTTTTCTTGTATTTTAAGCAAAAGCCAAGCAAAATCTTGCCGATCACAATTGCTATTAATTGAATCCCTTTTTCCTTTAAACGACAAAACTTTTCTAACCATTTACCTGATTTTGTTTTTTTAATCGCATTGCAGTTGCGTTTACCTCCTTAAATACCAAAATTAAATCAGTGCAATTACGAGGGTCAGTCAATAAGTAATGAGACTTTTTTAATAACTCAAGTTTGCAATGACTGGTAATCAAAAAATGCTTTTTTATTTTTCAACATAGTCTCCCTCCTTTGCAACACACTTGTTCCATCTTGATATTAGATTGTCTATTCCTTTGGCATAGAATTCCGTGGACTGGGTCCTTAGCCAGTTGCTCACAGCAGCCTTCACTTCTTCATCAGTCTGGAAGTGAATTCCCCTCATACTCTCTTTGAGTGGGCCGAAGAGGTGAAAATCAGATGGTGCAAGGTCTGGGCTGTAGGGTGGGTGTGTTAGAAGTTTCCAGCCTAAATCTTCAATTTTGGCTAGGGTTCTTGCTGCTGTGTGGGGCCTTGCATTATCCTGAAGGAGAATCACACCTCTTGATTGAAGTCCTCTCCGTTTGTTCTTAATGTCTTTTTTCACTTGAGTTAGCAGCTCACAGTAGTTCTCTGAGTTCACAGTATTGCCCCTTTCCAAGAAACTGATAGTGATCGGCCCATTTCTGTCCCAGAACACAGTGAGCATGACTTTCCTTAAACTTTTCTGAGATTTGAATTTTTTCTTCACTGGGGAAGAAACATGCTTCCACTCCATTGATCGTCGTTTCGATTCAGGTTCATAATGAAAGACCCAGGTCTCATCAGTTGTCACTATTCTCGATAGAAATACATCTCCCTCCTTTCTGTATCTGCGTAGTGATGCTCTGGAAGCCATCAGGCGCTGCATTTTGTGATCATCTGTTAACATCTTTGGAACCCAGCGACAGCTGACTTTTGAAAAACGCAGCTTCTCACGCACAATTGCGTACACTGTGCCATGGGAGATGTCCAAGTTTGTAGCAATTTCATCTAAAGTGACCCTTCTATCAGATTTGATTAGGTCTTCAACTGCCTGTACTGCTTCTGGGGTAGAGACATCCACAGGTCTTCCACTTCTCAGATCATCAGTAATGCTTTCGCGTCCATCTTTGAATGCTTGCACCCATTTGTAGAAGTTTGCTCTAGACATACAGGAAGGACCATATTGTCTTTGCATTCTAGACAGAATCTCACATGATTTTACACTCTCTGCCAACAGAAATCTGATGACTCCTCTTTGTTCCAAGCATGAGCTGTTTCCTAGCCTAGTAGTCATTTCAATTTATCGTCACACCTACAGTAATCTGAAAATAAACAAGTTTTGTTGTAAATAAGATGACAACTCCATTCATAATCATCACATAAAATTTCAGTTGCATAACTCCAAGAACACCAAAGTAATTGAGAAAGTCTCATTACTTATTGACTGACCCTCGTACAAGCAATATTAATCTTTTATTAGGTTTAATCAAGTTGAAAAAAAAATCATAAGTACATTTAGTTTTGTATGTAGTTAATTTATTTCTTAATATGCCAGACAACAACATAATTATGTAACACCTTTTTTGTAATTCTATTTTCTCACTGTGAGCAATAAGGCGCCTTTACCTTTAATCAAACATCTCGTAACATAACATACAAAACAAACTGGCGAGCAATTCAGCCATAAAAACTTGGAAAAATTAACCAACGACTTTATTTAAATGCTTCAACACATCACTAAACAAAAAAATAGAGTATATCAGCATTCTTTAGCCAGAGCGCCCTAAGGTGCAGTCATAGGAGGGCATGAATCAAATTTGGTGTGCAAAAATAGCTGTGAAGTGTCAAAGCACCAAGTCTTGGATTTCAAAAATTTTGTTCATGATTCCTTACTAGTAGTCCAAACAAACTTATGATTACAAGATTAAAACAAATAAAATACAAAACTAAAACCTAACCCAGAAAACTGATTTTTAACGTGACAGTTGCAACTTAGGTGGAAAAGCAAAAAGCAAAAAACAATCAAATTGATATGTTAACCTATAGCTTTTCATTAGATATGCTACTCACTTTTTCTGCTAACAGATTTTAACCATGGGAACACGAATGTTTTATATTAATAGTTTAACTGTTAACCATTTCAAGTATCTCAAAAGTAGAGTATTGCTTCTGCTGTTAAGTGTTTGACTTGAATGCTTTTGTGTTGCCTCTATTTTGCATATTGATTTGGGTATAAAGCTATGCAAGTTAAAAAGGTGCATAAAACAATACAACATCGAGGAGTCTTGGATTAAATCATAACTTACAGTAATGACTTTGGGTCGGTGTGGCCCATCACTTGCATCAATTACACCAGGATCTGGAAGGTTACCACGACAACTTTGAAAAAGAAGCACCTAAAGCATTTAAATTAATAAACTTAGTAGTATTAAAGCAAGAATAAATCATTTCCTTTTGCAAGCCAAACTTGTAAAAATGATACTTACCTTTGGCTTGTGGTGCAAACTTTTAAAATTGACATTGTTGAACAAATTAATAATTTTATCAATGTAAACAGGTTTTCCATCTCGACCAAAAAAACATCCTTCTTCCCCATGACTCATTGCAACAAGCATTGATGCATCCATGTCATAGTGATCTTCCAGAGTAACAAATTTCTGAGAAAATTAATTCAAAAATTTAGAAAAAGTTAATTTTAATTATTTGATTGCAATAGAATAACCGAATGAGCCTGTTTGAAGTTTTAAAACTCAGTTACAAACAAAAAAGCAGAAAAAATAGTCAATATATTTCAATTGAATCTAAAAATTGAACATGCATAAAAAATAGCATTCAAAATCTCAACAATACACAGTTTAAGCTTAAAAACTAAAAAGCTGCATATCAATAACTTACTTCAAGAACATTCCAAATTTCTTCAGCTGTACCGTCAACAAGAAGGTAACATTTAAACCCTAATTGACGCAACACAAACTCAAGTCGAGCTCTATCTACTTCACTTGCCTGAAAACAAAACTGTATAAATTTTTTCAATAACAAAGAATAAACTAAAAAGTTAACACTAGTGACTAACGGCCCAAAATGTTCAAATAATATCTTTTTAAAACAAAAAATTTTTTGGTGAAATCAAAATCCTTTTTTTATTGATGCAGTGATACGGGGTAATTGGATGCATAGTGACGTAGTAGCACCATATTTTTAAATAAAAAAAGAAAATCGCAAATGTTTTTTAATTTATGGCAGTTGTAGCTTAATATGATGACTCCATAATAAGTTCATATTTCCTGAAGTACGTAAAACCCAAACTTTTTTTGTCACTCTTTTGGGTGGCAACATTGACAACTAATCAATGGCAATCTTTTCTTGTGAAAACCAAAATTTTTTTTATATTGCAATTACAGGAATCTCCCTTCCAGGCACAATCTTTTTTCCATTTGCATTTATCATTTATAGATTTAAAATAAATTTTGAACAACTTTGAAATTTTCAACTCCAATACATCAAAATAATGTGCATACAGTTTCCCAAGCTACAAAAAAATATGACGATCTATTGTTATTTACATGTGCCAAAAAGATTTTCAGGTGTGTTATAAAAGCATTAAATTCATAAAAATAAAAAAAACTTTCTTGGCAAAACAAGGCTGTTTAAGAAAAGAAGAAACAAGACAATTTACTAAGGCTTTTTTTTGGTCTAAAGCAGAAGTACTATCAATTTTACAAAAGTTGAAATTACTTGAACTATACACAACTACTGCCTGCTAATTTAGAAAAAATAATTTTTTTAAAAATTTGAAAATCAAAATTACATTAATCTAGTAAGCAAAAAAAATCAATTTTATATCAAAAAATTATTATTTACAAATTAGAAGCAGTTTATACTAACAGAAAGTCAACCAGGAAAACTCTATGAATTTATTAATTAGTTTTGAAGTAGTTTAACTTTTTACAAATGTTTCTTCAAGAGAAACAATAAAACTTATTTCTGATTATATACTTTTAGAAAAGAAACTAAATCCACCACTGATAAAAAATTTTTATTAAAACATCACAGGTATTTATATATTAAAGCAAAATATTCAAATAGGAAAAAGAAAATATACAAAATAAATATTTTTACATCAGAACAAAATATTCACATAGGAAAAAATATAAATAAGTTTTCTCAAAAACTGTTCTGAGGATTTGATAATAATGTTTCTGAAAATTTTTGTTCGTCTTTTAAAAAATCTTCCATAGTCAAGGCAAAAACATAAAATATACTGTAAAACATTATTTGAAAATTATTTCTTTTCTTCACTTAAAAATAAAAATGAATTGCAATAGCTTGGATACTTTTATGAAAAAATCTATAAACACAGGACTTTTAGCTTAATTTTATAGTATTTTACCTGTATTTGAATTTTTTTTATTAACTATTGAAAAATTAATATTTTTTAAAAAATGTTGTTTACTTGAGAAATCAATAATCTAAACAAAATAATTTGTTTAAATAGTTATTCATTGTGATTCTTCAGTAAAATTGAAAATAGTCAGTTTAACCAACGACAGTTTTACTGATTGTCGCAGTTTTACTAATGTCATATTTATTATCTGGGATTCCATATATTGGTGTTTACTTGAGAAATTATGTAATTTAAAGTTCAAATTTGTCTTATTTGTGAAACTTTAAAATAGAAAACTATTTCTAGTTAATGTCCAAAATTTCGTGGGATCTTTGCAAAATAAGGTTGAACAGCAAGGCGCATTCTACAATTACTAATGATGAGCTTTTAGCAGTTGTTATTGTGAACATTTTAATCTTTAAAGATGTCAGTTGATTTCTCACTGATGAAATGTCAATTTAAATACAAAATACCTTGCTGATTTATGGTTTGGTATTGTCACTGGTAAAACATTTTAGCAATATTAATGCCTGGAGAGAAATATTATTACATTTGTATAAAGTTAAAACAAATTTGAATTTTGTAAAAAATCATTAAGTTAATTTTTTGTACTAAAATTTATGAAGTGTTATTAATAAAAAAATTACTCTGTTATTTGTTTGCACATAATTTTGTTTTTGAACTAAATGTTTTTTAAGGCATATTGTTAAATTTAATGAAGCTTAACTTTTAATTGCTTAAATTTAACCAATCATTCATGCATAATTTAAATTTAACCATTAATAAAATCATTCATGCATAAATAATTAATTTTTTTTGTTTTTATGCAGCATTATAAATTCATTTTTAGTTCAACAATTTTTCTTAAGAGCTTTTAGTCTTAAAACATTTCTTGGCAAAATGCACCAAATCAGTTCTGCATTTAAAAAACATCAATTTTAAATAGTTATTTATGTCAGATTATTTCAGTATCAAAAAAAAAGCAATCAATTTTTATTGAAAAAACTTACTTGTCTATTATCCAAATGTGAGCAAGCCTCAAAATGTTCAACACTGATTATCAAAGCCAGGCCACATCTTGATGATTTGATAGGATAGCAGTCATAAAAGTGGCATTCCTATATTTAATACATTAATATGCAGCAAAAAAAATTAATCCTAATTTTAGAATTCATTACAGTGAATGAACTTTACAGAAAAGATTTAAGGAAAGAAAAAAACTAATTAACTATAGTATATGATTTCCAGCAAAATACTTTAAATTATGACCCATAAAGGCCAAATAAAAAAGTTAACATACATCCAAACCAAAATATGTTTTTCAGGGGTTTCTGTTAAAAATGCTTAAGAATTTTTGATTTATAAATTACTTCTTTTACATTAAAAAAATTTTTTACAAGTACTTTTCTATTCAGGACCAATAATTAAACAGAATATACATAATCAAGTCATTAAACATATTATAAATAATAGTTTACAATTTGAGTTAGAAACTTTTTGAAGAAATAAGAAGTTGAGACATTTTGAAATAGTTGAGAAAATGCTGAGAAAGGGCACAAAAGAATCTAAATATATTTAAAAGGTAATCAGTTTTGCAATGCTTTTAATAATGATCAAATATCTTGTATTTTCAGTTTGAAAATACTTCAATAACAAATTTAATTAATACTCTTTTCCTTGAACATTCATATACTGCTAATTTTAATTTTATTTTTCTATTAAAAAACACATTTGGTGCAAAAAAGAAAATGTCAACTTTAAAAGGTTCTTAAAGAGTAACATTGCTCTTTCACGTTTATAAATTATTGAACAATGACAAAAGTGCATCATGCAAAAAGAAAAACTAAATACATAGCATTTTTTGATTAATAAAATGAAATTGCTCTCAAATATTATATATAATTGGTAATTACTTGAATGTTTCTTCCACAAGTTCTGACAATCAAATCATTCAAATGAGGCCCATCAGCCAAGTCACAATTTAAAACATTTTTATTCTTTGTCCCAACGTTCTCTGATGGGGTCAAATCTGAAATAGCTGATTTTTTATTGGCAAGATTATTGGAACTCAAGTGGCTATACTTTACACAAGAAAGTGAAATGAGCGAATCAATTGGTGAAGTACATAAAATGTCATCTAAAGGACCACATGGAGATGGGATTGCTTCTGATTGATTATTTTCAAGTGCATTGTCACATGATCTTTTAATTGGCAATTGACCAGAGATATTAACATTTACAATGCAATCGCGGTTTTCAGTAACATGTCTTTTCATTGAACTTGATTTATTACAACTACTAGGTTTAGATGGTGAAAAGTTAAAACTAGTCACAGCAGCTGTATGATTATCCGAAGAACTAGAAAACTGTTCCATTCGCAAGGAACTGGCAATAGTTGCAGATATGTCTCCTTGAATTGAAGAACCTTCAGTAGCATACTTTGAACATTCTACTAAAGTTGAAGCAAGGTGTGATTGTTCTGAAGCATGTAAAGCATCAATGAAATGTGAAAAGGCTAATGGTCCACGCTTTGGAAGTAATGTCAAAAATTCAATCTAGTAAAAATATATGTAAAGTTTGATTAAAGCAACAACGTTAATGTGATAAGTTTGATTAAAGCAACAACGTTAATGTGATAACTAATTGAAGTAACATTTAACCAAGTAATATCAAGAATTCAAAAAAAAAACTTTTACAACTTTTTTATCTCAAAAAAAAAACAAAATCCTAAAAAGTGGGTTTTACAAAATTTAAAGTTTGCAATTATGTAGTCTACTTATGATTTGAAACACTTTTTAAAGCAACAAATTAAACTACATTAAATATTGTCTATGTTAATAAATATGTATTTAGGAATTAAGAAAAAAAAAACCATTTAAAAGCATGTTAAATTGTAGAATTTTTAGGCAATAGGGTTACTTTTTAGCCAACCCTAACCCTAACCCTAAATCCAATATATATTTAAGGACCTGGTTTTAAAAAAAACTTGTGGAAAAATAAGACTGTAATTGCAGCAAGCCAAAGGTTTCCTCAAATATAAAAATCTTAAAACTAATGTAACATATTTTGAAGGCAATTCTAATTTTCGTAAAACTTGAAATGGTTATTAATGCTCAAATACTACAGGATTTACACAATTCAATATGATGCAGGAAACTCTTTACATTGCATATATACGTAAACACTATAAAGCACAGTTTCACAAACTGCAACAGTAAGACTTTTTTTTATTTAATCTACAGTGGCAAAAAAAAAAGTTTGATCACCATTTTTAAAAGTAAACACTTGTTTAAAAATTAAAACAACTTTTACCATATGATAGAAAATTTGTTGTAGTTTTTAAAAATGTAACTACCCAGTAGTTACGTAAAATACCCTTCCTGTAAATTTTTATTACTGTTTTAAATGATTTTTTAAACACTATGCACAGAAAACAGTTTTGAACTGCCAATTTTTATTTTATGTAAGAATTATCAATTCTTGTTAAAGTGTGTTTAGGTCACTGGTTTTTAATCGTGGGTAATTACAAGGTAGCAGTTGGGTAATTAACTGCATCTAAATATTTTACAGTTCAAAGAAGCACCATGACTGAACTTTAGCCAGATTTGTTTTGAGACAATGAAATTTTTGTAACACCACAGTTATATTTTTCGCATCTATTTGGCTACAGTTCATAGCTAGATTATTGAGAATCTATAGTTAGCTCTAACTTTAGAAGCTTGCTAGCTTTAGCAGCTAGAGTAGCTATAACTAGCCAAGGCTGTGTGTTGAGTATGGTAAACTTGTGTATGGTAATAGTGTTAATATTGAAAGGGTTAAAATAGACTGCACAGCAAATCTCTCTCTTTTTCTCTTTACACGCTGAACCATAGGGAAACTATCCAAGCTTTCCCCCATCACACCACTGGCTTTTCATACATGTCTTATGGTTTTTATAATATATATTGAAGTTAAAATTTTGTGATATCAAATTATCACTGGCTTCCACAAGCCATCGACCATAATTACTTAACTTGATGATATAGCACGACAATGCAGCCAGATGATACAGTCAAACGGTGCAATTGCAAAACGAAATTTACCCAAGTTTAACTTGCAGTCTACAAATTCACTTTTTAAAACCACAGCACCTAACAATTATTAGATCACTACATGACTAAATGACTATAAATTTACAAAGATCTTAATTTATAGTGTGCTTGCCACATGTAAGTGAACCTATCAAATTTCATGAACTACTGCAGGAGATCTGGCAAAAGGCACAATTATTTTACACAGGGGACACTGCAATATAACAGAGACCATAAACAAAAGAAACAAGTAAGAGAATTCTTAAAGACTTCTTTACAGTTGATTTACTTTTCAAATTTCAGAAAAAAAAATTAAATTGCAATTTCTATTTTATTATTATTTTTTTTAATGATTTTAACAAGTAGGCCTGTAGCCCAAAACTAGATACTAGTTAAGTTAGTGTGAAAAATGAAGTTAAATCTTTAATTACAGAAAAAAAATGGCTAAAGCTAAAAGAAAATATAACGATATGTTCCTCAACTATGGATTTACTTTCATAGAAAAAGGAGGTGAGCAGTTGCCACAATGAGGCATTTGCTTCAAAACCCTCTCTAATTCTTCTATGAAAGGGTATCAACTTAAGCAACATCTTACAAACACCCACCTGTAATTCTCTGGCAAAACCAGGAACTTCTTCAAAATTAAAGCAACAAACTTTAAAAAAATGAAATTAGGCAGTACAGGAGAATTTCAGATTCATTCAAAGGCAATAGTGATTGCATCCTACACAGTTTTCTCTTCAAGTAGCAAAGACCAAAAAACCACATAACATTGCTGAGATATTGATAAAGCCCTGCCTTGAAGAGTGTGCTGGTATTTTATTGGGTGAGAGTGCAAAATCAAAAATAATACAGATCTCCTTGCAGATCAAATGACACAGTTAAATCTTGTATTGCAGACATGGCCTGTCATATTAAGTTTCAATTAATTGAAAACATTAAAGCTTCACCTGAATTTGGAATACAGCTTGATGATTCAGTTGATTCTGCAAACATGTCTGAATTAATGGTATTTGTTTGATATATCCACAACAAAACTATCAAGGAAGACTTCCTTTTTTGCCATTGGAAACAACAACGAAGGCTAGCAATGTGCTAAAGCTTGTAGAAGACTTTTTAACAGCAGAAAAACTGGATTGGAACAAGCTTGGAAACATTTGCACAGATGGGGCACCTTCTATGCTTGGGGTGCAATCTGGCTTTTTGACACTTGTCAAACAGAAAAACCCTAATGTTATTGGAACACACCGCATTATACATCAAGAAGCATCGGCATCAAGAACTATGTCGCAACCACCTTAGCAAGCACTTAATTGTGCTATTTAAGTTGTCAACTATATAAAAGCCAGCACTTTGAATTCTAGACTCTTTCAGAAATTATGCAAAGATATGAATGCTGAATATGACTCTCTGTTATATCACACTTCTGTGCACTGGCTCTCGAAGGGAAACATGTTGATTTGACTTTTGCGTTTATTAGCAGAGGTTAATAAATTTCTTGAAAGTCAACATAAAAATAAAATAAAGATGGATATCTCTGATGCAATGTTTCAAAAGAGATTGGCATTCCTAGCAGACATTTTTACTTATTTGAATGAACTAAACTGGAAGTTGCAAGTTGCAAACATACGAGTATTGCTACAAGATAACATTTGTGCTTTTATAGCAAACCTTAAACTCTGGAAAGCAAACATACAAGCTGGCCAAAAAGTAGCAGCATTTCCAACGATGAATAAATTGAGTTGCACTAATGGTGTCAACAGCATTATTCAAAGTGAGGCTATTGGCCACTTCAGCTTGATTAAAGAATTTTATTGCTACTTTCCATGTGTTAAACAGAACACACCAGTGATGGCATTACAAGGAACCCTTTCAGAGTTTCTGTTGAAGATTTATCAAATGAACACAATGAAGAGGAAGGGCAAGGCATACAAGAAGAGTTTTTGGACATGATCCAATTCAACTGTTAAGGATTACTTTAAAAATAAAAGCTTGGAAAAATTCTGGGGAAAAATGGAGAAAGCATATTCTAAAGTTTCAAAGAAACCACTAACATTGTTGACTGTGTTCCCTCTACATATCTTTTTGAGTCAGCATTTTCAAGCGTTATTGCTATTAAAACAAAAGCTTGAAACAGATTGTTAGATCTGGACTTGGATTTACGTTGTGCTCTTTCCAAAATTGCACCCCATACATCATCACTTGTGGACAAAAAAACAAAAGCAATTATCTCACTAATGAGGTTAATTGTGTTAAATAAATGTTAACTTACATTAAATGGTTTTTTTAATGTTTTATATTGAGTGTAGCAGATAAGTGAGATTTTGAACAAGAAAAAAAACAAACTAGATTTTAAAAGTGGGTAGTAGAAGTTTGGTCTTAATGGAAATGGGTATTGAGAGAAAAATGGTTAAAAAACCCTGGTTTAGGCAATAAAATTTTTTAAACATATTCATTTAAAGATGAAAACTAAAAAAATTTGTCATCTGAGCACAGAGCATTAATGGTTTAACTGCACAAAATACAGTGGTCAATGCAAGCAATTGCTAAAGAAATAAATTGTTTCCATAGCATTGTCTCAGACACAATCAAATGTTGAAAAGCATGAGTATATTAAATAACCTTGCTGGTGCTTCACAACACTCTCTTACCACTGATTTGTTTTATCTTAGCTTGTAAAAAACAAGAGATATGAGGCTGTTTACTGCAAGTAATATCAACTTGTCTTTTAAGAGGTATCTTACTTTGAAGGGCCAGCACCAGACCCAATAAATTTCTTTAAAAATTTCTCATACAGAAAATTTACTGCTACCCTCCCAACACTTAAAACTAGGTAAAGCCTGGATTGCAATTCTTACACTTTCAAGCATCCAATCAACTGACCTTTGACAGCTAAGAGCAACACTCTCCTTGGGTAAATGGGGCACTCTGAACCATATTATATTACATATTATATTTCATAATATATTACATATACATATTACATAATATATTACACATTACATTACATATACTTGGCATATTATATTACAATTATTTTGTGTTTGAATTAAATCACTGTTATTAAACCAACAACACTCTACAAACGACCAAAGCTTACCAGTAATCATCACCACAAAAACAAATTCAAATTAATCAAATTACTTTTCCTGTCCTTTATTTTAATCTGCTTGCTATCATTTGCACTGCCTTCACTTACTTAGCTTTTTCACCTCATGTGATCTCTCCCTTAACCTTTTCATTGCTTTGTAGATTTTTTCTTCCTCCTTTAAATTTTAAATTTTTACAGCACGCCTAACTTGACTTCCCTCACCTTTAAGTGGATGCAAACCTCTATACTTGCATTTCATATTTTTGAGTTATTTTTTCTGTATGAAATCACAGGAGCTGTATTATTTGCATAATTAACTTTGTGTTATCTATTTCAAGCATATTATTTTTACCACAAATAACTATATATTTGCTAGTAACCACCTGACGATTCGATAAGATGAAATAGACTGTTGTGGTTTCAATTAATAAAGTGTAGAGTTTAATAAATATAATATATACAAATATATATGTATTGTTATACAAAAATGTAAATATATACATATTGTTATATACAATATACAAATGCGTATTGTTGATAAATCCATACTGGATTAGTTGCAGCCCAGGTTACCAACGACTGCCTCAGGTGTTGCACAGCAGGGTACCTGTGGAAATTATGCTACTGCTATTAATGCATGTATCAAACGCAGATGATATTGGTGACAACCATTTTTGCACAGAATGTTTTGTACAGATGAGAAACTAATGCCAAGTTCAATACTCAAATGATTTGTGCTCGTATATGGACTTGGCTGAAGTGATGTGGTGACAAGTGCTGCCTTAGCAGCTGTGTTAACTGATGTTAGTCTTCCAGAATGTTTGAGGTCAGCCACAGTGCCAGTTTGATGGAATCAGTCTCTGATATTGTAATTGGTTTCTCAATGTGGTAGTGAATCATCAAATTCATCTAGCCATGCGTCAATTACTTGTGCAGTGTTTGTAGTTTGCCAATAATGCTCCACAATGAAGACTCTTTGCTGGTGTGATAATCTGCTAGACATGGGAAGTAATAAAATTGCAATTACGTCACTTTTTTAAATACAAATTGTCTGAAATAAAATTACTATTGTATGATTGAATGAATTTAGACATACCTTGCATGCTACGCATGCGCACACACAAACTGTTAGGCTACTTATTGATTATCTTTCATCTCTCATCAACTGTTGGGCTACTTATTGGCCACCCTGTATATTAAATTCTCAAGATAGGTTAGACAATGATTGCCATTTTTTAGATTCTTTTATTGGTTTCGAATAACTCTGGTTGTTATTGTTAATGATGCTGTTAGAATTTGGTAGATGATGGTAGCATCAACTTCAGTGGCAAAGGCAGATTTTGCCTTATTTAGATCACTTTTGAAAATAAATTGTTTTAATCTTTCACTCCAGGTATTTTTCGGTAATAAACAAGACAAAAATTTTCTCTAAGTTTATTAATTAGTTCCAAAGAGCAATTCAAAGTTTGTATCATCCAAAAGCTTGTTTCTTTTTGATTAAAATGATATGCAACTTATAAAAATTGAATAAAAAATGAGTTAGTAATGAATAAAAATATTGACCCTAGTTTTCTTTCAAAAATTGTCTTTTTTTTTCTTGTGCCACAGTGTGGCAAAATATTTTAACTTTTTTAATCACTAACAGTAGCTAAAGATCTAAACTTTACAATGAAAAAAAAAAGTTTTTCCAAAAGAAAAGAAATGATTGACTTATTTGAAGAAAAGCAATCAACATATTTGCATATTCTCGCGCATGCGAGCAATCTCGACAAGATTGTGTATGTTTGTACATGGCTCTAAAAGTCACATGATCCAATTAAAGCAGAAAAGCCAGAGAAATAAATAATCGCACAACAAAGGAAGATTTTCAGTGTCAAAATGCCAACAATTGTCCCTGTAGATAATTGTTTGCTGTCGCTAATCCAGTGTGCTGAAGCATAGCATTGCACTAATTTGCATGCTATGCACGCGATGCAAAACAGGAAGCCGACTGAGTCGAATAACCTGGACTGAAAGAGTTAACAGCCTTTTTAAGTTATCAGTTGTATAGACCAGGGTTTCCCAAACTGTGTGCCGTGAAAGGGATTGAAGTGTGCCGCAAAATTTTCGTGTTTTGACAAAAAGCCATAGATAGAGTCTTGGTCCATCTTTTTTTTTACAGAACACTGGATTTTAGAGACAAAAATGAAGAAATTGCAGCGAGATTCTGCATGACAAGCTTTTTGCGGCCCAGCGACTTTGGCTTGATTTAAAATTTGGCTTAAATTAAAACAAGGTTGGACACAGTAAAAGTTAGGGGCCCGAGGCAAGGATTTCCAAAAATTGGTGTTCTTTAAAGGGGGGCTTTGATCTCGTATTTCCCTTATTTTTCCCAAAATCATACTAATCTCTAAAAAAAATAAAAAAGGACTTCACTTTGATTTGATCTCATATTTTGCTATTTTTCTCCCAAATCATGGTGATCTCTAAAAAAACATGTATAGCAAGATGAAACTATATGCAGTATTTTCAAGGAGGGCCCAAGGCAACTGCCTCATTTGCCTCACCCAATATCCACCACTGGTTAGATATCCTTGTTGTACCCTGTATTAAAACAATTTCCATAGGCACACCCTTTCATTAGGTGTTACTGTTATATATTAAATATAATTTTTGTATGTAAACTTGAAGAGTGTATTTAGTATTGTAAGTGTGCCGCAGCTTTCGTCTTCATAATGTAAGTGTGCTGCAGAAAAATTCAGAGTTTATTAGTGTGCCGTAGTGAAAAAAAGTTCGAAAAGCATTGGTATAGACTCATTTTCTTTAACTTCTTTATATGGATGAAATTAATGTTTAATCATCATAATGTCATGTTGAAATGCAGTAACTATAACAACAAACACATCTAATAGGGAAAAATCAGTGCTGTTACAAATACTGGTTTTTGAAACCTTTTTTACAGTGATTTTATGCTGGACACTTCAATTCACATCTTTTATATTACTTTCAGTTTCATATGAAAATTGTTGTACAATGTTTGGAGTTTTTTTGATCAAATTTTTTGGAGAAAGTAATCAAATAAAATAATTTCTGCTTTTCTATAGCTATATTTGAATAATAATTTTGAAGAATACTTAATAAGTTTCCAAAAGAATACATTTCTTTATGTGTCACACGCCATAATAGTGGATTAACCACTATATGGGAACCATTACCAAATTTTAGCTATGATGCAACTTTACCTACCACACTATTTACCCAGTACTGTAAAATGAGGTAATTTTGATCAATGTTGAAGGTTTTTAGCTTCTCATAACTTGGCACTGTCAATAAGAAAACTCTTTTCCTGTTGATCATAACACTCTATCTCTGAGCCATTGAATTAAATATTTTGATGACATCATAACAGCTTTGCCACTGAATGCTTTCAAACAAACTGCTTAACAAAGTTATCTCATACTTTGAAATAACTTTGATCACAAATTAAAAATCAATGTAAGAAGAGAGTAAACACATTTGGGGTAACTTTAATTACTGTTTTATTTTTAAAATATTGAAAGAGTTCTAAAATATAATTTTTAGTTTTTTGAGAGAATATGCAACTTTTAGATTTTCGAAAGGGGCAGGGGATTGGCATAGGAAACCTGATGGCTTTTTCCAGCTGTGTTTTCTTGAATACAAGTCAAATATTAATAGTACTTCATTCCCCCAACTGATCAAAGTTACCCAGTATTACAGTATCTTATTTAAATAGAATTAATTTTTTTATTATTTTCAAGAGTGGCTCATGATAATCAAATAATTAATAACCCATTAAGGTGACACAAAATTATCCAACTTGACCAATAGTTAAAAATAAATACATGCAGAGTATAACGAACAGATGCCAATCATTAACAGAAAAACTACATACAATGAGCATAATAAACAATTATGACATAGCTTACGTTTTGGTTGAAATCAGTAGATTTTGATTTAATCTTTTCAATTAAATGATCAGACAAGATACTTTTTTCCACCAGATATTGAAAAACTTCATCTCCAATTAATTCGGTGGCAAGAAGTAGGCGATGTCTTTTTAATATGTCTTTATGTTTGGCATCCATTTTATAAAAATAATTTCCACTTAATCATACAACTCATTTTTAAATCTATAAACATAAAATTGTTCGATAAAAGTTTTAAAAAATTAATTAACGTTAACATAAAAATTAAAATTCATCAAGAAAATCAGGCTTCAAAATAATCAAACAAATGATAATCTTCCAACTTAAAAACCCGTTTCCACTACGAGCATTCTTCGTTTATTTTATTAATTTTTTTGCTTTGCTTAGCGTTCGCTTTAATTTTAAGCGCGAAAAGATCAATAAAAGAAACAACAAATGCTCTTTTCCACGCTCGAGTGAAAACGGGCCTAAAGCTTCAGTTCAGTTCAGTTCAGTCGTTTTTTATTTCCGCCACTTGTCGAACAAAATACTTACATCAACGTAATTACACTACGGAAAAAGGGACATGCAACAAAACGAAACAATGTTAAAACATGCAAAAACTCAATAAATTACATTAGCTAAGGTAACGGCTTGCATGGTTGCATCACCTATAAAAAAATATATATACGAGTATAAAAAAAAAATGCCTAAAACAAAACAAAACAAAAAAAAGCATAAAAAAAATGCATAAAAACAACAAAAATTAAGACAGCCTTGTTTATTATTATATTATTTGCTGGCATGTAACCCCAGCACGGGAGGCTTTCAGGTACTATACCTTGCCCAAGGGTGACCTGGAGGAAGCTGTAATTGGGTATCTTCATTGATCCCGACTTATCAGTTGATAAGCTTACAACCAGATGCAGTTTACACTCATATTCAAAAGAAACATATTTATAGACAAGACTTGTTTTTGTCACACATTTATTTTCGTTTAAAATTCTTTAACGAATTATTTAAAGTTGTAATATGAGTTTATTTTAAGACTCTGCTGGCATCAAAATTTTTTATCTGATCAATTTTTAGAAAAAAAAAAGAAGTTTGTCGCGTTTCAAGACTAGTTTAATACAATTTGGGATTAAACGATTGTTCCAGGTGCATGTAGAGTTGAATTCTTGAATTGATATCGACGATGACCTGAAATATAAAAAGAAAACAGCAGCAGGCAGGAGAAAAAAAGTTTTTCTATGTTGCTGGTACGGCATTATGTTTTCGTAGATTCGTCGGGTATTGCGCCAGTTAGATAATAAATTTTTAGTTTGTTTTTGAAAGAAACTAATGTAGAGCAAATTTGTATTAAAAGACAGCGGAATTGGTATTAAGAAGCAAAGCAGAATTGGTATTAAAAGACAAAACTAAATATTTTATTTTTAATTAAGGTTTCCCCAGTAAACATTCATCATCGGGCCAACGTTGGCTTTAGCGCGGCTGGGTTGGGAGAAAGTTGGCAAAATTGCCAACATTTAACCAACAATGCCAACTTTCTGCCGATGATTTATTTTTGAGTTCTGGTTTGTTCTATTTGTTGCGTTAAGTACTAAAGTGGAAAAAAAATTAAATTTACGCTCAAAAAAGCTTAATTTTTTGTCACTATTTCTTTGCTTAGTAAAATTCGTGTTCACAGCTGCTGGTAATGTGTTGGGCCAACGTTGAAGGCAGCGTTGGCTGTCTCTCCTGTGACTAAGTTGGTGATACGCTGGTAAGAAGTTGGCCAAAATTTTTTATTCAAAGACATTATCAGTTGTTCGTGTTAAATATTGATGCAAGCTTTTTACAAAACAGCGACAATAATAATGTACTTCTGCTACAGTTCTTTGCTTGATGAAATTTCAATTGTTTTAATTGTTAAGTGATAGAACATTTTCTGATGAGAGATAGCCTATATGTTTTTGTTATGCCTCAACGTTTAAAAAGAATAAAAAAAATGTTAGTCTTTAAGGTGTGATAGTTGAAAAAATATTCGAACAGTTTTTGAATGACAGTAAAAAGTCGAAAAAACTGCCAACTATTTGCCAACTCTGCCAACAAAATGCCAATATAACTTTGTTCTCCTTTGTTCAAGTCTATATGAATTAATTTTATTTGAGCGGCATGAGCCCGGTGCGTGTTGCACAATACTCCATTTGATATGCGCATAATTTTATTTGAAATAGTTAAAATTTTTATTAATGATTTGTTTTTTAAGCGTTTCTATTTGCTGAATTAAAAATAGTTCTTAGTTAATCACTTATGCTGGCATGGGCGTCCGCTGGGGGGCAAAGCGGGCATATGCTCCCTGGAAATTGACTTTTTATTAAGAAATACTTTAATTTCACTATATAAACTGCATTTTTGCAAAATTCTGCCCCTCCCAGAAGTTTTGCCCCCCCCCCTGGAAATTGGTTACGGGACGCCCATGTATGCTAGCTTCATCAACAACGTAAATCGTCGCTCAAACAACGTCAACGAACACGCAATCAACGCACTCAAAAGATGAAGGACGAAGACGAATATAGCAAGTACATCGCTAATAAAACCACAAATAAAAGATTTCTATGCTGTCTACATAAATATACGAATTTCAACCGAAATCATTCGTAAGGCAACTCCAAACTGTTCAATTGTCAACTGTTGGACGTGTTCTATCGTTTATATGCAACGTAACGAGAAACCGTCACCTGACCAGCACAAAGCCAAGTGAAACAGTCCAACGGTTTGTTAGTTAAGTTTGCTGCAGTGGTGATGATGCATGGTTGTACAATTGTACGAAATAGTAGAATCTACATCACAGAACTCTGGACCAATGTTTAGCACCAACATCTTGCCAATGTTTCTAAAGTTGGCAGTTAGCGTTTTGCCAACGTTGGTAAGACTGCTGAAGTAGTTGGGCAGCTGCAGTAGCATGCGCTGGTCATTCATAGTTAGCCAACTCTCTATAGCGTCAGGAATTTCAGTGTTGGCTAAACGCTGGCAAAGCGCAGTTTATCAGTGTTGGCGGAAAATGTGATTTTGGTGCACTCGACTCTGGGCCAACATTGGACGCCATCATCTTGCCAACATTTCTGCTGCTGGAAAACTGCCTTTCGCCAACGTTGGCTAGATGAAAAATGTTTACGGGGTCGTTTTATTTAAGGTTTAATAACAAAATAAAAAAATTGTTGGATGCTGTTGGAAAAGTGGACTGAAGGGCAGAAGACAGTGCACTGTGCCTTTATTGACCTGGAAAAAGCATACGACAGGGTACCCAGGGAAGAACTGTGGACTGCTTGCGGTTAGCTGAAACATCAGATTGCTACATAAAGATTATCCAGGATATGTATGACGGAGCGACAACAACTGTGAGAAGTGCTGCAGGGTTGACTAAAGAATTCAAGGTAGGTGTTGGACTCCACCAAGGCTCAGCACTCAGCCTATTTCTTTTTGCCATCATCATAGACAGGCTGATGGAAGACCTCAGGAAGGACGCACCATGGGATATGCTGTTTGTAGATGACATAGTTCTGTGTAGACAAAACCATAGGGAGCTAGAGGAGGATCTGGAGATTTGGAGAAATGCACTGGAGAGAAGAGGACTGAAAGTGAGCCGGAGCAAAACAGAATATTTGAGGGTTGGGGGTGTGGATGATGGAGAAGAGTTGAAGCTGCAAGGAGAAAAGATAAAGAGAGCCAAAAACTTCAAATACCTGAGTTCAACAGTTAGTCGCGATGGAAGATGTGAAGAAGAATTAAGTAAGGAAAAGGATCCAAGCAGGATGGATGAGTTGGAGAAAGGTGTCTGGAGTTCTGTGCGACAGGAAGTTATCAGCAAAGGTTAAGGGTAAAATGTAGAAGAGTGTTGTTAGACCAACCATACTTTATGGAATGGAAACGGTGGCAGTGACGGAAAGACAGATGGAAAAATGGAAGTTGCAGAGTTGAAAATGGTGAGATGGGCACTGGGAGTGACAAGAAAGGACAAGATAAAAAACAAATACTTGAGAGGGACTGCAAAAATTGCAAAGCTGGGAGACAAACTTCGGAATGCAAGGCTACGTTGGTATGAACACGTAAAAAGGAGAGAAGAAGACTACGTGGGGAAAAGGATGATGGATATGGGGGTGCCAGGCAGAAGGAAAAGAGGAAGGCCAAGGAGAATGGATAGATTTGGTGAGAGAAGACATGAAAGGGTCGGAGCTAGGGAAGGAGACGAAGTAGACCGAGTGATATGGAGAATACTGTCGCGCTGTGGCGATCGCGAGTAGGGAAAAGCCAAAAGAAGAAGAAGAAGTAACGGTGTATATATGTATAGTATCACGAATATAAGCTTTTAATACAAACTAATTATTTTAGGATTGTTTCATATTAAACATAAAGAATTTAAAAGATTTCACTTTGCCGACAGTTATTTGGAACGTATTCTACTCGTTTCATAAAGTGTACTGTAGATGGCGTTTTCGCGCAGAGAATGCCATTCAAATTAATTGACCGTGCAAGAATGTTGCGCCAGGGTTTTCGGAGTGAAGAAAAGCAATAATTTTATAGTTTTATTTCTTCACAGGTTTTCACATTAAGCTGCATATCTACATATGTCCCAACAACGATAGATTGCTACCCGTAGTGGTGGATGGGCCCTTTAGTTTTTACAGTGTGCAGATAATTCTATTTGAGCAAGGCATGCGGGCCGACCTCAAAAAATTTTCACACGACATGCGCTTCGACTTTCGTGAGCACTGAGTTGCTCTGCATAAGAAATCGACTCACTGTGCAAATTGCCATCCAAAAACAAAAACAAGCTTTGAAAAATGAACTAGCTGACACTGGTTTTCATATCAAGCGTTGTTACGAAACTATAACACGTAACATTGCCTAAGTTAAGGTTTAATAAACTAAAAACGAGGCACGTTTAAACACAATAGAATTAATAACATAAGACTCTAAGATAACCGGTAACATAACAAACGTAAACCACAACAACATAACTGCAACTGTATAAAGAAAGAAAACGGAAAGCCGCTGCAGCATGAAGTAATCAAGGCGCGACAAAAGGTGCACGCTTATATTAATTAGTTCTATTGGTAATCGCAAGTTTGACTATCAATCATATCAAGCATTTTAAACCTTATTACATATATTTTCAATAAACATAAAAGCAATTCTGAGCGCATGGTAATATACATCAAACAATAAATTGCTTGCGAAGAATGGAGAAAAGTACAAGAAAAAAACGAGATTTATGCAATAAACGCTAGCGCATGTGTCTGGCGTCCTATATGTAGGATGCTCATAATGTTAAAACTAAAATCCAAAAATTAAAAAAAATATTCTTAATGTGTTGTTTGGACGTAAAATGCGGTGCTTTTCGAAATGAAGAGCGAGCTAATACAAAACAAAGAACTTATTCTCGTCGTTGTCGTCGTCATCATTTGAAGGGTATCCACTCCAGGTCAGACACAAACAGGACTGGGGCCGAGGTTTTATCCTTTTACTACCCCAGAATGCTGCACTGCCTGAATCAGATGCTGGCAGTGATGTTATCAAGCCAGCATCAAGTTTTGTTATCCAAAACCGTCAGACCTCGTGCTCCATGTGATGCCCGATGTATAGAGCACGCTGTTAGAACATGGTCTGCGGTTTGTTCAGAGGCGCCACACTCGCAATTCGGTGAAGGAGCGAGACCCCATTTGTGCATGGACAAATGGAATCGCCCAACACCAGTTCGCAGGCGGTTGAGCTTAACCCAAACAACTCGGGGTAAGCCCATCCCAACAGACCTGGCACCGGTCTCGGGCACAAAAGCACGGATCCTGGAAGCATTTTCACAGTACTCCGCTTTACATTTGTAATTTGTCCATTCAGAAGCGCGGATGCCAAGTCTGGCAAGGTTGTCCAAAAGATTCCGCGCAGCTGGCACAACGGGCGTCTGGATCTTAGTCTCACTTAACGAGTATCTGAGGACCCACTTAAAAAAACATACAAGATATGATCGGGGTCCAAAGATCCACAGTGAGCCAAGGAGAGTGTCGCTCCCATTCGGTGAAGCTCAGCTGGCTGGATGCCTGAAAGTACAGGTAGGTGGTCCGTTGGAATGGGACGCAGGCATCCAGTAATTATGCGCAAGGCGTCGTTCAAGACACTTGCGCAAAGTTACTGGATGCCTGCATATTCTGTTCTTAGATTACGAACGCGGTAGGTTTTGTTTGTATGGTTATGCAACTGGAAAAATTAATCCATGTATCAGGACGTCATTAATTTATTGTCTTTTGAAGAACTGAATCAACACCTTTGAAAGCCATTTGTTTAATTCCACAAAAAATACTATGAGCTGCGAGGAGAGTTTTAACGCGGATTGCAGTTTATAAAGCATTTTTCAAAACCTTTGACACATTGAAGAAATGAGAACTGCAAGTTACTGTTTTTAAACAGATATTACGAAAAAAAGTTTTTACTGTAATACATTATCTTTTTAGTGAAACGATATGCAAATCAACGACATCAAGAGTAAGAATTAACACAGTAATAGCAAGTTTATTCTAACCAATTAAAAATACCCTACATCTTTTTTTCGCAACCATTGGCACACTTTATAAGCCGAAAACGCAAAGCTACATTTGAAATGAGTGTTGTACAGTCAACTTCGGATATAAGAGATCCTCCGGGACCAACTCAATTAATCCCTTATATCTGAATATCCCTTATAACCGACTGACGCAAAGTTCGATCCGATATCTTAAGAACGCAAGTCTTAAACACTCAAAACACCCTTTTTAAAGCTTTTCCCACATTTCCCCCTCTAAAAAGCCCGCAAAGAAAGCGCGCCCACAGAAATGCCCACGAAATTAAAATCGGAGAACGGGATTTTAATTATTTTGACGCATCATCAGAACAAACAATTGATCCCTTATAACCGATTGAAATTACTAGAAAATTATGATTAGAACTTAAAAATTTAATCCCTTACAAGCAAAGATTCATTATATCCGGATCCCTTATAAGTAAATATTTTAGTATTATTTTACATTGAAAATCATTGGGACCATTTGAAATAGTCCCTTATAAGCGAAAATTTCTTATTTCCGCATCCCTTATATCCAAAGTTGACTGTAATACAAATTCCCGAACCCAGAACGCCAGAATTGTTAGGCACTTGGAAGCAAACTAAAATTGTCAAAATAAAGTCAAAACTTTAAATGAAGTCAAGTTTTCTCAAAATTGTACCGCATTAAATTTTACATAGAAAAACTCCTTCCTTTCTTATTTTTGAAATTTTTCGAGAAGCTATTAATACTTTAAATTTTTGTTTTTACGATTTATATAAGATATTCTGAAATTTTTTGCAGTGCGACCTCTTACCACTTCTCTTTGAATATTTTTACTTGTTTACTTTGTTGGTTCACTTTACTTGTTCACTTTGTTTGTTCACAGTGACGTTTTTGCGTAATTCACTTTTGTCTTGCTCCCCCTCTGAGCAGGGAGCTAAAAATTTGTTTGGCGAAAGTTGCTAACTCCAGTCAAAAAAGCACTCTTTTGGTACAAAAGGCACTCTTAACAAACGCAAACTTGAACGTATTTGAAAATGTTTACTAAAAGCCATAGGTGGGCACGAAAGTGCAGCGGTACTTTTACTCGGTATTTTTGAATTATCTAATTTAATAGTAATAAAAAAACTATTTTTGAAATTTTTTTTTTTATTTTTATTTTTAAATTACACTATTTTTGAATGTCAATTGAAATTCAATGTATGACAGAGTTATAACTATTAAATTGGATTATTCAAAAGTATTGAGTAAAAGTAACGCAGTAACGCGGTACTTTTACTCGGTACTTTTGAATAATCCAATTTAATAGTAATAAAAAAATATTTTTTTTTATTTTTATTTTTGAATGTCAATTGAAATTCAATGTATGTCAGAGAAGTTAATAGTTGTAACTATTAAATTGGATTATTCAAAAGTACCGAGTAAAAGTACCGTGCCCACCTATGCTAAAAGCTTAGTAAAATATAAAAAAGTCTTGTAAAATTCAGTCGTGCTGTTTTCTTTACTTTACCTGCAAATTGTTTTGCCTTTGGCTCAATTAATTTTTGTCGATATTATATAATTTTAGAGACAGGTATAAAAAAATTGCAAAGAGCTCTATCTACTCCTTTATGCCCCCGTGTTTTAGATATATTGCAGGCAAGTAATTGTCTTTTCCGCCTCTTCTCAGGTTTTCTTTCCCCTGCCTCTCAGCAATGAGCGAATTAAAAATTTGAAGAAAAAGGTTAAATTATCCATAATTAGGATCAATTACGTACAATATGTCGATGCAACAACATAAAAGCGTTTTAAAAAAACTTTGACAATGAAAACTTTATTTTTTATGCACCTACAGTTCTAAGGGTTTACTTCTTAGTTTGTTAATATAGTTCTTAATTTAATATAGAACATCTTGCTATTTATTTTATTTCATCTCTATATTTATCCTCCAGACTCACTGGAAAACGTCGAAGGCTCTATATGTAGAGCAAGCAATTACCCCGACCTGATTCCGAAGATACCAAAATATTGCTGTCTAATTGACTCTCATTTTATTTTGGTTTTTTAGGTTTTGTTTAGAGATATGTCTGAGATTTAGAACTGCCTGCCAAAAACGCAAAGGAGAAAAAAGTGCCGTTAAGTGTCTTTTCCAAGGACACAACACAATGGCGCGAGTAGGTTTTGAACCACAACCGTGTCGATCCCGTTGACCATCAATCACGGCGCTCTTAACCACTCAAGCATTCTGCTAACACTTTATTAGCTATCTTTACACATTAATTAAATTTTGTTCTGCTAAATATCACATTTATTAGAACCTGTTGATAAAGTTTATCAAACAGCCAAAAAAGATTTACAATTTTTGTTATTTTTCTTTGTACGGCCATATTTGCTAAATCCACATTATATAGATAATCATGAAGGTCTCATTTAGGAATTTTTTTTGAAATGTAGACTGTGTCTCATTTAAATCTTATCCCTTTACAAACAATGTCTTTAAATCAGTGCTTCCCAACCAGTGGGTCGCGGAACTATTTCAGGTGGGCTTACAAAGGCATCAATTTTTGTAACTCTTAACTTATGTCCAATAAGATTATATTCCGCATAAAATGTGACACTTTCTATATGCGGAGAGAATTTTTCTAAAGAATCGATTTGTACTAAGCCAATATCTTCTGTTTTAAGGAACTTAAGTCTCGCGGTTAGCCAATTTTTTGAGCCGGAATAAATAGAATTAAACACAGCTTTACTTCAGCGCAGGTATTTTGGTTACCTCCGGAAAAATAACCTCTGTAAATAAAAAAAAATTACCCCCGGAAAAAAATACACTCCGGAAGCAGGTCGGCGTAATTGCTTGCCCTATGTATAGCGCCTCCGTTGCTTTCCTGCCAGTCAGGAGGATAAATATAGAGATAGAGATATAGAGATACCTAATTCAACTGGTCCTTTTGAATTCCCGAGTAAAGTTGTGACAATTAGAATGCCTATTATTTTTTTTTGAAATTTAATCTTTGGTCACAATATAAACTTGCATAATTAAGATGAAGAAATTTTTTTTGGGGGATTTAAATCGTTTTTAATTATGTTGTTTTAATTATATTTTAACTTTATTCAATCCGTATGACATTAAAAGGTAAAAAACAAGTGGAGACAAAAAAGTTTTACTTTAATTATATGGTACATTTTTTTAGATTTTAAATGATGATTTAGAATTGGGTATACAGCAAGGGTGGGCAAACTACGGCCCGCAACGATGATTTTTATTGCAGCCTGAGAATGCCTTTTTTTCTACAAAATCGCAAAAGGCCTGCAAAATTCAAGACAGATTCAAAGTGAAGGCCTTTTTCATATTTGGCATGAAAATCAAGTAATCAGAGACCTTTTTTCTTTTTTCTAGAGATCACTTCATATTGGGTAGGAAAATCAAAAAATCTGAGACAGATTCAAAGTGAAGACCTTTTATTTTAAAGATCACTATAGTGCGGTCCTCAAACAAAATCAACTTCGGTATGCGGCCGTCCAGCTAAAAAGTTTGCTCACCTCTGGTATACAGGTTTTTTAGTTTAGTCAAAAATGTGTGCCGTTGAAAGAAAGGTTAAAAAACATTGCTATCGATCTGATTTTTGTCAATATGAGTTTATTTCGTTGTTTTTGATACGTCTCTATTTCAATAATTTTCACTTCAGTGGTTTAGCGTACTATTTACTTGAAACTGCGCTTTTTTTATTAAACTTACATGACCAATTTTTTGCTTTAATATAGGGTTTTAAACTCGTTGGCATACAGACATAAACATAGACATCAGTTTATTTTGCCATCAAACAGCATTATCAAGTACAAAATAAAAAATAAGACCAAAAAAAAAACAATTACACAGTAAATAATAAATAAAATAGAAGCAAAATAGCATTCAAACGTTGTTTGACGACAGGAAAGATTCAAAGGGACCTCCTTGGTCTTCGAGTTGAGCAGCCACCCTAAATTATAAGGTTAATTTACGAAACTCTATAGATTACGAGTCAAAATATTTTAGTAAAGTTTCACGAAGACGAAAAAGGTCAGTGTCCAAAGTTTCCGTAAGTTTTTCATCTCAGAAGACCTTTTTTTTGGTCTTCACTATACTTTTAACTGTGAAAATTAGACTAAGTGTCCATAAAAGCAACATAGAAGTAAAAACAACAAAAATAAGGTCTTCACTTTTACTGTTGAATGGAAAAACTTACTCAAACTATTAATTTAGAGTTCTTAGAAATGTTTTCAGATAAAATAGTTCATAGATGGCTAACAATGGCTTTGCGGAAAAACCCTGTGTATGGGGGCACCGGAGTTGTTTTTGCTGGGGGAGCCAAAGATAAAAGAGTCACTTTATTTTTTTATTCAAAAAAGTTTTTGAAAAAAGTGGAAAATATTCATCTAGGCCCATTGATGGCCTTTCAAAAGAGGGGTTTGGTGCAAGAAAAAAAGAGAGGCCACTTTTTAGTGTGAAAATTTTTTTCGTTCCAAAAGTATAGCGATTTCTTAAAAAAAAGATCATCACTTTCAAACTATGTTCAAAATCTTCATTTTCGTCCCAAAAATATAATGATCTTTAAAAAAAAGTCATCACTTTTATTTGAGTATATTATCCTTACTTTCGTCCTGAAGTTTAGGTGCAAACAGGGGAGGCCACTATCATGGCGCAACTATAAAGAAATAGAGCAATATTGTGCTTTGGGGACACTTTATGACGTTTTTCCGGAAAAATGCGGCCGCTCCGTTTGCTCCGAACTAAAGCCATGACTCTCTTGGCCCACACAAATAATTAGTAAATCAAAAATGAAATTCAGAGCATCAAACCAAACCAGTTAAATTAATAGTCCGATTCCGGTTTCGGTTCTGAAAATTTTATTTTTACGACTTCAAATTTCGTTTTGTTACAGCAAATTTTTAGTTTTATACGAGGGTCAGTCAATAAGTAATGAGACTTTCTCAATTACTTTGGTGTTCTTGGAGTTATGCAACTGAAATTTTATGTGATGATTATGAATGGAGTTGTCATCTTATTTACAACAAAACTTGTTTATTTTCAGATTACTGTAGGTGTGACGATAAATTGAAATGACTACTAGGCTAGGAAACAGCTCATGCTTGGAACAAAGAGGAGTCATCAGATTTCTGTTGGCAGAGAGTGTAAAATCATGTGAGATTCTGTCTAGAATGCAAAGACAATATGGTCCTTCCTGTATGTCTAGAGCAAACTTCTACAAATGGGTGCAAGCATTCAAAGATGGACGCGAAAGCATTACTGATGATCTGAGAAGTGGAAGACCTGTGGATGTCTCTACCCCAGAAGCAGTACAGGCAGTTGAAGACCTGATCAAATCTGATAGAAGGGTCACTTTAGATGAAATTGCTACAAACTTGGACATCTCCCATGGCACAGTGTACGCAATTGTGCGTGAGAAGCTGCGTTTTTCAAAAGTCAGCTGTCGCTGGGTTCCAAAGATGTTAACGGATGATCACAAAATGCAGCGCCTGATGGCTTCCAGAGCATCACTACGCAGATACAGAAAGGAGGGAGATGTATTTCTATCGAGAATAGTGACAACTGATGAGACCTGGGTCTTTCATTATGAACCTGAATCGAAACGACGATCAATGGAGTGGAAGCATGTTTCTTCCCCAGTGAAGAAAAAATTCAAATCTCAGAAAAGTTTAAGGAAAGTCATGCTCACTGTGTTCTGGGACAGAAATGGGCCGATCACTATCAGTTTCTTGGAAAGGGGCAATACTGTGAACTCAGAGAACTACTGTGAGCTGCTAACTCAAGTGAAAAAAGACATTAAGAACAAACGGAGAGGACTTCAATCAAGAGGTGTGATTCTCCTTCAGGATAATGCAAGGCCCCACACAGCAGCAAGAACCCTAGCCAAAATTGAAGATTTAGGCTGGAAACTTCTAACACACCCACCCTACAGCCCAGACCTTGCACCATCTGATTTTCACCTCTTCGGCCCACTCAAAGAGAGTATGAGGGGAATTCACTTCCAGACTGATGAAGAAGTGAAGGCTGCTGTGAGCAACTGGCTAAGGACCCAGTCCACGGAATTCTATGCCAAAGGAATAGACAATCTAATATCAAGATGGAACAAGTGTGTTGCAAAGGAGGGAGACTATGTTGAAAAATAAAAAAGCATTTTTTGATTACCAGTCATTGCAAACTTGAGTTATTAAAAAAGTCTCATTACTTATTGACTGACCCTCGTATAAAAAACCAACGCAGAGAAGTGCCAAACTTGATTATCTGATAAAAGAAAAATCATTACATTCTTCCGAAATGATTTCTACCCCTTCCGATTGTTCTTTGACCGTACGCAAAGCCAAGAAAAAAAGATTGTTTGCATCCTAAGTTCAAAACACAATTATATAAGCATTGATGACGGACACAAAAAAGAGACAACCTGAAACAATACAATACTACAACAAGACTAAAATAGGCGTAGCCGTGTTGGATCAGATGGCTCGGTACCATACAAGCAAGAGCGCTACACGGCAGTGGTAGTTGCTTTATTTTTTAACGTCCTTGACTGTGCCTACATTAATGCATACATTCTCCTCTGCCTTGCAATTAAATCGAAGTTGTCTATAAGCCAATTTCAGCTGCAGCTTATAGAATAACTTTGTCAGCCAAATAGTGAGTTGGCAACGACCCCTCCACCAGCTACACACCCATCGCAAGGTATCCACGACAGCGATAGCAACAACTTACGCCAGGAAAAGAAGGGGAGAGAGTGCCAATTTCTTTCCAGTAAAAATAAATCTTTTGCTGTGAAAAACACACAGCAGAAAGGCTTAAACTTATGACGTGTAAAAACTGTGTAGCCTAAATATATAGTTTCTAAACTTTTTTTCATAGTTTTGTAGACTTTACCTTTAGTATTTGCTAAATTTTTTTGTTTTTTAGATTACAGTTTTTGCTTTTGTAAAAACTATAATACTGAAAACATTCTCTGCTTTCCTTTTTACCACAGATTGTGTTGCAACAAGATACTGCAACCGCAACAACGTAACCAATCAAAAATGACTGTTCTCGTCCATCCAAGTAGGTAGTGCGGTTTTTCATGACTTCTAGTGTTAACCTATCGCCCAAAGAAAACTTTTTTGACGTCTCAGTATTGAAACAAAAGAAGAAAGTAACCAAACAAATTGCAGCAACTTCAAAGAAAAAAACTAATCGTGCCACCATTATAATGAAAATCATAGTGGTGCAACTATAGCTTATAGTCAGCTTAAACTCCAAACTTTTTAAGAGTCTACCCTATTTGTTTTATTAAACTTCTTAACGCACTTTAATTTTGTTTTAGCTCATGCATTGGTTCTCAAAATGTTCATTATTTTGATTTTTCTGGGGTATAGAATAATTTTACTTTATAGACTAATTTAAGCCAGTCCTCTTCAACTTTTTTGCCCACGATACACTTTTTTACAATCAAAAAAACTTTTTATATCTTATGAATAGCACTGACTAATTGGGAACAAAATTTAAAGTGAAGACTTTTTTTCAAATCTTCACTTTAAAATTTTGTGGTACTTCATTCTTTCTTATTCTTTAATTTGAATTATTAATTCAATTAAAGACCACAAAAAGTTTTTACTTTACTACTGGGCATATGTGCTTTTCTTCCAAATAAAACGGATAACCTCTACTGACCGAAAATCTACTTAAAATTTTTTTCTGCTTGCATCAAAAGCCTTTATGAGTTCGGCAGCCCTGCTGCATACACCTTCTCATGTATACCTTAGTTTTGATCCTGTATAGCTTACACTTAGGTATTGTACAGTACAGCCGGCTGAATAGCACTGGTTTAGGCTACGTCGGGTACTGTAGGCCTACTGCATAAAAGTTATTCGCCGATTTCATTCAAAAATAGTTTATTGAGATAATTGCGTCGAACCGGAACCGTTGAAAATAATGTTCTAGTTTAAGTTCAGCAAAATTTATTTTTACGGGTTCCGTTCCAATTCAGATTAAGCAAATTTTATTTTTAAGGGTTTAGTTCCGGTTTAAGTTTAGCATATTTTATTTTCGCGGGATCAGTGCTGGTTCAGATTAACAGGATAATGCTCCGGTTTAGATCTATTACCAAATTCAATTTTCAATTTATTTATTTTTAGAAATCATTGAAAATAGCAATAAAACACTTAATGAAAGGGCGTTGAACCGAATCTGAACCTAATCTGTAAATCCTTGTGAGCCGTTGTTATTCTTTGAACCTGAACCGGAACTAAAACCGTAAAAATAAAATTTGCTGAACTTAAACCGGAGATGAACTCGTAAAAATTAAATTTGTCCAACCTGAACCTGAAGTGGAACGTTATTCTAAACACCTCCGGTTTGAAACTTTAATTTTCATTTTTGATTTACTTACGTAATCTTACGAGTCGGGGAAAATGGGAGAAATTTCTCCGCCAAGTCTCAAAAATTTGGAAAAATTAGAATTGTTTGGGCAACGACAAGAAATTATTTGGGCAAAAGAAATTTTTTTGTGCACCGAAATCGAACTACTTGCGCAGAACAAAGTTTCCAAACCTAGAAATATGATGACAATTTGAGGTGAAGACCTTTTTTTAGTCTAACTGAATTTGGGTACGAAAATGTGAGACATGTTTTCTCAACCTTTGCTGAATTACAAGATCAAGATTCGAGCAAACGTAAATAAAATTTGGGCAAAATTGTATTGCCCCTAAAAATTTGTTCGGCTAGTACGGCATGTTTACTTATATTGGTCTAATCTAAATAAATAATGATTTTGTATTTAATGTTGTTATAATGTGTTTAGTCCCTTACTTGTTGTGTGGCAAAACAGAGACGTCAAACAATTTTCTAGGCCAGATGTTCTTAAACATTTCGAGATTGTTATAAGTTTCACTAGTATCTGAAGTTAGCTTTTTTATTTACACGGAGTTACACGATAGTTATACAACTGAATCTTATTCAAATATAATACTAACAACTTGTAGTCTATACGTAAGAATAAATGTTTATCACGCACTTAACCACGCTTACCAAATTAAGAGAAGAAGGCAGTAAAGCCGGGTACTATGACGTCACATAATATAACAGAGACGTGCCTCTTTTCATCATGAAAACCAAACTTGCGCCCCCCTTGATCATACCCAAAAATTAAAGCCCTATCATATTAAAAAATCTAACAGCATTGGACAGAACAGCAATAACTAAAATTTGTTAATAAGAAGGATATCAACAGTTTAATTCGTCCCTTTGTAGCAGATAACGCATTTCAAATCGGCTTCAGATTCAAATTTATTCCTGTGTTTTGTCTTTATGCTTTGGAAGAAAAACCACTTTTGCACAAAAAACTTGGTAAAAACGGAAGGAGTGTACGTATAGCTATAGAACCTACACTTTTGTATTTGTGCACATATTCCGCCCAGTGGTTATAAACTCAATTTTTAGTATTAAAAAGAACCGTAATTAAGTTGTCTAAAAAGAAGCTGGCTGGTCCGAAAATTAAACGGAATCCGATTGCTTTTTGCGTCCTCGTTGTGCTAAACTCCTTGGATAAGGTCAGCAAAATCCCCCCAAGTCTAACAACTACTCTTATATATAAAATGCGTATCTCTGACGCCCAGCAAAAAATTATAGTTCTGGACTGAGATGGAGATGAATTTATTTTTTATTTATGGTTAAGTACGACCGCAACAACTTAGCAGAACACAGTGAACTTCTTCTGCATAACATTACAATTTGTTCATTCAGCAAAACAATAGTCACTGTTCTTTAGCAAAGATATGGTCACTGACTGACGGAAACGATGCCTCCCTTTTTATAACAAACTTGAATCGGACCACGTGATTTAAACTACCTTTAAGAAAATTAATTTTACGCATTACGCGGAAATCACTGACCGAAATGAGGTTACGTCGCTATATCTAATTAAAAAAATGCATTCACGATGAGTTCACAGTGGGATACCTCAGCTCATCTGGACTAAACTAGTGTTATAAATGGATTAATCATTTGAAAACGTCAAAAAACTTCAAATTCTCAAAGGGCCCTCGCAATTAGCCAGCTGCACAAATTCTTCACTACAGTAATTTAATCTCTGCAGGAAAAAGCAATTTGTGTTACAAAACATTCAGAAATCAATCACTGACATAGATTCAAAATTGTTTTTTGAAGTGGAGTTACATTTCATTTCCAAAAATTCCTCCTGCAAATCTTTGAAAAGAATACGCTATCCTTGTTCAGACAAAAAGGATTCCTTGTCATCTTCCATTTTGGAAGTTCAGTGTCGCTCAAATCTGGAAAGCAACGTTCGAATTCTTGTTTTAAAAGTTGTAGGTGACCCTCTACCTCAACTTTAAGCTCGCCCTTAAAATTAATTTTGTTTTTCTCGAGAGCAATATCTAGTTTTCGAAAGAGAGCTACATTTCCTTTTTGAATTTGACGATGCCCAGCTCCAGCTTTGCCACAAAAGCGTCAATGGCATCTTATTACGATTGCTGCAAGCTTTTTCTTTCAAGGCAAAAGTAAAAGTCCTGGAGCTCAGAGCCTCTTGATGAATAAAGCGATGAGATCCAACCGCAGCGGGGGTTTCTTCTTTATCTTCGCAATAAATTCACTGTGAGACTTGAATTCGGCAGTGTGGTTGAGTGGTTAAAGCACTGGACTGATGATCAACATAGTCTCGGTTCAAAACCCACTTGCGCCATTCTGTTGTGTCCTTGGGAAAGACACTTTACGGCACTTTTCCCTGCTTGGTGGTCTTGGCAAGCAGTTCTAAATTACAGTCATATCTCTATTAAATTACTAGCGGACAGCAATATCTTGACATCTCCGGAAGCAGGTCGGGGTAATTGCTTACCCTATGTACAGCGCCTCCGTCGCTTTCCTGCGAGTCAGGATGATAAATATAGAGAAAAAAAAAAGACCCATACATTGTCAGACCACCATCATGCAGACAGCCACAATTTCTACCAAGGTAGGCTATGCTATTATTTCAATAAACGTGGAGACAACTTTAAATACATCTTCTTCCCTACATGTGGTCTCTGGGGGTCTACAAAACAGCATATTCTCTTCAATTGAAACAAACGTAGACTAATACTGCGACAATTGAGCATTGGAAAATAGCAGTTGCTTCATAAAATTGAATTTAAAAAACAAAGGTGAGCTTGTAATTTTTTGAGAACTTGACTCTCACAGTCTTTTGCAAGCTCATTAATGATTTGATCGTAGGGATCGTAGAATAAAGATCGAGAGGGGATCGTAGAATAAAATCCGAGAATAAAATCTTCACCTTTTTCTTGCTGTATGTTTTAGTCGAAACAAGAACAACTACTTTTAACATGCACGGTTAAATCAACGTTTCATCAATGTTGAGAGGCTTCTTCTTTTTAGCAATCGTGTCAGCGATTTCGAATGACGTTTCCACTGTTTCTGCAGACGAACTTTGACGAAAGCACTTACCGGTAATTTTCAATTTTTCTGTTAGTCTTTCTTGCTTTGAAAAAAAGCGAAATGGTCTGGGTGTTTTATATGAAGATGACACTGCAACATGGTCACATTGTGTGATTGCCAAAATTTTCATAGAATATCACGCATTGTGGTACCATTAGACTATTCACTGTGAAATTTATAAAACTATTGGGGAGAGTGGGGTATAGTGAATCACGGTACACAGTGAATCGCCCAATCTAAATTGAAAAATATTTCATATATTTTTACAATAATCACGTTGCATAACGATAGTAAAGCTTTGTTTTCGCAAACAAACTTCCAGGTAGCACAGTTAAAACTACTTTTTATTTTTTTATCTCTATATTTATCCTCCTGACTCGCAGGAAAGCGACGGAGGCGCTATACATAGGGTAAGCAATTACCCCGACCTGCTTCCGGAGATGTCAAGATATTGCTGTCCGCTAGTAATTTAATAGAGATATGACTTTAATTTAGAACTGCTTGTCAAGACCACCAAGCAGGGGAAAGTGCCGTAAAGTGTCTTTCTCAAGGACACAACAGAATGGCGCAAGTGGGTTTTGAACCGAGACCATGTTGATCATCAGTCCGGTGCTTTAACCACTCAACCACGCTGCCGACAGGACACACTTTTCAGGAAAGAAATAACTAATATTGGTGGTAAAAAGTAAAAAAATGTTAGTTATCACTTTTGATTATATTTTAGCGCAAGGTTAGACTTAGGCAAAGCTGTATTTATGGAAAATAAGAGCTTTATATGGGGATAAATATTAATAAAATGTGAAGTAAAGTTTGCTGTAGAACGGCATGTTTTTATTACTTTTGCTTATAGACCGGCCATAGTATACAGTGGATCATGCCTCAGTGGATCAGTGACGCAAGTGATTCACTGTGTACCGGATTTTATGATTAAATAAATTGGGTTCTAGTACTTTATTTTTTGATACTGTACGTTTATAAAAAATTATATTAAAAAAGCCTAGAGCTAAAAATAAGTCAAGAAAAATTAGTGCTACTCCTTCGGGATTGACAAAAGAAGCAGTAGAACAAATTATTGAAAATAAAGCATCAATCCGCAATGCATCTGAAGGATATGCCATACCATTTACAACATTGTGGGGCTATGTATACAAGTATAAATTTTTCGAGCATTCTACCGATGTTGTTTTTGAACCAAGATACAATTGCCAGAAAGTATTTTCGGATGCTGAAGAGACTATGTGAAAGGACTACTTTATAAAAGCATCAAAAATTCATTACGGTTTATCTGCAAAATCTGCTCGGAAATTAGCATATCAATTTGCAATAAAAGTAAATAAATTCTTCCCATCAAATTGGGAAAAGAACAAATCCGCAGGAAAAAATTGGCTTTTTGGTTTTTAAGAGATTTCCTGAACTTTCTTTACGGAATCTAGAGGCAACCAGTCTTGCAAGGGCAACTTCGTTAAACGAGATTAACGTGTCCTTTTTTTTGACAAATTAGTGGAGTGTCTGAAAAGGGTTATCTACAGTCCGTCGGACATATATAATGCTGATTTTTTTTTTTTTTGTTTTCATGCATTTTTTTTATCGTCTTGTTTTAGGCATTTTTTTTTTTTTTTTTTTTAAATTTTTTTTTTATTTTTTTAAATTTTTTATACTTGTATATATATTTTTTCTCTAGGTGATGCAACCATGCAAGCCGTTACCTTTGCTAGTGCAGTTTATTGAGTTTTTGCATGTTACAACGTTGTTTCGTTTTGTTGCATGTCCCTTTTTCCGTAGTGTAATTACGTTGATGTAAGTATTTTGTTCGACAAGTGGCGGAAATAAAAAACGACTGAACTGAACTGATGAAAATGGCTGTACGAGTATGACTGTGCAGTTGGTAAGAAAGGCCAAAGTGATTGCTTGTCGTAATGAAAAGGAAGTTGGAAAGCTGACATCTGGTGAAAGAGGGGATTTGGTTACCGTATTGTATGCAGTTAATGCAGCTGGTAATTCTGTTCCACCAATGCTTGTCTTTCCCCGAGTAAAATTGAGAGATCACATGATGAGGGGTGCTCCTCCAGATTTGATTGGTGTAGCAAATCCGTCTGGATGGATGTCTGCTGCATGCTTTACGGAATTTATAAAGCATTTTATTAAACACACAAAATGCTCAAAAGATCGCCCAGCCATACTAATTTTGGATAACCATGATAGCCATATCAGCATACAAACAATAGATCTTTCCAAAGAGAATGGTGTTACTCTTCTTACGCTTCCACCACATTGTAGCCACAAGCTTTAACCCCTTGATCGATCGGCATATGGTCCTTTCAAAACGTTTTATAATCAAGCTGCAAATTGCTTTTATGGTTAGTCATCCTGGTAAGACTATCACCATTTATGATGTGGCAGAGCTAGTTGGCTAAGCAGACGAGCAAGCATTAATACCCAGGACTATTAGATCAGGATTTGCTGCCAGTGGCATATGGCCGTTTAATAGAGATGTATTTGGAAAAGATGAATTTATGTTCTCATATGTCTCGGACAGGCCCCACTGTAGCACCAATGATTGCGATACAACCATGCAGTGAGACAGAAGACTATTAATCCATTTATCTGCATTATCTACCAGCATCGGAATCGAAAATGCATCTGAGTTTTTGTCAATATCTGCTGCTACTATTAATCCGGAGACGGTCTCACCACTACCTCAGTGCACACAACAAAGCAAGAAATCGTCCTGTGCAAAGGAAAGAAGAAAAACTCAAATTTTAATCAACACACCAGTGAAAGAAGCTATTGTGGTGGAAAAAATACTGACCGAAAAAAAAGGAAAAGGATTTTTTTCTCAATTCAGTTATGATGCAGTTTGAAGCCAGTTGCTAGAATGTGGTCTGCGGTTTGTTCAGCGGCGCCGCACTCGCAATTCGGTGAAGGAGCGAGACCCCATTTGTACATAAACGAATGGAATCACCCAACACCAGTTCTCAAGCAGTTGAGCTTAACCCATGCTGCTCGCGACAAGCTCATCCCAACAGGCCTGGCACCAGTCCTGGGCACAAAAACATGGAGCCTGGAGGAATTTTCACAGTAGGCTACTCCGCATTCCATTTATAATTTGTCCACTCAAAAGCGCGGATGCCAAGTCTGGCAAGGTTGAAAAGATTCACCATGTCCAAAATGTTCAAAAATTCGTGGAAGTGAAGAACCTGGAAAACTTCTTCACTTCCATGAAAATAATACTTTATTTTACCAAATTTTGAATTGGTAAACGCTTTTACCAAATAAATAAAAGATTTTTAAAGTAAAAATTGCGCACCAGGGGATGGGTGCTCTAAAAGTTTTTAGGAGGGGCACTTTTACGACTACTTTTAGGGGGGCTTGGTGCAGCTATTCTGTTCGCTTCGTTCTAAAGCCATTACAGTTTTTTAAAAACTTTTGATCTGTAATTTTAGTTTTTATATTGGTTAAGTGCATTTAAATGTGCAACTAATCTGCATCAATATTTGATTAGCTTTAACTATTTTATTGTTTATTTTCTTTTGTCGTTGTTGTAGTGTTTTTCATTATTTTCAATCGCTCTGAGACTATATGTTAGTTAATTATTTTTTAGTATAGAGCGGTATATAAATGCATCGTTATTATTATTATTATTTATTATTATTAGATATCCTATAAAATTTCTATAGGATATCTAATAATAATAATAATAATAAAAGTTCTATAGGATATCTATGCCAGCAGAGACTACTTTCTCTGATGCCACCCATATTGACTACCGCGTTGTTGATAATAGCAAACATGGTCATACTTGATTGACCAAGGAAACAAGAAACAGCTGTTTCTGGTTAATGAATCGACTTTTTAGTTTAAATTTTCAGTTTCAAAACTGCATCTAGATTGGAGTAATGTAGTTAATATTGGTTTTGAGTTGTCTTTTTAAGAAAATCCTTTTCACTCAACTAGCTGTTTATTGGTTTAGGCATTTTCAACATTATTTGATGAGGAAAATACCTAAAAATAATTTTACAATAGATATATATTTGTGCAGTTATTAACAATTAGTTGAAAATACGCAAAACTATGTATATACGAGTACACTGTAAAACGTTATGACAGAATTGCACGTGCAATCAACGAAATACAAATATGTGTTGCATTTATCAGCTTGACGCTACCTTAACGTAACAAGCAAATAAATATCTTAAACAAGATAGTAAAGATATTAAAATTTGAGATTAAAAAAATTAAAAACATTTTCAAATAAAAATAATTTACTTAAGATTTAACCACTGGGACGATAGATATTTGAGCTATTAACAATATAAAATCAACATTAAAACTTTTCCTAATTTATAAAGTTACTTAAACAGTGAGTAATTCAATTTAGAAAACCGTAGTTGAAGCAAGTTAAAGTTTTGTTTTGATGCATGTATAGTCTTTAAAAATTGTTTGTTTTCAAAATGACAGTCATATTTAAAATTGCCAGTTTGATTAAAGGTGACTAACAATTTATAACTAGAAATTATTGTATTAAATATTTTAATTATTAAAAAAATCTTGTGTTAGAAAATGTTCATTCACTGTAAATTCTTTTAATGTTTTAATTAAAAAATTTTTGACTCTTATTTTAACAGATAACTAAAAGAATGCAAATTTTCAAGTTGTAATGTTTTTGTTTCTTGAATTATATTTGGGTATTTTTTCTAATACATGATATACAAATCCAAAGAATCAATGATTTTTCATTGAAAAAAAAAATATATATATATATATTGCTATTCCTTCCTTTGTGTTATATTATTATTTTATTTTTAAAACATTTTCAAAATCATGGCTGATTTGGAAGCAGTATTAGCTGATGTTAGCTATTTAATGGCTATGGAAAAAAGTAAAGGTGCTCCTGCTTCTAGGGCTGGAAAAAGAATGCAGTTACCAGACCCCAGGTATCTATATCTTATGATATAATTGACTTGATCTTATTTAAAATGTTATTGCTAGATTTTTTTGGGTCTCTTTAAGAAGTCATTGTAAGCAATTTTTGTTTGTAAAACTAACCTGGATTACCCTGCAATTACTATTGCTTTTTGAGAAATCCTTTTTCTCTTGGTTTTTTTCTTTATTCCATCTTGGTGCTGAAAAAGGCATTTCGGATTAGTTTTACCAAAAAAAAATCACTTATGGTGACTTCTTAAAGAGACTTGATTTTTAAATGTAAAAGAATTTAATTTTTTGAATGATTTTACATGCATGAAGCTTATAAATTAGTAGTTTTTTATAATCTTTCATAGTATATAAGTTATCCAAAATCTAATAATAGCTATTGATGATGCTTTAGTCTATTTTATTTATTTATTTAATATACAACGCTATTGTATTTGCGTTAACACCCAAGCACTCTAACAAGCAAGAAAAGACAAGATATAAAGCAAGAAAATGCTGCAGTATATGCTTAAACAATTATACATAGCTAATAAAAGAATAGGGTACTTTCCTGTTATTGCCCCACCATCTATTACAAGTAATTTTTTTTGGTGAAACTAACCCAGAATTCCCCCTACAACACTGGGATGAAATAAAAAAGAAACTTGTAGGGAGTATTCCAGGTTACTTTTACCAAAAAAAAAAACAAAATTACGTGCAATAGATGGTGGGTTGATAACAGAAAAATACCACGACAAAGCAATAGGAAAGCAAAACAAATCAACAAACAGAAAACACATATAAAAAATAATGACAAGAAAAAGAAAAAAATAAGAAGTATTTACTCAATCATGTCAAACACTAGGAAAGAAATCTTTTTTAAGTTAAACTTTTTTAATTTTGCATTTAAATTGGGTAATACTGGTAACATTTACAATACTTTCAGGTAGATTGTTTTAATTTTGTATGCTCTATGAATGAAAAAGCTATTATAACAATCAGTATGGGGTCTAGAAGTATGTCCATGCAAGTCATAACAATTATAATTTTTTATAAAAAAAGGTCATTGAAATCAATATCAATCATATTATAATACATTTTATACAAAAACATCATATCAAATTCAAGTTTGTTGATATTTCAATGATTTAAGATTCAGCATATACAATCAATTGGAATAAGAAAATAAATGTAAATTACAGTGCTTACAAATGCTTACAAATATAATAAACTGTTTTTGTCCAGATTCCATTTTAATAACATCTTTTTTTAAATAAGAAAGCCAGATCACACTATTAAACTCCAAAATAAATCTAACATAAGTAGTATATGCTAAGCAATACCAAAACATTATTATTGCTGAAAGAGTGTAGGTTTTGATAAGCTCTGGCTGAGGCTTTATCAGTGATACTAGAAATATGACTGCCCATTTGAGATCACTAGAAATATAAATGCCTAGGTTACAAACAGTTAAACATATTGGATCTTGTTTGATCCTTGCTTTTAGAGGTGACTAGCTGTACATCATTTCCTTAGCAACTTTGTAAACTCCATAGATCTCTTATTAATATAAACCTTTTTTAATTGTTTAAGTATGTATATTTTTCCAAAAATTGTTATATATTTAGATGGGTTAAATATTAAATACTTGTTTTTTTGTCAAAAGTGTTTGTTAAATTACTTGAATTCTTTTTACGATATAAAAATTCAGAAAAAATGATAAAAGCAATTTCATAATCTTGAATCATATTGTTGGTATTCATTTTTTAATTTTTATTTTTAGTATTCGCTGCTTGATGTTAAAGTATCTAACTGAAAAAAACAAGATTAATTTCGATGAAATATTTGACCAAGAGATCGGTATGAAATTGTTTTAGTAATTGTTGTTGTATATCTTATATTATTTTGTAATTAATCTATCAGAATAATTATTTATTGGCCAAATGTTTTGGTTGGTGTTTTCTGTTTTTTATTCATTTAGTGTTTTGGCAAATTAATTTAACATTGCTAAATGCTATATAGTTTTCATAATTTTTCTTTTTATTGGATAATGATTTCTAAATTTTTATGTTTAAACAGTTGTTGCTTTTTAGTCTCTTATTTGAAAGTGGTTGTCATGAATTTACATTACTAATTTACTTTAATTAACTTATAATTGTAGTATTCTAAACTACAAAATAAATTAACATTACTAGCAAACCAACATACAATATGTTGCAACAGAACTAAAATAGGAACTAATGAAAGACATTGCATAATTTAATCAATCTGCCACAAATGATACACAAGATTGTTTATCTTAAGGTGGTTTTTCAGGGGTGCAATACTTATTGGTTATTTGTAGTCATTGTTTACTTCATTTAAATTTTCTTTAAATAGCTATATTTTTAAAAGGTAAGACTAAGGATTTCAACCTGTTTATGAAAAAGTTTTTATATAATGCAAAAAAACTTAAAATCCCTTAAAAATATGCAAAAAAATTTATAAATTTAAGCTGGTAATCAAGGTTTTTGTTTATTTTATTATAGAGCTATTTTTATTGTAAAATTTGTCTTTAAAATCCTTGTTTGCAGTTAAGTTAATGAATAAATGTTTCTGAAGCCCTATGTTCTATTTGAATTTTACTGAATTTAATTGTATATTGCTGTTCATAAATTTAAAAGTGTTTATTTCATCCTCAGAAAGTAGAGTTTACGACAACTGTTCTAAACTACCTAATTAATTGGATTCTCACAGATGATGCAGTCATTGTAAAAGCTATCAATCAAGCTAATATTTGTTGTAATGATAATGCCTTTTAAAAGCAATTTAGAAATAATCAGTAAATTTCTTTGCTTAAATTTGTTATTTTGCACATTTTTTAAAGCATCTTGTTGATTGAAGCGACTTATTTATCTTTTTTTTTGCTAGGTTATAACTTATTTAAGGAGTTTTGTACTCAAAAAGCTACAACAGTACCACAGCTTCATTTGTATGATCAGGTTAGCTATTTAATCAAAATTATTCAATTTCTTTTTATTTTAGTTAAACAATTGTTCTTAACTATATATAAACATGTTTTTCTACAACTTTTAATTACATATAATTTATTGATTGCACAATGCACAAATACTAGATTGCCAGTATTTGGCTATTAAGTAGAATTATTGAAATCATTTTTTAAATGCCTAGTATTAGTTTTTCATTTTTCAAAGCAGCCTAATTCAATATGCTGTCCAATAAAGGGTGATAAACTTCTGCTGTAAATTGAAGTTTTTTTTTTCATCTTAAAAGCAATGTCATACAAAATTTATGACATCAAACAGCTTTCCTAAAAAAGTCATTTTACATGAAGTCCAAGGCTGCTTTTTAATAATTAGAATGCAAAGTCATATTAAGAGTAATTTTGTAGGCCTACGGTATTTCTGTGTTTAAAAGATTTTTTATGAAAAGAGTTCAATTTTTTATCGGTAAAGCTTATATTTTAAGACAATGCATTGCCGTTATTCTAGTAAATGCCTCACTGTTCATAGATAATCAAATACAATACTGAAGATGTTGCAGAAAACCGAGCCATTTTAGCCTTGGATTTGCTTGATGAATGCATTAAAGAGGAAATTTCATCAGATAAAGTAACTGTTTATCAGTGTTATCAATTGCACATTGTATTTAGCCTAATGAAATCTAAAGTGTATATAATTATCAATTCTTTTTCGTCATTGTTTTTAACTAATGGCAAGTAGACTTTTTCTAGTAAATCTGTTTGCCATATCAAAAACTTTAATCCCCTTGTTTTTTGTTTAAACGGGTACTCATAGAAATTTCAAGAAAAGAATTTGCTATTAGAAGCAGTAATAAACTCATGAAATCAATTTCTCCATTTAGCCGCCCTATAATCTTGCAATTTTAATGTTGTTTTATGCTTATTCTTAAAGAAAAATCTTTTTTAGTTTCTAATCTAAATGCTATTTATGTAACAATTATTAAAAAACAAAAAAGTGTTGATACTGACTTCATCTATTGCCATAAACAATTTTAGGTTGTGGAGCTCGATTGCATTTTTCTGTATTTAACAATTTTTTGTTTTTGTAGGAAGTGCCATCAGACGCTTTAAATATTGTAATCGACAAAATGAATGAAAAAGAGTTTCCGGATGAACTATTTAAAGTAACTTCTTTTTTTTTTACAATAAAATAAGGCATTTGCATGTAAGTTTAGTGCACAAAATGTTTAAGCGAAGGTCAACAGTATGTTCTATTTATAAAGGTTTTTCAAACTTTCCTTTTTTGTATATTGCCTCAAGAAATCGATTTTTTTCCAAATTTTTTCCATGCTAATGAAATCTTAATCAATGTTGTTTTGCTTTCATCATAGAAATTGTTTTTGTTAAGTTGCAATAATACTTTAATTTGTTTGGAGATTTTGTTGATGTTGTTGATCAGCCTGAAAATACTCCATTAGCACAATTTTTCAAAAGTTATTTTGAGAAAAAAATCTTGGTCAGAATTATTTTAAAACAGTATTTCTTATTTTTTTTAAACTACCGTTGGCTTTCCTAAGGTCAATGTTTCCTAACCCCGAGTCCGCTGACAAACCCGTGCCTGCCCCCTCCCCCCGTTAGCTTTTTTACTATCACGCGTCCACTACCCGCTATGTGCCCCATAGTTTATTTGAATTTTATAGTCGTAGTTCAATTGCTAGATCTTAAAGGCATTTTGAGTTCATACTTAAAACAGCTGATTTATTGGAATCAATGGAATACTTAGCAGAATTGGAATGTTACCGGTTCGCTGTCTTTAAGCTTAAAAATGATTAACAATTGCCTTAAGTATAACTCTTCCGGCGTTTCCCTGCAAGTCAGAAGGATAAATAGAAAACTAAATAAAGAAAAGCCTTAGGTGATTTGATGGAACGCCATGATATAAAAATATAGGCAGCACCAGCCGGTCAAAATTGTTTGTTGAATGCGAAACCAACACCCAAGACAGAGAACTGACCAAGACAGAGAACTGACCAAGACAGAGAACTGACCAAGACAGAGAACTGACCAAGACAGAGAACTGACCAAGACAGAGAACTGGAGTTCAACTTGAAATTGAAAATTTTTTTTCTCAAAAGCGGAGCAAATGATCTTCGGTTCTAATCGAAAGACGGAAGATCAATTCTTAAGTACGTTTTCCTATTAATTAGGGAAAAAGTGGTTTTAAAGTTGGCCAAAATGAGATATTAAAGATGTTCCCGAGATTAAAAGTACTTTTTTATCGTATTATGTTTACAATTATTTCTTAAAAGTTGCAGCGAGTACAAAAGCCAAAGCTCTCAAAAAGATTCAGGTTTATACATTTAAAGAATGATGCATACTTATTTTTTAACCATTTATTTGCACTAAACTCTAATTTAAGACAAAAAAATTTGCACTTTTTTTAGACTTACCATAAAGCCATGCGTTCAAGTTTAAAGAAGAATTATTTTCATAAGTTTGTCGAAAGGTTAGTTTTTTTTCTGTTTTTTGTTTTGTACCATTTATTAAATACCGGCCTTATCGTAGATGAACCTTTCCAACTAATTATTTCCCTTTAACTTTTTTAGATTGCTCATAGTTTTTTTAACTCAAAAAAGTTCCTTTGTTAAATTGATAAATTGCTCTTGCTGGAGAGTAAAAAAATTTATTAAATAGTTATTTTCATTTTTTTCATATTTGGCTTTCTAAAACGTGTAAAAGTACAGTATATAAAAAATAGTATAGTTTTTTCAAAATCTTTTTGTTTTTTATATTACTAATATTTTATAACGGAAGTAGCCGTGTGTTAACTCGCTTTTTATCTTACTTCAAAGTTTGAAACTTATACGTATTTTTCTGAATCAAATTTTAACAAACTGTTTTTTTTAAATCTTCCATTTGATCTTCCTTTGAGAAGTTATTAATCAATGAGCATGTCGAAAAATTTCAATTTAATCAATAAGTTGTAATTATGGCAAAAGTTTTTTTGCTTCAGTATTCCCTAGATGTTTTTTTATTTTAAATGCTTCAGTATTCCCTAGATGTTTTTTTATTTTAAATACCGAAATAAATTAGTTATTAGATGTCATAACACGTTTTTTTTGATGTGATTGGATTTTTCTTGAAACCGCTCCACGCACAACCTGCTTAACCGTTTTCTTACCATTGTTCCACAAAGGGAACAAATTTTTCAGAGCTGTTTTAATACCCTTACTATTCATTATAGATAGTGTAATGTTGTTTGTGTGTTGTTAAGGAGTTGTTTTGCCATATTGACCAACTTACTGAAAAATACTTTGTACATATGAATATTTGTTTGATCCCATTTTCATGAAAATTGTGGTTTCGGTAGAAGGCAATAGAAGTAGATAGAATAGTTTCGGTAGAAGGTAGTAATCTATAAAAATCTTTGTCGTTTTCAAAACACTTCTGGCGTACTATCATATTTAGTAGACACATTCGGTCACATCCCCATGTAAAAAGCAATCCAAAATATAGATATTGGGTAGGGTAAAATTTATTTGAAAAATTTTTGTTCCTTTTGTGGAACATTTCCGGACACAATTTTCTGATTTTCAATCGCAATGTCTTGAAATACATTGGCCTTTGTCTTACGCTAGGAAAGTAGCAGTTTTCATATATAACTATCTAGCTGCGATTTCAATGCAGTCGACCGAGATTTTATTTGTTTTAGAATTAATTTCATTGTTCTATTTTTGTGACGTCACAGAGCAGATTATCGAAAAATACGGCAATGGTGTTGCTTTATTTTCAAACTCTCAGCGAGCAAAGTAACACAATTTTGATTGATGTACGCTTCGATGGGGTAAAACACTTCCTTGGACCTGCAACAATGCAAGGTCGTCGTAAAGTGTGCAAAAAAAATACAAGAAGTATGTGCACAAAATGCAACATTTGTCTCCATGGGGAGCGTGGCAAGACTTGTTTCAAAATTTATCATACTCGTTGGTAATGCGTAAGCACATATAAAACATACTTTTCTCACAACTTGAGTGTTTCTGTAACGTTTAAAAGAAAAACATAGTTCTAAGTTAGTACAGAAATATACAGTAGAAACTGAGAAAACTTGTACAGTAAACCTCCAAAAATCCACAAAGGGAACATGACGTAACTTCTGGTAAAAACTTGTTACCAACCTAAAACTTTGCGAAAAAGTTATTTATCACAACAATGGCAAAAAATGTAAAATTCATAAAAATCCGACCAGCGGAACTATAAGCGGTAAAATAAAGGCCCGTTTCCACTACGAGCGTGGAAAAAAGCATTCTTTGTTTGTTTTATTGATTTTTTTTGCGCTCGCTTCAATTTTAACCGCTCGCTTCAATCGAAGATCAATAAAAGAGAGAAAGAATGCTCTTTTCCACGCTGGTAGTGGAAACGGGCCTTAAAGGTTAAAACCCCGCTGCGTAGAGTACATCAGGCATGTCAAAAGAGCCTGTGTGGGCTGCATTGGTGCAATGGAAACCAAAAAAATTTTGCCGCGGTTTTTTGTTTTTTGGTTTTCGCTTGATTTCAATTTAAAATCATAAAATTTCTTACTAGGTTCTAGATTTGCACCTCAGCTTTACCTTCTTTTTGAAAATCAAAGTGAGGAACCCCCACCAAAAAAGTTTTCGCTTTAATTGGGCGGCAAATTATGGTCACGCAGAGTTTCTGCGTAAACCTTTCAAAAAGTTTTATATTGAAATCAGGGTGAAGCCCCCCAAAAAAAAAATTAGGTCAGCGTCCAATCAGCTCTTCCAAAAAAACTGCCATTTTTCGTAGATGAAATCTAGTTTTGAATTAATTAACGTTTCGATTTTGTATTAAGCATCTGATTAAAAAATTCTTTGAAAGACTTGCGCAACGTTATTTTTTTATTGACATATATGATGATAATTTGTTTGCTTTGCAATTTTAATTCAAAGTGAAAGAGATCTGAATTATATACGTCAAGTAATATTGAAACGAAAAATTGGAATTAAGCTTTTTTGTCAACAAAACATTGATGTAAAATCCAGAGTTGCGGAGTCGGAAGGTTTAAGATCCGACTCCAATTCCAAGAATTTCTAGGATACCGACTCCGACTCCAGCTTTTAGAATTTCAAGGATTCCGACTCCAAATCCCCAATAAGGACAATAGCATTATGCAAAATACGATTTGCTTAAAATTAGGATGGCCAAAAAAAGGTCTTAACTTTTGAATCTGTCATGGATTTCTTAGTTTTCGTCCCTAAAAGGTAATGTTCCCTAAAAAAATTGGACATCACGAGTCCGACTCTTTACTCTTAGGAGTCCGACTTCGCAACTCTGTAAAAATTAACTTTTACTTCTAAACCTAATTTTTAAATTGGTTTGTTTTATAAAGGTTTTCGTATAAAGCAATCAACTATTTGCTGTAGTAGAGGTTTCAATGCTGTAGTTTTTTGCTTGAAATTTTTTTCCTATTTATATATGTTACAAAAAACAGCATTTAAGCTATTGCAACATTAATCCTCCAATCACTAATTAATTATGAGCTTGGAACTTCGTGAAAACCGAATTTCTTGTTTACAGTGACAAGTTTACCCGTTATCTTCAGTGGAAAAATCTAGAATTGAGTTTGCACGTGAGTAATGGGCTTATTTGTTTAAATATTTTTTGCAGTATGAACAACTTGCTGAATTGCTGCTTCAGTGTGAGCCATAACTCCACATGAACTTTAACAATTACTGCTTTTAAATCGCGGCTGCGTCTGATTGTTTTTGATTCAATCTGGAAAGAACGAGCATCACATTAGTTTGATTTTTCAGCTTACTATGAGTGACTTCAGCGTCCATCGTATTATTGGTCGAGGCGGTTTCGGTGAAGTATACGGATGTCGAAAGGCCGATACTGGCATCATGTGAGTCTGTCTAACATCCGACACGCTGCCGATTTGTTTCGTTCGCTTCTTGCAAAGCCGCTTAATGATTCACCGTATACTGCAGACACATCTGATTGAAGTTGTAAAACAATGAAGAACAAAGGCGTCACTTAAACTTTTGAACTTTTTTGGCATGTTTTTTATTTGCAATTTAATCTGGCATTACGCCAGAAATGTACAAACGTGTTGGTTTCAGGATTCACTTGGGTGATTCGTTCTAGGATTTTTTCTTATTTTAAGAGTTAGCAAGGTTTTTTCTCAATTGCTTGGTATTTGAGTTTTAGTCGTAAAAAACAATTTAATTAACCGTAAAGTTTCTTTCGACCACTTTAACGCAATCCCGTAAAGCGAAACGTATAGAAAGCTAGGGCTGCCGTTCTAATTGGCACGAACTTTCAAGTGTCGTGCCGTGCTGTGAAAGTTGTATGATTGGGTTCCTAATTTATTGTGTATACGTGTTCTTCATCAACGATGACGCAAATTGTGCGTGAGTTCGTGTTTCGCACCCGCTTTTCTAGAAACTGCGACGTTAATTCTAACACAAGGTTTCAATACGTGCATAGGTACGCCATGAAGTGCCTCGACAAGAAGCGGATCAAATTGAAGCGCGGGGAAGCTCTCGCGTTAAACGAACGTCACATGCTTCATATGGTGAGTTCGTATTCAGGCGAAGTTGCTGTTATTTTGGAGTTTCTGAGACCGACCGACGCGCGATCTACGGATACGAATTCGCTTCTTGGAAAAGCAGCTGCTTTTTCGGATCATGCTCGTTCGTACGCCAATGCAAATGACCAGCGGTCCTGATTCATTTGTCGCAAACTCGTCCTCATCTGACTTGTGGTCACTTCCGCAGCATTGAACGATGTCAACCAGAAGCATAACGATTCATGCTTTTCTAGAACATTCCGTTTTTTTCTGCTTGAACAAAAAATTCAGTTTGGAAATTTTGATTCGATTCATCTTTTGATTGAGCTCTGACGCCTGCCAAAGCTTGTCAATCTTAGGTCCAGCTCAATTTTGTCTTGGTGGAAAACTATTTGTTACTAAACGAAATTGTTTTGTCTTGGCATTTTCCATTAAATAAATAAGAATTTGGATTTGGCAATGTTAATTGACTTTTGTTTAGTCACAAACAAAAAAATATTTTACTATGACGGAGTTAGCAAAAATTTTTGAAACAACTTAAGAACTGTAGCAGTCTGACCAACGCAGCTGAGTCACCAAGCTTGTGACACTTTTTTCTTATTAACCTATTCTATCGATTATCATGATTTACCATCTAATCTTAATGAATAATTTATGATCGTTTTTTAAAAAGTCAATTCCACATAGATATCCTTTCAATTTTATTTCATACTTCTCTAGATTATGTTAAATTGTTAGTGCTTTAAATTTTTGAAATTTATGAGGTGAAAATTTTTGCGTTTTGCTAACTTACTACTTTAGATTAATTAGCGACCCTGTATTTTTGGTTTTTTAATGTATAAGAATGTCCAGCAATGCTACTATTTTTATTCTATCACAAATAAATGCCTTCTTACCAAGACATCGTAAACCTTTCATTAAAATTTGGACACTAATTTTGTTCAGCAAGCAAGATATTATTGCTTTATTACCAATCTGTCGCTATTACGGTTTCTTCGAAGGTCGTCTTTTCCGTATGACCGTATTGGTCAGTAGGCTACTTTCTTATTTAAGCGGAGTTACTATTGTAGGTACAAAGTGACCACATTAAAAAATTTGCCATGAGACGCCTTTCCTGAGGGCACAACCGAAATCTCTCGGATAGCCTGAGCATCGAACTCGCGTCCTTTTGTTCGCAAGTTAGAATGTTATCAAATCAAGCTATTCTGCCCGCTCTTAGAAGATGCAGCAGTAACTTTGCATTAGCAATCCTATTTTCGGTTGATTCAAGTACAAATTGATTAGCTGTCTCTGCTGTAGAATGTCGATATATAAATAGCCATGTAATTGACTTTACATGTTTCTTCGTGATAGCCTCTTTGCATGTTTAAACTCGCTAACACGGCTTAGCTTCTCAGCTTCCTTTCAGCGTGAAGTTCTGCTTGTCAATATAAAAGTTAATTTTGGTTTAGTTTCGAATATGATCAACTGTTTTCTGAACCGTGATAAAACTAATTTTCATTCCAGTCATTTTCAGGTTTGAATATCTTGGCTTTCGACATTCTGCTGAGTTGTTATTGCACGTTTTAAATATTGACTTTAAATCAGTCGTGATATAAAAGATGTAAAATGCCTTTTTGAAAAAACACAAAACCCTGGATTACGTATTGAATCTGCAAGCGCCACATTTCAAATCCAAAATATAGCGTTGAACTATTGAACCTCTGATCTTTACCTGCTGACTATACGCAATTTAATTTCACGCAATCAATCGAGTCATACCCTGGGACGAAAACAAAGACTGGTTCAAATTTCACCAAAAATAGCCGAGAAGCAGCCACACTGAACACGAGATGTTCACCGTGAATTAGATCCGCAAACGTCGACTGCGATCGATAGTTTTTTGAGTTAGTTTCCCTGATATTTTGTTGAAATGGATAAGTAGCTTTCCTTGAAAGGTGACCGCGGGCGCATTGCTTGTCGCAAACCATGACTTAGGACATTGCCGAACTTTGATTGTATGGCCGTGACAAATATTTACGTTCTGTTACAAAAAACAAAACAAAAATAGCAGGTAAAATGCGTTTTTCAAAACGTTATCGTGATCAAGACATTCAGGTAATGCAAGTCTGCTTTGAAATGCGCCCTACATATTCATTGATTTGTTGCGGTACGTGCTCGTATTTCTGTTTTTGCCAGTCCACCAGGTGGTTGAGACTGTTATGGTGCCTTTTAGAAAATATCTTCATTGATTTTTGGCAGCGTTATTGAGCGTGGGTAGAAGCGCCGTGTTGATGCCAAACACGATCGACACGATCATGGTTCAAAACCCACTTGCGTCTGTTGTGTTTTTGAGAAAGACAATTTACGGCACTTTCCTGTATGGGCGGTCTTAGCGAGCAGTTCTATATTTCATTCATATTTTCAAGTAAAATTAACAAAAAACAAATAAAAAAATTCAACAGGACAGCAAAATTTTGGCATATCCAAAAGCGGGTCGGGGTAATCACTTGACGGTTGCCCGATATATAGTATAAACGCCTCCACACTTTCGTGCGTGTCAGGAAGACATATAGAGAAAATTAAAATAAAAAAATTAGAATAATGGTCCAAGTTCTAGAATTTAATTAAGTTTTTAACGGATAAGGTGTTTATGTTGAATAGGTTTGGAAACGTAAAATTACATTGTTATCACTTGATTGTGCTGCTTTATGTAGGATGACATTCGTTAGTCTTGGAAGCCTAGTAACTGTAGACATGACGATTATTTCACTCGAATAAATTTTTTCGTATAAATTTTGTTGAAAATATTGATTAAATTTTTGCCAGCTTTTTGTCAAAAAGCTGTTCACAATTGATCAATTTAAAATCAAACAAAGCGACTTTTGTTAGGCCTGGAATGAAAGATTTTCCCGATTTTCATAGCTCATAACTTTTTTTAAATAATTAATTGAATCACCCGGTGCAGAAAATTGATAAGCCTTTTGTTTCAAATGCAAAATATGCGAATTATTTCGTTTTTTAATTATTCAATATTCTATATTTCTTTTTAATTTTGCATTTGAGAAAATCAGAAATTATACAAATGAAATTTTACGAATAGCACTAACTAATTGACACTTTTTATGATTTGAACTATAAATTGATTGTGTACGGTACATTTTTCTACAATTGTCATTGTATCGATTTTGTTGCGAAAGGCAGCTAGTAATGATAAAATCTTTTAGTAATGTGTAAAAACAACAAGAGTTGCACCTCATTTAACTTGAAGTATTTCGAGTGTTTGCAGAAGACGAAATTTGTGAAATTTATTATTTTACGAGTCAAAAATACGCTCAAAATAGGCTCACAAAATTCGTTTTGTGCTTCTGGCTTAAAACTACATTAGCGCATCTTGCACCAAAAGTAGATTGATTTGTTCAAACTGCTGCTGTTAACTCTTTTGTGAACTAATAAAAAAACTGTTGCAATGAAAAAAAAGAGGCTTAATAAACGTAAATTTTTGAAGAAAATCTTTGAATTTTTCTGAATAACCTCTCATTAAAAATTTTTTTTGTCACACTACCTATTCTGCATGGTTTGGCAGTTGATCTATCACTAGCAACAGCAAGTGACAAGCATTTCGCTTTATTTGATTGTTTTTATTGTTCGGTAATTGTAGCAGTCGCATTTTCTTGATACTTCGAAAGTAAAACATTCTAATGGCTATTCACAGGTTACTTAGTGTGGAAAAACCCGCCACAGGTGAACTGGCCGTCGTGAACTGGACGATTACAATCGAAACGTTGAAAAATTATAGAAATTGGACAAGTTCCAGTAGTAACTGAACACAGCAAAACTTTGTGCGCGATTACATAAATTGCTGCTTTTATAGGAATCCGATTACGTTGTTACGTTCGTTGAGTTAACAGTAAAAAAATAACCCTTTTTCTAGAAAACGTTTAAAGAAAATTATTTCCTCGGTTATTTTTTGCTTTTGCTAAAAACAATTATTGCAAACATAATTTGGTTACAACAAAACGTTTTGTTATTCAAATTTCAATAAAACACTTGTACTAGGTTCGCCTCTAAGTACATTAACTGAAGGCAATACAACTTACATTAGAACAATCAAGATCTGGAGTGATAACCTTTGCCGAGTCTCTCAATTGCGCGTGCGCAGATTGTCAACATCAACAAAAAAACTTTAAGATCTAAATTGGTTTTGTAAACCAATAACATTTTGGTTAATTTCGGTATTTCTACTTCCAAGTTTGTCCTATGTTTTTCTTTAATTAGCACGTACAGGCCTATTTAAAATTGTGATTATAAATCATAGAGTTACGTTATGTTGTAAATCTGTCACTAATACGATATGTAATTATTATGATATCATATCCTAAAAATTTATATATGCATACATGAGATTTGTTTTACTGAAGCAAAAAATAAAAATCAAAGCTATTCAATTTTCTTTGGATTGTTTATAGATAAGGTTTAATTTTTTCTTGATTGTTTGGTTTACGAAAATTAACAATGGAATCGGGTTTCAACCAAAGCAGCGATTAAAGAAAAGGCGTCCCCAGTTTTTTCATAATTTGGTTTTTTACGTCCCCTAGTTTTCGTACTCTTCGATTCCTAGCTTGTATTTCTTGCCAGTCTACTTTGCTTTACCCAATGTACCTTCTGTTAATGAATTTTAACTTTCGCCCAGTTTTCGTATATCATAATTCTAATAAATAAAAATGTTAAGCCCTCGCATAAAGTCTCCCACAATATACCAAATTCTAGATTTATGGCTCCTTGTTTCGTATCTATTATAAATTTATTTCTCTTTCAGGTTGATTCCCCATTCATAGTCTGCATTTCGTACGCGTTTCAGTCTCCTGATAAACTCTGCTTCATTCTCGACTTGATGAATGGTAAGTTGATAATTATTCCACTGTATCTGGGAAGTCGAATCGTTCACGATTAACAAATCCTTGCAAGATTTTTTTAGAACAATAACTTTTTTGTCATAAAAACACGATCATCCAAATCATTCATTATGGTGCCTATATTTGCAAAAAAAATGTTATTCTGCAACGGGCTTTTAGGTTTGCTTACCAAAAATTTTTTCATTTGCAGATTTTGTATTGTTGAGTAAAAAATTTTCAGTAAAAGCAATTGTTTTTATTTTTGATTCCAGCTTGAATTATTTCCAATTCTCAAAACTTATCGGCCGTTTAATTTGTAGATAAGGGTGGGGAAACCTTGTTGTAATCAACTACCAATTAAGCCGGCCAGTAAAACTACTAGTCTGAAACAAGGTTTTTTGCCTCAAACAAGTACAATGACTAAATATAGAAAAGTTTTTCACTTCAATACCGTGGACTTCGCAAGCTTTCTATTGATATCTATCCTTCCCAAAAAAGCGCAATGACTAAAAACGTCGTTACTTCCACCCAATACGATTCACTTTGAATAGTATTGTGAGTCACTTGTTCTCTACTCTTGTTGCACATAACCAAAAGCATTAATTTTTTTGCAATCGCAGCAAATTTCTATAAAAGCTTTGTTGCAGAATTTTGCCGATATCTGAAAATCGTGAAAAAGTTAATGTTGGGCTCTAATTGTCTAATTTCGGCATTGCCGGCTAAAGGCTGTCCAACACTTGTGGTGTCTTCTTAAAAATAATTATAGTTGTATTATGTCAGTTTTTCCCTAGAGATTGTGAACTCAATCTGAGCAGGGGCAAGGGGTACCGTTTTTGCCAGTTTGCATCATTCAAAATCTTAGTAATTTACAAATGCTGACTAGCGAATTTAACATGATTTATTATTGCGGCAATACGATTTTTGTGTGTCATACAATTTTGCTGAATCGGCTTTGCAAAGATGTTGTCGTACGCCTGACTTTGTCTGATCAGAGATAATTTTTAGTCTCTCAGTTCCTTGTGCTTCCATTGACTTTTGAAATGCTAATTTTAAAAAATGTCGATTAAGGGGTTTGATAGTGGAAACCTGTATTTCACGATCTAGTATTTCAATTGGCAATCAGGAGATGCCTATGGCTTGTTATTTCTTTTTGCAAATTTAACTGCATACCATTAAAAAAATAATATAACGATATATGTGTTGATTTTGTAGGTAAATTGATATGGATTTGTTTTGCTGTATGGGCCTATCTTGCAGCTGTTGACCGCATTAACATTTTTAATATGTTTGTTTTATTTAGCTTTAGTATTACCAATTTTTATCAAAAATGCTGTATAACCTAAATACTAAAAGCCAGATTTTGTAACTGCCTAGCTGCACTTTCTGAAATAAGAAGACCAAAGACCAAAAAAGTCTTTACTTTAAATTAAAATGAAAAAGCATCTTCTAGCAGTAATAATAAGATCTAAATCAACTAAGTACAATAAGATGGTGTTCAATTTTCAAATGGATGCTGATTTTTTTCAAGAAAGATACGGTTTACCTTTTTTTCAGTTTATTGGCTTCATATATCGACGGGCCGTATCTGAGCCCTAGGTTGCATAGATAGGTCACTGATTTAATTTAATTGTCGGCCACTGTTTTTCACAACTAAGAAAAAAAACTTGAGCGAGAATAATGTTTGCAACCTTTGAATTTAGTAGAATCAATCTCTTTTAAATGTATTTGCGCCGATATTTATCCTATCATTGAGTCGCTCGCCCTTGTAATTTTGATTTGCCTGTATGTTCATCGCTTGCATTAGTTATTTTGTAGTCGAAAGGGATTTCAAAAACCTTATCTTTGTTGCTTGAATCTCTTATAGGACAAAAAAATGGATCTAGGACAACTAGCCGCAGTCTAGCTGGCCAATGCGCAATGGTGAGCCATGGCTCTGTTTTCAGTGGCCCACAGAGCATAAATCAGAATGAAAGCAATATGAGATTTGTATGATGATGTCGTTATGATCGAGAAATTGGAAACAAATTCCAAGTGAAGACTTTTTATAGAGATTACTATGTTTTTGGGGACGAAAAACGAGAAATTGCAGACAAATTCCAGATAAAGACTTTTTTTTTAGAGATCGCCAGATTTTTGCGACGGAAATTAAATTTTGGTTACCGAAGTGGGTCGTTAAGTTACCTTGGGTCGGAAAGTGGGCCACGGTATGAAAAAGTTGAAAACTACTGGCCTATTCCCACAAAGAACCGAGGTTACAAAACATCAACGCTAGATATACACACTGATGTCAAATTGATTAGATATTTTCAAACGCTGCTATAGCTGTATGAGTTTAAGCATGGACCAACAAGTTGAAATAGGACCAACAAGCTCTCCGTGGCAGGGTTAGAGTTAGGATATAATATGTATCCGAATTGCAGAGAGTTCAAGTCATGTACGTAACGGTCATACCTATAACTTGCTAAATGTACTGTGCGTGATTTCCAAGCGAGCTGTTGCTTACATAAAAGGTTTGGCCCTTTTTACAGACAACACTGTGAATCATCACCATGTAAAAAGGAAGAATGTTGCATACCGCATAGATTTACGTCCATGTTTAAAACAGTTTTGACTGCTATTTCATTTTCTCTCCCTGCTGATTATCAGCATCATACTGCTTTTTCGTAGCTTGATGCGCGATATTTTTTTATGCAGTGGCTAATTCAAAAATATTTTTATTTTTACCTGTAACATTGCTTAACAAGTCATGAGCACGGATATTTTTAGCAACCAAAATAACACAGTTGCTGTTTAATTGATTAAGGCTCGTTTCCACTACGAGCGTGGAATGGAGCATTCTTTGTTTCTTTTATTGATCTTTCCGCGCTTAAAATCTAAGTGAGCGCGAAGCAAAAAAAAATCAATAAAACAAAGAATGCTTCATTCCACGCTCGTAGTTGAAACAAGCCCTAACACATTTGCAAGGTCCTTACTTTAATCTTTATTTTTTCTTGAAATCCTTACTATTTTCGGTGATGGCATACTATGTAATTTACCTGCTTTTTTTTGTATAGCTTGTTGTTCACACTTTTAATAGTTTTTTTTTTAAAGAAGTTGAACCATTCAAAATGGAACGCGACTCTCAATTGGCAGATATTTTTATTGACAGTATTATGTTCTAAAACAAGCTGCCAGTAATGTTTGTTGTTTCAGAAAGTCGCTTGTTATTCTGGCTCAGTTAGTTTCTCAGAGAAAAGGCCGGTAATCCCGAGTCGCACTTGTTTAGACTTCTGTAAGGTTTCTAATTCTCATTAAGCTTGTTACAATGGATTATTTTGCTTCGAGTTGCGGCTTATTACATAAACAACAGCCCTAACTAGCTTAAATTTACCCTGCCTTCTATGTTAGTTACAGTATCACGGAACACCACAAATATTGATTTAGTCGCTGGAAATAAATTAAGCTTGCTCAATGCTCAGTAACTTGAAGCTCAAGAAAAGTCCTGGAAAACAAAATTGATTGCAATAAATAAACAAGATAAAAAATCCTGGCAGTTTTTCTTGCAAAAAGTGCACATTTAGTGTGTTACCAAATAAACTGACACACATTTTGCAAATAATTTTATAGATTATGCAAGAAAACAAAGTGAATAATTTGGATATTTTTTCCAATCAGATTTGTACTTTGGGTTTGTATTCCCAGTTCATTGAGTTGAGATGCTACGATAATAATTAGCCAGGCCAAAAGAGTTGTTGATCATCCTTTAAATTTTTATGCTTTGCAAAGTTTCTCCTGTGAGGTGTACCCCCTACACGAAGAACTACTGCCCAAAGTAGCATTTATGAGCAAAACTTCGAACTATTGTGGCTTAACGTCAAATAGACTTATTAATAACTATTTAATATCATTTGTATTCTATTTTGATTAATCTTGTTTAAACTCATTTAAATTTTAAAAATCAAATAAAAAATCATTCATTGATTCATTTTTTCAACTTTATCTTCAATCAAATTATTACGTTTTTTAATATTGTTATTGACAAAGTGATTGCGAAATTGGAAACAGCGGTAAACTATATACGTTATTTCACGCACAACGTCAATTGTGCGCGGTGTACCGCTGTACCTTTAATGCTAAGTTAAATTAAAATAAAGAAAAAAGAAAATGATTAAGATAAATTAAAAAAAAAGTGTATATATTTTGTTTATGAGCGAAAAAAATAGTAATAATTAACAATAAAATGTACACCTCTGAGCCATATACGCTCGTACTGTAGAGAGAATGTTGCATAATCATGGGTGGGAGAAACAACAAACTCTGTGACCAAAAGGGTCGAGACTCAAAAAGGGGTCAAGCAAGCAAAGAAATCCACCAAAATAAATTTTACCGTAGGTCAGAAAGACCATTTCAAATGTACGTATATGTCTGGCAAAAAATAAAACTAAATTTAAACTACAACTTTTGTGTGCATCTCATAAAAAAAATGAATTGAATTTTTATCACGATCGGTGATTTCTTCATTGATTTATCAGCCCGATTTTTGGATTGTCTCGCGCTCGTACTTTCGTTTCTTTATCAAATTATTTGAAGTTTCCTGAAAAAAAAAGAAAGAACAACAACCAGCAAAAGTTTTTCTAAAAGTTTGTTAAATTTGTTTTTAATAAAGTTAAAAACTTATTTTTCTAAAAGATACTTCAAAAATTCTTTGCGAAAATTCATATAAGACCCAAACTACTTTAAACTGTACGGGACATTATTCCAAAGGAGTGAACACCTATACTTTGAACAAATTTTATTTTTGCGTTTTACCTGTTATCTTTTAACAAATAGTCATTCTGTCAGTTTATTGTTATGGATCACATACTAAATCGGCTCCAAATGTTTTGTGGACATGCTTGAAAGTCGTTTTTATTTATAAAGAAGATTTTGACATAACAGTTTGTCAGGTTACTATATTACTAAATTTATCATCTATAACTCCGTGAAACGTTTTGTTGTCTGTAGGTTTCGCTTTCAATGTTATAATCAGATAATTAATAATTATTTTGTTAATTTTGAATATTTACACTTACTTTTCGTTAAGATTTTCGTTTTTTTGATATTAATTTTGAAATTAAACACTTACACGGAAAAATAGTTCTTGCATGTTTCGATGATAAATCTTCCGGTTACTTTTAGCATCTTAATCATTCGCTGTAGTTATAGTTTGTGATAGAAACAATTCTGCTCTTAGCAATCAAAGACTGTGCAAATAATTGCATTTTTTTGTATGACTGGCCAAGTAACGTAACCCAGGGTAGACTATACTGCCTACTAGGTCTGAGGTCAGAGGGGTGCAACATGCGACCATAGCGTGCATCTATGTGGCCCGCTGTGGCGCTTTATAAAACAGGACTTTTGAGTTTCGACTAAAGATAGTGCTGTTGTTTTAATGTCTTTATTGGCATTTATGACTTCATATAACGTTAGCCTGTTGTTTCCTTACTGCTGTACAACACAAAATCCAGGAATTTAACTGCTGATGAACATTTGTTTAGTCAAACTTTGAGTTGCCACGTCTTCTGTCAAAGCCGAATTTACAAGATATGTCAACAAAAAAAATTTAAAATACCTCACCATATAATGCTCTATATAAATTGGTTGCGATTGCTTTTGTACTTGTAAAACTTGTTTTCTTATATTATTAAAATGCTTGACCCTCAGCATTATCAAAGTTGTTCACTATGGCCCCTCGCGTAGGGGGTTAAAAGCACTTTTGTCTAATTTAAAAATCTTTATTGCTTTTTTGTTAATTTAAATGTTTTTTTTTAAATGTACGTCAGCTCACTTTGTGATCAATCGCAGTAAGAACCCCTAACCTATGAGCATTTAGATGACGGCTGCTTTCTTGCATATAACTAAAGGCAAAAAGTCTTCGAAATAAATATAATTAGTGCTTTTAAAAATCACAAACATCCCTCTGAGAATGTACTTGATTGAACTCGCTGATTGAAAGAAACCCATCGATTATTATATTATGTGGTTACATTTTATATTGTTATAAAGCTATTGACTTCAAGTTTGCTTATGAAATCCTGAAGAAATCATTGAACCTTTGTGTTATTAGTTTATGGCTCATCATAAATATTTTATGGCAGTTTGGGTGTAATTGCGTTATAATTTGCATTATTATCAACAATTATGTTTCTTCTTGGACATGATAAAATTGTTTTTAATTCTATATTAAGTCTTTGATTTTCCTGAGAAAATGTTTGTAATTATGCTTAGTCTGTTCATTTTGTGGCGGACGAATAAAATCACAGTATAGTCTTGAATAATATTTGTTTCATTCATTAGTTTCATCAATAAGTTGTTAACTTCAATTCCGTTGTTCTTTCTTGTTCCTTGTGGAAAGAACTTTCATTTCTTTTTTTGGAAGTTAAAAGTTTGCTACCGTTAGTTACGTCGGCCATCCACAGATGTACTCGGATAATGACTTTAGCTTGCAGCAGTCTATTCGTTTCTTTTAATCGCACATGTGATTCTATTACGCTCAAAAGAAGTTTCATTATTTCGACATAGTACTTTGCACTATATTGCAAACATTCGTGCACGTATCTCCGTTTTTGCTTTATTCTATTTTGCTTAGAGTACGATAAATAGCCTCTTATCTCTATATCCTATTCTGAAGTGTTCTATGACAGAAATTCTTAAGTAGGCTTTAGAAAAGTTTTACCCTCCAGTAAAAGAATATGAAAATGTTAACCAACAATGCTACACGTAATTGTTTTCAAAGGTTGTACAATTTTACAATTACAATAAGATTTTATGAATTATATTAATAATTTGATTCTCTGTTTAAATTGAACTATAGTCATGAAAGACTATTCACTGTGAAACCTGATAAGGACTTAAGTTACCCGAAAACGTTTGTTCTATTCTGTCTTGTTTTTTGTTTTTTCTTGCTTTAACAATGCAAATAAATAAATTCAGAAATGCTTAATCCAATATGGCTGCTTTCCATAACAATTTTATGATAAGAAAGTAACCTCTCTCGAAGCTATAATAACATTTGGATGAAATTAATTTTTCAACAACACTATGTTGAACAAATTAACTGCTGGTTTTTCAGTGAACTTACAGAGTGGAAGCACGTCTTGCCTTGTTTTATTTGCACGCCTTCACCTATATTTGGGCGTTGGTTTCGTAGATCTAAACTTTGTCAGTGCCCTCAAAGCCTTGTGTTCCTTTTTGCAAGCTTCTCAAGGATTAAAGCATTGCGCAGAGAACCAGATGTCGGATCATGAATCAGTGATGAAATGACATTTCGTTTCAGGTTTCTGCCGATGTGCTGATATCAGTTTAAAAGCAAGCAAATTGCGAATAGCCCTGCAATTCAACATTGAATTACTGAAAGCAGAAAGTGTTAGAAAACTACTCCAATCGCAAAGCTTTTTGAGCTTTTAAAAATCTTGTTGCAAGATATTAAAGTGATAGGCCTTGACCATCTCACCACCAAACCTATTCTGTTTTCTTTTTCAATTGTTGAATGATGTCTTAAATTAATCTTACTGAGAACTGAGATTTAGTGATCTCTATCAAGATGATTAATCATGACAAGTTTTAATATTTTATTAAAAACATGATTTTGGAATTTAATAAAAACAAGTTTTTCTAGTCCAAGCTGTTTCTGCAACGATGCAACTTACACAAAGACGTCTTGTATTTATTGCAGTCGTTTCAAATGCAATTGCTCCTATTGATGGCCTAAATTTATACTGATCAAATACTGTTATTATACTACTAAATTATGTCCAACTTTTTATCCAATTGAGCAACAGCAATTCTGATTTCCCTATTTTCATTCCTTAAAACTAAGTCCCAGCGTGCAATTACATACAAACATACGAGTATGTATACCGTTATTTGCAGTGCATGTACTTTTTTCACACAAGTGTTTGCATAGAAAAATATGACCGAAATAATTTTTTCGATTATTTTTTAATTCTTTATTGCAGTCGATACACTGTAGAAACAGCTAAGCTTTCCGAAATTTATGGCCTTTCTTTTTACTCGTCCTTGTTATAACAGCAGAACTAGTTTTTGTACTGCATTTCAAAGATTGATAGCTTTACAAAGTCGTCACTATTATTAAAACATATTAAAAACCTTTTAACAAAAATCTATTACCCTTTTCAACAAAGTCAAATTGACGATTTTATTTAACTGGTCAAATTGCGATACATAAATTTATTAATTAAATCGGTCGAAGTTCAATGATTTTATTAATTAATTTATGTATTACTAAAACACTGTTATTCGTTTCGAGATTTTTTTGTTTTTAATGTCTTCTTTAGTGTCATCTTCAACAAATTTTTCTGCCTTGGATGCTTTCAGATCAATGTTCTAAGTCTTTTTAAACGAATCTCCTTTACATAGAACTATTTTCATCCGTCGATTTACCTCTCGAATGCCCTGATTTCGGTTGTTTGTTAACCCTTTGAGGGATAGAAAAACTTGATTGTAACATAAAAAGACAACGGGTCACTAATGATGTCAAAAATATCTAAAAATTAGAATTATAATACCTTCACAAAAGTGCTTTTGTGACGTTACAATCACAATGATGATACACATATGTACCACTGTCCCTTAAAGGGTTAAGTTATTTTTAGAAAGTTAAATTTCTTGCAAATAAATTTGCATGCTCAGGCGGAGATCTTCATTATCACCTGACGCAAAGAGGAACATTCACGGAGGACGAAGTGCGCTTCTACGGCGCCGAGATCTTACTCGGTATCGAGCATATGCATTATCACAACATTGTTTATCGCGACTTAAAGGTTAGTTCTCTTTACCTATTACTATTTGTTTTGTTTATCGCATCAAAGGCTATTTTCAAAAGCGAATCGAAAAGTGTCATTTAAAAGGGTATGGATCGTCTTGACAGCATTCGAATTGTTAGTCTAAAAAAAAAGAAAATTATACTAATAGAAAATTCTAATTACAATTGGACTTGATCTTTTCTAGATGTATACTTATTGAATTTTTTTTTACTATGTATTATATATGACTTAACTTCTTGACAGGGTAAATCCAATAGCCTTATAGTGAACATTGTCTTTTGTATCTTTTTAATTGTTTCCTTTAAAGTTCTAGCAATATAGCTTATTTTTTCCATTAGCCGTAAAGTTAGATTTGTTAGCCCGAAAAAATTTTAAAATTAATCCCTTAAAAAGAAATAAAAACATGTTAAGTAAAACAACTTGTATAAAGAAATTCTGTAAGACCTCGTTATAAAATCTTGGAAATTTATAAATAAATATTACTATGGTATTGTAATGACTTAACTTCTTGACAGGGTAAATCCAATAGCCATATAGTGAACATTGTCTTTTGTATCTTTTTAATTGTTTCCTGTAAAGTTCTAGCAATATAGCTTATTTTTTTCATTAGTTGTAAAGTTAGATTTGTTAGCCCGAAAAAATTTTAAAATTAATCCCTTAAAAAGAAATAAAAACATGTTAAGTAAAACAACTTGTATAAAGAAATTCTGTAAGACCTCGTTATAAAATCTTGGAAATTTATAAATACTCCGAATTTCCGAAATTCTAAGAAGATTTAAAATTCTTTGAAAAAACCTTTTTTGGTCTTTGCAGAAAGCCAGCGTTGCACACGTAAAAACTTGTGATTACTTTCCTGAATCGATATTAAATATCCGTGAAAGCTGATCGCGATTAATAAAAAAACGTTTGGGAAGCACACGGCAATTTTTTGAAGATGTTTACGATCGTAAAATAGCAGAGAGACGAGCGCGTGCTGTGCTCACGACTCAACATCGGCCCCCGTGGTCACATTTATGCAGTCTCTGTATAAAATCAGTAACAACATGTGTTCACCGTGTGTTCCTGGCACGCTTCGTCATACCGAATATACTAAGTTTACTTCGGTTTGACTTCACTAAGTCATCGATTCATATCCGCGGCTTTCGCATTCTTTATTATCGCCTTATATGTACAGCAGCTGACGAAATGAAGATATCCCGATATCTGTTCACCAATCAATTTATGCATTTGCTAAGAGCTTTTATCCTTTTGGATTAGTAATGAATGGTTGTCATAGAGCTTTGTTTTAATTCTGTTTTCGGTTCTATAAATGGCGCAATTATGTTGCGTCACATCATTTTTTAATTGACAAACAACCCGCCACACAATTAACATAGTTTCTTTTATACTTAAATTGATGGTTGCATGCATGTCATCTCACGAATTTACAAACAAATCTAAAGTAGTTCTATCACTCAAGTAAGAACTTGTTAAGTGTTTAATTAGAAGTCCAATTCGTTGGTTTTATGTCAAAACTTCAGCATTGCAATATTTAACGCAGTAGCTAAGGTACTACTTTTTTTGTGTGTATGGTTTTGCTTTTAGTGGTGCTTATAAAATTAAAGAGATTTAATAAACAGCATAAATCGACATGACAACTTTCTTGCCATAAATTCTGCAAATTGATATCGTCTTTGTAGTTCTATCAATTTTTTGTTTTATCTTGAAATGATAATTTTCGGAGCAGTGTGTGTAGGTTGCGCCTTGTTTTCTAATTTCAAAGCTGCCCGTGTGCGACTGAGTGTCATCAGTTAAAATGCGTGCTGCCGTTGCTTCTTAATTCAGTATTTTGAATGTAACTCTGTGATTAAAAAGTATTTTGAAGCATCACTCTCTCTTTGCTTGATTTTTTTTTGTTCATTATATGCTTCGAACACTTTACAACCCATAATATGCATCGTGGTCGTATGAACCATGCGTTGCATCTATATCTGACCCCCCCTGCACGGTTTATTTGAAAGGTTACTGGTTCTCTTCTTGAACAAAGCATTGAGTCGTCACGTCCTTGGAAAAAACGTATAGCGTTTATTTCGCATTGGTGCCAGCAATCCATCAGTTTTCTGTTCGAGACTATAAAATATTGCTGTTCAGTCAAATGGAATTTTCGTCTATCATATTTTCTATTAAATTAGGTACCTACTAAGGTTTTCAATTTCTTTGTTTGAAACAAATCCGGGAAAACAGAAAAAGTTTAACCAATCGCGGGATCCCGGACAAAAACCGTCATTTTTAAACATAAAAACAAGCAACGAAAGATGTAAAATCAGCAAAAAATCTTGTATTTAAGCTTGATTTATTAGCTTTACATAAATTTTAAAAGTAAGCATGTCGAAAACACTAGTTGTTTAGTCGTCACTATGCTTAACATAACTAATACAATGATTTTCATATACAAAGTCGCAATTGCGAGAACGAATGACGATCACCGTGATGCAACAAATTAGCCAAATAAAATTGAAATTTAGCAGTAATATCACTGTTTGACTGTATTAAGAATTTTAGTCAAATCTAAAACAAAAAAATTATACCGGTAAAAGCATACTTTTTTTTCTTATTTTTCTATCAGGAAAAAACCGGAAATTTTTTACTAAAACCAGAAATCAAAAAATGCACTAAATCCTGGTAAATTTCCGAAATTGGAAACCCGGTTTTCAAACCCACGCCAAATAGATTGTTGTAAGCCTAAGGGCTCGTTTTCACTGCGAGCATGGAATGGCGTATTCTTTGTTTTGTTGATTTTTTTGCTTTGCGCTCGCTCAGATTTTAACCGCGGAAAGATCAATAAAAAAAACAAAGAATGCTCCATTCTACTACGAGCGTTGGCGGGAGTATTTTTTGTTTCTTCTTTCCTCGCTTAAGCTGAAAGAAAGTGAAAAAGATCAATCAAACAAACAAAGAATACTCCAGCCAACGCTCGTAGTGAAAACGAGCCTTTATTAGTAAAACCGCAACAATAGTGTTCTGAAAGCTCAGGAGAATCGCCACTTTGTGGATACGAATTCAAACCAAAATTTAACCGTTCGTGACGTAACGATGTTTACCAACAACGGTGTTAAAAATTGTCTTATTTAAATAATTCGAACAATGGCTTTATGCTGGTTTGCGTATCGATTTAGTTCAACAATAAGTGCTCACTGCTTATCGCAGAACATATGTGGGAGAGATGATTAAGCATATTTTTTTTTATCTCAATTTATTTGTCAAACAACTAATCAAATTGCTTAGCTAATGCGTTTGTCAAATTTGTTTGCTTTAGAACGATATATTAGGTCATTCGGAAAATAATGGCCGATGTTAGAAATTGTCTTCATGAATTTCTTAGCTTCTAAGTTACAAGATTTTTATCGACGTGGTATAAATGATCTTCTTGATAGGTGGCAAAGGTGCATGGCTGTTCAAGGTTCATACTCTAATTTCAACATAAAATTTCACTTTAAACTTTATTATTTATTAAAAGATATTTTCTAAAATCGGCCATTATTTTCCCAATGATTTAAATTGCTCGTGTGTATTTTTTGAAATTAGTTTCAGTTTATTAAGTTTTGAAACTTCGCCGGAAAGCTTGCCTGAAAAATAACCTTAATGAAAGCGCATTCACTGAGATTTTTTACTCAAAACATGTTTAGCCAAATAATGCTTTTACGTAGAGCTTTTATTACCACGTGCTAGTTTATTTAGCCTTTTGCACAAATAGAATTTAAAAAAAAATTTCGTCTCGACATAGGATTTTGCGCAATCGGCATGTACCGTAATTAACACATTGGCAGTACTATTTTTATGTTTTGTTATTTAATCAAGGAACAAAAATGCTTTGTACACAAGGTGCAAATATAGTTACGTAGTCTGACGTTTCTGCATGACGCCGATTATTGTTGTCAACGACAGTATTCAATCCTAACTATATTTGCTGTCAATGCAGCAATTCGAATTCAAAAACATAATCCTCGACCTCAGTCCAGCACTTGATCAGGACGACAACAATATTAAATCTTTTGTTGAATGCAATATATTGTAAAGCCTGAAATCTTAGGTTTTGTTTGTCGTTTTCGTGCGGTTGTTAGAGATTTAGGTTTTTCAAAAAATTTTGTTTTTAAAACGTGAAAAGCCGAAAAAACAACCAAGATATATTTCTGAGGACCAAATTCATCTTGTTTGTGGGATGAATATTATTCAGAATTGTTTTTTACTGACTTTTTCTGCGAATTTTAACAACTCTTACTTCGAAAGATCAATTTTCAGCTGGTAATGTTATGCTCTCTGTTTTTATGTGCCATTTATGGAAGTACTTGGTAACTTTGCGACGTGATACCCTTGGTAATCTTCAATTTACACAGAATTCTTTAGTTCATCGCTGTTAATGGTTTCCTTTCTTTTAACCGCAAAAACTGGAAAAGCATACAGGAAATGAAAATTACACAGTTACTAAAATCTAGTTTGTAATGAATTTTCCCAATTACGTCTGATTCTTCAACTTTAGAACAATATTATTTTTCTAAGTTTGTTGAATATTTAGTGATTATCCTTATATTTGGCGGGCTCTGAATTCTTAGCAAAATACTTCCATTTAATTTTACCCCTTTTGAAGAGCAGAGATTTATCGTCGGAATTCATCCCGTCTGTTTTGTTTAACCATTGATTAAATTTTTTTGTCAAAATGCGATTTTTTAACTAATTTTAAATTAGATTTTGAAAATCTGTTTGTTGTTCACGCAGCAGCTCAAGAAATTTCATGTTTACACTTGCCTCTATTTTAAGGTTTTGCTTTTTGAGTTAATCCTTGTTTAATTTACCAAGCTGTATATCAGTAGTTTCCAATCTTTATGCTCCGACGTCTTTAATACTGTTTCTTTGTTTCTAAACTCTAAAAAACAGGCTTTAATGGTACAGGTAACGTAATTTTGGAATGGCGTGACAGTTAAGCGCTTGCAAAATTTTTGAGACCAAAACATTGTTACATTTAAAAATATGTACTGTATTTCTCGCATCTCAGGTTGGCAACCCTTATCTAAATGAAAGTCCCGGATGTTGTTTGTGTTGGACACTAATGGGAAATATTTATAAGCCAGTTTTGAGATATTATACTCGTAAAAAATGGTTGCAAAATTAAATTGAAAATACCAAATTTGATAAGACATCAAAAAGATATGTTTTGTAAATTGTACTTTTGACAGCAACAGTTGCTGTTTAAGCTTTTTCACTTAGTATAATTGTTTAATATAAAAAAATTGTTTTACGGTTTTTACTGTAATTAAAGTATTTACAGTTTTGTGTTAAGTAAGCGAGCAGTATTTAATGTTGGTTATTCTTGGTTTTGTTTGTTGCTGGCTACATCGAATCAGCGCGAACATTAAGGGAAATTTCACGCCGCTTTTAACCTATTGTACTCGGCTCAGCAGGCTTTTGATGATTAAAACTCGTACCTTGTTGACGAACATCTGGTATGTTTCAGCAACGATAAAAAGTAGATATGCTGCTGCTTGTTTGCTGACTGCCTGTTTTTTTGTAGATGCTTTTTGCTTGGGTCAGACTTGGTAGCTAATCATTCACATGAATTTCATTGTTTTATTGACTATTAAAAACCGTTATTGTGTTATTTTGATGTGTTTTTTTTTCAATTTAGCAAGTCTAGCGCGTAAAACAGCCTTATCTAAATAATCAATACTTTTTTGCGTATCTGTTATATTTTTAGCCTGCCAATATTCTTCTTGATGAGCAAGGACATACCAAGATATCTGATCTCGGCTTAGCTTGCGACTTGTCGACAAAAAGACCCCATGCCAGCGTGTGAGTATAATCTGCTTTGTAGTTTTAAATTTTGATTCTTATCATGTTTTCGAATGCCAGCGACGAACGATAACGCCACTAAGCTTAGATAATGAGGATTTGTAATATTGAATTTTTACCAATGCTGTTTTCCAGTTGAGAGACAACCGTAGATTTCAGCAACGCTTTTTGTTCAATTTACTGGGCCGTCAATTCTCGCAGAAACACCAGCTATTTTTTGCCGTTTATCTTCTGTTGCATTGAACGCATTTGCTTTTTATTGAAAATTTGCGATAAACCGATTTGGATTTTGTGAAAACAAAGAATTCGTTAAACAACATTGCCGCTCTTTGCCGAAGCCGTTGCACTAAGGCGGAAAATCTTTTTGACTTCCAGAGGAACTCACGGATACATCGCTCCCGAGGTCCTGCGGAAAGGCGCGTCCTATGATCAAGGCGCCGATTGGTTTTCTTACGGATGCACCTTGTTCAAGTTGCTGAAAGGCCATTCTCCATTCCGCACCAGGGTCATGACCGACAAGAATGAAATCGACAAAATGACCTTGACTGAGGTTTGTTTGCTTTTGTTGTATTTCGAGAATTACGTCATTGCGTTGAGATGCTTGTCCTTTTAAAATTTGTTCTTTCTACTGCAAAGGTCGGAAAACTATGGTAAATTGCCCCAAATGGAGTAAAGTGCTGTTATAAGTTTTCTAAATTTCTAAGTATATTTGTTCGACCATTCGTATATCTGGCTCATCGTCAAAGCTGTTTTGGATAATTTTGGGGTAGAAATAAATTTTTGATAACATGCGAAAAATTCTTCGGCTCTTGGCCTGCTGGCACTGTTCCGCGCACACATCAGGAACACTGGCTTCTGTTTAATTCCGTAGAAAACAAGAGCAGTAAACATTGACTTTTTTTGGTGTTACGTGACTAAAACCCATGCTTTTGTTCATGAAAGCATGAAATTAATTTCATAATCTGTTTCAAAATACTTTAATAAATATCAAAACCAATGCAAAAACACGAAAGTGAGAGTTGGTTTTTCCAAAGCAATTTCTGCTCCTGATAAAAATGAGAGTCTTGACTAAAATAAAAAGATTTTCAACCCAAAACTAGCGACGAAAATGATGATTACTGTTTACAATGCGCATTGCAATAAAACACTGTGTAGTTTCGATGTTCTACATGTATATGAGGTAATGTTGCTTAAAATTCGAACATCAAAAAGATTAGACTTAACCACTTCAGTCCTTGATTCGGATAATCGACGTTTTACCGTATATTTGAGGCTGCTTTATCTAAATTCTTTTTTGTACCAGCTCAAGAACTATTAACTTTCTGCGTTGAGAAATAAACTTAGCAATGCTACCAAACCCCGGGCCGCAGCACTTTCTTTCCCCTTTATGTTTGCTTAAAGTTTCGGCCGCAGTTCATATTGAATTCTGCTCGTCTTAAGGATTTAAACATAATTTTTTTGGCTTTAATTAGGATAATGACTGGGTGTCGCAAAAAAGTCGATTAATCTCGTTTCAAGTGTAAAGAGTAACGTTCGAATTTGTTTTATCTTGAAATTGGTTCGAAATAAAAAAAATTTGCTGCCAGTCAACTTCTCAAAATATTAAAAATATTGTTTTTTAATTAAATTTTAATGGAGAGGTAATTAGTTAAGCATGGATATCAACATTTGTGATGGGATTTTTAAAGGTTATTAAAGAGCGGCGCCGTTCAAAATCCCGAAAATCAAAATCCCGAATGTCAAAGTACTGATTGTCAATATCCCGAATGTCAAAGTACCGATTGTCAATATTCTGAATGCTTTAATAAAAAATTTAAGGAAAAAAGTGTAAAAGAAATTTATATTAAGATATTTATTTGCATGTACGAGTATATAAAAATACAAAAAAGATTTACAGGTTATTTTCAAGACATAAAACAGAAAATACATTCAAAAGACTTATTGATTTATTAAAAACTAAAAAACTAAAAAAGATTTAAAAAAAACTAAATGGAAGAATATTTGAGGGCATTACAATATGTAAATACTAATCTTAACATGCATTTATTCGTCGCTTAAAATTAAGAATTTCGACATTCAAAATTTTGACATTCGCGATGCAATTTTCAATTTTGTACCCATGGAATTATAATCTACATATTTTCAATCTATCAAAAATCAAATAATTTTCTCTGCTCAAAAAATTCTCACTCAGCTCTTTACAGTTCAATCAAATTTTTTTTTTTCGGTACATTTGTAAATCAATCATATTTATTTTTTGGTACATTTGCAAACGCAATATAAGAAACAGATTGGTTTGTTTATCATCTTAAAAAGTCGCCAAAAAAAAAGCTTTGCCATGACAACTAACATTGAGTGCTCTTTGATCGCTCCAAGAGCTGAGTGATAGAATTTTTATGAGCATAGAAAAAAATTTTGGATTTTTGATCGGTTGAAAATATATAAATTACGATTCCATGGGTACAAATTTGAAAATTGCTCCGGGATTGTGGCCTACACTCGTTATAGACATGCAAGCGTCTGTCAATGTTTATTCCCTTTTCGTTGACGCTGCTAGTTATTTTATAGAAAGTCCTTTTGCTTTACAATTCTAACTCGTTTTGTAGAAGCAGTCTTTATCAAGTTTTATAAGAATTTGGAAAAAAGCATGCCGTTTTTATTGCAGCATATCACAAACGAAAGTGGTTTTGCACGTTGAGCAAATTCATTAAGTTTTCAGTTAAGTCTACATGATTTCACGCTAAAAAAAGACAAATTAAAACCCTAACCAAACTAAACTTTTAATTATACTGTCTTTACGCACCGAAGCGTACTATGACTTTACAGCATCCATCTTTGCAACAAATCTTTTACGTCACACTAACGCAGCGTTGGCGAATTTTTGACAGTAACTGTTTCAGATTTGGCTTGGACAGGAATTGAACCGAGACCTTTCGCGCTGGAAGCCTAAACAGCGTTATTTTCAGCTATTATCAGTTTGATTCTTTGTTTCGTTGGCAGACATACACATCAAAGGTTTATGTTTGCACTGCTGCAATGCGCCTTGCTAATTCCATAATCGTATATTCACTTACGTCACAAACAGGTTCCTTATCAGATTTAATGCTTTAATCTTAAAGTCGTGGAATACCTTTATTGTGTTTGCTTGCTTCGTTTTGAAAAGATAACTGGTTTATCTTTTTAATTATGTCGATTGCGTTTCACTATTTGTTTTCTCTCATTTAGCAACGTATTTTTGTTTTGCTTTTTTCAATTAATTTTTCATGTGTACTTGGCTCTTATACGGTTCATACTCTTTTTCCAGATGTTAATCAAGAAAGCACTTTGTCTGACTGGCTGTTTTATGTTTCAGCAGGTTTACAGTTCCTTTTAATTCAAGTGAAATTAGCGTAGCTTCTTTTCGCTTTTTTAAAACGTGGTAATTGTTTTGTGGAAGATGAAAGAATTTACTGGACACTAGTATTAAAAAGACTTCTTCGCATAACTTGCTTGCTTCGTACATTTTTTTGCCTTGGCAATCAAACGGCAAGTACTTTCGAATAGAGCGACATGTTGCCCAGTAATCTTGAGATAACATGATGTACAGTGGGCTTTTCTCTAATCAATATCTATTAGAATGTAAACAATGACAAGCAAACCGACAGCAAAATCTTAGGCTTTTTAATTTTTTAAAAATGTACTGTTGCGCAATAAGTAATGCATCGAACAACAAACACAAGTTTTTAGAAAATATCTAATTTCTTAGAGGTTGCGTATTAAACGTTGACGGGTAGAAACGTGGTCGAGTCTATTTCGAAGAAAAACCGATTGAAGTGAGAGTTAGTTTTTGAGAGAAAGTAATTGGTTCAAAAGAAACTAAGTTCTTCTTGAGCATCTTGACAAATTTTAAAAAATTCCAAAAAAATTTGGGCCCGCAACAATAATTTGCACGGCGCTTTTTTCTCTTTTATCTCCTAGAGCAACTAGTTTTGTTTCTTTTTACTCTTACTCCAATTGGTTTTTCTTTGAATTAGACTTGACCTAGAAATGTCCTGGTTGTTGCGCCCTGTAGCGGCACTTTTTAAATTGTTAACTTTTAAAAGTTTGTCTAGATGGCGTGGTACTTAATCGCGTTCGTGGAAACTCGTGTTTGATTCCCAAGTCAATCATCCGTTGTCGTTCAGTGGCAAACCCAACCTTGTTATGCTGTTCTTCTAGAAAGTTCTGTAATGACTGAGAAAATGATAAGACTTAATTTACTTTCCTGATCAATTCTGCTTTTAACAAAAGTTGATGTACCGTACAATATTTATTACGATATGATTTCATCAGGAGGAATTGTGATATTTTATATTTGTTAATGTAAGTTAAAACGAAGACTAAATTCAATATAATGCTTAACTTTTGGTTGTGGTTACAAAACATGAAAGGGCTGTGAATAAGAAGATTGTGTCCGTTACAGCCCGAACACAAAAAAATGGGATTGAAAAGCTTAAGAAAGTTTCGAGTGCAACTGAGTTTAGTAGATAAATAAATTACTTGCTCTGTCGCTACTTGACCCCAATGTTGTACATGAGAGTTTCGTGAGAAAGCTTCGCTTTCAACCAGGCGTCATCAAGCTTGGCAAAATTGAAAGAGCATTTAGTGCTATTAGGTAATGATAGCGATTTTTATCCGACTTTCAAGTCTGCGTTTACTGCATTATTTGAAACTTTGTCATCTCGATTTTTATTTTTCAGGAAGCGAAAATGCCAGAGGAGTTTTCGAAAGAAGTCGCGTTGTTTATAAAAGGCTTGCTCATAAAAGACCCGAAAGAGAGACTCGGCTGCCGCGGAAGGGGGTGAGTCTGCCGCTGAACATTCATTGAAAGACTGGTGGTTAAAACTCTTGCAACTATTATCAAGTTCGATAAATCGACGTTTTTTGTATAATATAAACTGTGCAGTGTGCCTTTGTGTTTAATTGTGTAATTTAAATCTTCAAACTATAATACATTTCAAAAAAATTTGTTTTTTGCGCTTAAATCAGGTTTTCGTACTCGCTATTTTAAGCTGTCTGTTTACTCTACTGCAAGCAAGATAAACCTTCACTGCTTTGCTTTTCCGTAGAAATGCTTTAAGTTCTTCTAATTTTCTTGTAATTTTTACGTTTTGAAGCGGTTTTTTATATAATTTCGATTGTGTTGTTGGCTTATTTCAGACGGCGCTTTTTAATAAAAAGCCAACTTCAATATATATAATTAACAATTTTCAATCGATTTTGTTACAATCCTGAATTAATCTCTTCTCCCACTTGCTTCCGAAATTGATTCTTTGTCAACCATCAAAAATAAAAAGACGACTGACGTGTCCATCAATTTTACGTCAATTCGATCGATTAAAAATATCTTTTTAAACAAGTGGTTTGTGTGACGATCTTCAAAGCGGTAGGTTAGCTCTGTCTTAACAAGGATTCAGAAAAGGGCACCCACTCATGCCATTTACTCTAACTCAAGTAGTTTGATAAACAGCAAGCAATAGAAATAGAAGATACCCAGCATTTGATCGGCTTTGCTCTTTTACTCACAATCTCGATCTTGCTTCAGAGCCACCGAATTGAAAGAAGCGGCTTTTTTCAGTCAAGTAGATTGGAACCAAGTCGAAAAACAAAAGGTTAGTTTTTCTTAAAACATAGTTTTTTTCTGCGAACATTTGACTTAATTGTGATAATTTTATTATTATTATTACATCTGCTTATTGTTAAATGTAAATTAAGACAACGTAGAATTATGAAGATCTGATATAAAATAAATGCTTTTGAAACTTCTGCCATCGGTTATCATTTGGCACCCAGCGATGAAACTCTGGGTTCGATTCCCATACCCTATATTATTGCTGTCAACGGCTCCCCATCGCCACGACAGTTCCACCTAGTGGTTGTCATTGCATTGTTTTGGGGCCAATTTCAAATAAGCCCGATAGTATTTTCTTCAATATACCTCTCAGCGATGTCGATTGTCGCAACACCAATGCAAGTTGAAAACATGTTGGGTCTCGATCGGCAAAGTAGATTCTAGTCATATTAAGCCCCACATACTTTTTAACACAATGTGACCACTGCTCAGTACACGCCCCCGTTAATTCCTCCCCGAGGCGAGGTGAACGCTGCGGACGCGTTTGACATCGGAAACTTCGACGACGACGAGACAAAAGGAATTAAACTGACCGAAGATGACCAGGCCCAGTATAAAGACTTCGATCTCATTGTGTCAACGCGATGGCAAAAGGAAATCTGCGGTGAGTCGTCGAGGTTTGATATTTCGAGCTCTATAATCAGGCGAAAACAATGTCAATTTCGTTCATGTGCTTTAGGTTAAGCCGCTTATTTTTTTTCCTTAATTATAATCTCACTTCCTGTACTTATTCTATTTTGAAAGGCAGCCTTTTTTCTTCTTGTCTAATTTTCGTCCGAGTGCGTCACAATTATGTTGTCGTTTCTTGTTATGGTTCAGTCACTCCAACCTTCACTCGCTTCACAAGTTTTAATAAAGTCGTTAATACTGTGTTGCAGCGTTAAAACGCTAATATTTCATTCAACATATCGATAAGATTTCTTTTTAATAGAATTATTGACTTACTGAGGAAAATTGTGCCATGCATCGTTAACTATTTTGAATACTTTAGATACTGTGTTCGACTTGGTTAATCAAGAAACTGATAAAGCAGAAGCGAAGCGAAGGACTAAACAAAAACTTCTTCCAGGTTGCAATTTACTTTTGAGTGACAGCAGTGTTTGCTGACCGTTGATAAGTGGTGATTTCAAAATCAATTCTATTTCAATTTGTTTACCCACAAAATTGAGTTTGATGCTCACATCGATCACATTCTTGGCATCCACTAAAATAAATCAACCGAGAATCCTCGTTGTTTGTACACGGCATAACTTTGATTTTCTATTAGAATAAACCTCGTTTTTTTTGTGACAGATAATTTTCAAGGTGATTGTTTACTCAGTGGATATATGTTCAAGCTAGGCGGTCAACTCTTAGGAACATGGCAGAAAAAATACTTTTACCTCTTTCCGAACCGTCTCGAGTGGATGGAACAAGGTGATTCTGTGAGTTAAAAGTTTTTTGACCGATTTCATTTTGACCGCTTTGCCGAGGGAGAAAAAAGGATTTTTGCCGGTGAAGTTGTTTCAAAACTAGCAGCTAATAGTATTTCGTGCATTGTATATAGTGTTTGTTTCGTTCATAATTTTTGCACACAATAAGCTTTAATTGTTGTCCGACAACATGGTCGAGTAGTTAGAGCGCCGTAATTGTGATCGACATGGGCTCTTTTTAAATCCTACTTGCGCCATTCTGCTGTGTCCTTGAGAAAGACACTTACGGCACTTTTCCTGCGTAGTGGTCTTGAGAAGCACTTCAAATTTAAGTCATATCTCTATTAAATTACATACGGACAAGAATATCTTGGCATCTCCGGAAGCAGGTCAGGGTAATTGCCTACCCTATGTATTAGCGCCTCCGTCGCTTTCCTGCGAGTCAGGAGGATAAATACAGAGATAAAATAAATAGTGTACTTTTGCTTTTGCAAATCGCAGAATCTAGTAGTTTTCGAGCGGGTGACGAACATTCGCGAAGGGTCAGCGAAAGGAGTGAAGCAATGCATCTTAATATCATCCCGCGACTCCTCCAAAGACATCGCGTTGCGATGCGAGGTGAGTCCATGCTAGGCTCGCATTTAAAAATATGAAAAAGTGCGCCGTCGTGCGACAAATTGTAATCCTATTTAGTTGGCTGTGAGATCATGGCATAAGAATCGGATATTTTTATAGAATTTTTTTTCTTTATTGTGTTGCACTAACCACAATGTTGATGTTGAAATTTATATGAATGGCCCGAGAATTATCGTTTGACTTTTTTTTTCGCAAAAGAACATTTTCTGACGAAAAAAGAAATGTTAAATCGATTGGCGGTACAAAACTTCAAGATAGCTTTAAAAAGCGTGTGCATTTCTCGAGGACTTTTCATCTGCCACTCATCTGGAGGAATCGTCAGAATGAACTGAGAGCAATCCGGCTTTGGTTATATAGAAAAGGAGAAGGGGTCTGATTCGAAGAAGGTCTGATAGTCGGTACGTAGGACGTACATCCCAAAGGTTGCAGGAACGCATGAAGCAACACGTTCCCAAGTCGATCAGAAACCAATTCTTCCCAAGACCGTTCTACCGTTCTAATCTTTCCTGTGCCTGCAAGACAAACAGCACTTCTCAAAACATCGCCCATGACTTTGCTATTGGACAGCATCTTTTGAAAAACCCTTCGTGTCGCAGCCAATGCAGTGACACCAAATTTTCTATCCTTAGCCGAGGACGTACTTTCCACCTTTTCGCTCTTGAAGCTACTTTTATCAAATCTTTCAACCTAATCTATGTCGACACAAGGAATTCACAGTCCAAACTCATTCATTAATTCTCTTTTATCTTCGCTTCTGATTGGTTGTCTCTCTTGACCAATCAGACGCACTCTCGTTTTTTCTTTTCTATTCTTGATCGGCCGCCTTTTTTAACCAATCAGACTTCTCCTTTTCTATATAAGCACAATCGAATTGCTCTCAGTTCATTCTGACGATTCCTCCCGATGATTGTCAGATAAAAAGTCTTTGAAGAATGAACAATTGAACACGCTTTTTAAAGCTATCAAAAAAGAATTTTGAGCTTGACGCTGTCTGGTTTGCTTACGAATTCTGATTATCCACGACCGGTATTTGTTAAAGCTAATTATGCCAGTTTTTATTTATCGATAAACACATTCTATGTCTTCTGCAATTAGTGCTCTTTGATAAGGTGTTGTTCTGGCCTTGGTTAATTATTCCCTGTAAATGAAACTAATTTTTTTGCAATGTAAAAAAGAATGTTCTATTGAGTTCAAGATATAACTGAAGGGACTTGTCAATTTATTAATCGCTTCACTTTCAGAGTCCGCCCGAATTCGAACAATGGCTGAAGGACTTGCGTGAAACCTGGTGCCAAGCCAAGCGCGTCATCAAGAAGGGACCCAAGCTGATCAGTATGCATCGGTCGGTGGCCGAGCACGCCAACTACAACAAAGTAAGCGCGGGAACAGTAGCTCGCTTTAAACCCTCTTAAAGCTCAAAAGCTATCATTGTAACGTTGAACCATTCAACGAAAATTTTGCTTTGCTTTTTAACAGTTGATATTCTTCTAATGCCAGATTCTAAAGTAGTTGTTTTGTAGAGAAAGCGGCTGTTAGAAAAATTGCTTTTTGCAAACAGCATAGTTTTCCGGGTCTCGTTTACTTTCGGTTGTCTGAAATGATGTCGCTATACCCTTGCCAGATTTTATGTCACGACGTTTACACTTTTTGAAAAGATCAAATTATTGTCTTACGTGAAGATGGCAGTAACTAATGATTTAGTTAGAAAAAGCTTCTACTTTTCAGCAATCTTTTTGAAAATCGATGCCGGATGAGTAATGCTTACGATCCAAAACGTTTTATTATTTTAATTTTGTTTTTGCAGGCGATTTTGGCTGCCCAAACTAAAGCTTTCCAAAACAACGCAAATAACGCGTCATATCGCCATAAAGTTGTCGAAGAGCCCAAAGTCACCCACAAAGTGGGCGCTCTCAACTTATCGAGTTAAATGTTTGTGGTTCAAAATTATGGGTATAGGGCTTCGGTTTCATTTTTTAAATATTCGTTCTTATTGATTTTAGCATAAATTGGGCACATTTTGCTATTGTTGTGGTTGTTGTTATTGCTGTTGTAAGCTAAGAATTATGTCACTGCTGTTTAGATCTTTTTCTTTTGCTATTGATCTATATTTTTGTACTTTACTGTGGCGTCTATTATAACGATATTCGAGATAATCTTGAGTAAAGTGGTTAATTTTCGAAATTTCTTGTACTTCATTTGCTTAGTTCTAAAACGCATCTGCGTGTCGTGTCTGACATTATGAAGTACTATATTTTGTAGCGTTTAAATGTTATTGCTTGTTAATTTATTAGCTTTTAGAAGTGATAGCACCTTTGTTTTTTAAGCTAGACAAAAGAGCAATAGTTTTTTCATGATGACGCTGACTACCTAAAATATCTGCGCTGTATCTGTTCCGTTTGATTCTGATTTGATTTTCTCTGTCCGACAGCAAAATCTTCTCGGATAGTCCTAAAGCATAGTGATATATTCATTTGCGTTGATTAGCATCATTTCGTTTTATGTTACTGCACTTTTAGAAAAGGTACTTCTTGTTATACTGTGTTGTTTTAGATAAAGCGCAAAATTATTATTCAATGTTATACGACTTAAATTTTAGTAATTTTGGTACGTATCTCATAATGAAATATTTCGTATTTTTAAAACTTAATCAGTTAAAGTTCTTACGCTTTTAATTATTACACAAACATAACTTTAGTTTCACGACGTCAAGAAATAAATTTGTTTTTTAAACAAAACTGAATTTTTCTTTCAAAACGTAAGCAAACTTCTAGTTCTATTCGGCAGTGCTTTTTATGATTTAATACAGAAGCTGCTGCATTACTTTTATCACTTTGTTATTAGTAATTTGGTGTCTTTTATCCTTTTAGTTCTAGTTCAGTTGTATTTTGCTTCGTGGCTACGTTTTTATGAAATTTTCTCACCGACATATTTGGGCCGCACATGTACTTACAGAGATTTGAATTGGTGTTACGTTTGCTTTTTATGATATTGTGCTTGCAATGTTTTTCTCTAGCACATTTTTACTAACAAATGAAGACCTGTTTTTCAATTTAAAATCGTATTTTTGTGTCGTAATATAGTGTTTTGTTATATTATATTCCAAATGCAGTAAATGAATATATGAAAATAAATTTCTTCTGGTTTTAAACGTAGATTTTTTACATAAGAAAGTACATGTACGAGTACAGTACTGTATATTCAATAATAATTTTGTATTGTGAATGGTAATAGCTTTACAAAAAGGAAAGCAAGAAAAGACTTAAAGCTGTCATGGTGCTACAATAAACAAACAAACTTATACGACGGTTTTTTGGGGGGATGATGCGACCGCTCTGTTCGTTCTATACTAAAAACATCGCTGATTTAAAATAAATTCTTAATTATTGGCTTGGTGTTGCAGGCAAGACCAAGCATGCTTATCAACTACATTACTATGCACAGTAGCCGACATATGTTTCGTGTTGGTAATTTTTTGGTAATATTTACGAGTACAGGCAAAGCAGTTATTGTTTCATTGATTGGCTGTTTGTTCTTAGCGTTGCATGCTTATCATTTTGACGTGCTACTTGCTATTGTATCCCGTGTCTGAAGATATGCCACCCGATTTAAATCTACCCACAAGTTTTTCAAACTATAGTGCTCTTTTTTTTAGCAAAAAATGTCAACAAAAAAAGAAAAAAACTTGTAGCAAATGTTTGAAGACGAGTTTACTTCAACTTTACTTTTAAATTGCTCTATTTTAGTTAAATTCTTGAAAAAAAAAAAAAAATAGACGAAATCTTGTAAAAGCTATGTGTGAGTAAGAACGCTTACGGTCAGCTTATATCTTGATTAACTGGTACGCTAAGTTCTTTTGCTACTTTTTCAGACAAAACAATAAATTATCAATTATGTTTTAATTCTCTTTCCTCTAAGCATAACTTTTAACACCGCAATTGAACAATTAGTGTTGTACTGCTGTAAATATAGCAGAATTTAATAACTTAAAATAACAGCACATTCCTAGCGTGACCAAATTCTTTTGGGTATATTCGATTTTTTTGTTTTTTTGTTTGTAGAGCTACCTCTTTTCAAAGCAATTGAGCAAAAAAAATTAGATCAGGGGTTTTCAAAGTAGGCGATATTGACCCCCAGGAGTCTGTTGGAACATCCAAGGGGTCAAATGGTACTTGATAAGTAAAAGTTGGGAACTACGAAAGATATAAAGCAACGGTGCCGAAAATTGTAGAAAATGCTTAGTTGTTCAAATAAAGACCTTTTTTAAATTTTCACGTGCTTCCTTTCACGTCTAATGTAAAAAAAACATAGTTGCTGTTAAATGCAGACAAAAACAGTTTTCACTTTTATTAATCAAGAGAGTGTGCTCGATTAAGGCGCCGATAAGATATTTTTACTCGTTTTGGAGTTGACGTGCAGGAAAATATGAGAAACTTTTTCAGATTGTATTAACAGCTGCCACCGCGCAAAAAAGCTTGGATTATTGTCCAATTAGCGATACAATCTTCGTTAAACCTTCGCTATGTCAGGTTTTTAAAAAGGGACTTAATAATTGAAAAATTATTCGCATGAGGGCAGACAATACGCCTACTGAAGAGCTTCACAAAAGCGTCTCAACTTTTGAATTACGCAATCTCAACAAGATATCGCTGCATGATCGAGGTTTTAGGTTTTTAATCCTTATCGAAATAATATCGGATATAAAATTAAAAATCAAAAAGATGCAACCCTCTTAAAAAATAGATCAAATTAATGACATAACAATTACCCCGAGCAAAAGCTCTTTCGGCGTTTTTTAACAAACCAATAGGCAAAAAGCAATACAAGTATACTTATAAAAGCCCGACCTTCCTTTCGCGTTTGAAATGGTCTAGAACAGCATTTCTTAACCTGGGGTAAATTTATTTGTTTTGGGGGGTAAATGAGCTATTTATAGTTTTAAATTTGATGGTGGCAACACATAGCCTTAGTTTCAGGCATGGTTTCATCCTAGAAAAGTTGACGAGACAGAAAAATCTGGGCAGGTGCAGGTAATGGTAGCCTAGTATCTGTGATGTACTGCTTTAATGTAATAAAGCTAATGGCAACACTTCAGTGCGCATTTACGTGATGAGAGATAACAATGATCTTTATCGCATAACAGTAACGTACTAGATACTGTAACGTGCTAGTAATTTATTATATTATATAGTCAAACACGAGGATTTATTTTTGATTACAAATCGAGCTGCTTTGAAAATGAGAAGCACCAGACTCGAGTTTCGCTCTTGTGAGAGCTCGTCAGTGATGCTTATCTCACTGCGAATCGAAGCGAGGACCTGTAATCTTCCACTCAGGTTACTATACCACTAGACTGTGCTAGTAATTGGAATAATGATTTGATCGAAATAATAACGAGTGTAGTCAGACGGTGATCAGTAAAAGGCGAATTAATTGTTGACGTGCTCTCGAAGACTTCTGTGAATGTTTGAATTACTGCTGTTTATAATAAATACAATAAATAAAGACTTCTTCTTTAACGAAATAAGAACATAACAGTAGCCTTCCTGGTTTAGAGTAACTGCTAATACGAATCCGAAGCTAGCCTATTATTTGGATTTTGTCCTAAATTTAGTCATCAGTATCAGTATCAGTATCTTTTATTTCTGCTCCGCCACAACAAAAACAGAAAGAAATAAACAAACATATAGGACTATAGCAGAAGAAGAAAAAGGAAGAAGCAACAAAACGTTAAACGTTATAGCATGCAGACAGTAATATTTGATATAGTAGTTATAAGAATGATGAATGGTTGCAACACCTTACGTAGAAAAGCAGATAAATACATAGAAAAGAAGATACATAGAACAAATAGAATTATAAGACAGGGAAAAACATACTAGAAGATAAAAAAGAAAAGCGCGACAAAGCAAGACGTACCATGTATTTGAGGCATTGTTGCGTTGGCGGCAAAAATATGGTGGGAAGCACAACAAGCCTTTGACCAAAAAGGGTATGACAGGCAAACAAACCCACCGAAAGAAATCCTGTCACGGGTCAAAAAGGAGCATTTCATGGAAACATGGTAAGAAAGAAAAAATAAAAAAAATATACATAAAAGAATTGTTTGAACATTTTCTGTTGAGATGGTAGCCACACAATCTAGTCTTCTCTATTAGAAGCAGTTTCTCCAGATAGAAGTCCCGTGTTCTGAAAAATAACAAAGACAAGGCCAGACAAGGCTCAGCAGCCGAAAAAAAAATACTAATACTAATAATAATAATAATAATAATAATAATAACAATAATAATATTCGTTCTAATTAAGCAGATTACCAGTAATTGTAGTCTGGATTAAAGTTGGTTATTCTATTGTAGAGTAGGTTTGGTACTAATACTAAACTATTTGCATTAATTTAACAAGGAATGAGAATAATACTCATAAATATAGCATGTCACAAAAGAAGAGAAAGTATGAGGAAAATTATTTGGATTTTGGATTTGTATGTCTTATTCAGGATGGTCTTCAAATTCCTCAGTGTGTCCTGTGCATGAAAACATTTTCAAACAGTACAATGAAACCTGCTTCGCTAAAACAACACCTAGCAAATGCTCATCCAAGTATGATAAGCAAAAACCGGTCCTTTTTTGAATTAAAACTGTTCAGTCTGAAAAGACAAAACCTGGACAGAACTGGAATGTTTTGGCCGACTAACAATGCCGCTGTACAATGTACATGCATCATTTTTCATTGCTTTGCATGTGGCAAAAGCTAAAAAAGCACATACGATTGGTGAAACCCTTCGGAAACCTTGCATATTGGAAAGTGTGAAGTTGATGCTTGAAGAAAAAGCATCTCAAACAATGAAACAAATCTCATTGTCCAATGACACAAAAAAATACCGAATCCATGAAATGTCTAAAAATATTAAGAGTAAGATGATATCGAAGATTAATTCCTCTCCTGTTTTTGCTCTTCAGCTCGATGAAACTACCGATGTTGCCAATCTCTCACAGCTACTTGTATACATCAGATATGTTGCAGATGAAAGGATTAATGAAGAATTTCTCTTCTGCCAACCTTTGGAAACAACATCAAAGGCAGCCGATGTTTTTCAAGTGTTGAGTGAATTTTTTGACAAAACCGAATTGAGTTGGAGTAAGCTTGTTGGGGTTTGCACTGATGGTGCTCCAGCTATGATTGGTGCAAACTCTAGATTGGTTTCCCTGGTAAAGGAGAAAAATCCAGCAATTCAGCATTGCATGATTCACAAAGCGGCGCTCGTTTCCAAAACTATTTCGAAGAAACTTCACGAGCATTTGTCTGTTGTGATTAAAGTTGTTAGTTATGTGAAAAGTTCAGCGCTCAACACTCGACTCTTCAGTAAGCTTTGCAAAGATATGGATGCCAATCATACCGCACTTTTATATCACACTCAAGTTCATTGGCTCTCAAAAGGGAATATGCTCTCTCATATGTTTGAACTAAGAGAAGAAGTCAAGTTTTTTTTGGTTGCAAAACAAAAAAATGATCTATTGTTAGTATTTGGTGGAGACAAATATTCTACGTACTTAGCTTATCTTGCTGACATATTCGAAACATTAAATCAATTAATCAAGAAACTGCAAGGTCCAGGAAGTAACATAATTGTGCACACTGATGCATCAATGCAAAGCTCAAGCTTTGGAGCCAGCGAGCAAATAATGATAATTTTGCATCATTTCACTGCTTGACTGAGATAACTGGAGATGATTTTGAACAAAATTTGAAGGAGGACATCATCAGTCACCTACAAAACTTGCAAAATGAGTTTGAACAATATTTTTTCGAAATAAATACTTCTAGCATTTTGATGAAAGTAGCTAGAAATCATTTTCTATGTAAAGTGGAAGATGTTCCTGAAACAATTCAAGAAGATTTATAAAATTAACAAACAATTCTTTTGCAAAAGATGAATTTCAACCTGCAACCTAGAGGAGTTTTGGGTTAAAATGCAACCTTGCTATTCACGGCTAGGTATTCATGCTCTGAATATTCTGGTTCCGTTTTCTTTAACTTACCTGAACAAGTCCGGCTTCTCTGCGTTGCTTACTATCAAAGCACGAAACCAACTTGACGTTGAATCTGACATTCGTTGCGCATTATCTACTACTTTACCAGACATTGAACAGCTTGTTGCCCAAAAATAAGGGCAGCCGTCACATTAAATAACTACAACTAAAGTAATTTGCTAATTTCGTTTTTTAATAAATGGGCACATTATGTATATTAAGGGTAAATTTAGTAACCACTTTTGTAAAAGGGTAAATATGTAAAAAAAGGTTAAGAACCACTGGTCTAGAATTAAGACTCTTTGATCGAAATTTGCAGGACAGATCGAAATTTGCAGGATAAAAGTGTTGTGTCGGATCGGTTTCTATAAAAATATAATCAACAAAATTTGTAAAATATCAATTTAGACAAGGGGTCAGCAAGCTTTTTTCCAAAAGAGCTGTAAAGCAAATAACAGTAATTTAGCAAAGGGGAAACATTTATATAGCACTTTTTTTGATGAGACAGTCTCAATCAAGATAAATTTTAACGCATTTGAGATTTTTACGTGAAGACCAAAAAAAGAGCTTTCACTTGTGTATGAAGATAAAAATCTTTTTTAGTGCAAAGTGGAGACCAAAACAAACCACTTGCATCAGGAGTGTTCAAACTTTTTGAGCCCAAATCTATTTTGGTGTATCAAAAATATTTGCGGGCAAAGTAGCCTAAATGAAACGTCGCGACTGATTCTAACCAGGAAAGATTTCTTTGGTCTTCATTAAATTTTTTTAGTACAAATTTTTTTCTAATGTGCTAAAATTTTTGTTTGTCGAGAATGCCTTTTCCACCAAAAAAATACTTTTTTAAAATTTAGCCACTCCTGCCAAAAATTTTTCCGACGCTACTGGTTAAATACGGTTTTTCTCTTTTTATTCATTCGATTTATTATAACGTTATACTTCGTGCACAATACAAGTAAACGTAGAGAGATAACTGCTTCGTCATAGCTGCGCTTTTTCCGTTCAAAGTTGCTGCGCAACAGCACCAGACTTGAACTGATGGAGATTCTGCATTTGTTTGCATAAATGCTGCAATATTTGGAAAGTGTCGTAGGCATTTAGAATTATCTTTGCGTACGATTTAACAACACACAGACTTTTCAACATTTTGTTATTTTGTTCATGTGGCGGAGCAGAAACAAAAAAAAAACTGAACTGAACTGATTCTTTTTTAAGATAAAATATTGTAAGCCCAATTGCTGAAACCCAATTTTAGATGCACTTCTGCACGACACCACGCATTGCAGCATCAAGCATGGAACTAAGTATTGTGATGCAATAAAAGAAACAGTTTTATAAATTACATTGCTAACATGTTACCAAGGAATTAACTAGCAATATACAAACGTGACTAATGTTAAGCGTGCTGTTTTTTCAATATACAATTAGCCCGATCCAAGGAGCGCAAAAAGTTAGGAAAATGCTGGTTTACGACTACATTTTTCCAGTTCTTCTTTTGGATTGTGGTAAATCTTTTAACGAGCATTTATTTCTCAAAAACACTTCCCAAAACTTTAATGTCTTAAAGCAGAGTGGTCCAACTTCTGCACTCTTGCGGGACACTTTCAAAATTATTGGAGTTTGCGGGCCTCAGTCAGCTAAAAACACCTATTTTTGTCCCAAAAATCATAGCGTTCTCCAAAAAAAAAAAAGAAAAAGGTCTTCACTTGGAATCGGTCTCAACCCTAGACTCTGTTCCATCAGCTCGCCATGCTTTGTTATACGCTCGTACAAGGTTGTCGCTGCTTGCGATCGACAAGACTTGTGCAAAACCGTAGTTGGACCACGCTGTCTTAAAGATTCGGTAAAAAATGATGATGATGATGATATTTTATTCATGCTTAGTAAAATTATTAAGCATATGCAATGTACAGTACTATGAAGCATGAAAAGAAGATACAGGCGATTTTGTCTACCCAAAGAAAAAATCTACAGAAGAAATAACTATTTACAAACAGAGTATTGAACGCAAAGTGGCAAATAATTTGGCCCATTCGTCGCTACATAAACTTTACAATCGTGAAAAATAATGCACAAAATCCTTGGATATTTTTTGACTTTTTAAAACTTTTAAATAATTAAAATCAGTTTCTGGGAAAGATAACCCTAATAACTTTATGTACCGAGCAGGACTGGAAAGCCAGCCTAATTTAGGTTTGGCTCCGGCTCCAATGTTTGCTTTAACTCGGCTCCAACTTGAAAGTGCATATATAAACAGAGTGATGCCTTACAAAAAGGGGGGACCGGTGCAAGAAAAGTAAGGGGGGGCCACTATTTAGTGTTCCAAGGCAAAGCAATTTCTAAAAAAGTCACTGTTATAAGGGGAGATGCTTTTAGTGGATTAAAACAAAGTGATCTCTCTAAAAAAAAGTTTTTATTTTAGGGAGCCCATTGTTAACCCTTTGACAGTCTAAGTTAAGTGCCCTGTGTATCACATGTGATGCACGGGACTGTCAAAGGGTTAAGTATTTCAAATTAGTGTGGTCTCTAGAAAAAATTTATCGTTTTAGGAGGGGCCACTTTTTAGTGTCTCAAAACAAAGTTATCTCTAAAAAAATGTTTATTTTAGACATGCCATTGACATCCTGGTGCTACTATGAAAAAATGTAGCAATATCTAGTGTATGGGGGCTGGGCCCCCTAAAATGCACTTTTTGATGCATTTTAGTAGGCTCGGTGCGGCTGCTCCGTTCGCACCCTATTAAAACCATCACTTTATAAACAATAAACATTGGCCAAAAAATAGCAAGATGATATATCGATTGTCAAAAATTTTCAAACTTGCACTTTGCCACAACCCTAAGATTTACTATCCAAGGGTCCAACAAGTCGAGTTTTGCAATATCCAAGGGTACTATATACAGGAAGGCCAAGAAGTTACTCTGGGATTTTGAACTTGAATAAATTCTTTATTTTTGAAGGTACCGTAATGGAATTTTACGAATACGACAAAGACAACGGAGATTTGTTGACAAATAAACAAATTTATTTATGGAAAAATAAAACCTTTTAAATGGTTCGCACAATTATCGGATCCTATTTTTTAATTATCGGGTCTTATTTTTTGAAGGATGAAGACAGATAAAGCTGTCACTGTGACTGGAGTACGCTACCGGACCATGATAGAAGACTTCCTGAGCTCCAAAATTTAAATAGGTCTGAATTATGGTTTCAACAAGATATGGCAACAGCACATAAGGCTAGAGAAACCATGAAGTTGCTAAAGCAATGCTTTGGAGACAAGATTATTTCTCCCTTCGGCAATGTCAACTCGCCTTCACGTTCCCCAGACTTTACTAGCCCTGACTTTTTCTTGTCGAGGCATCTCGAAAAGGTTTACATCAACAAACCTCAAACTCTACAAGAATTGAAAACATAAGCAATTAAGTCAGGGAATTAAATCGTAATCGAGACAATCCGCCATGGATAATGTTTTGAAATGGTATGTTCATAAAGTGAATTCTTCATTGTTTACACACTTGATTAATCATGCGTGATACCTCGTACAAAAATTGGTTTATTGTATTGGCTGAGTATTGGTTCAGTTGTAAAATTAATGTTTCGGATTTAATCAAAGTTTTAAAAAGCTGTGTGCAATCTAAGAAAGGTTCAAGAGGTTATCAACAGGGCACAAATTTGTGAAGCTGAAAATGGAAACCATTTAAAAGATGTTATTTCTCATAAATACATCTGTTTATTTCCACATAAATCTCCATTGTCTGTCATTTTATATTAAAAATTTCATTAAGGTACCTTTAAAGCTAAAAAATTTATTCAAGACGAGTGACCTCTTGGCCACCCTGTATATCATCCTAGACTACGACTCCTAGGATAGGGTTGCCATACCGTCCGGAATTTTATGTTAAATTCTGTGTCCGGAAGGAATTTTAAAATAACACTCAAATGCCCGTTTTTTAGAAAACACCATGATTTTGGGACGAAAATAGAAAAATCTGAGAATCTTAAGACAATTTTATTTTGTTTGCCCCTTCAAAAATTTTTTTAGCTGGACCGCCCTATGTCTGTCCGGAATTCCGCCTATTTAGATATGGCAACCTTACACTAGAATCAATTATATATCTCAATTGTATCATAACCAATCTTCCAAACACATAATTACTGAAGATGTCAATGCTCACTCGCCATTACAATACTCGTCGACCAAAGACCATTGAGAAGAATTGATTGAATAACTCCAATCACGTCATATTAAATTCAAACACTCCAACACGTCTACCACCTAATCAAACACAACAACCTACGCAATTCACCAGATATCACAACTTCAGCAGACTTGCATGATTGCATCAGCTCAAAGACCATCCACTCCCATACATCAGATCATTTACTTTTAGTCACCTCTCTCAGCATGCATCACAAGACGAAAACAACGCCATTTCACTTCACAGAAACAACAACATATTAATAAAAGAAAATTGAGCATCATTTAAACAACATGTAAAAGATCGCACCTCCCATAAGTCTTATCTCCATGAGGCAAACAAACATCTTGTCATGGCAATTTTAAATGCTGACAGACTCTGCATCTTAAAGGAAATCACAACAACACAAATTGCACTCACTTGATCATGCATATCTGCAAACTCGTTCAACACCGTAACCACATTTGCGAACAAAATAGAATAAACCCACAAACCATTATCTTAACAATCACATAAACAAACAAATACATGAATACAAAACAAACACCCGAAAACATCTTGACAAAATTGATCAAACACAATCCGACTCCCTGTGGACTATATCCAACAAACCCAACAAAACTATCCAACAAACAAACCACCTACACAACAGAACAAAAGCATCAGCTTTGGAACTAAAGCAGCCGTCTGACATGAAAAAAGCAAAAGCTTTTAACAAACAATTCACGAACATCACTTACAACACAGACAAAATCAACAGATACATAGACGATAAAATCAAAATTTAAAAAACATGCTACTCAACTTAAACAATTAACTCAAACACAAACACACCCCTTACATTACTTTATGCACATTCAGATCCACGAACTAATTGACTTTCTAATGTAAAAAAATATATAGCTAGGAGCTGGAGCAAGCAAAAATTTTGATGGCTCCGGCTCCTCTAAAACCGCCTGGCTCTATGGCTTCAGGCTCCGGCTCCCCAGCCTGGTAATGAGTGAATAACGAAAAAGGCTATTTGGTGCGTTTTTCTCCTAAATTTTTTCCTTTTATATATAAAAAAAGAGCTATTTAAGAATCTAAATCTATTCACAAACGTCAAACAGTTACTTGATTGTACAAAACGTTGAACGGGATTTTTAGCATAAAAAAAAATCAAAACTTTCTTTTCCGGTTCTGGCTAGATTTCACTCAACATCTATCTCCATTTCCAAGAATAAGAATAACTGTGGCGGGACTAAATGTTACAAAAAATTATTACTACCGCTTTTGCCGAAATTTCTTTGTTTGTAAAAAGCAAAAAAAAGCGATGTCTAAATACTTTATTTTCAAAATTAATGTTCTTGAACAATTGATCAAATTAAAATTTCAACACAACGCCAACCAATTTGCTAGATACTACGCATTAAAATAAATTGAAAATGAACAATCTTAAGAACTTAACTAATGACACAAACATAAGAGTCGCAATGTCACTTGATTAGTTTTAAAATCAGTTCTAGTTAGTTAAAACATGAAAATTAATAAATATTTAGAACAATAAATTTTAAAGAATTGCATACATATCACAGTTCGCATAATCTTTGTGTTACAAGTGTTCAATAAATAACGTAGCTAATAAAAATACTGTAAGATACAAGCCTTTTCTTACTACAAAGCCAAAATTGCAACTGACTAAAAAAATATTTCAGACAATTCGATTCGAATCTAACTTTGATTTTCAGCCAGCTTATTTTTTTCACCTTGGCGGTATCTGGAACAAGCATAATCTATTTAAAAAAAAAGATCGACAATATAATAGTAAACAAGTTACTAACTTGTAAATCCTGGCAACTTGAAAACCTCCAGTCGCACCCAAGCAGATGTTGACTGAGAAGAGCAACCAGTTCTTGGGGATAATCACCAAAGAATAACGGGACCAAATAAATCCAGTGATCATCAGCGAAAGGGACTGGTTCAAACTCAGTTTTTCGGGCGGGCGAAAGTAATCTGATAGTCCTGCAATCACTAAAGCCTAAAAAAACAATACACCGCTAACTTGTAAATAAGACAATTTCGATCGTATCATCATTTAATTGGGACGCAACACTATAACCAACACAATTTTAACCAATTGTGCCACTTTCTAGCACGAAAATATAAATGAACTAAAATCACATATTATACCTGCAAGTTAAAAATATTAAAATTGGTAGATAAAATTTTTTAATACCTATTTTTGGATATATTCAGAAAGCACTTCTCTGTGAATATATCTGAGAAGTTAAATTGATTGTGTTTAAGAACTATAAGCAGCTGTAATAAACTACACTATGATAAATTGGTTGCTTTAAAATCAACAACCACAAAAAAAGTCAGACGGTAGTGATTAATCACTCCATTCAATATTTAAAAAAAATTATATCAAGTTTCTAAATCTGAAGACTGAAACTTTGCACAAATTAATTTTTTTACTTTATCTCTATATTTATCCTTCTGACTCGCAGGAAAGCGACGGAGGCGCCAATATATAGGGTAGGCAATTACCCCGACCTGTTTTCGGAGATACCAAGATATTGCTGGGGAGGCTTGAAATTTAATAGAGATATGACTGTAATTTAGAACTGCTTGCCAAGACCACTAAGCAGGGAAAATTACCGTGAAGTGTCTTTCCCAAGGATACAGCAGAATAGCACAAGTAGGTTTTGAGCCGAGACCATGTTAATCACAATCACGGCGCTCTAACCACTCGACCACACTGCCGACAAAGGTCGCAAAGATAAATTTCTTTTATAAAACTTCTACAATAATATATTATTAGGTTGTCAAGAAAGTTTTTGCGGTATTTCAAATCTTGATTTCAAACTATGTATTTTTAAACAAGTTTTCGTTGTATTTTTGTACTGTATATATCATTTTAAAGAAATTATGTTTTTTTCAGAACGTTGTTTTTTTCAGAAACCAAAAATGGAAAAACAAGTTTGTGCCATTTTTCTTTCTCAGTTAAATTAGGCCGTAAAGCTGCAGAAACTGATCGCGACATAAACCAAGCGTTTGGCATAGGAACCACTACTGAACGAACAGCACAGTGGTGGCTGAAGAAATTTCCTGTTGATGATGAAAGTCTTGAAGATGATGAACGTAGTGGTCGGCCATCGGATGTTGACAACGATCAATTAACAGCCTTAGTCGAAGCCAATACATGCACAACTGCTCGAGAGCTTGCCTCTGAATTAGACGTAACATATACGACGATTTTTTACTTGAGGCAGGGTTACTTGGTGTCACTTTATTTTACTCAATTGATACTTTTCCAACCCATAAAGCTAAAGGAACCATTGATTTATGTATAATTAATAACAGCGCTTCAAAATACATCAGTGATCAAAATAGAAATAACGACTTTTTAAATGACTTGTCAGATCATTATTCAATCAGTTTTAAATTGAATGCACATACCAAGACTAAACCTTCTAAAATTACTATTAAATCCAGAAACCTTACAGTTTTTTGATATAGAGCAATACAAACAACAAATAAAAAAGTCTCTTAGTCATGATGAATTAAAGGTACTCTCTGTTTCTTCTTGTATAGATATCTATAACACAACAATGCAAAACTCTTTAGATATGATAGCTCCAGTAGTGGACAAAACTGTTCAACATAGGCCACTTCAATCATGGTTTAATCTGAAGTTGAGAAATTTGAAAAAGAAAAGGCGTCAAGCTGAAAGAAGATACAAAAAGTTTCCCAATAAATACAATTTACAAGAATATAAGAAACAACAAACGACTTACTACTCAAATATTAGGCAAGTCGGAGTAGATTATTATTCCAGAATCTTACAGAATAGCGAAAAAAACACAAAATTGCTGTATACCATGATTCAAAAAATGTCTGGAGACACCATATAAAGAGTATTGCCATCTGGATATGCTATGAAAACATTAGTTAAAATGTTTTCAAAATATTTTTATGAAAAGGTAACTACTATTCGTTCAACCATAAAAGCAAAATCTTCTGAAATAAATTTTGCCACAAATGTTAACACCAATAAAGATACCCAATTGTATGAAATGTCTGAATTTTCCCCTCTCTCTATTGCAGAACTTGCTAGTATAATCTCCTGCATCAATAATAAAAGCTGTCACTATGATCCTTCTCCTGTAAACTTAATCAAGCAGTGCTCAGACATTACTTTTCCAATATTGCAATTGATTATAAATAAATCTTTCAAAGAAGCAAAAGTGCCACATCAATTAAAGAGAGCAAATGTTAGTCCCATAATTAAAAATAAAGACCTTGATCCTGATAATTTAAAGAATTATCGTCGGCTAAGTAATATACCTTTCGTAGCAAAAGTACTGGAAAAAGCTGTTTTCTATCAAGTAAATGAACATCTTCAAAAACATGGTCTTTACAGTTTAAATCAGTCTAGGTATAGAGAAAACCACTCTTGTGAAACCACTTTGTTGAAAATAGTTGATGACATGCAAAAAGCAATTCATATTGACAATCTCTCAGTAGTTTTAATGTTGGACTTATCAGCAGCATTTGAAACTGTAGATCATGAATATTTACTGTTTAAATTGAAAATTACAGGAAATGCTTTGAAATGGTTTATTTCATATTTAACAAATGGTACATCTGCTGTAGTAATAAATGGTGTTTATAATAGTTATAGGTCTCCAATTTTTGGTGTTCCACAAGGTTCTATCTTGGGACCATTATTATTTATTTTGTACATAAATGAACTTACAAGTCTAGGAGAAGAATTTGGCATAACAATTCATTCTTATGCAGATGATACAACTTTGTATATTGGCTTAAATCCCAAACTAGAATTTTATACTGTTGTGGAAAAGTTGAAAAACTGTTTGCATAAAATCAGTTTATGGATGTCTAAAAATTTTCTAAAGCTTAATGTAAACAAAACACAACTTCTTGTCTGCAGAAAAAAACGATTACTAGACACTTATCAACCAAATATTCTTAATCTAAAAAAACTAACTAAATATAGATACCGATTTATTATCCAAAGCAAAATTGTTAGGTGTAGTATTGGATCAATCTTTATCTCTGGACCATATGATAACTGAGACCTGTAGAATTTGCTATTTTAAACTCACTAAACTCCGTAATTTCTATCTTACAATCATAAAATTATGTTGGTAAAAACTTTTATTATTTCTCGTATTGACTACTGCAATAGCCTTTATGCCTGTTTACCCCATTATTTACTGCATAGATTGGAAAGACTATTAAATGCTTGCATAAGATTTATTTTTAATATTTTGATTTTTAATCATAATCTGCTTTTATATTATTTTAATTCTTACATATTGCCTATTGAATATTGTATTAAGTACAAATTGTGTCTAACAGTACACAAAATACTAAATAATTTATTGCCAAAGTATTTAACAAATCTCGTAATTGTGTATAAGCTTTTGAAGGAAAATCTTAGATCAGGCAAAGATAATTGGATTATTAACACAACGCATCATATTTCAAAAACAATTTCTCATCAAATGTGTTTAATATGGAATTCTTTGCCAAAATCTTTACAATCTTTCAACCAAACAAATGTTTTTAAAAAGGAGTTAAAAACTTATTTCTTTAATTAAGCTTTTAGAGACTTTAAGTAGGCTAATCAAAATTTCACTCGCAATTACTTTACCTAGATGATAGCTTTTTCTTTTCCTTTTAAGTTAGCAAATTACATCCTGTCATTTCATATTATATAAATTTTATTCCTGTTTTGTAAGTCTAACTTGTCTGAATAATTGCTCTTTAACTTTAGTCTTTATATTGAATAAGTGCATTTAAATCTACAGCTAATCTGGGCTTTACTATTTTTTCTTTGTTTTTCTGTTGTTTTTGGTGTTGTAGTTATGATGCTTGTGTTAATCATTTAATCATTTTAATCATAACCATTATCTTGTATTAATCTTTTTTTTTCATGTAGTTTTTGTTGTTGTATTTGTGATGTTTATTATTATGCTCAACTGCTCTGAGACTATATGACCTATTTTAAGTATAGAGCGGTATATAAATACATTGTTATTATTATTATTATCATTAACATATAATGAGATAAATCAAAACTGTGTAAAAAAGTTTAAACTCACCCATTTAAATCCAGGAGCCCAAAAATGAATAGTTTTAAGACCTAAACAAAATAATTAAATTTTAAACTTAATATCATAAAAAAATTTAGTAAAAATATAAAAGATTTAATTTAATCAGTACGAAATTTTTTAAATTTTTACTTTACTTAAATATCTTTATTCATAAGTAAAAATGTATATAACTATCTAGTTACACATTTTTTTGTTAAACAACAACACATGAAAACATACAAGTGCCATGATTGAGATCAACATGGTCTTGATTCAAAAACTACTTGCACCATTCTGTTGCATCCTTGGGAAAGAAACTTAATGGCACTTTCTTTGCTTGGTGGTCATGACAAGCAGTTTTAAATTTCAGTGATATCTCTATAAAACAAAAAAAAAATAAATAAATAAAACACTTCAACCAGACAGCAATATCTTGGCATATCCAACAGCAGGTCAGGATAATTGCTTGATTGACGTACTAGCACCTTCATTGCTTTCCCGTGAGTCAGGAGGATAAATACAGAGATAAAAAATAGATAAATAAAAATCGCCATTTATTCTATAGCACACAACATTAAAGCATTATACTTGTTACAAACACACAATAAAGTTTTTTTTAAACTTTTTTTGGTCAGTGTTCATCAGAAAAAAGCACAATGATGTCAAGTCAGAGTGGTAACCATTAATAAACTTATCAGACCACAAATTATTTTTATTTATTTTGCTATTAATTTTATTTTCCCCAACAATCTGTTAAAAATCTCATTTAAATAACATTCTATTGAATTGCTCCTTGATGAGCTTAGCCAGGCATAACAGACTGTTGGGGTAACTAGAACTAAAATAATAGTCATGAAATTTTGTTGTCAGATAATTTAAATTAATTACAGTATATTCATATACCTTGAGTATGTTTTAATATATATATATATATACATATATATGTAACACATGTACAATTTATTTGTTAATTTGAAAATTTTTAACTTTAAGTCAAGTGATAAAAACTTTTATACAAAAGTAATTGTAAGAAATAATCAATTTCTTGTCTTAAAACAAACAATTTTGTACATTATATTGAATTGGCCTGTTTTGTGCATGAATTACTTTAAAATTATAAATGAAAAACATAGTTAAAAAAACTAAACTAAAATATATGCTTTTAGTTGAATTGCTTAAAAATCTTGATTTTTAGCTCAGAAAAAATACACAAAAAATTATAAAATTTATAAACATACAAAAAAACAAAAAATATCAACTTTTTGTAGATAATGTAAATGAAAAAAGAGTCAAAATTTTTTCAGCTCAAATACAAAATAAAAAACAATTTTAAAATAAAAAACAATACATTTAAACATTTAATTGACAGAAATATTTACAATCTGTTAACTTTTATAAATTAACAATATTAAAAAGTATCAATTGTAATTAGTAGTAATGAAATATAGCCAAGAAAGAAATAATGTTAGTAATTAATATTTATGAAAACATAAGCCTAGCATATAAATTTGGCTTTTTGATACATAACTTTTAAGATTATTTTCAAGAAAAAGTAAGTACTTTTTGTAAGTGAAACTAACTAGAAATTTCCCCTAGTTATGTTTTCTTCTTGAAGAGAGCTATTTTTAAAAGATAAATACCTAAAATACATTTTTAAATTACTTCAATTTTTGATATACTACTTAAACAATATTTTGTTGTTATTTGATACTGTACCTGCAGGATGATTCCAACGTCTTTTAAAATTTTCAGACATACGCAATTGTAGCTTTTGATCAAACTTACTTAAAGCTTGTACAACTTTTGAAGTCATTATATAGAACAAAATAACAGTGATCCTAAAAGAACTTATCTAGTAAAAAACAAAACTTTTAATTAATAGTTTTGAAAAAAAATGTAATAAATTTTTTAAAAATTTAGTCAATTAATTTAAAAACTATATGTTAAATTAATTTCCATGAGTTTTATGTGACATAAAGACTGTTTTAACAATTAAAATCTAAATTGGCCGAAAATTATTGAATTGAGTAACTTTCTCATCTACATTTTTTCAAAGACAATTTAAGAGTTGTAAAAAAATATGGCAAGATGAAGGTTACATGATTCAATTCTTTAATAAACTGGCCATGGTGGTATTCTATCCTACTAACAATGTCAAAGTAATTCATACAGTAATTCTGTCCACATACTCTAGGTATATTTAATAACCCAACAACAAAATTAAATTATTCATAAATGTGCTAAATGGTTAAATTTTCTTGCAAGCTAATTTAATCAAAGCAGTAAGTGCTTGAAAAAACATTGAATTTGAAATAGTCAAAAATAATTGGATCAAGTAACTTTCTCATTGTCACAAAGATTTTGTTTGAGCTAGGTAACCCGAATACCTGCGCTGAAACAAAGCTGTGTCTAAATTTTATTTTATTCCGGCTCAAGAAGTAGTCTTGCTATGAGCCTGAAGCTTTTGTACAGTTGGTCACAGTTGGTCTAAGAAAGCTCGGATTGGTTTCGTTGAAGACTCTTCTTCACAACAAACAGAGACCACTGCCTCTAATAAGAAGGAATGTATTACAAAAATCACGACGACGAAATTCTATTCCACGCTTTGCTAAACTGCAAAACAAAATCAACGCTATAACTTGATTCAATCAACACAAATAATTCTACCTCTGTAGAACACAACTCCAAAACACTGGCGCAAAATAAATTCAACACTCGTCCCAAATTCTACCTCCTCTTCAAGGCAACACTTTTTTGCTTTAAGGCGCGTTTACAGCCGTTTACAGTAGTTTTTTCTTTCAGCGCGATTTCGGTTTGTTTTATTGACGCTCAAATCCACTCATGTTTTCGAGAAAAAATTCTTCTTCAAAGACTATCACATTTTGAAAATGTCTTCAAAATGGCTTAAAGAAAAGTCGAAACTGCATGGTCATATGTGAGCTGCAACAGATCATTGAAAAGGAAAAACAACGAAAAAAGCTTTTGTGAGAGGAGATTATAGGCAATGTACTGAAAACACACTTGCATTGCTCGGTTCTGCTCCTTCTAATTTTTTTATCACAAACCTGACGCTATATGCTCGATGGATGGGCAAAGTGTTATATTGCCAAAAAATGTTCATGTGGTCCGATCAAATGTCTTATGACTGTGAGTTTGTAAAAAAGCTTCATCGAATAAATTTGTTTATTGCTCTTATGTTCCAACATGGCTGAAATGTAATATCGGTATGGATGCTCCAATTAATGACTTAACTTTTCTGCATGACATGCTAAGATACAAGAACGAAGATTCGACTGTAGCTGATACCGCCTTCAACAAACTTTCATCATATCAATGGTATCTGACGCAAGAATCGGTGGCATTCTCCTTTTTTAGCCAGCATCCTTTGCTGACAAATGAAATGAAAGAATCCATGGCATTCCAGCTCCTTTCAATATCACCACCAGATGAATTTCGCAGAGGAATTCTTGTTTTTAAAAGAAACATGTTGTGTTCTAAACTTTGCGACTTTATTGGACCTGAAACTTGGTTTATTTTTGAATGTCTGAGAATGGACAAGGACTGGCTCTACAACAAACCAGAGCAGTGGACTGCGAACGAATCATTCAAAAAAGGTCAAAAATTTGTTGCCAACATTAAAGTTGTTAACGATGCAGCTGAAAGAATTGTTAAACTATATTCAGACAATGCTGCCATTTTAACAGAAAATGAAGAGCAAGGAGCTAGTTTGTTGCAAGTTGTTGAAAAACATCGAAAACAAGTTGGCGACTTTAAAAAATCGACTTTGGCTCTTACAATTCGCAACCACGGCACTTACAAACATTTCCGATAAAAAGCAATACTTCACTAGTAAATCTAATTTTAAAAGTAGCCTATATTTTGAACTAGTGAATTACTGAAGACTAGTTATTTTGTAAAATTTATTGCATGTATCACTCAAAAAGTGGTGTCTATTAAGTTTTCTATGCATTTAGTGTAAAAATGAAGTTTTCATTATGACGTCATCAAGTTTACTCTTAAAATGAAATACATGTACAATTGGTTTTGTTTTTCGATCTGCTCTGAAACTCAAGTTATAATAAATAAATTAAAAATGGCGTCATCAGGGGATTCCCCTTTGAGCAAATTAGGTGTATCATTTTAACCCTCATGAGGGAAAGCAAAGAGATATTTTTTTCTAATTTTTTTTGCATAACAGGTGTTTTTAAGGTTTAATGCACCATATAAGCTCCGAAAACATGCACTTTTTCAACATGACCTAAATTTGAAAACCTCTATTGGCCAGTTACCAAGTAGAAAATGAAACAAAATAATGAATTTATGTTAAGAATTGGTTCTTTCAACAGTTTAATGTAAATGCGGAAGGCTCAAATAATACAAAACCTAATATTAATTATTGTTGAATATAGTTTTATTTGGTAAGGAGTTACTGGTATAATAGTATATATTATATTAAAAGAAAGACATTTCATTACAGTCAAAAATGTACTTTTTATTGTAGGTTTTTCGATTGCAAGGCGAATATAGAATTTTAAAAATTTAAGAGTTTATGCACATATAGTTCAAAACACCCAAACTTTTGTTCTAAGTAGGTTCAGAAGCAAAGCAAACCAATTTGTACTGTGAAAATTGTCATCATACAGTCACATCCACTATTCATTCAAATGATTTGCGGTCTGACTTCTTTGCAAGACATTAAAATCAAAGCAACTATTAAGTAATTATCCAAAATATTGTTTTAACATGGAACATTTATTATTTTAGGTTTTGACATAGTAGCTTAGTATTACTGAATTTTAGAGCTACCTTTTAAAGACTGCCAAGCAGAGTAAAGTATCATGATATCAAAGACATCACTTTGTGAAGATTAATGTTTTCTTCTGATTTTGCTGCTTGAATACTTTCTCATTCAAAAAAATGATGAAAATATAATTGCTTTATTATGTACTGTACTTGTTGCAAAGTTAAAGTTTACTGATTTTAAAGGTAACAACTTTGTATAATTTATGTTTTTTCAGTATACAGATAAGAGAAATTTGCAAAAAAATTTTTGTTGCCTTAAAAGATTTTATAAAGTTACAAACTTTTCAAAACTTTAATCAAAACTCTTGCAGTTGCTCAGAAATCTTGTGAAAAACAAACCATTATATAAAACTTTGAATTTTTGGAAGTATAAATATTGTTTATTTATCAATATGCAGTTTGCTAACTAATAGCTTTATTTATTTTCTGAAATAATTATGGTGGCTTAAAATGGTTTAAAAAAAGCCAAATTTACTGCTTGGTTATTGTGACTGTGACATAGTAATATTTTTAGAAACCATTGAATTGTCAAGAAAAAAAGTGCTCCTTTATGTTGTCAGCTAGTGTGTAGATACAGGGAAAGGAGCATAATTCCTGTTAAAAATTTTTTCAATTTCGATATTTTTTTTTTTTGGCAAATTTACCTTTTTTTTTAATAAAAAAATAATTTTAGCAATAAGAATTTTATTTTTATTTTATCTCTTTATTTATCTTCCTGACCAACAGGAAAGCAACAGAGTCACTAATACATTTAAGCATTTATCCTGACCTGCTTACATAGATGCCAAGATATTGCTGTCTACTTGTAATTTGATAAAGATATGACTGTAATTTAGAACTGACTTGCCAAGACCACCAAACAGTGGAAAGTGTGGTAAAGTATCTTTCCCAAGGACACAACAGAATAATTCAAGTAGGTTTTGAACCGGGACCATGTCGATCACAATTCCAGCACTCTAACCACTCAACCATGCTGCCAACGAATCTTGCTGCAAATGATCTTATGAAGATTTAGACAATAAATAGCTCTTAAAATGTTGAATTGAAAAAAAGTTTATTATGGAGCAGCATGAAAAGAGGTTTAATTTACCAGAAATATTTAAATAAGAAAAAAACTTAACTTTAAGATGTTGATAAACAAAAAAAACAAAAAAAAATTGACTATCACATTGAAACTTCAATAATCAAACACAGAAAACTATTGAGATATCTGCCTACCTCCAGAATATCAAAAATCATAAACAAATGTGAGAAACAAATCAGGCATAATCTCTAAAGGTACGAGGGTCAGTCAATAAGTAATGAGACTTTCTCAATTACTTTGGTGTTCTTGGAGTTATGCAACTGAAATTTTATGTGATGATTATGAATGGAGTTGTCATCTTATTTACAACAAAACTTGTTTATTTTCAGATTACTGTAGGTGTGACGATAAATTGAAATGACTACTAGGCTAGGAAACAGCTCATGCTTGGAACAAAGAGGAGTCATCAGATTTCTGTTGGCAGAGAGTGTAAAATCATGTGAGATTCTGTCTAGAATGCAAAGACAATATGGTCCTTCCTGTATGTCTAGAGCAAACTTCTACAAATGGGTGCAAGCATTCAAAGATGGACGCGAAAGCATTACTGATGATCTGAGAAGTGGAAGACCTGTGGATGTCTCTACCCCAGAAGCAGTACAGGCAGTTGAAGACCTGATCAAATCTGATAGAAGGGTCACTTTAGATGAAATTGCTACAAACTTGGACATCTCCCATGGCACAGTGTACGCAATTGTGCGTGAGAAGCTGTGTTTTTCAAAAGTCAGCTGTCGCTGGGTTCCAAAGATGTTAACGGATGATCACAAAATGCAGCGCCTGATGGCTTCCAGAGCATCACTACGCAGATACAGAAAGGAGGGAGATGTATTTCTATCGAGAATAGTGACAACTGATGAGACCTGGGTCTTTCATTATGAACCTGAATCGAAACGACGATCAATGGAGTGGAAGCATGTTTCTTCCCCAGTGAAGAAAAAATTCAAATCTCAGAAAAGTTTAAGGAAAGTCATGCTCACTGTGTTCTGGGACAGAAATGGGCCGATCACTATCAGTTTCTTGGAAAGGGGCAATACTGTGAACTCAGAGAACTACTATGAGCTGCTAACTCAAGTGAAAAAAGACATTAAGAACAAACGGAGAGGACTTCAATCAAGAGGTGTGATTCTCCTTCAGGATAATGCAAGGCCCCACACAGCAGCAAGAACCCTAGCCAAAATTGAAGATTTAGGCTGGAAACTTCTAACACACCCACCCTACAGCCCAGACCTTGCACCATCTGATTTTCACCTCTTTGGCCCACTCAAAGAGAGTATGAGGGGAATTCACTTCCAGACTGATGAAGAAGTGAAGGCTGCTGTGAGCAACTGGCTAAGGACCCAGTCCACGGAATTCTATGCCAAAGGAATAGACAATCTAATATCAAGATGGAACAAGTGTGTTGCAAAGGAGGGAGACTATGTTGAAAAATAAAAAAGCATTTTTTGATTACCAGTCATTGCAAACTTGAGTTATTAAAAAAGTCTCATTACTTATTGACTGACCCTCGTATATCAAAAAATTGTCCAATTATATCAAGGATAGTTTGCTCCAAACCATCATTTTTATTGATAATTTATTCTTTCTGTAACAGTTTCACACTCATCAAAACAATACAGTTTTTGTGAGAAGTTGTAAGATCGTTACTGATAATGTAAAAAAGATGTTTGGAATGCCAAAATCTGCATTGGTGATGGTTAGAGCAGCTGTTTCTAAAAACAGGAAGTCTTTGCTTCCTTTTATGCCCAAAGGCTTGTTTCCACTACAAGCATGGAATGGAGCATTCTTTGTTTCTTTTACTAATCTTTCTGCACTTAAATCCAACTGAGCAAGCACTATACAAAAAAAAAGATTAATAAAACAAACAAAGAATGCTCCATTCCATGTTCATATTGGAAGTGGGCCCTTTGATATAAGATTAACAAAGAGCTTTATAGAAAACGCATATTTGAAAGTTCGCTGATGCCCTGATGTAATTTTGTGTAGAATGACAAAGTTTGGACTCTCCAACAAAACAGAGCACAAGACACACTGCTTGGGTTAACTGAGAGATGGCTGTTCTTCCTGAATCAATAAAGAAAAATGCCATTTTCTTATCACCTGATCTTAATGTTCTTGATGAATACCTTACGATGCTGTGCATGCTGCCATTATAGACTTTTCCAAAAAGACTATTAAAAATAGTGGGAGCTGGAGGAAAGCATTTTGAATTAAAATGCTTACATATATTTAGTGGTATGGTATGAAGCATTTTTCAAAACGATATTGATAAATACGTACGTTTTTCAGCTAATTTTTATTTTGTAACAGTGTTTATATCTTACAAATTATATACAGACATGTGTACAGATATAGTTTATTTACATGTAAATGTGGATCATATGGCGTGATTGTTACTTTTAATATATTTTTATATCTTGTATCACAGACCCCTGATGCATTCTTGATTAGAATGAAACAGGCTGACAAGGTGTTTTGTTTTTCTCTTTAAAAATATGAAATCTAATATATATCAGAATTTTTTTTTTAATTTGCAGAAAACAAAAGTGTGCTGGAAGAGTTGTGGTTGTGCTGAAGTTTTCACTTGTTGGCTACATTATGTTGCAGAAAAAAGATACCTTAAAAAAATAAAAAGCTTGAACTCTTGCTAAAGTTTGTGTTTTCTAAAGAAAAGGTATGTATATGCAGTTAGTCTGATCTTTTTTATGTAAGTATTTTGTTAGTGAAAATTTGTTTGGTGGTTTTTTGCTACATATGAGCATAATAGCAACAATTTTTAAATTTAAATTGATAATCATAATGATTTGAAAGTTTTAAACAGCAGGTGCTAATTTTTTTACAGGAATGAACCAAGACTTCTATTGTGATCATTTAAAATGCCTTTGCAGGGAAGGAAGAATTACTATAGGTGGAAACTTTTTTATTGCATGGGCAAAGGCAATCTACTCTTTTCCAGATGCCATATTTGCAGATTCATATGATGATGCTAGAAGAAAAGCAAAGAAAGCAGAAAATATTTTAGATGTCAACAAATTTCCAAAATCGAAGTACATATTTTGCTTTTTTTGATAAATTAACAATATATTTACAAAATTAACAATAAATGAATTAACAAAATTATTTATAAAATAAAAAACTGATTTTGATTTTTTAATCAAATTACTATATTTCTAGTGTGTTAATTTGATTAAAGCATCAAATTTACTTTTTTATTTTGTTTTAAATTTACTGCTGTAAATCTAATGTTACTAGTTACTCAATGAGTCTGGTTTTTACAGAAAAAGTGAGAAAGAATAAAAGTTTTTTAATGCAGGAGTAGTGAAGATGCCAAAGTTAACATTGAAAACCAAAAATATTTTAGTGCGTACTTTTTGATTTTTTAATGTTCTTATTGCAAAAGTTGCATTTCATATAAAAAGCAGTTTGCACAACAAGTAAGAATGTCACATCCACATCCACTTTTAGTAGATGATTCCTATGATCCTTCTGCTCAGGAGTTAAGCTGGATGTCTTCAATCACTTTTCCTCTATGGTCTTCTGTTGGCAAATATTATAACAGTGAGTGAGCATTGACATCTGTGATGGTGGTGTTTGGAAGATTTATTATGGTTGTAAATGTTTTGGATGTAATTGAGTCTTCTTTTGTTTGTGATAGCTGGATGGAATGTTTGTGTAGAACATACATGTTTGCCATATGTAATTGCTATGATGTTAAAAGGTGGATTTTGATGATTTGTAATTTAATTGGAAAGGTGTTTTATGTATTTTAATGTAATTTAGGAAGCCTCCTCCTTGTTAGTGAGTGCGATCTGTTCTGATAGGTTTGAAGTAAAGAATGTTTGGGTTTTATGGGATTAATTGAGTTTTGTCTCTTGTACTGTTATGACATCTGCTTGTGTGTTTTTATGAGTAGTTGTATTTTATCTGTTTTAAGTTTCAGGATTTTGAGAAACTTTTTTGGTAATGTTGTGTACTGTGGTTAAAAGTGCTGTGAAGTGTGCAGCACTGTGAAGTGTTCTAGTCCAGGGGTTTTCAACCAGTGGGCCCAGAGCATAAATCATAATGAAATCATTATGATCGAAAAATTGGAAACAAATTCCAAGTGAGAACTTTTTTATGTTTTTGAGACGAAAATCAAGAAATCACAGACAAATTCAAAGTGAAGACTTTTTTTTTAGAGATCATTGGACTTTTGTGACGGAAATTAATATTTGTTGACCAAAGTGAGTCATTAAGTTACCTTTCATTGAAAATTGGGCCATGGTATGAAAAAGGTTAAAAACCACTGTTCTAGTCCTTTGTTGTGATCTGGGAGCATTTTAAATGCATTTAGTGCTTTGTGTAGCTACAAAAATAGATGTTTGATGTTTAGTGATAAGTTTGAGACAAATGCGATAAACCCATTTGTGTGTTTGTGGTACATGGTTTGGCTGTATGTCTCCCCTAAGAAGCAGCAATCTGACCATCCAGTTTGTGAGTAAACTGAAAAATTGACCCTCCCAAGAAGCCAAAAACGGGTCTTTTCTCACTGGATGAAGCAAGAGCTTTACCCAATAGAGATTAAACAGGAAGCAGAAATGGGCCTATTTGTGGTGGTTGGAAATCAAACACCAGTATCCTAACCTAGACCAGGCTGACTCATTTAGGAAAGTACTTTTCGAATAGATACCTCTACCAAGTACCTGAACATGGATCTTTTTGAATCTGCAAGATGCCCTAGGCAGCATAAAAAACGTTCTAGATGAAATATTATAGCTTTGTAGTAACCCTACAGCGAGGCAGTTTTTATATAAGAGATTTTCTTCTCATAGCTGCTTGCTTGCCACAGCTTTTGAGCACAGTCTGCCCAGGCTAGAAGTTGTTATCTTGTGAACTACATTTTGTCTAGTCTCTATCTGCAAACCCCTTTGGCATGGGGTATTCTTAACAGGAGAGATAAAATTTCTGGCCAACACAGCTTTAGTACAGATCACTGAGACACGTAAACTTTCTCACCACAATAAAGTAGTTCGTACAAAAGTTGCTATTATTTTCCACTATATGCCTATTTTTCTTTGGGTACTGTCACAACTGGTTTAACTTTTTTTCTTTTCCATATATAACTTCTTTAAGGTATCACTTTTGTTCTTTTCTGTAGGCCTACTTTTAAGGGTCTAGTGCTTTTTTGCAGTAGGGTTAGGGTTTACTGATTGTAAGTATTCTTTTGCATATATTATGATTTTAATTTGTAACCAAATTGTAGGGAGCGAAAATCATGGACGCCAAAAACGCCACACTCCAAGTTTTAGTTGCTTGCTTTCTTCCAATTTGATTTTTTTATTGTTTAAACAGGTTTCAAGAAAGACAACCAAGGCAATTAATTTTACTACAATTTCACTACAGTGAAGCATTTCAATTCTCGTAAAAAATGCTTTGCTGTTGAAAATTTTAACAACGTACTCAAACACTTTATGATGAAGATTTTTGCGTTACTTTTCTGCTTTTCATATTGTTTTTCTTATTACCAGTGATGGGTATGTCTATGAGCTGCAGCCAGTGTTTCCTCTAAGAAAATTTTGCACTAAGCAAATATTTTTTTTAGTGAGCACAAATATTTTATAGCTGAGTTAGCGAAATCATAAATGAACAACAAACTTTGTGAATGATTATAATTAAAAATCTTATCAAAATAGAAACAATGTAATGTACACATTCAATTCAAATTGCTTCTTGTTTTTGTGCTTTTCCAGTGTTTGTACACTTTGTCCAGGTTTATTGCTAAATCGTGATCACTGTTATCCTCTGTTGTTTCTGATGTTGTAGTCAAGACAGATTTGACCATCATCAGTTGGTCCAGATGATATGGCTCTAGCCTACATCTGTTTTTGGTTTTAATTCTGTTCAATAACCTGAATTTAATTCTGTGTATTCTGTTTATTTTAATTCTGTTCAATAAGCTTCTTTCACAGTCAGCGCTGGAGGCTTGAAAAGAACATATTTGAAGGAGGCAAAGGATAGTAGAAAGCTTTTCGTGCTTAAAGCAGATTCTAGGCAAATCACTTAAGCCAGGGGTCCGCAAATACTTTTTGGCGCGACCCAAAAAAAATTGTCCTAGCTTTACGCGACCCAAAAATCTTGGGATGTCATTTTTTCTGGAACGTTATTTTATTTTAATTGCCAACTTTAAGGCAACTACTAAATACAGCAACTTTTTATAAACTGTAGAAAGTTAGCACAGCCATAAAGAACGAATCATTGCTTTTATTAATCTAATGTGAAGTATGAGCTTTGCGTTTGGAACACAATAAAGAAATTCGCGGTTTGATGTGAGAGACGGCAACCCGAAGATCGTCTTCTACTTCTAATCTTGACCTGTATTTGTTTTTGATGTAAGATAGAGCGGAAAATGTCATTTCACATAAGTAGGTGGTTCCGAAAGGCAAAAGAACAATCATTGCAGCCTCTGATAACCCTGGATATTCTTTTTCAACTGAAATCCAAAATTCAGTCAAGCTCCTCTTATTATCAAAAGCTATCTTTAAACTGCGGTCACTTGCCAAATCATCCAAAGCTTCAATCAATTCTGTTGAGAGATGGCATGTACTAGGTACAGTGAAGAGTGATAATATCCAATCGTATCTTTCTGGATTGGTGTTTTTGGAAAAATATTTATCAAACCATTGAGTAAGATCTTGAAGATGGTTAAGGATGGATTGTTTCACAATGTTTTGATTTAACTCGTTTTCTTCGAGAAAATCATTCAGGTCAGAAAACATATCCATTTTTCCGCTTTCAAGTAGGTCAGCCCAATGTTTAAGCTTCTTTTTGAAGGCTTCGATCTTGCTATTCGCTGTTAGGATGTTCATTGATTCACCTTGCAATGACAAATTCAAGCTATTTAGCTTCTCGAAAATGCAAGATAAGTACAGCAGTTTTACAATCCAGTCAGGTTCAGTAAGATTGGCGGCAAGTTCATGTTTTCTATCCATGAGAAACAAGTATACCTCGTCCCGCAGCTCGAACAAACGGGTAAGAACCTTTCCCCTCGATAACCACCTCACTTCTGAATGAAGAAGAAGACTTTTGTGGAGCGAACCCATTTCATCGCGGAGAATGGTAAATAGCCGTGTTTGAAGAGGTCTCGATTTAATAAAGTTAACAATTTTAATCGCTGCATTAAAAACACTTTTTAAATCTGGGTCAAGTGTTTTGCAGGCAAGATTTTCTCTGTGAATAATACAATGGGTAAAGTTGATTTGAGGCGCAACTTGTAATACTCTTGCCAAAAAGCCTTTATGCTTTCCTGCCATAGCTCCAGCTCCATCAGTACAAATGCTAATACACTGCTCCCAAGATATTCCATCATTCTTTAGTCTCTTGTCCACTGCAGAGAAAATGTCCTCACCTGTGCATGTTCCTATCAGCGACACGCACATTAGTAAGTCTTCTTCAGGCTTCCCATTGGCTATATATCTAACGAATACGAGTAGTTGCGCTAAGCCGGAGACGTCCGTGGATTCATCTATTTGCAAAGAAAATTTCCCTCTTTTCACTGCATCATTCAATTGGCACTTAATATCTTGACCCATTTCGCTTATACGTCGGCGAATGGTGTCAGCAGACAACGGGATTTCTTTTACTTCGTCAGCTATCTTGTCTCCGTGCATAATTTGACTGATTGTAACAGCAGCTGGTTTGATGAGGGTTTCTCCGATTGAGTGTGGTTTTTTATCTTTCGCGATTAAATATGCCACTTCATAGGATGCCTTTTGACATTTCTCTGAGTGTGAGAGGAACACTTGCATGGTTTTCTTTTCACTTAACAATTCTTTTTCTAATCGGCGAAAAAAAGGTATTGGTTTGTCAACGAGTTTCGGATGCTTTGCTTTAATATGCCGTTGCAATTTCCCTCCTTTCAGACTCTCGTTTGAAAGGACCTCGGAGCAAACAACGCATTGAGGGCGAGGTTCATCATTTATAAGTATGCAAGTGAAACCAAGTTTTATAAAATCTTCGCTGTACTTTCGTCTGTAAAGCTGGTTACGACGTTGTTCCGGTATTTCTTTTCGACGAGGCTGAGGATCTGGCTCATTTGCTTTTTGTTGATCCTCACTACTTGAAGACGCAAATATTTTTGTCGGCACATCTACCGTGCTGCTCTCGTCTAACTTTTCTGCTGATTCGCTCGCTGTTCGCTTTTTTGAAGAATTCGTTATTAACCAATTTCTCAACATTTTGTTGCAACAAAAACAGCTTTGTACTAAATAATACTGGAGATAAAATTTAGTAAATTAAAGTTTTATATTCAAATCCAAAAAATATTGATCAAGTTCAAGTCGGAGATCGACAAAATGTTACGTATACCAAATATTTTAAGAATACTGTATAAGAATTTTATGGGAGGCTTATCACCATAAACTAGGGATGTTGCTACCATACCAATAATTGCTGTAGCGCTTGCGGTAGTCAATGCACTAAAACGAAACAGGAAAAATCGATATACATGTAGCTACCTCAACGTTTATGTTTCAGCTCAAAGAACTTAAATTACGTATTTTTAGCTATTTTTTACGCCACAATTAGCAAAATTGAACTAACTAACACTAGCCAGCCTAACTAATAAGCTATTAACCTGTTAAGCGTCATCAACGGCATAAGTCATTTTCAGACTAAAATGTCTTGCATTGAACTGCCAGCCACGAGAAAACTCGTTGCTCGCTCACAGAGACAAAAAGAAAAAAGGAAAACTGTCTGGTAGTAGTATGACCGAAGTTCGCGGGAAAACAATGCGTGTTTCCATGGCAACGGCAGCAGCACATGTTGCTGAATGACAGTTTTGTTCATGATAGTTTAGCCAGCGCTGAAAGTAGGGGGTGCGGCACCCCTGAAATTGTTGTTGGGGGCGGCCCTCAAAATGACCCAACTCTCCTAAATTTAAAGTAGAATACCTATTTGTAGGCTGTACGTTTAAAACTTTCGCGACCCAAGCTCGAAGGCGTTGCGACCCAAATTTGGGTCGCGACCCACTATTTGCGGACCGCTGACTTAAGCCATTGCGACCTGCTTTAAACCTTTCCTTTGCCAAAAACTTGAAATCATTATAAGCATTTAGAGTATCGCTTTCACGTCCAGGGCCATAGCAGTGAAAGAAGTAGCTGAACTGTTTTAAGAGTTGTTGTAACTCGTTTAAGCCAAAATTGAAATTGGCTTGTTTTATGCAGCTGTAGTCAAATATACAGCAATTACAGAGTCTGTTGTCTTCCAGAAATCGGTCTTTCAGATGAGTACAGAGTCTTTCAATAAACCTGACTACTGGAGCCATTTTGTCCATAATTAATGCTGATTCATTATTCAAATTTTGAACAGTTGCACTCCAGTGTTTCTGTTCACTCGAGTACTGCGCCTGGAGCATGGCAATCTTGCTGCAAGCGACTGCTTGTGCTTCCATAGGAGTGATATTGCTCTTTTGAAATGCCCTTGATAAGTTCTGTTAGGATATTATTTAGGACAAACAATGCAGCTTTAATTTGCATTGATTCCAGTTTGGCAACGCAAAAAACTACCACTGGATCACGTGTTTCTTGTTCTTTACAATAATCAAGAAGTACATCATAGTTTCGTACTAGCGCTTGTATAGCAAAATGACGAGACAGCCACCTCACATCATGTATGGCTTTGAAAGTGATTAGGTTGTGATCAGATGCCTGAGCAATAGCCTGCAATCCTTGCTTCTTAACTGAGGATCTGCTAAGCATAATATAAACGGTTCTTACTAATGTTTCAATGTCTTGCATAAGAGATACTTTTGACCACGCATCGTCGATTTCCAGGTCTTCTCGGTGAGCTGCGCAGTGCTGTTCAATTATATGCGTTACAAAATTCTTCAATAATTTTGCTACGCCATTTCGTTTACCAAGCATGACAGCAGCGCCATCATTTGTAAACATAACCATTTTTTGAATATCAAGATTATTAGTAGTGTAAAATATCTTGATTTCTTCAAGAATAGAATGACTGTCACAGCGAGCAAGAGATATAATCCCTGCAAAAACTGTCTTAGTCATTAAGCGGCAATCATTTGCAGTACAGTACTTTATGCACGATATCAGCATTTTGGTTGATGAAATATCATTGCTTTCATCAATAATTAGGGTATGGCATGTTGCTTGTCTTATGCTTTGCATGACTTCTTCAAAGTCGATGCTTTTCAAAAATTCAAAGCCGTAATTCTTGCTCTGCCATGAACGTGGCAATTTAGTGTACTTTGACATACAGTATGGTCATTTATCACTTGGCAGGACAATATTAACGAATTCAGCTTAACACTAAGTAGAACGCTATCTATGAGAGTCTTTACTTCTCTTGACGGAGTTTTCAAAGCTTTGCTCTCTTTCAGTTGGCATTGCAGTGAAATACCTCGAACTACCTCCTCTTGCTTAAAGATTTCGCTTCTGAGTCAATGTACTTAGTGCTTCACTGTGATGTTTATGATTTAAGTGGCGTTTTAGGTAGTCCACCTTCCATTCACTCCATGATTTGCCTTTTCCAAAATCACTATCAGGTGCAGCAGCTTCATTACAAACTCTGCAGATTATCACATTCCTTGACGCGGAATAGTTATAGAAATTGGATAGTTTAGCAGTTTGTTTTTTTACTTTGTGTATACCGGTAGCATCAGCGCGAATTATTATATCACACTCCACTGCTGTATTAAGCCATTCCACTCTAAATTCCGCTTTTTTTTTAGCTTTGTTTCCTTCACTGGACATTTTACTTGCACATCTTATAAAACCTTTATTGTATTACTAGTAGTTATAAAAACTTCTGTAAAACATTAGAGCATTTACAAATCATTTTCAAACTAAAATTTGTTGAAGCGTAATCATAAGTAATCATCACAAATCACTTTAGGGAACACTGGCTGCAGCTTCATTGCTTGTTATACTATCTGTTTTTTCTAATTTAATATACCGCCATCACGTCAAAATGTCATGCTTAGAATTTTTATTTAATAATGTTGGCTATCAGTATATGTTTGCTGGTTATCAATTTATAGTAATGGCTATCATTTATTTTATTGAATTTGACGAAATAAGTGGAAATGAATTAAGCAGGAATACACCCACGCAAAAACCAAATCCTAAATTTTTCAGCTTAAAACTGTTTTTTTGGTACTAAAATGTTGTTTAGCGATCCAATTATGAGAAAACACAAAAAAATTTTTTGAGAAAGCTTTAATGTTCTAGAAAATTGCCATCTAGTGGTGAAACACATGCACTTTTCAAACATAAATATCTCGACAACATCTTATTGGATTTCAATCAAATTTTCAAGCAGTGTTTCTAAGCATCTAAATAAAAGATCTGAGGAAAAATATTTAAACATTTTAACTTTTTTATAAAAATTTTTATGTTTTTGTTATTTTTTCGAAATTTTTACCACCCCAACATCAAAAAATCCATGGGCAGCAAGTTACAATTAAAATTAAAAAAACCTTGCCTATGAACTCTGTATGATTGTATCAGCTATCGGTGTTAAAAATTTAAAGGAGATTGATGAAAAAATGGCTGAGATATTTATGTTTGAAAACTGATAAAACCCAAAAAGTTTCATTTTGATAGCAAAATGCTGAAAAAGCATTTTTTTGGATTTTATTGAGTTTTTTCAAGAACAAGTTGTAGAAATGTTTGTCTAAAATGCTCCTTTAGCATATATGTCTCCTTTTTTTGCTTGTTGTTTATCTTAAAAATCTTTTTTGACTGCTCAGAGAGTTTTTCTTTGTTTGGCATCAATGGAGCTTCTTTGGTTTAACTTGATTATGTGCTTTGCATCCTGTTTTTTGCAAATAGCGAAGCAGAAATGACCAGGATTAATTCCAAATTGATGCATTATCCTAATAAAAGCCACGTTACCATTACTAAATTGGGCCACTGCTGCATACACACCTTGTTGTACAGTTTTGTACCTGGCCCACACCTCTTTAGGGCAATGAGACCATATAACTTTATTGAGACATTTGTTTGGGTTTTGAGTTTTGCCATGAAGACATTTTGCCAAAAGATCAGCATTACTTAGTTCCTCAAACAGTGGCTCTAGAGCAGGGTTTCCCAAACTTTCTGTTCATGGGTACCCTTTGGAAAATTATAGATTTGCTGGTGTACCCCCAAAATTTTCTTATATTTTTAGCTGCAAAGCTCAACTTGTCTAACGCACAACTTATTTTCTATAGCTAGGTAACCCATTACATTCCCTCTATATTTGCTAAATCTTTAAAATTGATTATTTTAGTTTGAAACGAAAAAGCTGCGTGATTAGTACTAATCAAAGCACACAAAGTTATTCATAACAATGTAATCTAAGCTTAAACAAACACTACAATCAAACTAACAATATATCGGCTGAATAAGCCCAGCAGTCCTAGCTAATGTGATGGATGAACCTGCTTTTTAGCAACAAACTCATTAATACGCGGTGAAACATTAGCAACAATACAACGAAGATCATGTTCAGGTGTTTTGTGTTGTGATTGGTAATTTGATTTGATTCCAAGCATCACTGAAAATGTCGATTCACACAACCATGTTGATGGAAACAACAACAATGCTTGAATAGCAGGTTCCACAATCCTTTTGTACTACTTGCACATCGTAAACCAAAAATCTCACAAATTTTTCTCAGAGTACACATCACGTGCAAACCCATCATGTTGAAGTTCAATCAGTTCCTCTTGCATACCTGTCCCAGCCTGCAGTGTCTGAGCGTTCGCGGTGAAAGAATTCCTAAGATATGCAACTTCGTCTTCACCAAGACTTGGAAAATAGCCGTCAATTTCCTTTTCTAACTTCATGAGATGTTCAGTGACCAATTCCGAGAACCTTGTGGTCTCAATTTGGGTATTTTGTCACAGAAATTCTGTTACTGTACTAAACATGGAAAAGGTGCCAGAGCAAATATTTCCCCTCCACAACCGAAGTTTGGCCAGAAATGCTTTGACTTTAGCTATGAATTCACACACTGTTAGGTTTTTTCCTTCGAGAATCTTGTTTAGCATATTCTGAGCATCAAAAATATCAACAAGGTAGACAAGGATCAAAATAAAAAAATCATCCCTCAAGGAAGTGACAAGAGTTTCACATTTGTTGGATTGTTGGAAAAATCCCAGCAATTCTTTACGAAGCTCATATACACGTTTAGTAACATTTCCTCTGGAGAGCCAACGCACATTACTGTGAAATAGAAGTACACTGTGATCAGCACCTAAATCTTCACAGAGAATTTTAAACAACCGGCTGTTTAGCGCACTCCCTTTTACATTGTTGACCATCTTAATCACCAGTGATAAAACGTCAAAGAATCCAGCAGGAAGGACTTTGCATGACAATGCAAACTGGTGGATCATGCAGTGCAAAAATTTCACATGAGGAGCTACTTCTATGACACGAGCTCTAAAACCAGACTTTCGTCCTAACATAACTGGGGCCCCATCCATTGTGCAGCCCCTTAGATTTTCCCATTTTAAACCATGTTGCTTGAAAAAAGAATTCACCATTTGAAAAATATCATATCCTTTAGTTGTTGCTTCTAATGCCGCATTCATCAAGAACTCTTCTTTAACGCCTTCTTTTCCTACATATTGAACAAAAATTAGTAGCTGAGCACAGTTTGTTACATCTGTAGACTCGTCAAGTTGAATTGCGAATCCACTTTCCGATCTACAAATATCACTAATCACTTGCTGCAAAATATCCACTGACATTTCCTCAATTCTTCGTTGGACTGTATTATTAGACAGGGAGATAGAGTTAAGTTTTTTCACTGATTCATCTCCAAAGACACAACATACCATTACTTTTGCAGCAGGTAGAACCAAATTTCCCCAATGGTATGTGCTTTTTTTTGCTTGGCGATCATGAGAGAAACTTCATAAAATGCCTTTAATGAAGCATTGGTTTGTTGGAAAAACATGCCACGTTTATCCAAGCATTGTTTCTTAAACACTGATTCTCTATGCTTGAAAAAGTCAAGTTCTTTGTCTTTGAATTCCGGATGAGCTCTCTCCAAATGCTGAGTGAGAAGGCTTGGTTTCATCGAATCATTTCCCAATGATTTTTGACAAAGTACACATACTGGTATATCCAAACCATTGTTTATCGTAAATGTAAACTCGAACTTTAAGTAGGTTTCTGAATATTTTCTTTTTTTGAGACTCATTGCATAGCTTTTTAGAAAGTCCGAAAATAGACAAAAATTTTAAGTAAAACTATAGAAGTTTTTGAACTCAGCAGCGCGATGAGCTAATTGTTAAGCGAATTTACATTGCACAGTGAACCTAAAAGCAAATGAAGACCTGAATTAAAGAACTACATAAATCACAAAATAAAGTTTTTGAAAAAAAAAAAGAAATTGAAGTTTTGAAAAACATTGCAAACTTACTTCAATCTCATGTTAAATCTTTTCAGTCTTATCCTAAGGTAGGCTTAGGCTACACCTGAAACTCATGTAGTCTTCAAGTTTTTTTCCAGTTCGCTCCTTAGGCTTTCTTTTCATTTTTTTGCAATTATTATCAGTACAGTAGTCCCCCCTTATTAAGCCCACGGTTAATAAGCTCACCCACTTAACAAGCCCAAAACTGTTCGGTTCAGAATTACTACTGTCGCGTATTCAATTCGAATAGTTTAAAGCAGTGGATCGAACAAATCTTCAACCTTGCTACGACGATTAATCTTGGCAAATAATAGTGATAGCAGGCTATTTCATTTCTGTTACGTTAACTTAGCAAATTCAACCGCTGCCTAAACTCACAGACAGATAGATAAAATAACTTTATTGCTAAGCAATGAAGAAAACTCCAACTTCTATCAAGCGGCAATTACAACTAATCACTAATTCACAATTACAACTTTACACTGAATCACAAATCTCGAATTTCGAATATACATTCTCAAATGAATAACTTCAAAAATTATCGCCTTTTATACAATTCTCATAACATTCTAGAACTTTTTTTCTTATACAAGTAAAAACGAGAGAGAGCTAGAAAATTCTAAATTAAACGAGGAACAATGAGAATTTACTAGAAAAATAACAAGATAAAATAATTAACATTATTACGTCACAAGCAAATGAATGTACCAATCAAAATTCCGAATATTTCTTATGTTGACTTAGCATTAATATAAAACCATGCGATACAAATGATTCTCAGAGTATTATGCGTTTCAAAAAAGGCCTTATTCGTGACAACTACATTTATTCCTGTAATAAAAAAATCGCCCTATAAACCCAAAACGTCGCTTAATAACCCACACTTTTTGTCTTGCATTTGACGGTTTCACACTTCGTTACGCTGTTATTTGATTTTGTTTTCAAAATGGCGAAGAGACGTAAATGTTGTTTAAAATAAGCGGGGTCGACTGTATTTGCTTTTTAGTCTTTGTAACTACGGTTCTTGTAGCAATCAATCAGCTGTTTTGTCTTGCGTGCCGTCATTGGACAAAATAAGTCATGTGAATTGCGAAAGTGGACTTGCTAGTTACTGTAGTTGTAGTTAAAGTTTTTACTGGGGTGAAAATCTGACTTCCTCAAGAGTTCTTAAACTCAGGTCTTCAGATTATTAACATCAGGTGATAAAAAATATTTTAATGCAGATTACAAGTTATGGAAAGAATATTCTTATACTTAATCTAATGTACCCCTTGAAAAGTTGAAATGTACCCCAGTTTGGGAACCCCTGCTCTAGCAACTCGACTACAGCACCAGGTAATCCATGTTTATGCTTGTAATTTTCTGGATCCCTTTGCCAGCCACACCATGAATCTTTACCGACTGGACATAGTGTATAAGTCAGGTTTTTGTCAGTGCTGGCAACATGGTAGAATGCCGCTAGCACAGCATTAACCATGTCAGCCAGTGAATGCGTATTATTCTGGATAGCCATGCCATAATAATTTTGGAGAGTGTTAATTATTTTCTGAGTTCGCCTGTTTTTTCCAGTTAGTGGTTTTCCATCGGACAGTTTTTTTTTTCCTTTATATTGGTTGCACATTTTTTGCAATCTGGTGCACTCGTTTCTGAATGTGCCCAATGCATTCACTTTTTGTGATTAATTTGTCTCCATAGGGCTTGTTTGACTTAACTTGAAGAAGTGAACGATCACTGTTGCCAAGATACTCAGTCTACCTTAAGTTACGCTCAATTTCAGATCTTGCGAAAATTTTTACTGCGCCTTTTGGTTCCATCGAACCCGCACTGCCGTCGTGGTTCAAACTGCAAACATGCGTAGATTTCCAGGCTGAATACTGAGAAGTGACTTGCTGTTCCAGACTCCATTGACCACACCCTTTGCAGTAATTACTTAATACCTCCACATCTAAGACTTTTCCAGTGGCAACCTTAATTGCGCTAAGGACCCCATTGTGACTGCTGTGCCCACGCCGTTGCCAAGAACCATCTACTGATACCATAGTGTTATGGTCACCATCTTGTTTTTCAATGACCTCACAAGCAGCTTGCTTCATACTTTCCTCTGTTACTGTTTTCGACACAGACAAATATTTGTTGAAGAGTGACTCATATGAATTCTGAGTCATGGGAGGAGGAGAGTTTAAGCACTTTGAAAAGGTTTGCAAAGCACCCAAACCTAAGCCCAGTTCTCTAGAAAATGCCAGCATTCTTGCATTTACTACATAAGGGGTTTTGCCTGGAATTAGACAGAAATACGTATCCTCTTCCATTCTCAAAACAAATTGAAGTTTGGAGGTGGTCAGCACAAAATTCACAATTAATATTTAACTTAAAAATGAACATAACAATTTAGAGTTTATCAAGACAAAAGCATCTCCATCAACAAATTCCGGACTAAAATAAGCATCTAAATTGCGGGAAATTTTCTTTTCGGACGAAGAAGCAGAAGCATCTGTATCATGGGTGGTTGTCTCTACTTCATCAAGTTATAGGTCTACATCTAATTCAGCTTGTTGTGTACTTGTGCTGGGTTCATCTAAGTCTTCAGCTACACTGGTTGACTGAGCAATCTGAACCAGCTTTTGTTGCTTTACTACTCCACACATTTGATACTTCTTTCGTCGTTTCTTATTTTTCTGGTAATGCTTCAGTTAAACGGCGTAAAATCTTTAAAAAATATTTTGCTTCAGTTAAGCGGCGTAAAATATTTAAAGTTAAAAACGCTTTAAATAGGCGGTATGAACGAAGATGGTACGTCAGTCGTGGTGGAAATCGATGAGACAAAGTTTTTTCATCGCAAATATCACCGAGGTCAGTGGCGCCCTGGTCACTGGGTTTTTGGTGGTATCGAGCGTGGTTCGGGAAAGTGTTTCTTAGTGGAGGTGCCGGATCGTCGAGCAGTGACTTTGAAAGAGGCAATTGTGCAGTATATTCTGCCTGGAACCCATATTATTTCCGATGGTTGGGCGGCTTACGCTCAAATCGAAAACATCAACCATGGAATTTACAGACATGATGTCATCGTCCATCATGAGCATTTTGTGGATCCTAATGATGACGCCATCCACACCCAGAACGTTGAAAACCTTTGGATGCGCGTTAAGCGTAAACTGCGTAGACAGTTTGGGACATCCGAGACGTTGTTCACGTCGCACCTTCATGAATTTGTATGGCGTGAACGACATAAGAACAGTGCAGCGTTTTCTGCATTTATTTGTAGTCTGACACGCCAACACACTTTTTGAACTGTCTTTTCTTACAATAAATGCTGGTGTTATTTAAATATCTTAGTCTTTTTTTTTTTACGCCGTTCAGAAACTGAAGTCAATTTTACGCCGTTTAACTGAAGGATTACCATTTTTCTTATCTCACATTGCTGCAGTTTGGTGTGTTTACTAGTCAGCTGTATTAGTTACTCTTAGGTTCTTTAAGTCTATATACGTAAATACAAACAAATTTAGACCTAAAAATGCTTTTATATTAGCCGTAGCAACTGCAGAAATGCCTAACATGCTACAGTAGTCCCGTTGCTAAGGAGGTACCCTTTTTAAAACCGCGTTTTCTCCAACAAAAAGGCCAAATTCAAACCCAAAAACCAGCCAGAAATTTTCTCAAAGGAACAAACCTTCTTGAAATCACTATAGCAAAAAATTGACAAAATTAAATATTTTTGAGCTTTTGCAGGGGTGTCCTACCTCAAGGTGGCAATTTGTTCCTACCTCTTGTACAGTTCATTAAAAGTCGCTGCTTCGTTATTGGAATTTTATATCACTGTAAGGAAAATATCGTTAATTTGCAAAATTGCTGAAAAAAATTATGGCAGTTTTAAGAAAGTTTTGTAAAACGTTTTTATTATAGGAATTAAGCATTGAAAAATGTTGACAAACAACGTAAAAGTACATATGTGTACATTAAAATTTGCGGTGCCATCAACAAATTCAACCATAGGCCGCCATTGACTGGTGCGTTGTAGGCTACATTTATTCTTTTTTGTCTTAATTCTTAGAATTCGGAATGTATTCGTTTGCTTTTATTGCGCATTACTATATAGTTTAGTTTTACTGCTTTGTTTCATTTGATTTTACTGTTTTACAATTTTTAAAAAAATGTTTTTACCTTTGTATAATTTTTTGAATTTATTCTAGGTTTTTGTTGACTACATTAGTACATTACGACTTCTTTCAAAACAGTGAAGAATAAAATAGCAAAAACCTTTAAATACCTTAAAAAATTTTGCCATCAAAAATTTGTTTATTGCATCAGTCAACTTTTTTCGAATTGGCTACGAATCAAATATCACTTGGCATTTTATTTGGTAATATCAACCAAGGTGGTAAATTTGACGTAAAAAAAATTTCTCCCTTAATAACTGTGTTTTTCATTTTCAACATGCTGCACGTAAGATTTTAAAATTTGATAGATATTTCTATATAGTGTTTTTTAATAAATTTTGGAAGTATGTTTACGTAACAAAGAAATATTTCTTTATTTTTCTGTCCATGGCACCGCCAAAATACATGCATTCACTAAACAATACTCTATCCTTTAAAAAAACCGTACTGTATATTTTATGGTAAAGTTTATAAACTTATGGCAAAGTACAGGTTAGATCTGCTGCATGAAAACTGAGTATAGCCTCGTATTCCAATCTCGCCCAGGTGATGGCTTAACATCGTTAGGTTTTTTTATATTTCAGCAGGAAAAGTGAAATCGTCGTTGTATCCCCTTCTTTTGTAGTTTTCGCACAAAAACAGTGCATCCATTGATCACATCCCATGCAAGCAATCCAATCGTAATGTTCAGCTTTGTTACAAAGCAGCACTTTTTTTTTTCTTTCACTTTTTAAGCAATTTTCGGCCAATGTTTTGAATGTTTCTTGTCGAAAATTGGAAATACGATTAGTTAATATTGATGTGATTATTATTACCGATTCAATTGCTTGCGGTAAACTTGCTTTTGTATCGAATGTACAAACGGACCTCATTTGGCAGCGTGCAAGCGCGAGAACCAGTTGTTTCGTTTAATTGCCTTTGTTGTATGCTATGTTTTAAATTTGCTAAACTTTTGAATAAAGACCTGTCATACAACAGACGGGCAAGGTTGTGCTTTGTAGCAAGCATTTTGGCATAGATACATACAAACACTCCACAACTTGAAAAATCTTGTTGCATAATTCTACACGGTGCTTCAATCCTAGTTATAGAACTTTTAAAGGTCTGAGATAATAAGCAATTTGTAAAACGTTTTGCTATTTTAACAAAAAAACTAACACGGTTGCTCAAGCGGATCTAGGCACAGCAAAGTGCTTCGCAACAAGTCTACAAGCAAAATCCAGTGCAAGCCAGAAGGATTCCACGGCACGAAAATAAATTTTTTGTCTTGTAAGTCCATGTTTTCCCAGATTTTTTTACGGAACCACCTTTTTTTCAGAACCAAAGCATTCATTGAGGATACATACAAACATTTGGTACTTTCTTTACAAATTCACCATAGATAGCTATTTGAAATTTCATCGTAAAGCCACAACCTTTAACAACATCAAGTCGGTTTCAGGCAGCACAGGTTTCAAAGACTTTAACTGCAGTAGAGACACGGCATGCGGTCCATTTTTTAATAAATGCTTGTCAAGATGGGATGACCTTACAAAATGTATGGAAGGCGTAAATTGGAAATCGCTTTTCTTATAAACCCCAAGGTTTTCTAAGGAGTCTGCCATAACGATTGTCTCGCTTTTTTTATTCTCGTAGTTTTTGTCAGCTGCGCGTCTACTGATTTTGGAACCTTTGACGCGGTACAACGGCTTCATCTTGTTATCTGCTTCTCCAACTCGCAAAGCAAAAGGGTTGGGCTTAGAATATTTACGAGGCAATTCATCACATACATACATGTACGTAAGATGGCTTGCGTTTAATCTTTAGCGACCTTTTTATATTATTCCAGGATGCCCAGCATGATGGTTAAACGATTTTGGGTTAACTCGGCGCTAATTAATAGATCTTTTGAGGTAACGTCAAAAAAAAACATTACAAGTTTCATTCAGTAAAGTGCCAATTTCATCTATTACTTTTTTTAAATTAGTGTTGCCTTGTACCTCAAATTCTGTGTGACAAGATTTCTCGTTTAATACAGAAGCTTCCGAATTACTGTTAACAAAACTTCGTTTTACATTTTCCACAAAATTTGCCGATTTATCTTTGCCAATCGCGTCTTCATCTACTGTAAATTCAAAACACTGAATCATGATACCATAATGGCAAATGCTCGCACGAGATATCAGCATACTTTTCAAAGATAGCAAGCATGTATTTACGAGGCAGGAAATTAATCGCAAAATCTGGACAAGAACATTTGAGAAAACCTCGAGAGTTTTTTCACCGCAAAAAAATCTTCCTTTCTAGAGATTGCTGTTTTGTCAATTTCAGATGCTGAGCGCAGCCTTTTTATGCGGTTTTTCACCAACTTTTTTGGTCGAAAGATATTTTGGAACGTCTATGTTGTATTGTTTGTAGTCGCTTGAAGTCATGATGTTGTGTTACTTGTAGCTAAATAAAAGGTTTCATAAACGTCATGATTATACGCCTACGTGTAAGCACCAATGCACACCTGCGCCAAGACTCTGGAAAAAATTCTTTGTGGAGAACCGGTAGCAAACCTGACAACGAAAGCGAAGATGGCACTGCTTTAAAATACGGTTTTGACGTTCAACACCATTATTTGTTCGTATAAGTACGCGCAGCTTGTCGACCCGGTACAGCCACAGCCATTGCTAAAAAAAATATTTGATCATTGATTGCAAAACCAAAAAGTGTAACAAACAATGGATCTTGGTATTGTAAACATTCAATCGCTTTACCTCTTTTTTGCTGAGCCAAAAGTTCTTTTTGAAATTATTGGTTATAGCAGTGGCGTGCGGTGACCTCTGAGGCTAGTCATGCAATTGGCATGCCAAAACCAGGTTATAAAATTGGGTATATTCAAGACCAATTTTCATCCTAGATTCAAGGTGATCTCTAAAAGCAAAAGGTCGTCACTTTAAGTCATTCCAAATCAAAAGAAAGATCATCGCTTAAAATCGTTCCGGGTAATGCACTTTTCGCCGTGAAAATGCAGTGATCTCTAAAAAAAATTATTGCTTAAAATTGTTCCATGTAGTGCACTTTTTTTCCTTGAAATTCAGGGATCTCTAAAAAAAAGGTCATCCCTCCAAACCAGTCTCCGATTTCTAAAATAACACAAAAAAATGGGTCCTCGTTTTGGATCGGCCTCAGATTTTATCCCAAACAAATAATATTTTCGAATTCCACAAAATCTACCTCATCGCGCAAGTTTGTCATGCAATTTGGTCATGCAACGCATGACTTGCATGCCCTGACCGCACGCCACTGGGTTATATATCTATCTGATTAAGGTGTTGCGGCCATGCTTTCTACTGTTTTGTACTTTCACTTTCTGATTATCTTATGCATGTTTAACGTCTGACGTTGTGTTGCTTTTTCCTTTTCTTGATCTTTTTAATATTAATAATTTTTGTGTTAAACTGTTTAATAATGATTGAGAATAAAAATTTATGAATGAATGGTTGTTTTTCCAGATGCAAGAACCTGTTAAATTGTTTAAAGCATTTCTATAAGTTTGAGGATCATCAGCTTTTGCGACATAAGGGCTAGAAGCTTTTTTTGATCGTTTTCAACGCCATTTTCCGCTTTTTTGGTCCACCTCTCCCAAGCTTGCTCCTGGTGAAAATCGCATATGAAAACACGACAGCCAACAAAACATTAAACTTTTCACTTGCTCTGGTACAACATATTATATATGCAAGTTAATGATGAGCAACCAAAAACACAATTAGCCTAATTGCATTGTGTCTATCAATATTTGTATAATATAAGGGGAATAGCTCAATGCGTGACTTGTATGCAGAAAGACGCAAACTTGATGCTCAGTTTACCTCAATGATTTCCGCTGTACTCTTGCGAAATAAAATATCATTATATAGGCTAATACACCTTCAAAGAAATTAATGAGTACTACATAGTTTCAAATTATCTGTGATAATTCATTCATTCACTTATTTATTCATTTATTTCTATGTTTATTCTCCTGCGACGGAGGCGCTATATATAGGGCAAACTATTAGTCTACCCGGACCTGCTCCCTGAGGTACCGAGATATTGCTGTCTGTTTGCGAGATATTGTATAGTAGTGCTTGCCAAGACCGCCAAAACAGGGGAAAGTGTCGTTAAGTGTCTTTCCCAAGGAAACAACAAAATGGTGCAAGTAGGTTTTAAACCGAGACTATGTTTATCACAATCACGACGCTTCGAACACTCGACCACGCTGCCGACCAAATTTACAGTAGGCCAAGAAAAACTTAACAAAAGATCAGAATAACCGTAGGCTATTACCATGTCGCAACAAATGCATTATTTATCAAATGTTAACTCACAGGTTTGGGTATTAAATTTTCTCTTTTGGCATTATTCTGCTTGTTTCTGTCGATACCACGGTGATACCATATTTCGTGTTGTTCCATGACAAGGTACGGACAAGCTGTCCATGTCCCAGCTGAGCTACTTATTTGACCTTACGAGCTATATTTTAAAACATGCATTTGTTCAAGCAACAGCAAAACAGATATTATCGTAATAACACAAATAAAATTCAAACTCACAAGGTTTATAATGACGTTTCTTGATAAATCTAGATTTTGTAGCAATTTCATAATCTAGCACAATTTTTAAAGCATCAACATATGACGATGTCCACCGCAAAACATACAACAAAAATAAAAATGAATGAAGTGTGACGTACAAAACAAACCTGAATATCACGTCTATTTGCATCAGACAAGTTCCCATTAATCTGCAAAAATGCAACAAAACAGTGTCATAAACAACAAAACCTTGATCAAAAAAACCAAAAACTGTAAAGTCTATAATGTAGCCTAATGTTTTGTAAATACTAAACAAGAAACTAAAAAGCATTTTGTTTAATTTGGTATTCAGTGGCGGATGGTGAGCTTTTTTGTTAGCCCAGCAAACAAAGCCAAAAATTTTAATGGAAATCCCGTTGCTATATTTTCTGGGGTAACGTTAAACAAAAATTACAATATCGTGGTAAATTCAAACCAAAACCAAAAAAAAAACAAAAAACAAACGAGTTACAAAAATAAGTAATTTTTGATTTAAAAATTACCACAATATTATATATTCGGTTGAAGTGCACATCTTACTAAAAACTTACTATCCGCGACCAGTGGCGTACGCAGAAATTTGTAAAGGGGGGGGGGGTTTGGAGCCAAAAATATGATTGCTCTCAGTAGTCCTGGTAATGGGCAAAAACTTCCAAAATTAGGCCTACATTCAAAAATAAAGTGTTTTGGTTTTAAGAACATCCTGCAGTAGCATGAATTTCTTTTTACCAAACCGTAAAACTAACTATTGAAAAGGTATGTGCGAGTAATTCAATCATGACAAGAAACTTTTCAAATTAAAAGCAACTCGTGTAAATGATGAGAACAATAGGTGGAAAATCAAACGAACAAAAAAATAACCTTACTTAACAAATATTTCAAATTTTTTTAAAGGCTTATATTCAAACGCCTGTTTTTTTCACTTAATCTGTTAATTACATCATCAGGGCAAGGCACGCGTGTGGCTCCTATAAATGTTTAGTAATGCAGATCCATTAATTCGAGTGGTACCACTTGTGTTTCGTAAGCACGTTTTTAGTCTGCGTAATGTGGAAAGCTTTACAATTGTTCACTAGTGCATGTTATCACTGGAAGAGTTAACAAAATGGTCATCAATGTAAATATGTTCGGAACAGCATCGGAAGTGCATTCCTTGATACTGCTCAACGCATCAGTTGGTCTTTCTGCTGCGTTCAACCGAAAAAGTTTTCTGTAACATAATATCAGTTCAGGCACTAATTCTCCCCAGGATTTCGTTAAATCATTTTCGTAAAATTTTCCCAAAACTTGAATACTTTTAATTTGTTGAGGAGTTGGTGCACTAGTTTGATCAGCAGAAATTAAACACTGAAATTCACCAATAATCGATTTGTGGGCTGTAAATCTTGCTTTGAGAGTGACAATAAAGTTATCAAGAAATAGAATAAAAATCCCTAGTCTAAAATGTTCTTCATCTGTTACAGCAGCAATATTGCATCGATTGGTCTGTCTTCAAGAGGGCATGGTATTTTCAAAATAAAATCTTCGGCTTTGGCCGTTTCTTGCGCAAAAATATAGAGCTGGGGAAATTCATATTCGGTTTTTTCTCTTAGACACTTCAACTTATTTGCAATATCCTGTGCAATGTTGACGGCCTCAAGAAGGTTTATCGACTTTTTTTTTTGCTTAACTTTACACAAAACAACACTGTATCCAAAAACCTATTTTAAAACTAAGAGAGCAATGCGAAATTCACTTTGCGTAATTGTCGATAGCAACTGCAGAGCTCGTGATGAGGTTTCTCTGTCTGGCCATGCTGAAATTTCTGCCAAAGCTTCTACAACGGTAAATTGTAAATTTGAAAAAGTACTAACACTCTCGTGTCGATCGACCCATCTGATAGCACAAATTTGGACAAGTTTTTAAGCTTTTGTTGTTGACGAAATCGTGTTGATGGACTTGCGCAAAATGCTTTGAAGTTCTGAAGCATTAAAAAATTGTGAACTGAAGCTATTGTTCCCATGCAGTTTATTCCCATTCCCATGCTTAACTTTCAATATTTTACAAGTTTGAAAGTCTTCTTCACAGTGGCAATGTACAGTACATTAGCTAACTTTGAAGCAATTTAAACGATAGCAAAAATTGATGCGCAAGCAGTAATAAAGTTTGAAAAGTGCGGTAAACAATAGAAACTAAAATCCTATTATTAAAGCCTATTTATTACCATGTACTGTATATATGACTAAACACTATTCTTCAAGGGGGGGGTTGACCCCTGAAACCCCCCCCCCTTGCGTACGCCTATGTCCGCGACTAGTGGTATTACACGCTCTACAAAGTACAAAAAAGTAGGCCTTGCATGCTTTTTTCAGAGTAGATTTTGTTTCTGTGACTTTTACAAAGAACCGGCGCTGAAGACTATTTTAGTCTTTCATCATCAATGCTTTTTTTTTTATAGTTTTGTTGCAATATTTTTCATAAGCACGGCTCGGAACATCATACAAATAAACTTTATAAAAGTTTTTTTTATTTGTGCCAAAATGATGCAATTGTATCACTGCAAATCACTACCAAAATTAATTTCCTTCATAAAATTTGTAGAAGTCAAAAAATTTTGATAAAACAGCAGTGTATACATTACTGTACATACCTTTTCATCTAAAAATACATGTACTTCAACTAGAATCAAATAAACTTTTCTATTTGTCACAGAGTCATCTTTTTGCTGCACTGAACTATTACCAACATATGACGTCTTCATCACAGCTATATAAGGAATAGCATTTGTCCAGCACACTTTCGCTTTCTACAAATCTGAAAAATTGGTAACATATATATGCAATTGTGTAGTAAACAAAAGTTACTTTTAAAAGGTAAGTAGTAAAATCGAGAAGTTTAAATTTTGAAATTGAGAAACACTTGCCTGTTTTATGCCGGTTTTGAAAGCGAAATTTTAGTGACAACTGCAACTCTACTTGTCGAATAAAGTCTTCTGGAGATGATTTAGACATAAACCACTAAAAAAATCATTGAATGAACCCTTCATTGCTATCGTATGCAGTTGGTAACATAAATGAGCTCAGCTTCAAACTTAGTAATTCAATGGTTTCTACGTATCAACATTTACTATGTCACACTGGTACCTAAGCATTAACCTTGGTTATTTCAAACCATGTTTTATTTAACAAATAAACTGATATATTTGTTACCATATTATAGGGAGGGGCAACGACGCATTGCTTCCTCAGGACGCAAAAATTTGGGCAAAAATCAAATTTTGGGGGTCTTTGAGCATGCACTTTTTGGGAAGAAGTGTGTCGAAGCTGTTGTGTCGGTCAAGTGGTGTCTTGGAATAATTCACTTTTGTCAGTCACGTGACGTTTTTGCGTAATTCACTTTTGTCGGTCAAGTGACACTCCCCCACGATGGCTATAAAAATTTTCATGACAGGTAAGAAAAAAGAAACACCTAAGATACGATGGATAAAGATTATTGAGGAAGAAATGAGAAGAAAAGGGTTATGACAAGAATTGGCAAAAAAATCACAAGAGTGGTGGCGCGGCTGCAAGAACGGCTAAATCCAACCAGCAGAAAAACACGTTATGTTTCTTGCTTCGGGATAAAAATGGGTGATGAAATACAAATTAATATGTATTTACAATTTTTATAAGTGGAATAAATAAATATACTGTACAAGCATTAGCATTAATAGAGCTTATAATCACTTAAACCATATTTTAAAAAAATCAGCAAAACTTGGAATTATGATTTCTAATACAAATACCTTTATGAAACTACTTTTTAAAAAATAGCTTACACTTTTCCATTCTTGCCTTCTTCAAATTTCAATATTTGGACACCGTTGAGACTACAACAAAAAAATAGAGTAGTTAAAAATAAAACAGATAGAAAGCAATTTTTAACACTCCAAATGATGACAACATCAAATTGTAAAAAAATACATTAACGCTAAAATGCAGTAAAAATTGATTTGCTTGTTTTATTCTTTAGAGCTTATTTTAAAAAAAATAAACTTTATTCCTGTAATTTCTTTTCTTCATATGGCCATATATATGTAACATTTTAATCAAAAGAAGCAAGGCTGGGACGTCAGTGTCTGCACTTCAAGAAGTTGCGTGGTTAAAGTGCCAGGTTTATGATCAACATGATATCGGTTCAAAACCCACTTGCACCATTTTGTTGTGTCCTTGGAAAAGACACTTTAGGGCACTTTCCCTGCTTGATGGTCTTGGCAAGCAGTTTTAAATTAGTCAAATTTTTTTTAATTTCAAGCAGACAGCAATATCTTGGCATCTCTAGAAGCAGGTCGGGGTAGTTGTTTACCCTATGTATTAGTGTCTCTGTCGCTTTCCTGCAAGTCAAGAGAACTAATATAGAGACAAAATAAAAAAATAAAATAAGTGGTGTGAGTATTGGCAAAATTTTTTCCTCAATTATTTTTGAAAATTCGGATTTATAAATTATTACTGATTAGTTACCGTAAAATCTCTATTTGAACGCCACCTCTAATAGAACGTCACTATAAAGGAAGGGTTGAAAAATAGAGCGCCACCCTCTAATTGAACACCACCTCTAATAGACCGCCACTTTGACATTCAGGTCAGACGGCCCGATTAAGACTGGACAGGAACTTCTCCAGCAAGCGCGGGCCAATGCCGACATTACTGGTAAACGTGAAATTATTCAACAACTCGACGTTGATGCAGATTGCGGAAGGTGTTGAAAATGACGAGGACGGCTACAAAAGCGACGTGTCACTTACTGCACCAACGACAAGCCACCCCAACGTGGTGGTGCAGTCCCCTTCCCTGCACTGGGGAGGGTCGAAAGGCTTGTCGATTCCCCGAGGGTCTCATCCTCGGGCGATTCTCTTTCGGACAACTTCTCTCATTTTTTATCCCTGCTGTCCAATGCGCGGTCACATATGGAGAGCACTCTTAAACCCAATTGACCGCCCCCCTACCCCCTCTATTTTTTTTCGGACATCTCTTCCTCGTCCTTCCTTCCACCCCAAACCTCTTCATTACTTATCCCACTCACCACTGATTCTTATCTCTATGCTTCTCCTTATCAGCGGTGACATTCACCCCAACCCTGGCCCTATAGACCCCTGCTCTGTCTGCTCCCATAGAGTCACCTGGGGAAACAGATCAATACAATGTACCAACTATTCTCTCTGGGTACACATCTCCTGCTCTGGTCTTTCTCCCACTGACTTCCGTAAAATCTCCCCGGGACACTCTTGGACTTGTCCAATGTGCCCATCCTCTTCTCAACTCCTCCCCTCCCTCTCACACTCTAATCCCATATCTTCATCTTTTTCTTTATCTCCATCTTCTCACACTCCAAATTCCCCACCTCCACTCACAAACAACCACAAAACCATATCTTTAAAAACTAAACCCTCCCCCAAAACAACCTCGAATAACCCCACCTATCTTCCTAATCACCCCCAACTAATTTATACTTACCCTCCCTCAGCATTGTCTACTCCTTCCCCTCAAACCCAATATACCACCTCTCCTCTCACACAATCCTCTTTTCATCCTTCCTCTCCCTCTCGAAACAACCTCCGAATCCTACAGTGGAATGCTAATGGGATTCGCCCACGACGTACTGAACTCCTACACTTTCTCTCTCATAATCAGTACGATCTCATCTTCATACAAGAGTCACACCTCTCCTCTGACTCCACCTTCCGTATTCCCGGCTACCAAACCCTCCAAAAGAACCGTTTTATGACGAGGAGAGGAACCACCAACTCTACGGGAAACCTAGGAGGAGGTGTACTGATACTTGTCAAAAACGGTTTATCTTACATTTCACTCTCCACACAATCCCTCTCCTCCCTCGACCCCAGCTCCGATTATTTAGCTATCGCAGTTAAAATAAAAGGAGCCGCTCCCATACATCTTTTCAACGTCTATGTCCCTCCTATCCGCTCCTCTTCCTCCGACTCTCGCCCAAAATCCTTCTCACCCTTTCTCCTACCATCATCTCCTACCACTTACATCTTTGGCGACTTTAACAGCCATCATTCATCCTGGGACTCCCACTCACCGGAAGACCATTCAGGCAAAGATCTGTTTGATTGGCTCCTCCCTTCTGATCTTTTACCTCTTAATAACCCCGAACACCACACCCTACTACACCGTGCCACCGGAAACCGCTCTTCCCCTGATCTTTCCCTAGTTCCTGCCTGAATTGCCTCTAAATGCACATGGCAGACCCTTCCGGATCTCGGCTCAGATCATCTTCCTATCTCCATCACCATTCCCACTTTCCCCTTAATTAACTCTTCCCACCGCCCCCCTCATTAACTACAAAAAAGCTCGCTGGGACGATTACCTTACTAAAATGATACCCACTGCCCTACTCCCTCTAACTTTACAACACTTTCTCTTTCTGAAGCCACCCACACCTTTACCAAACTCCTCAATGATGCTGCCACTTCTGCCATTCCTTTCGGCAGCATCAACCGCCCTGCTAAAGCCTAATGGTCTCCTGAAGTCGCAGATGCCGTCGCAAAACGCCGAAAGGCTTTTGCAAAGGCACACTGTTCCGAAGACCGCCAGCACTATATCGCCACTTCCAGATATACCTCCACTGTGATTTTTAAGGCTAAAGCCAAGTCATGGCAGAACACTTGCTCTAGTCTTTCTCCTAAAACCCGTCCCAGTGAAGTCTTTTCTCTACTTCGCTCCATCTCTGGCTCCCCCTCCCCAACTACTTCTAACCTTCCCAAATTGCCATACCCCTGTAGATTGTGCCAACCACCTCTCCTCACATCTACAGTCTCATTTCTCTACCCAAACCCCAAAACCTTTTCGAAGCACCGAGAAAGCTCAAATGAAGCAGATCAGAGCTGCGCACTGCAACACCCTGCATTCCACTTTCTGTTCACCATTCTCCTCACTTGAACTCTCTACAGCTATCTCTCAACTCTCAACCTCAACCTCCTCAGGCCCTGATCAAATTACCTACCCTCTTCTATCCCACCTACCACAATCTGCGTTACATTTTCTTCTATACATCTTCAACCTTTCTTGGTCAACTCACACCTTCCCGTCTGCCTGGAAGCAATCAACAATCATCCCAATTCTCAAACCCGGAAAACCCTCTGACTCACCTTCTTCATATAGACCCATTTCTCTCACTTCATGTACCTCCAAACTCTTCGAAAGAATGGTTTTAGGACAACTAACCTATTTTCTCGAACAACAAGACATTCTCTCACCCGTGCAAGCTGGTTTTAGACCTTGTAGATCGACTGTAGATCAGGTTCTTCTCTCACAGTCAATCGCCGATTCCTTCCACCAATCTAAGCCAGGCGCACGTACAGTCCTTGCTACTGTGGATTTTGCGAAAGCTTTTGACTCAGTTTGGCACTCTGCCCTCCTCTCTAAACTCCTCTCATAAGATCTTCCTCTTTGCTTTGTCGAATGGATACGATCCTACCTCTCAGATCGCCGTTCAAAAGTCCGTATCTGTAATTCATATAGTCGTCCTTTCCGTCTCCGAAAAGGAGTTCCCCAAGGTTCGGTTCTAGGACCAGTTCTCTTCTCTTTATACATCAATGACCTTCCCACTTTCCTTCCTGCATCTGTTAAGACCTCTCTCTATGCAGATGACCTAGCCATCTGGGCCTCCTCCCCGAGTGTTGAGTGTGCAACCGCTGTAGTACAAGCTGCCCTCAACAGACTGGTGGAATGGTCCTCAAAATGGCGCCTTCCTCTCAACCCCCTCAAATGTGAAACATCCTTCTTCAGCTTAGACCCCTACCAATCATGTATACAACCCTCTCTGCACATTCTTAACACCCCTCTCAAATTCAACCCTCATCCAACCTTTCTCGGTGTAACCTTGGACCGCACTCTCTCTTTCAAATACCATGTCTTATCCTCACGGAAAAAGTTTCACAGCCGATTCTGTGCTTTCCGCTCCATTGCCTCTGCCTCCTGGGTCCATCAAAAGAATCCTTATGTACCCTATACAAAGCCTTCATTCGCCCCATCCTCACCTATGCCTCTCCAGGCTGGTTTCCCTTCTCATCTCCCACTCACATCACCTCCGTGGAGAGGATGCATAGATCTTCATGTAGAGTAATCACAGGTTGTCTATCGTCCACTCCCATCCCTCTACTTCATATAGAAGCACTTCTACCTCCACTACGAGTTACCCTCACCCACCAATCCCTCTCCTTCTTTGAACGAGCCCTCTGTCTACCTCCCACCTTTCCCATAGCCTCTCTTGCGAACTCTAACCCCCGTACACGTCTCAAGAAGAGCTCATGGAGATCCTTCTCCAGATCACATAACCTTACCCCTAACCTACATCTTACTCGTGAACCTCTAATCCTCTGCCTTCCTAAACCCCCCTGGTCTGCCCCATCTAGTTACACAATCTCACTTTACCTCTCATCCCCATGCTCTTGCAAAGACCCCCCTCCCTTCGCAACACTGCAGCTACCACCCACCTTTCCACTCTATCTCACAGCGATATCTCTGCCTGGACTGACGGTTCGGTACCTGGCGGGCTGGGGCAAAGTGGTGCAGGGATACACATCAAGTGTACAAAGTATCCTACATGCTCTTGAGTGGTGTACCTCTCACTCCAAGACATGTAATTTTGAATCTATCACCTTCTTTTCCGATTCTTTATCTGTCCTATCAACTCTCTCTGCCCCCCTACCATATTTAACCCCAAATTTCTATCCAACACACAATCTCTTCTTAATTCTCTATCCCAATAATGATTAAAGCATAAAAATTAGTTTTTTATTTTATAAATAATTTATATATTGTTAATTTTGTAAATATTTTGTTAATTTATAAAAAAAAAGTAAACATTTACTTAGATGTTTAAAGTTTGTTGACATCCAAAATATCTTCTACTTTCTTTGCTTTTCTTCTTTACATGAATTGGCAAATATAGCATTAGGTCAAGAGTAGATTGCCTTTGCCTGTGCAATTAAAAATTTTACATCTAATTTTGTGTCCCCTTATCAGCCATTTTAGATGACCACAAAAAAATTCTTGGTTCATTCCTGTAAAATAAATGTGCACCTGAATTTTGAAATTTTCAAATCCCTCTAATTACCAATGGAAATTTAAAAATTACTGCTCCTTAGAGCTATTATGCTCATATTTAACAAACAACCACCAAAATAAATTTTCACTAACAAAATGCATATAAGAGAAAAAAATCAAAGCAACTGCATATACATACCTTTTCTTCAGAAAACACATAACTTCAACTTGAGTTAAAGAAGCTTTTTATTTTTTATACAATATCTTTTTTCTGCAACGTAATGTAGCCAACAAATGAAATCTTTGGCACAGCTATATATTGAATACCACAACTGTCCAACACACTTTTGTTTTCTGCAAATTAAAAAAAATTTATACATGATAGATTTCAAATTTTCTAAAACAATAACATCTTTTCAATTTGTTTTATCCTGATCATGAAAGCATCTGGGGTCTTCGATACAAGAGTTAAAAATATATTAAAAGTAAAAATCACACTGTATGATATACATTTAAATGTAAATAAACTATATGTGTATACATGACTGTATATATATATAATTGTACTTCAAAAATTGCATAGTACAAATGGTTTGCTTTTTGACAAGATTTCTGAGCAACTGCAAGAATTTCGATTGAAGTTTTGAAAAGTCTGTAGCTTTATAAAATCTTTTAAGGCAATAAAATTTTTTTGCAAATTTTAATTCTCTTTACCTGTATACTGAAAAAACATAAATAATACAAAGCTGTTACCTTTAAAATCAGTAAACTTTAATTTCCCAACAAGTATGGTACTTAATAAAGCAATTATATATATTTTCATCACTTTTTTTTTGATGAGAAATATTCAACCAACAAGATCAGAAACATTAATCTTCACAAAGTGATGTCTTTGATATCATGACACTTTACTCTGCTTGGCAATATTAAAAAGTGGCTCTAAAATTCAGTAATACTAAACTACTATGGCAAAACCTAAAATAATAAATATTCCATGTCAAAACAATATTTTCGGTAATTACTTAATAGTTGCTTTGAATTTAATGTCTTGCCAAAAAGTCTGACTGCAAATCACTTGAATGAATAGTAGATATGACAGCATGATAACAATGTTCACATAACAAATTGCTTTTTCTTTGCTTTTGAACCTACTTAGAAACAAAAGTTTGGGTGTTTTAAACTATATTTGCATAAACTCTTAAGTTTTTTAAAACTTTATATTCGCCTTGCAATCGAAAAACCTACAATACAGTCATTTTCGATACTACAATAAAAAGTACATTTTCGATTGCAATAAAATGTCTTTCTTTTAATAAAATATAAACTATTGTACCAGCAACTCCTTACCAAATAAAACTATATTTAACAATAATTAATATTAGGTTTTGTATTATTTGAGCCTACGGCATGTAATTTTCTACCGGATTTACATTAAACTATTGAAAGAATCAATTCTTAACATAAAATCACAATTTTGTTTTATTTTCTTGGTAACTGGCCAACCGCAACTATTTTTTAAATTCCTAATAACGTAATGACGTACACATACACGTTTGCGTAAAATTCTTCTTTCGGCCTTTCCCTTTGATTAGGGATAGCCACAGCGTATGATGCTTCCCCAAAGCATCCTGTTTTCAATGTCCTTCTCCCTTGCACCAACTTTCCCCATATCTTCCTTCACTATATTTAAAAATTCTCTTTGGTCTCCCTCTTTTCCTCTTTCCCGGTAAATCCATTAGTGATGTCAACCGCGCAGCGTACGCTGCCGCGCAGTGCCGCGTACCGCGCCGCGCCGCGTGCAAATTATGAAAAGTTTACATTTAAATTTTAAGCAAATTTTATTTTGTATAATGCTATTGCTTGGGTTGCCGATTTAGTTGCTCCCCTTCATTAATCTAATCACAGAAAGCAAAGTGTCAGGAGCATAATCCACTGAATAGCCTCTTACCATAGTACCGGTAATTTATAATGTAAATACCGCGTAAAGCGGCCAAAAAGAAATATAAGAGAAACTAAAATAAATAAAGAGAGAGGCGAACTGCTTTCAAACTTAAAAAAAGCAATGGAATCTAATTGAACAGCAGAGAAAGCCTTGTAAAAAATATTACTAAGAAAGAATAAGCAATGTGAATTTTGAAGATAAACTTGAGTTAGAGTATGTGAAGCTTCTCCTTTTTTTTTTAATCAACTTGGCATTTGAATTATTTTATTCCTTTTAGCCGATTATTCAATACCAAAACAAAGTCTTAGCTTTTTTTTTATCATTTTTTAGGGTTTGTATTCATTTTTCGCAGTTGGTAACCTCGCAACTTTTGGGGATTTACCAAAATTTAAAAAGTAATAAACTAAACTCGGCTAATAGTGAACGAGAACCAACTATGTTACTTAGTCTAATAAACCTTGTTTACAAAATATCCTATTGTATTACTTTGTAAAGAAGCACCCAAACTTTAAACGCCATTGTTTTTTATATAGGAAGTACTAATTTAAGTAAAACAAAAAAGCAGATTATAAAATCAGACATAGAACTGTAGAATAAGTTTTTGAAAATCCTCTCAATGTAAAATTGAAGTTGCCAACCATTAATAAGTAATTACATTTCAATAATTAATTTTAGCAACTCGTAGATATTTCTTAATTTAGTTTTTAAAGTTTAATTGAAAAGTACTCTGTAGCAGATATTTTTTTAAATGAGTTTTTCAAAATCTTTCTAGTGGTGTCTCAATTTCTTTATAATTTTTAAATATACATCTATGCTACTATGTAAATTATAATTTCAGTAGAGCATCAAAAAGTAGTATAATATTATTCTCAGCGTAGTTAGGACAAAGCTTAAAGGCTTAAAGCAGTCTTTATATATTACAAAAAAGTTAAAAGTGCTAAACTTAGTTCAATTGATTTAACAAAAACCAATTTAAATTTGGGGTAATACAAAATGTGTTAATGGAGATAAAGAAATTCTTTTTGTAACATGTTAGAAACTATTAAAATAGTTTAAAATACATACACCACAGTGTTAATGTGTTGTATTTGGCAAAATACTTTGAAAAAAATGTAAAAGCTAAAGCACCATTAAGTAGATGTGTACAAACTGCAAAAAAGGAGTTTGTAATTCAGTTGCTAATCTTATATGACAGTTTAAGACCTATTTTCGTCTAAAAAAGTAAAGAAATAAAGGCCTTTTGCAAAAAAAAAGATTTGTATAAATGCATTAAAATTATATTGTTTTCTCTTCATGTTGCAATTGCATATTAATCTATTAAGCAACATGCTTTAACAAAACATTATTGGATTTAACTTTAAAAAGTCTATTTAGCTGCAATGATTAGTTTGGTATTACTTAAAATCAAATGAATTGAATAATTATTGATCTTAACTGAACTTATTAATGGTTTAATTTACTTGTATCTAATTTTTCGTGATTTCTTTCAGAATGCAATTTTTAATAGTAGTTAACTACGCCTTAAATTGAATGCACTTATTAAATATAGTTTAATAAAGGTTATTTTTGAGGATTTGATATACTGTTATAGCTGTCAAAAATTACTTAGCATGAGAACAACTATTGCTTTGACCACAAATGCATATCAAGGGTTTTGGTAAGGTTTTATGGTTAAGAAATCTAAGTAATTTGTGCAATATGTTTGAGTGATTATTTTTTCAAATTCCAAGCTAAAAACATTTAAAAAAAAAAACTTGATAGTAAGCAAGGTTTGTGCTTACAAAAAAATAGATAATTATATTTTCTTTATATATCTTTTCAACTTGCAGGAAAACATTGAGGGGCATTATACTAAGAGCAATTATTGGCTCTCTTCAAGAAGTCACGCAAGCAATTTTTTTCAGTGAAACTTACCCAGAATCTCCATTCAGCACCAGAATGGAATAAAAAAGAAAACTAAGAGGAAAAAGCCCTTTCAAGAAGCGATAGAAACCACTGAGGATTTGGAATTAGTTTCACAAACAAAAATTGCATACGGTGACTTCTTAAAAAGACCTAATTATCTTATCAGCTTTTAAAGATGCCACGATATTGCTGTTGGGTTGAAATTTTTTATTTGTTTTTTTTTTAGCTATAGAGACATTACTGAATTAAGGCTGCTTGCTGGGATGCCAAGCAGAGTAATGTGCTTAAAGTGCTTCCAATGATATAGCAAGATTATGCCAATAGCTATTTTTTTTATTTTATTTTTTTATCTCTATATTTATCCTCCTGACTCGCAGGAAAGCAACGGAGGCGCTATACATAGGGTAGGCAATTACCCCGACCTACTTCTGGAGATGCTAAGATATTGTCATCCGCTAGTAATTAAGTAGAGATATTACTGTAATTTAGAACTGCTTGTCAAGGCCACCAAGCAGGGGAAGGTCCCGTAAAGTGTCTTTCCCAAGGACACAACTATTGAATTGCTAATGCCAATAGCTATTATGCCAATTGCCAATAGCTATAGAATCTGAAATATAAGGGCTTACGTTGATGATTACAAAAGTGAGTATTGTTTGAATAAACACCTTTTTAAAAAAAGAAAAGATGTCTAAAAATTTTCTATTTAAATATATGATTTGCGGTGCAGCGCGGTGCGGTGTAAGTTTTTGCTAACAACTTTGCGGTGCAGTGCAGTGCAGTGTCACAAATAAAAAATACTTGCGGGCTGCGGACACAAAATTTTGTATCCGCGACATCACTAAAATCCATTTCCATCATCCTTCTTCCTACATACTTCTGGTCTCTCTTCATGACATGTCCATACCACTTCAGCCTGCTCTCCCTCATTTTCATTCCTAACCGTTCTACTTTGACTGTACGCCTGCTGTACTCATTTCTAATCTTATCTTTTCTCGTAACTCCCACAGCAAACCTCAACATTTTCCTCTCCTAAACTTCTATCTCTTCTACTTGTTTCTTTGTGGCCACCCCCGTCCATACACCATTGTTAAGTTTGCTACGTGTATCGTCAGTAGCCGCGGTCTATTTTCTTATCAGTCTATGGCTGTCGTTATTAACTTACCTTAGTTAAACCTATATCTTACTTAATCTTTAAAAATATGAGAAAAAATTTATTGGCAAGGTCTAAGTGAAGGCAATTAGAACAAGCACAGCTAAATAAAACCAATTTTAAAAATATTCAATGACTACGCTACTGACCACGTGCATTACAAACTTAAACCAAAAACTAAAAAACCAGAAAGAAAAAATTTAACACAGTTAGATGCACATGGATCAAGTGATCAATGTTGCCATTATATAAAAATGAAATTGCGTTTCTACCAACCATTACTGGTCTTACCGCTGAACTGTACACTTTTTCTTTTGCTCTAGCTGGTATCCTCATGTCACAGATTATTCCTGATACTTTTCTCCATCCTTTAATCCTCTTTACCTCCCTCTCACAATTACCATTTTCTTGCATCGTTGATCCCAAATACTTAAATTCCTTTACTCTTGGCACTTTTGTGTCCTCCATCTTCACTATTTCTTTGTCATTTCCTCTATTTGCGCAATGATATTCGGTCTTTGATCTACTTACTTTCATCCCTCTTCTTTCCAACGCATATCTCCAGCATTCTAGTCTCTGCTCTACTTTTTCCCTGGTCTCTTCGCAAATCACAATATCATCAGCAAACAACATCGTCCACGGTGAGTCTCATATACTTACTTCGTCCGTTATCCTATCCATAACTACTGCAAACAGGAACGGACTTAACGCTGATCCCTGTTTCAGTCCGAACTTCACCTTAAAACTTTCAGTAGTTCCTATTGCACACCTCTCCACTGTTTCGCTTCCCTCATACATATCATGTGCAAGTCGCACATACTTTTCCACTATTCCTGATTTTCACATATATATAGTTCCACAACTCTTCTCTTGGAACCCTGTCGTAAGCTTTCTCTAGGTCAACAAATACACAATGAAGTTCTCTTTGATCTTCCCTGTTTTTTTCCATCAACATTCTTAAAGCAAACATGGCATCGGTGGTTCCCTTTTCAGGCATAAATCCATATTGCTGTTTACTGATCTCCAATCTATTCCTTAGCCTGGCTTCAATAATTCTTTCCCATACTTTCATTGTGTGGCTCATTAGCTATTCCTCTGTAGTTTCCACAGCACTGTGCATCCCCTTTGTTTTTATAGATTGAGATAAGCACACTCCTCCCCATTCTTCTGGCATCCGTTTACCCACTAATAGTCTGTTGAATAGTCTGGTCGAAAACTTTATTCTTATTTTTCCCATGCACTTCCAAACTTCTACTGGCAACTCATCTGGCCCAACCGCTTTACCTTTTTTCATTCTTCTCAGTTCATTTTTCACTTCTTCTCTACTCACGCAATTTACCTCTTCATTAACCACTTCTGCTTCCTCTGTCCTAGGTTCTCGGTCATTTTCCTCATCTATCAGTTTCTCAAAGTACTCCTTCCATCTCTTTAACACTGCCTGTAGTTTTTAAACGAACTAACAGCGGTGGCCCAAACGCCAACTACACCGTCGATGTGACTCTATTCGAATAAGCAATCAACACAAACTGCAGCTGACCTCTTGTTAAAGCCCACCCACGCTCGCACGGTTCACACAAAGAATGAATAAATGAATGCACGATATGCTACGCACGATGCGGACGGTTCTTCAAGCTTGTTGGGCCACAATACCGTTGCAGTTGATAGTTTGATAAATAATATTTGGTTCTTATTCGCAGAATTAACAAACTACTTCAAAATGCATTAGTAATTAGCATTAATCTTATTCAAATAGAATCCAAAAATACAAAACAAATCAGAATTTTAAAACTTACAACTGAAAATTAAAACTTTAAAATAAACACAAGTAGCTATTTTTTAGCAGCTTCTAGTTTAAATTCAACTATGCTTTAAGTAAACAAATTACACGTCTAAGGAAAAAGGTGAAACAATGGGCATTGTGATTAAATTAGGTTGCCGCTTGAAAAAACTAAAAGGCAAACGAAATAAAGAAAAACATTAAACTTAAAATCTTACACTGCCTCCGAACTTACCATAACATTACCGTTTTCATCCATTAAAATTCTCACATTCTGTACATCTTTTCCTGCTCTGTCTCTCTGCCAAGCCAATCTGTGCAACTCCTTCTCACCTACTTTTGTTTCCAATCTACTATACAAATCGTCATATGCACGTCCCTTCGCCATCGCAACTGTCTTCTTTGCCTTACTCTTCTTTTACTTTAGATCTTTTTAGTATTTTTATCTCTTACTTTGTTTGTCCCATGCTTTCTTTGCCTCTTTCTTTTCTTTTCTTTTATGCTCTCCTGAACTTCCTCATTCCACCATCATGTCTTTCTGTCTCCTTTTTGTTTCCCAAATGTCACTCCCAGCCAGTGGCGTGCGGTCAGGGCATTCAAGTCATATGCTGCATGACCAACAAATTTGAGTGTGGTGACCTTTATTTTTCAACAGAATAAAGAACAGTGGCGTGCGGTGACCTCTGAGACTAGTCATGCAATTGGCATGCCAAAACCGGGTCATAAAATTGGGTATATTCAAGACCAATTTTCATCCCAGATTCAAGGTGATCTCTAAAAAAAAAGATCATCACTTGAAGTCATTCCCTAGTAATGCAGCTTTCGTCTTAAAAATGCAGTAATCTCTAAAAAAAAAAGGTCATCGCCTGAAATCTTTTCTAGGTAATGCAATTTTCGTCCTAGAAATCCAATGATCTCTAAAAAAACAAAAAAGATCATCTCTTGAAATTGTTCCGGGTAATGCACTTTTCGCCGTGAAAATGCAGTGATTTTTATTTAAAAAAAAGATCATCACTTGAAATTGTTGCCTGGTAATGCACTTTTTCTCCTGGAAATACAAGGATCTCTAAAGAGAAAAAAAGGTCATCGTTTGAAATTGTTCCGGGTAATGCACTTGTCTTCCTCGAAATATAGCGATCTCTAAAAAAAGAGAAAGGTCATCACTCCAAACCAGTCTCCGATTTCTTACTTTTCGTCCTAAATTCTCTGTATTCTCTAAAATAACACAAAAAAAGTAGGTCTTCGTCTCAGATCGGTCTCAGATTTCATCCCAAACAAGTAATATTTCTCATCGAATTCAACGATATCTATCTCATCGCGCAAACGTTCGTCATGCAATTCCTAAAAATTTCGTCATGCAACGCATGACTTGCATGCCCTGACCGCATGCCACTGCTAAAGAACACCGCTGTTTTGAAACAAAGTTAGAGAAACGTGAGGCTGATCTGAGACAAACACTTTTTATTTATTTAGATAACACCACGAGTTTAGGACAAAAAGTGTAAAATCTTGAACTGATTTTAAGTGAAAACCTTTTTTTTAGATAATAGCCTACTGCGAGTTTAGGACAACGAATATAAAGTCATGAACTGATTTTATGTGAAGATCTTTTTTTTGTTTTGTTGGAGAACACAACAATTTTTGGACAAAAAGTGTAAAATCTTGGACTGGTTTCAACAGCTTTTTTTTCAGAGAAGACCATAAGTTTTGGATAAAAATTGGTCGGTGTCTTAGAATCACACACAATTTTTTGTCCTAACCTACCCATAAAATATTACATCTCCTACCCATTAACTACCCGTAAAATACCCGATTGTATGACCAGCTGTGGCATATCAAGTGCATGATCAGCCTCAGAGGTCACCGCACGCCACTGCTCCCAGCACAGTTTTAGCTGTTTTTCTTAGCATTTCCGCTGTTTTATCCCACTGTTTTATCCCACTCATCAGGTAACCGATGCATACGTTTGGGTGAAATTCAAAAAAGAAAAAATGACTTCTCTCAGTGTTCTGCAATGGCTGGCAGTTTTTGATGTTTTACCATCGACCATTTCCAGTTGGCTTCAATTTTTTTACGGGAACGCGCAATTTAAGAGTTCTATAGGATATCGATGGGAATGACTCATTAATATAATTAAATTTTGAAAAAACATTAAAAGCAATATCAACAACAGCTGAAAGACTTAACCAGCTGGTTTAGCCTTTCAACTGATCAAATTGTAAATTGAAAATTAAAATAACAGCGCTAAATTGCTCAGCGAAAATTATATGGTTCAAGCTCAAATTTATTTTAACGTTTTAAAAAAGTTCAGTAAACACATGTTACATTTGTTGATTTGACAAGAAAAACAAAAACAAAACAAATGGGGTGACATAAGTGTCAAACAGTTGAGGTAGTAAAATCATTTGATCACCAAGTCGAGCTGACTTTAGAAGTGATTTGAACTCGATATTATTTAGGTAGATTTATTTTAACTCGATATTATATAATATGACCAATAAATTTTTTGTGTAAAAAATTAATATATTGAGTTATAGGACAGATGGCACTAAGAGTACCATCGGCGTGTGGATATAAAATGACGTTTGGTGCAATTATATACCGGGTAGAAGCTGTAAATCATAAATAACAAAACTTCAGTGGAAAAATTTAATATTAACTGGTTTTCAATTGTAGCCAGGGCGTCAAACCGGACCCGAACCGGATCCTTATAAACCGGTATTAATTAACCCTTAATATTTTTTAAACCCGAACCGGAGTTGAACCCGAAAAAATTATATATGCTGAACCTGAACCGAAGCTGAACCCGTAAAAAAATATGCTTAACCTGAACCTGAACTTTATTTCAAATGGATCCGGTTCGACCCTTGGACGCACAGATTTTAATTTTTAAGTTATTTGTAAAAGAATCAGAATCAGAAATTTGTCACGGTCTTTGGCTTAAAGAAGTTGAATGCTCCAGATCCATGTCTTTTTTTTTTTTGGTCTCTATTGCAAAGATTTTTATCTTTAAAGTTTTTTTTATTTTTTTCACTAAAGTTTTTAGTAAAAATTTTTTTCAATGCACTCAAATTTGTGTTTGTTAGGACTGTTTTTTCAACAAAAAAAAAATTTTTTTTTATCTCTACATTTATCCTCCTGACTCGCAGGAAAGCGACGGAGGCGCTATACATAGGGTAAGCAATTACTCCAACCTGCTTCCGGAGATGCCAAGATATTGCTATCCGCTAGTAATTTAGTAGAGATATTAATGATTTAAAAAAAATTGCCTGTTTGCTAAATTATTGTTATTTTGCTGGTGGTTCTTTTGTAAAAAAGTTTCGGGACTCTAATGTCTCAATAAATATTTTACAAACTTTTTTGCATTTAGGTTTGATCGACATTTTATAATTGTAAAGACAGGTGTATCCTGTTTTTGTGTTGCATAATTTAAAGGGTGCTGTCTACGCTTCTGTTTCCCGGGCGAGGCAATTGTCACCCTGTCTCCCCGCTTTCGGCGCCCTTGGCTGTGATTAATCAAAAATAGCGATATAGAAGATCACTAAAATAACAATTGAATTTTAGTGGCAATAAGCAGATGGCAGCTCTAAATTTGGCGCGAAAGTGGTTCCTCTTCAAAATCATAAAAGTTCGCTTTTTTGCATAGCAATTGTGAAGAAAAAATAAATATGACGTACTTATGCAGGTGTTGCTTTTAAAACTATAAACTTAAGGTTTCAAAATATAATCATTTTCATAGCCGTACCTGCCAGAGGGGTCAGGGGGCGATTGCCCCCCCAAGTTTCTAAGATTTGGGCAAAATTCAAATTTTTCAGGCAGCGATATGAAAAATTTGGGCAAAGTCACGAGTTAGGGCAGTGACGATGATCAACTGCAAAAATGAAGACCTTTTTTTTTTTTTTTTAGAGAACACCTTGATTTTGGCACGAAATTTGTTCTTCGTCCGAGAATCTCAGACCATTTTTTTTGTCCATAATGTACTAGAAAATCATGATTTGGGCAAACGTTACAAAATTTGGGCAAAACTTCATTGCCCCCCAAATTTTTTTGGCTGGTACGTCTATGATCATTGTATTGCTTTAATTTTTCCTACTCAAACCAATTTTAAGACGGTTTGACATGATGAGATGGTTAATAATAAATAAATAATAAATAGTAAAACAAGTTTCTATCCCGCTCAGGCAAATAATTACATCAAAGATGTGTTGCATCAGAGCGGTAGTAAAACAAAAGTGTCAATAAAATACTGGTTTAGATTTGATAGATACGAATAAAGACAAAAAACATGCAAAACATCAAAAAAATTCAAATTTATACTAATATATACAAAAGAAAGAAAACAAAACATAAAAAGTAAATATATACAAGCTAAAGCTGCAGTAGTACTAGCATTCAATAAATATTACCTCATTTAAATACAATAAGTTATTTATGATTCTGATAAAAATTGTTCAAAAAAAAAAGTTTTAAGTTAGGTTTTAAAAACGGATTTTAATTTACAACTTATATCATATGGAAGTTTATTTCAACATCAGGGAGCATATTGACTAAAACATCTACTGTGGTATTTGTTTTTTTTCCAAATCAGATGGAATTATTAACAAATATGGATTTCGGTTTTTTTAAGACTGACATTTATGTTACAATTTAGTGTTGACAGTGGTGTGTTCCATGATAATAGCATTTGTAAATACTGATGAGCAATATATTTAAACAATTAAACACAGTGAGGGCAAATTTTATAATCTATTCTAAATTTTAAAGGCAATATGTGAGCATTTATGTAGTATGGTGTGATGTGTTGACTATAACGTACATTATATACAAAACATAAAGTACTGTTTAATACACAGTCTAAGTGTTGTTGTTAGGACTTCAGAAGATTAATAAAGAAAGAGTCACAAATTAATTAATTTTAGAAAATATTATCTGTTTTACAAGAAGTAATTTAACATCTTTATTTAAAAAATTTGCAATAAGTTTCCAAGATTTAAGCTGTTTAATACAATATTGTTTGACATACATGGTATGTTTATGCATTATCAGTTGAGGGTTAAGTCAAATACCCAAGCTTTTTCTTTCACTACTGTTTGTCCACTCATTTTTTTTTATTTTTCCACTTTTAGTTATAATTGTAAAACAGTTATTGTTTTTATTATTATTAAATTTTTTGAAAACAGATGGTTTTGAAAATAAAACTAATTTTGTTTTGTCTTCATTTAGTTTAAGGTAATTAGTAAAAAACCATTCTTTCATTTCATTAATGCAATCAGTAACTTTATTACATAACATTGTACACAAATACTGATCGTCTGGATTAAAGCTAATATATAATTGTACATATAAAATTGTCATTTTCTTCTGGTAGAGCAACAGGTTTGTCTCCAAGCAGCTAACAAATTTTTGAAAATAGCATTCTTAAATTGCCTTTTGCTTAAGTGATAGAGTTGGAGTGAAATTCTTGTCTCTTTTTTTTCAATTGTCTGTTTGTACAGCTTCTGAAAGTATTTGTACTCAGCTTTATACATGACTGACTGAGTCTTTCTTCATTTCTGTTCTGTTTTTCTGCAATAGTTAATCATATCGACTTTTTTTTAATTTGAATAATCCCATTAGTTTTCTGTGCTTGCATGGTTTAACTTAAATGCATCATGACAAAATAAAAAGTTTTTTTTTTTTTGCTTTTATTTAAGTAGTTAAAATTTAATTTTAATTTAAGTTAGCCAAAAATGTTTGATTTCTTTGTATTATAATTTTTTAAATATTTGATTAATAACAAAATAAAGAATGTTAAATCCAATATGGCTGCTTTTTGCAAATGTTATGTGATTAAAGAAAACAAACTTTTTATTAAAACTTTATTTAAGTAGTTGTTGTAAATATTTTTTTGCTGTGGTTATCCCAAGTAAAGTTGTCTTTTTCTTTATCTCTACACCTTGACGTTATGTTGCATTATGTCGGCAGTGTGGTTGAGTGGTTAAGGTGCTGGGCTCGTGACTAACATGGTCTCGGTTCAAAATCCACAATTCTGTTGTGTCCTTGGGAAAGACACTTTATGGCACATTCTCTTGCTTGGTGGTCCTGACAAGCAGTTCTAAATTACAGTCAAATCTTTATTAAATTACAAGTGGACATTAATATCTTGGCATCTCCGGAAGCAGGTCGGGGTAATTGCCTATCTTACGTATTAGCGCCTCTGTTGCTTTCCTGTGAGTCAGGAGGATAAATATAGAGATAAAATAAATAAAAAAATAAATAAATTTGTTAAAATACTTGAAATGTCTAATTTGCAGTAGTTTTTTTTAGCTGTGTTTTATTTACAATATAAGTGGCAATGAATTAGAAATTGAAATATATAGAAATCAATAGAAATAAAATTTTTGGAGAAAAAAATATTGAAAAAGAACATTTTGTACATACAATGGATTTTTATAAAGGTCATGTTAATATTTCTTATAAACTAGTAGAAGACTGTAGCTAGAGCTTTAAATCCAAATCTAATAGGTTATTATTCTTGTATTACTTTTTTGCTTTGATATGTATTTGCAATTTTCTGTTATTGTCTCAGTTTGAACCAATGAGCATGTTTTTTGATGTCTTGTTAGAAATCATTAGAATAAGCTGAAATATGCCATTAAATATAATGCGATGATGTTTCTTCATGATTAATGATGTTGATGTGGTGATATGCTGGGTAATTTTTAAAATGTAAAATATATAATCTACTGTGGCTCAAAAAGATTAGGCAAACACTGGTTAAACAACTAATCCATACACCATTTTAGAGTTATTTTAATTCGGCTAAATTTTTCTTATTTTAGTCTTATATATAGCTATTTTAATCTTACAAAATTTTTTTGTTTTTAAGTGAAAAAGAATGTAAAATATTTAAAATTATTTTACATTTTTTATCAACATAGCATTTCCTATTTTAGGTATTTACATTCAAAATCTGCAGCAACTATTGGAAATGATGTTGAAAAATTGTTGAAAAAAAGAAAGAAAAACAACCATAAATAAAGCAAAGTGTTTGTAGTGGTTATAAAAATTGTGTATTAAGACTGTCAATTGACTTCCATTGGCATAACTAAGTTTTGTTATGCCTTCCCCATCAAGAATTCCAGTGTTTTCAAATAAGGTTTTGTTCAAAAAAGAAATACTGTCAATGAATAAAGTTGAGAAGAAAATTACAAATAAACCAAAGTCAAATAAAAATATAAGGACTGATGCTCAAATTAAGAGAGTAACCAAAGGAAAAACCTTAATATTGAACAAGAGCAGCAGTGGAATTACTTCAAAAAAACTGGAAACTGCTACTATAAAAAAGCACAAAACCATCACAGATCACAGAGGTATATCAGCAATTAAAAGGTAAAACAAATAATTTTTTAGGTTAAAATCACAATTGCTTTTACTTTTATAAGGTCTGTCCAAAAAGTATCTGACCTTTGGGCATAAAACGCACAACACAGTGAATATCACATATTTTATTTAATCTGCCTCAAAATATACCCTTGCAAGTGCACACACTTTTCCCAGTGCCTCTGCCACTTTTAGAAACACCTCTTGAACTCTTCCTCTGGAATGCTCCTGAGCTCCACTGTCACTTTTTCCATAATGTCTTTATGTGACCAAAATTGTGTCCCTTTTAACATAGTTTTTAACTTTAAGAATAGCCAGAAGTCACATGGTGCCAAATCTGGAGAGTAAAGAGGCTGTCGCACAAATGCCATATTGTTTTGGCTGAAAAACCTCTGATTATATGAGCGGAATGAGCAGGAGCATTATCGTGGTGAAGCTGCCAGTTCTTCCCTGTCTACATGTCTGGCTGCTTTAACACAGCATCACGAAGGTGATGCAAAACCTCCAAGTAGTACTCTTTATTGATTATTTGGCTTTCTGGTGCATATTTGTGATGCACTATGTCATGGGAATCAAAGAAATAGGTCAGCATCACTTTCAAATTGCTGCAAACTTGTGCTTTTTTGGGCCTTGGTGATTTTGGATGCTTTCATTGTGAAGGTTGAAACTTGCTTTCTGGATCGTAAACCATAAACCCAGTTCTCATCACCAGTTATGATAGTCTTCATAAATTCTAGGGCATTGTTTGCACAATGCAGCATGTCCTGGGCGATTTCCACATGGAGCTCCTTTTGTTGCTCTGTCAGCAGCTTGAAAATAAATTTGACCTACACTCTTCACATGCACAAATCTTCAGTTAAATTGGAGTGAACTGATTCTCTGCTTATTTTCACTTTTTCAACAATTATCCTGAGTGTTAGATGGCAATCTTCCATCCCAATTTGGCAAATTTTCTCAATCACCTCCTCGTTTTGGCTTGTGGATGGCCTGCCAGAGCGTGCCTCACTCTCCACTAAAATTTAACCGTTTTTGAAGTGATTAAACCATTTTAAGTTTAAGTTTGACTTAGGCCTCATCTCCAAAAGCTTGCTGAATCTTTTGAATTGTTTCAGTTTGATTATTACCTAGCTTTTGGCAGAACTTGATACAATATCTTTGTTTGATGCTTTCTGTCATTACAAAAACGACAATCATGTGCTATACAACTACACTAAATGCTTCAAAAAAAGAGAATGACACCAACTATTGGTTTGAAATTTTTTATGCATGGGCAGTAATTGTGACATTACAATCTGCCAAAACCGTTTTGCTGGCATGGCATTGTTTTTGGCAGGAGGAGATAAGGTTGTATACTTTTTGGATATACCTTGTATATTGCAAGGTAAAATACTTTGTTATAGCTTATTATTTAAGCATATATTTTAGGTTTTTTTTAACAATAAATGTAGAAAAATAAAACTCATCTGTTTCTGTTTGATAAAAAATTGCCAATTTTTTGCTTAAAATACTTTTTAATTAAGTTTTCTATTGGTAACAGGTCTGAAAATAATTTGAAAAATCAAGTAGAAAAATTAGAAAAAGAAATATTAACATTAAAAAATCAAGTTGTTGATCTGCAAAATAAAGCCGAAAATAATCATTTGAATCAATCAAATCTTCAAACATTGGGTATGACTTGTAAAATACAGTTAAGATTGGTAACTGTTCTTTATTTAACTTTTATTTGGAAATCATTTTCTTCATATTCTTATTGACATCCAAAACCATCAAAAGACAGTTTTTACAATCAATTCTAAATATAAATGTTTTTATTTTTCTTTATTTGGATTCGCTAGGAGAAAGGGTTCTTAAACTTTTTGAGGCGTGCCCTGCTTTACAAAGAATTTGTGCTCCACCTTAATGACATCAGCAAAACTGAAGCCCTATCATATTGAAAAATATAACAGCATTGAACAGAACAACAATAATTAAATTTTTTATTAAGAAAGATGAAACTATTTTTTGAAAACTAAAAGTTTAATTCATTACTTTGTAGCAGATAATTCACCTTAGATCAGCTTTACAGACAACTTTATTCCTGTGTTTTGTCTTTATACCTAGGAAGAAAAAGGCACTTTTGCACATGTTAGTCAATAAAAACTGAAGGAGTGTATGTATACAGCACCTACACTGAATTGTATATTTGGAAACAGCATTTGAATTATTGTTTTAAAAGTTGCAGGTACCCTCCACCAATTTGGTTTTTCTTTAAGGCAATATCTAGTTTAGAAAAAAAAACTGCATTTCTTTTTTGAATTCAATGATACCCATGCCAGTTTTGCCATGAAAGTGTTGATGGCATTATAGTCATTGATACAGTTGATATTCTTGCCCTACAAAATCAAGTTTAAATCATTTAGTGCTGCAAAAATATCCACAAAGTTTGCCAGTGTCTTATGATTTGATTGACAAAAGAAGATCTTGTGTTCCCATGAGCTTTCAAAAACAGCATATGCTCCATTTAATACACATGTGCTAACATGCCACCAAATGAATGTATGAAAAAGTAGTCTCATAATTACAGGGTGTCCATGAATTAAGGCAATGAACGTTTTGGCCTCTACCAAAAATACAAAAAGTTAAAACAAGCATTGCTAATAGGATAAAGAATAGGCTTTTAAATGATATATACTTTATTCAGTATAACTCCCTTTTTTCTTGACTACGGCCTTCAATCTGTCTGGAAACGAGTCGCACATGGCACGTAGCATTTCTTGAGGTATAGCTTCCACTCTTTCATCAGTTTGGCTTTCAGGGACTCCAAGGTTTGATGAGGAGTGGAGCACACTCTTTTCTCCAAGATGGACCAGATGGAGTAGTTGAATGGGTTTAGATCCGGGCTTTGCGCTGGCCAATCTTTCTTACTTTTGAATGAGGGGATTTTCCTCAGAATCCACAATTGGGTAAATTTTGAACCATGGGAGGGCGCTGAATCCTGTTGGAGGGTCCACGGTTCGTCTTTGAAGTGTTGCTCGGCCCATGGGAGCAGACAACCCTCCAGAATGTTTGAGACGTATCACTCAGAATTCAATTTCACTCCCGTTGGAACAAAAAGGAGTGGGATCTCCCGGTTGTGGTCACCGCTGCCCACACCATCACAGACTGTGGATTTTGGCATCTGGTAACAATTCTTCCTTCAGTCGTGGATGAGGACACCCAAACTCTATCGTTTTTCTGGTTAACAGCTTGCTGGATGTTGAATTTCTTCTCATCAGTGAAGACCAAATTGGGCAGCGTGCCTTCTGTGATGTCCTGCAAAAGTTTCCTGCGTTTTTCAGCCCTCATGGCCACATGATGATCTGAGAGTTCTTGTCGACGCAGCATCTTAAAGGGCTTAACTCCTAAATCTTCCCTCAACAGTTGGTGCATGGTGGATTTGCCTACACCAGCTGCAGCAGCCAAGTTCCTGCAACTTTGCTGAGAGTTGCGTCACAGCTTCTCCCTGGTACGAACAGTCCGTTTTCACCCTTGCCCTTCCCAATCTAGGGTGGTTCCAATCTCCTGAAACTTTTTGATGATCTTCCAGACAGTTGTACAGTTCATTTTGAGCCGTTTAGCAATTTCACTATTACTTTCTCCACTTTGTGGAGTTTTATCACAATGTTACGATCAATAGACATGGAAATAATTATTTTAGAAAACTTTGCTATATCTGAAATGAAAGAACAGAGTTTTAGCTTTAAAATGGTGTATTAGTTGTTTGAGAAAAACCAAATTTAAATGCACTAATTTAATGGAGAAAGTTGGTTGCCTTAATTCATGGACACCCTGTAGAATACATGTCTTTGCAAAGCTTGGTAAACAGTTTCATATTGACAGCACTTGCTTTAATGTAGTTAAAGGCTTGTGTGTTCGTTGCAGGCTTATCTTTCACGGCAATTGGTAAAGTTCTGGAGCCCAGAGCCTCTTGTTGGATCACCCTATAATGTCTAACCTCATTGGAGATTTTCTTCTTTATCTTTGCAATGAATTCACTTTTGAGACCCAAACATTGTCACACCACCATCAGTGCAGATGCCCACAAATTTTTCCCAAAGTATACTATGGTAAAAAACCTGGTGGCAAATTTAAATACATCTTCTGCTGTACATGTGGTTTCTATGAGTTTGCAAAACATCATACCCTCTTTCAGATAAACATAGCCTAACAAATGCAACAATTGGGGAATATCAGTTGATTGAAAAAAAAGTGTGGCTTGTAATTTTTTAAGAATTTGACACTCAATGTCTTTTGCAAGCTCATCAATGGCTGATTTGATCATAGAATCCAAGAGTGATATCTTTGCCATCTTTTTGCTGTATGTTTTTCCCAACACGAGATCAGCTGCTTTTAACATGCTTACTTTAATAAATGTTTCTGAGGTTTCTTCTGTTTAGCAATCATGTGAGAGGTTTGAAATGACGCTGAGCTACTATTTCTGTGGACAAAGATTGGCAAATGGACTTGCTTGCAATTTTCAATTTTTCAGACAGTCTTTCCTGCTTTGAAAAAAGCTAAAGGCTTTTTACAGCCAGAGTGTTTTGTCTGAAGATGACACTGCAAACGACTTAGTCACATTGCACGGTTTCTCAGATTTTTCTTGTGTAGGCATTGTGGTACCACCTGACTACATGGAATAAAACCATACTTTAAATAATCACTCTCATGCCTTCTCTTTCATTTATTTTATGTCAATGCAGTTATCTATTCAGTTTGCAGCCAATTGCTTATGCCCCCCATTATGAATCTTTCATGCCCCACAAGGGGCACGTTCCCAGTTTAACAACCCCTGCACTAGGACAACAATTACTTATAGCCTGATCTTGATGTCAAATTTGACAACTTTTTCACTTTACTTTTTTTAGTAAAAATATTGATTTACCATTTTTGCCATAATAAAGTATATTGTCTTGTTGTATTCTTAGTTCTTTGTTGTAACCTAAAATTGGCAACTCTACATTCTATTACATATATAGTTTACTGATTATTTTATTACACTTTAATGTATATTGTTTACTATGTTTGATTAAAAATATTTGTAGTAAACTTTTAGAAGCCTTCAAACCAATTTAATTGTAGTAATTATTTACTCTGAGAGTTTATTTTAAATAGCTCAGGAGCGGAAAGACGCGAAGCAAGACTTGTCGGCGGTGCTGATAGCTGAGTACGAATGTTTAAAAATGATCGATTTTTCATGAATTCTCTGTGCCTATAACTCAAGTGTTTAGGTAGCTTTGTGCCTCAGTACATTTTTTTCAAAAACATTTAATATGTAGGCTCCATAATCGCAGACAGATCGCTGCACGCTTTGTCTACTGCAGAGATAAATTTTTATTTATCCAAAAATCTAAAGTCTTATCTATTATACAATTCTAAATTTTAAAGTCTTTTCAAATAGCACAAGCATACTCTACTCCGGCGTGATAATCCAATGGTGCTTAGGTGCTTCAAGTTGGTTGTAATTGTAAGTATATCTCTGCTACAACCGCCGAAACGGCACAATGCCGAAAGAGTTCGGTTAAAAGTTTTGTTCTGGAAAATAATTGCGTTTAGTACTTAATCTTACTAAATAATTTAATTGTGCCTTCGAGTAAAGCGGCAAAAGCACATTAATGATTTATTTTTAAGTGGTCTATGTGACTTATATAGAATAGTGACTTTGCTTTAAATAGAAAATTGTGATGGTAATGCCATATTTTCATTGTAACGTTTAATTCAATCACTGCTTATAACAAACAAATAAACTTTTTGTTTTGCAGTTGATGATTTAAAGCAAGAAAATAAAGAGTTGCGTAGTCAAACTGATCAGCTTAGCACTTTATTAGAAGATAACAATTACAATCCTGTAACCAAAAAACCTATTAATGTGAGTTTTATTATACTATCTGAAATGATTAGAAAATTTTAAACCTTTTTAAAACTAGTTGCTATCGGTATTCTAAAAACAACTTCTTTTAACTTTTTTAAAATGTTATTAAAAGAATGTTGCTTCAGGGTATTATATACCATAAATATACCATAAATTACAATAGATGTAACTTCCCTCCGAATGCCCCAATTAAGAAAACCCCCAAAGAAAAGCCCTGAAAAAAGTGCACTTTTTGAATTGAAAAGCCACTTCAACAAATGCAAACAACTAGAAAACCAAGTGAAGAGCTAAAAAAAGTTTGTCAAATTGTTGCTGGCCTTGTTGCTAATAATGTCTTTCTAAGCTGAGCATGCGCGCAGAGTTTTCAGGGACTACGCACATTGATGATTTTACTGATTGACAAAATACCCTCGGAAAAGGAGTAACAACAACAGGGTAATTTGAATATGTACTGTGAAAAGGCAGTGAATATCTTGAGAAAATTGGGTTCAAAGTGAAGTTCCAGACGGAGGAGAGAGATTTATGGATGTTGTGGGAGAGGATTACACAGGTAGTCGGAGTAAAGATAGATCATGGAGAGAACGGGTTATATGGAAAATGTTGACTTGTTACGGCAACTTTAGAAAAAACAAAAAGAAGCCAAGAAAAATTTGTAGTTTTCTTTTATGTAATTATTTCCTTTAGTGGCATAATACTGTATCTGACAAACTTATGAATAAAGGCTCGTTTCCGCTACGAGCGTGGAATGGAGCATTCTTTCTTTTATAGATCTTTCCGCCCTTAAAATCTAAGCGAAGCAGAAAAAGGAATAAAACAAACAAAGAATGCTTCATTCCATGCGCGTAGTGGAAATAAGCCCTTATTGTATCTTAGAAAAATTTACATATAATAATAATAGTAATAATATTTATTTGCCAAACGCACGAACATAAATTTTATAATACACACACACGGTAATGTTAAAAGAAAATCGAAATATGTGTGAAGGCAGGGGGCACTGAAGAACATACGTTATCAAGTCAAGTGCCCCCACATCCAATACAGTTAAAAAACAAAATTCACATATACAGGGTGTTCATAAAGTCCTGATACAATGTCAAAATTTCTTTATGAAGTCAATTCTTAAAATATCTTAACCAGGTTTGTTTTATTTTATCAGTGCTGCTTAAAGTTTTTTTTACCTCATTTAATACGTTTCTATATGGGCACCTTTAGTTACGCGAAGCAGAAACGTTGCCTCGTCACTAAAACAAATTCGCTTGAGAAATTCTTCATCCTCCGAAATTCATTGCAGGATGTTATCTGCAAACTCTTTTCGTTTTGTCTTGTCATTTGGCTGAAGTCTCTGTAACATTTGCACTTTGTAAGCGTACAAGCGTAACCTTTTGTGTAGAACCTTGCGCACTGTTGTAGGTAGTAATTCCAATTCTCTGGCAGCAGTACGGATGGACTTTATAGGAGAACGACTAAACGCTTGTCTTACACGCTCGATGTTTTCCGCAAATGTTCTTGGTCTCCCACTTCTCACTGCATCCAACACTGACCCTGTCTCCATAAATTTCTTGTGCCATCGACGAATTAAAGAACGTGATGGTGGATCTTTTCCATTCTTAGTCCTGTGCCTTCTCTTGAGAAATAACCATTTAATAAGGGTTTATTTAACACATTCATAAAACACATAAAAATTATATCTGAAACACAAAATTTTATTTTAAATAAAAAGTTTAAGCAGCACTGATTAAAATAAAACAAACCTGGTTAAGATATTTTAAGAATTGACTTCATAAAAAAATTTTGAAATTGTACCATGACTTTATGAACACCTTGTATATTAATTAAGTTTTTTATTACATATACTGATACAAATCTTTTTGATGTAAAACCAATGCAGTAAAAAACAAATTATTGAAAAATAACGAGAAAGAAAAGAACAACTCAGAAAAAGGCGACAATGAATAGAGTAAAATTTAATACGGATCAATCAGGTGCTGTTTATACGTTTTTTTTTTTGAAAGAAACTCAATGCCTGTCTTTTATTGTGTCGTCAATTGAATACCAAAGTTTGACTCCACGGAAAGTAAGGAGCTGCTGTCCAATTGTTTTAGATACACGTGGAAGAAAATAAGTTGATTTTTCTGTTTGTCTAGTGTTGTGAGAGAGTATTTCTTTTATTTTTTTGAATAGCTGAGCAAAAACAGCAGGTAATCTGTCAGAGTATAGCTGATACATAAATTTTTCTAATTCAAGATGATATATATCTGAGATTTTCAAAATATTTAATTGCTTGTACGGCGTTGTATAACAAATGGTTTCCAATCGCTGAGTGTTACATTTGGTTGTGTAACAAATGAAACCATTTCAAACATATAGTAAGAATGGTCAAGTCAATCTACAAGCAAGTGCCGACAGACCTGTTTCGTCCTTATTATTATTATATTTTTTTTTTTTTATTAGGATTCGTCAGGACACTACAGCTTGTTGTTGACCCCAGCTGAAAAAGTTGAAAACTTAAACAGCTGGCACAACTTTCTGTTTGTGGTTTTTACACCTCAAACAAAACATCCAGTTGTGGACCTAAATGCTGGGTAGGCAGTACAATGAAAACAATGTTCCACCAGCGCAACTGCAAAAGACACCGCTAAACCGCAAGGGTATACTGACGGCGGTTCCGATATGAAACCATTTGTTACACAATCAAAAATGTGCCTCTCACTATAAGGACAATAAATTTTTTATTATTTCCAAAGCACCATCCGATTTTCATTTTTCAGTCTTAGAGTCGATTTTAATCACTCTTCGTAAACCTAATTTGTGTAGACAAAAAGAGTTTGTTTACAAACATGAAATTGTTAGTATAAGTGTAAAAACCTTTCTTTTTAGTTCCAAATTTTGATACAAAACTTGCATAATTTTGTTCCTTTTTTGCCAAAAATTTTTTACGCCGACGAAACGTGGTTTTACTTCATTAAATATTTTTATTTGTTATGATAACTGTTACTAATCTTAATTTTTAGCCCATCAGAATCAGTCTCAAAACTTTTCAAATACTTCATTCAGTTCTTCAATTCATTCTAGGGAAACCTCCTGAAGAGCCAGACGAAAACGTTCGAGTTTTTTAAAACAGCCTTTTTTAAAGCTACTCATTTAACAAAAGAGTTTTAAATAAAACATTTGCTTTTAAGAGCTATTTTAAAGTTTTGTACCTGCAAAAAACTTTTTAAGTATTACTTTTTAGTTTTCTGAAGCGTTTGAAAATATGATGAAGGCTCGCTTGGCTGTTGGTCAAAACCATGCGAAAGATCTGATGTCTTCAATAAATCTATTGGATAGTATTTGCGATGAAACAAATTATTGTTTAAACGAAATACCTATAAATTTTGAAATGTGATATTTTACGCTTTCGTTTTTGTTTTATAATTTTTGTATCATATTTGCTTGTGCTACATTCTGTATTTATGGGTAAGAACCAGGAAAGTATTTTGATAATCCGTGGGAAAAAGCTACCCTGTGGTTGAATCTTTATTGGTTATCAAAAAGATAGGCTATCATAAAGATTTGAAACTAACCCAAACCTTCTATTAAGTCTTATCGCTGATCGGGTTCTTTAAAAGTTGGTCTAGACAACTTGCTACAGCCGACCCGGACCCTTCGTTATTGACGTCATAAATCTTGTAGGTTTATTACCATTGAGAAATTGTTAGCAGTGTGGCCGAGCGCCGTATTGATGGCAAACACGATCCGCACAATCACGTTCCAAACTTACTCGCGTCATTCTGTTGTGTAATATTGTTTAACGCAGCGTTTCTCAAACCTTTTTTTCTGCAACCCAAAATCGCTAAAAACAACGATTTACAAATATGACTGCGACCCAAATAAATTTGAGTGAGCGCATAATGCTGGGGTCGGGAACCTTTTTGGGTAAGAGAGCCATAAAGGCTACTTAGTTTTAAGTATTTCCATGTGAGCTAACAATGTTCCTCTGGGCAGAAATTTGTTCGTAAGCAAACTTATTTTGATTTCTTGATTTTCGGCTTAAAAAATGTCTTGATTTTTGGTAGTGGTCTCTAAAAGAAAAAGTCTTTACCTTGAATCTGACTCTAAAAACTCGATTTTCGTATCAAAAATGTAGTGATCTCTAAAAAAAAGGTCTTCACTTTCAATCTGACTCTGATTTTTAGATTTTCGTCTTAAAATTGTAATGATCTCTTAAAAAAGAGTCTTCACTTTTGAAATCTTGTATGCACAGATCTTTTTCTTTTATGTGCGGTAATTTATGCTTGGCAACAAAAGAGCCGGATACTGTTATCAAAAGAGCCACATCTGGCTCGCGAGCCATAGGTTCCCGACCCCTGGTCTGGGATAACATAATGTAACAGGTCGTTTTTTTGACTATAAACGTCCAAAAGTTACTTACACAATTGAGAAGTACTGCTATTATTCTATTTGTGGCAATCAAATTGTCTAAACTGGTACGTTTTCTAAAAGTACGTAATTGTAGCTACAAGCTTTCACGACCCATCCGCATAGTCTTGGCGACCCATGATTTGAGAAACGCTGGTTTAACGGTTTCCCCAAGTATAACCGCTTCGACATTGTAGAGATAATAATAATAATAAATACTTCTATAATCAGGGGCATTTCCGTTAGCATTATCGAAAGCAGGTCGTGATAATCTCTTAATGTTTTCGCTACGTAAAACCTTTTTGACGTTTTCTTGCCTAGAGATAACAAAAACTGCATTGCAACGCCTATGATGAAGATGACTTTAACTTTTGATTGCAGCCATTAGATCAGTGTTTTTAAATCTTTTTTGGCGACCCAAATATTAAGCGTAAAAGAAATCTTGAAAGTCTAATTCTCGGCAGCGTATTTGAGTGCTTAAAGCGCCGTCATTGTAATCAACATGGTCTTGATTCAAAACTCATTCGCGCCATTCTTTTCTCCTTGGGAAGGACATTTCATGACACTTTTCCCTGCTCGGCGGTCTTGGCAAATAGTTTTTGATTTTGATCATATTTCTACAAAATTACAAAGCCAAAAAGAAAAAATTTCAAGCAATAGGAAGCAGGTCGGGGAAGTGCTTGCCTGTGTATTAGCACCACCATCACTTTCCTGCGAGTCAGGAGAATAAATATAGAGATAAAAATAATAAAAAAATAAGCAATATACGTTCAGCAGTTCCAATGCAGCAGACACAAATGGGTGTCTTGATTTAAGTTGCCTCAGCTGTCCATCAAGTGAAGACAGGAGCCATTTAATAAAAGATTTTCTGGCTTCTGAGCTCCGCAAGCTAGAGACAATACAGCTTTTTGGCGGCGAAGCTCGGTTGGATACTGAACAAGATAAAAAGGTTGTTCGTTGGTATGGGCCGTCGGTATCCGGTCAATATATGCAAGGCATCATTAATGAGCTTGTCAATAAAGCAAGTATGCGCACTGGGACACCAAACACGCGCGCAGTAGCCTACTCAGTAGGGTGAGTGAAAAAAATTTAAAAAAAGTGATTTCTTAAATCCTGCCAAATAGGCTAAAACTTCAAAAACAATTGGTTTTGGCGAGTTGCTACCTTTGGGGGGCTAGCAACTCCCCAAAATATGTTTTTGGGGGGTAAAATTGACAAAAAATGTCGTAACTCGGTAACCGCTTATTGTAGAGGCATGATTTATGGCTCAAAATTTGTAGAATCATCATGTTTCTATATGTGCTAAGAGAAAGTTTTTGTCTATTTCCACAAGAAAAAAAGTTATAATCGATAAACCGTTTTTTATGCTCAATACTCGAAAATTGCGCTGTATGGAAATAACTTTGATCTAACATTTGAAATGATATATGTCTAACTGATAAGGACTAATTATGACAATCACAATATTAACAAGATGATTTGGGATAACTTTGGTCACCAGACAAAGTACCTAAATAGCCCTACTCATAAGGTACAGAACGTGCTAGCTTTACTGCCCATAAAATGTTTAGTATTTCAGTAATTTAAAGAAAATCTGTTACATCTTATTACTTTCGAACTGTTGATGCTGATATTGGATTGTTTTGCCTAAGGAGTGAGAGAAAAATAAGAAAGCAAGTTAGAGTACACCAAATACCCTACGCAAAATAAAGCGTATCAGAATTGCACTTTAGTGTCAAATTTTTTCAAAAGTTTTCGAGATTTAATCTTCTGGCGAATCAACCCATCTCTTCGCTCAAATCCTTCAACTTGTGCTGCGGCCTCTGTTACCATTTTGACATGGCGCTCTACACATTGGTTGTGACATGGGTGGTCGAGCCGCAGTGGTCTTATCCGGCATTGTTCATTTGTTCAATATCTAAATCAGTTAAATGTTCAATTACCGGAGGCTGCTGATAGCAAGATGTTAAATTCACCATCTTGTAGTACGAGTTCACTGTTAGATCCAGTGTGGGCGGTTCAAACAGCCGTACAGTTGAGGCAGTATCATAATATTTTGCTCCTTCCAAAGAATATTCTTCACTGCGACTGTCAACCAAGTCATGATTATCAAATGAAACCGCTGATGGCAAGTTTCCACGAATCGAAAACACTTTGTTCACTCCTCGCATTCGTATCTCCTCGTCGTTGTCACCCAACATGGCGATCAAGACATTTTCCTGGTGTGCGAAAAATGCATTTCGTTGCACAACTTTCAGAGCAGTTTTCCGAACAGCTTCGTCAGGCACCTGAAGAATTCGTTGGACCAAGTTGAAAAAATTTCTAGATCCGCAAGTTAGTTGACTATTTAACTTAATTTCAAACCAACTTGGAAAGTAAACTTGAAGACAAAACTTCGTCAGAGTTTCCAAGTTTGAGGAGGGTTCATCCACCGAAACATAATATCTGAGGATTCGACAGCCCAGAGTTAGCCAGCGTGAATGCACAATGGGACCTACTTTTAAATATTGCAAGTCGCTGTCGACAACTCTCATGATTATTGCTGAACATATCTTGTAAGCATAGTGTTGATCAGTACTCAGATCATTAACAACTGATTCTGGCAACTGTACAAACTGAGGGTTTGAAATTGACTTAAAATTAGCAGCAACCGGCCAACTTGAAACATCTCCAGTTAAACACTTCCCAATTGGTCCTGCAAATGTGTCAGGACTATTGGTGGTTCCATCAAGCATAGTAAAGACATGGCGCAAGGGTAGTTCATTGGTATGTAGTAGGCAAATTACCCATTGTAATGGCTTGTTCAATAGTTCTTCCAACTTTTGAATGCAACCATTGAACTTGCCTGTCATTGCTGCGCAGTGACTCTAGGTGTGGGTAAAACGTGAGTGCCCTATCTAGCTGTATGCCGAGAAAAGTGGGTTCAACACAAAACGGTAGGGCTAGTACGTTGACAAAGATGTTAAACTCACGTCGTGCCTCCTTGTAATGATGGAAGGTTGCTAACGAAGTCTTTGTTGTACTGAGCTTGAGCTTCCATTTGAAAAGGTGAAAGAATAGGGTTGTTACGTCCTGAGTAAGAGTCCCCTTGAATATCTGCCAGCTGCTTGCAGAGTACAGGATGGTTAGGTCATCAGCATAAGCAAATTTTCTGCCAACTGTCACTAGCAGGTCATATGTATAGATATTAAACAAGAAGGGGAGCCAGGACTGATCCTTGTGGGACGCCATTCTTAAAAGCGTCGTAACCTGCTTTGTTTTCCGGTACAAGCGATGGGGGTGAAACTTCAGTTACGAACAAGTTCCATAATCAATGAGACCATGTGCCTGTCCGAAAAAAGACAGAGTAGCTTGCAGCTGAGGCCACGGTGTCATACAGTATCGTAGGCTGCTGTGGGATCGACAAACACAGCGCCGGTCTTTTATTTTAAAGCTATTCTCAATTTCTTGAGTTAGAAAAGTGATTTAATTTACGGTCGACCTTTCTCGCTGAAACCCAGCTTGCTCTCCAGGTAGCATAACGAATATATTTATTTTGCCAAACACACAAACATAAATTTTATAATACAGACACACGGTAATGTTAAAAGAAAATCAAAATATGTGTGAAGGCAGGGGGCACTGAAGAACATACGTTATCAAGTCAAGTGCCCCCACATCCAATACAGTCAAAAAACAAAATTTACGTATATATTAATTAAGTATTTTAATACACTACTGATGCAAATCTTTTGATGTAAAACCAATGCAATAAAAAAGAAACTAATTATTGAAAAATAACGATAGAGAAAAAGAACAACTCAGAAAAAGGCGACAATGAAAAGAGTAAAATTTAATATTGATCTATTAGGTGTCGGCAGCGTGATCGAGTAATTAAAGCACCGGACTGATGATCAACATAGTCTCGGTTCAAACCCACTTGCACCATTCTGTTGCGTCCTTGGGAAAGACACTTTACGGCGTTTTCCCCTGCTTGGTGGTCTTGACAAGCAGTTCTAAATTACCGTAATATCTCTATTAAATTACTAGCGGACAGCAATATCTTGGCATCTCCGGAAGCAGGTCGGAGTAACTGCTTACCCTATGTATAGCGCCTCCGTCGCTTTCCTGCGAGTCAGGAGAATAAATATAGAGATAAAAAAAAAAAATAAATAAAATAAAAATAAGGTGCTGTTTATACGTTTTTTTGAAAGAAACTCAATGCCTGTCTTTTATTGTGTCGTCAATTGAATACCAAAGTTTGAGTCCATGGAAGGTGAGGAACTGCTGTCCAATTGTTTTATATACACGTGGAAGAAAATAAGTTGATTTTTCTGTTTCTCTAGTGTTGTGAGAGAGTATTTCTTTTATTTTTTTGAATAGCTGAGCAAAAACAGCTGGTAATCTGTCAGAGTATAGCTGATACATAAATTTTCCTAATTCAAGATGATATATATCTGAGATTTTCAAAATATTTAATTGCTTGTACATTGTGTTGATTGGTGTGTAGATAGAGCTGAATGTTGCAATTCTAATAATGCAATTTAGACGAACTTCTATTTTTTTTGTTAACAGTTTTGTAGCAGTGCCCCAAGTTAATATGCCATATTGAATTCGTGAATAAACTAAGTTATAATAGAGCAGGCAAAGAGTTTTTCTCGGAACATAATTGCGAAATCTACAGAACAGACCAGAGTATCTGGCAAGTTGACTAGATAAATTGTCAACGTGGTTTGCCCAACAAAACTTGTCATCAAAAATTACACCTAAATACAGGGTGATTCGAAAGTAACTCCCTATTCTAAAATAACTATAATTTATTCAAATGCTGTAATATGTTTCTCAATTTTTGTGTGTATGTTACTTAATCTATGGCAATTAAATTTATGCTCTTGTTTTCTTTTCTCGTGAAGATCCTCGTGTTACTAGTGAAAAAATGCAGAATCGACCCAAGATAACAATATGGTGAAAAATGACTTCTAACAGGATTGTGGGACCTTCATCCTTCATGATATCATGAACGCCGAAAGGTACCTCACTATGCTGAGAGATAAAGTTTGGCCAATTATCAGTGCTTGGGACAATATTGAAGATTTAATTTTTTTGCAAGATGGAGCTCCTCCACACTTTGCTATTGTTGTTCGTGAATGGCTGAATGCCCAATTTCCTGGAAAATGCATGGGTTGTCGTGGTTTGCACGAATGGACAGCCAGAAGTTGGTGGCGAATGATGGTGCCCATATTGAATTTTAAATAAAAGTCCATGCAATATACTTTCTTCTCATATTTATTAATTGGAGAAATTACACTTCAAAAATAAATTATAGTTATTTTAAAATAGGGAGTTACTTACAGATCACCCTGTACTTAATGGAATTTTCTCTTTGCAAGCGGGTTTTGTTCATAACTATAGTAAACTCATCTTTACAGGTTTTGTGCGGTTGGTTATTGTAGATGATGTAGTTAGTTTTAGAATAATTTAGAGACAATTTATTCATTCGAAGCCAAAAATCAACTTTTTTAAATTCATTATTAGCTTTTTATTTTAACGAATTTAAGTCCCTATCCGATAGCATTAGAATAGAGCAGTGTGGTATCAAATTGTGGTATCATCTGCATAAAGTGTGGTATCAAATTCGGAGGCAAGAGGTAAGCCATTGATATAAAGCAAAAACAATAGAGGTCCAAGACAAGATCCTTGAGGAACCCCTGTTGTTATTTTTAATTTATTCGAGTAATGACCTTGGACGTTTGTGTATTGATAACGATTGCTCAGATAACATTCTATAAGATGAAGGGCTGTGCCTCGAATACCAAAATAGTGATACAACTTTCATAACAGAATCGTATGATTAACCGTATCAAACGCTTTTGATAGGTCTAAAAATATGCAGCAAGTATGTTGACCATTATCGATGGTTTTGATTAGTTTATCATGTATTGTGCTTATAGCAAATTGTGTGAGGAGTTAGGTCGAAAGCCAAATTGATTTTTGTTGAGAAGTTGATTTTTATCAATATACGAAAACAGTCTGGAAAATAACATTTTTTCAAAAATTTTGTCAAATTGCGATAATAACGAAATGGGTCTATAATTAGTAGGCATATTTGGATCACTTTTTTTATAAATGGGGATAACTTCAGCTATTTTTAAGCAGTTTGGAAATACACCTGTTTCTATATACAAGTTGAATAAGTTACTTATTATCGGAGAAATAATCAACTTGCCATATTTAATAAATTTAGTTTCAACATCAGTGTACCTTTGAGCTTTCTTATTTTTTAGTCGATCAATTATTGAACATACTTCGGCGTTTATGGATGGAGATAAGAATATTGAGTTGAAATTACAACTATTGGGTTTGGTCATTTTTATATGTGAAGGAGGTGCAGGAATATCTTGTGCCATTTTGTACCCAACACTTGCAAAGTGTTCGTTTAAAACGCAGGCAATTTCTTCAAATTTCGTTGTTACATTACCTTTATCATTTAAAAGATTTGTTGGAAAAATACGTTTTGAATTTTCAGTTTGCATATTTTATTGATTATTTGATATAATTTTTCAGAGTTATGCTTTTCTTCAGTAACAACTTTACTATAGTAGTTTCGTTTTTCACCTTCAATTGCTCTGTTTAAAACATTGCGATATCGTTTATATTTGTCGAATTGATAATTGCTAGGGTGCAAAAGAAATTGTTTATACATTTTATTTTTGAGTTTAATCGATTTTAGCAATCTTTGTGTAACCACGGTTTACTTTTTAATGTTTTTTCTTTTCTAGTTGCTCTTTGTCGTGGTGCATGAAAATTTACAATATCACTAAATAATTTTACAAACTCTTCAAACTGATTATGCGCGAACGAGATTCTGTAACATGTAGATCACCTAATTGTTTAATTAAATCTTGGCAAAACAATTCTCCTGAAAAATTTTTCATATCACGAATGTAAACTTCCTCTGATTTCTTTTTTATATATTTAATATCTTTATGAAAATAAAAGTAGGAAGGTGATCCGATATGTCACACAATGCTATACCACTAAATATCAAGCGATTGAAATCATTTGTATATATGTGGTCGAGAAGCGATTTTCTACTTACTGAAATTCTTGTTGGTTTATTGATGCAACACTTGACTGAGTAACCTAGAAGATTGTCGGCATAGGTCTTTATAATTTGATTACAATGAGATTGTAATCACCCATTAAGTAAAATTGTATTTTTTTATTACTCATATTTAAAAAATTTTTTTCGATTGCTTTTGTAAAGAGTTCAATTTGGTTAACAAAATATCCTGGATGACGATAGACAACTCCAACTGCAATTGATTTTTTATTTGTTTCGACTTCTATCCAAATATTTTCAACAAAATTGAGTTTAAATCTAATTCATTAATTATCTTATACGAAATAGAATTTTTTATGTACAAACCTACACTGCCAGCCTGAGAATCGCTATCAGAGTGTATAAAGTTATAACAATTTATACCAATGTTAGTTTGTAGTTCATCTTTTTTTAATTTAGTTTCCTTTATGGCTATAATATCAGGCAATTTTTTTAACTGTAGAATGTAGTGAGTTGTTTATCAAATATTTTTTTAAAGACTTCTGGTATTAAAGTGCATTAATAAGAGGTCATTATAATTATTTGAAGCGTGGTTATTAATAGATGCTATATCATGGTAGTTGCAATCCAAAAATAATAATTCATTAAAACCGTCATTTTCTAATTCTGTTATATCATTGTCGTTCTCAAATTCGATACCGTAATCCAGGGCGCCTGTCGCGGAAATCACATGACTATTTTGTTTACTACATCTGCATTGCGTTGTGTGCTTTAGGCAAGCTCTGCAAATTGCGCAATAGTTTGCAAGGTTAATTGCATCAGTTTGGAATTCTTTTGCATCAAAACAAAATTTACATCGAGGTAATGTAGAACATGCATACGTTGAAGAAGCCATTATAGTTTAAGAAACGGTACGAAATATATATTCAACAGAAAAAACAACAAACATACACGGATTAATCAGAAACAAACAAACCATTATTATAGCTACCACAAGGACTGTTTAAAATATCGGTCAACATTGTATTTAAAAAGATCATAAGGTCAACTCACGTCTAACCACGGACGAGTTCCTTCATCTTTTTCATGTTCTTGAATCAAACCAGCTTTTTTGGCGGACTTCTTCATTCTATTTTTTTGGCGGACTTCTTCATTCTAATGTTTCCATTGATTGTATGACATGACGAAATTATTATTTTCTTTTTTTACGTATTATAATAACTTGAATCGTAAGGGGGTCAGATCTTCAGAGATAAATACGTTTTGAAATTCAGCACTCAAATAGGATCTGATTTCTTTTTTTAAAAGAAACAAATCGAGCAATTACTGGTCTAGGCTTTCTTTCTATGTTTTTTGTTTTTTTGCCTAATCGATGAGCACGCTGAATATCCATACCTTGTAGATCAATTTGAAGAAATTTTGCAATTCGTGATACTACATCTTCACCATCATCATTGTTATTATTAGTTTCCGGACCGCCATAAATTCTTGTTTTCTCTCCGACCATATTGTTCTAACGCATCTAATTTAAATAAACTTAAATTAGTTGCTCTTTTTAAACGCGCATTTTCAATTTCAAAGATTTTTAACTTTTAAATTACTAACTTTCAAATCCTCTTTTAACGTTTTCACTTCTTGTACTAAAGTTTTAATCAAGTCGTTTAATTTCATGCAGTTGTTTTCTGTCTTCTTTAGTAAAAGCACTGTCGACATTTTCTTCACTGTAAGATTTTTTGGATTTTTGATATTTTGCTTGTTACGCGTCATTTTTAAAGAAGATAAAAACACACGTCCTTTCTACACGCTTATTCTTAAAAGTCACAACTAACTTACAAAATTATTTTATCCAAGTAGAAAGTTGTTGCGTAACAACTGATTTTCACTTAATATGGCAGACAGAACTGCTAATCTCAAACGACAAAACCAGTTTTCAAAAAGTTGTTTAAATTAATGATTGAAAATTCTCTTTATCTTTCTATCGAGCACCAAAATAATTTTGAAGAGCTGAAGAACTATCCTGTTTACAAACACCCCTTCTGCAACAAGAGACTACGACGAATGAATGGTCTTGGTTCCACGTGGGCATAGATAAATCTCTCAAGATCTTGAAAAGAACACAAAGCAAAGAGATGTTATTTCAGGTAAATGCACTTTTTGTCCTAAAAATAGAGTAATTGTTACAGGGACGGGAAAAATAAGACGATATAATAAGGTCGGACGAAATTAAGTTGGACGGACGAAATGAACAGGACGAAATTAAAACGGACGAACGAAATGGATGATCGGACGTAAATAAGACAAATCGGACGGTTTTCTATAAAAATAAACACTAAATAAATAATGCGCAAAAGAAAAGACTTAAGCACTCACCAACTGTAGACTGACACGGAGCAGACCGACAAAACTAACAATATCGAACAGTATCTCTAACAGTATTATATCAAAGGCCTCAACAGCACTCCCAACGGCGTCTAACAGTATTTCGAACAGTGATTCTACGACCGCTACACAAGGGCTGAACAACAGCACTCCCAACGGCGTCTAACAGTATTTCGAACAGTGATTCTACGACCGCTACACAAGGGCTGAACAACAGCACTCCCAACGGCGTCTAACAGTATTTCGAAAAACAGTGATTCTACGACCGCTACACAAGGGCTGAAGTAGCTAAATAACTAAGCCTCTCCTCACAAATTACACTAAACTTATGAAAAGAGAAGTCGGCTCAAGGCAACAATCAATTAGCAAGCTAGCGCGGTGAGATAATGGAAAAGGTCGGCTCAAAGCAACAATCAATTAGCAAGCGAGCGCCTTGAAATAATGAAGTGTATCAAATTAAATGTCAAACAAAAATTAAGTAAATCAAAAGCAGAAATAAACCCGGGTTTGAAACTCAAAGAGTACTTGCCGTAACAGTGATCTCTAAAAAAAAAGGTCATCGCCTGAAATCATTCCGGGTAATGTACTTTTTGTCCTAAAAATACAGTGATCTCCAAAGAAATCACAGGTCATCCCTTGAAATTGCTCCGAGTAATGCACTTTCGTCCTAAAAACGCAGTGATCTCTAAAAAAAAGGTTATCGCCTGAAATCATTTCGGGTAATGCACTTTTCGTCCTAAAAATGCAGTAATCTTTAAAAAAACCACAGGTCATCCCTTGAAATTGCTCCGAGTAATGCACTTTTTGTCCTAGAAATACAGTGATTTCTAAAAAAAAAAAGGTTATCACTTCTAACCAGTCTCCGATTTCTTACTTTTCACCCTATATTCACGATATTCTCTAAAATAACACAAAAAAAATAGGTCTTCATCTCGGATCGACCTCACATTTCATCCGAAACAAGTAATATTTCTCATACAATTCATCGATATCCACCTCATCACGCAAAAGTTCGTCATGCAATTCCTAAAAATTTGGTCATGCAACGCATGACTAGCATGACCTGACCGCACGCCACTGATATATATATATATACAGTATATTGCGGGAGTAAATACTTTCCAATGATTTAATATCGGTGGTTTTTCAATGATACTTTCCAATAATAATATAGGTGGTTTTTAAACAGTGATTGAATAAATTTTATAGGTCTCTTAATGCAACTCAAATACCTCGCACCTGGTTAAAAATATAAGATTTTTATCTCTATATTTGTCCTCCTGACTCGCCGGAAAGCGCCGTGGCGCTAATACGTGGGGTAAGCAATTACCTCGACCAGTTTCTGGAGATCTCAAGATATTGCTGTCCGCTTGAAATTTAATAGAGACATGACTGTAATTTAGAACTGGTTGCCAACACCACTAAGCACGGAAACTGCCGTTAAGTGTCTTTCCCAAGGACACAAACAGATTGGCGTGAGTAGATTTTGAACCGAGACCATGTCGATCACAATCACGCGCTCTAATCACTCTACCACGCTGCCGACCAACAAAACAAGAAACAATTCTAGCGTATAACCACTCGACCACACTGTGGACCAACAAGACAAAACAACAAACCGTGAGTCAACCAGACTTGTCGTTAAAGAGGTGTCTCAACTCTGGAGGGTTCAAATACCCCCAGACAAATGTATCTCTGGAGATTTTTCTCCGGAAGAATTTGCCAATGCCCTCCAGCTGTTAAAGTCTGGAAAAACTCCGAGCCTGACTCTCTATGCCCAGAGCTAATAGGCCTACTCCATGCCGACTCTGCTTTAAAGTCCTGATTAAACAAGTTTCTGTTTTCCTGCGTGTGCCAACTCAAGCTTCTAAAAATTTAGCGAAAAGCATTAGTGATTGCCATCCCGAAGCCAAATAAGCCATTAAACATTTACTCATTTTTAGTTTATCTTTTTCCGCTTTTATCATCGCTTAGTTGTTTGTTTTTATAGCGGCCCCGCTATTGATGTTGTGCGGCTAATAGCTAACATAAGAATATTGTTTAGCCACTTTTTCGTTATTCGCAGTCACAGTGCCAACGTCAATTTGGAAACGTAAGCTATAACTTGATTAGATATAAAAACTGAACAACTTGATTTTCTTTTTTCCAAAAAATAAAATCAAAGTAGCCTATTAACTCGTCTTAAGCATTTTCTATCTTGCATCACGAATAAAGAGGACCTTTTTTCAGTCTTTGCCAGAGATTTAAGATAAAAAAAAACGTTTGAGAATCGAGATCAAGCAAAGGCAAAAAATGTCTTCTTCACTTGTCGAATAGGTAAAAAATTTTTTTAGACTTTTTTGGTTTTTATTTTAGCGTATGGTCCATTTAATGAAAAAGGTTCGCCATCCTTGCTCATTAACCTAATCGGCTACAACCGAGCTTCACGACGTTTTTTAACTCTAATTTCAGCTTCTTGAAAATTTGTACACTTTAACGTAAGAATGATGAAAAGATAGGCCTTACGGTAGTTTTCGATCTTTATTAATTTTCGCAGAACAGATGGTTAAAAGCTTGTTTTGGCTTTCCATTTGAAATACAGATGTTGTTTTAAGTGGCATTTTTTATTTTATTTTTGATTCGCCATGTAGATATTTTTTCACTATTTGAGAGTTGAACGGGACAGGAAAAGAATGAAGCAACAGACGACAAGCGTTAAGACATGCAATCAAAGAATAGAAGCAAGTTCAGAAAAAGAATATGCATGGTTGCTGAAACTTCAGTTAACTCTCATAGGACAAATGCAGTCGTACTATATTTTTGACTATTGAGCTTAATTTTCAGTTGAATTTAAATGACGACGCCTTGATGCTGCAACCAAACATGACTTGTTTTTTTAATATGTGTTCTGCAATCCGAAATAATTTTTTTTTATTATAATCCTTAAACACGATATTTGATTCTCTGTACTGCTGTAAGATTCGTCAAAGTTTTACTACACCATCGAACAATTCTGATACAACCTAAAGTATATTGCTATATATCTAGTTGTAAAGTCTGGACGAAAAAATTTTTTTACAAGATTTTTGAAAGGGCGTAGCTAGCGGAAATCGGAGAGCCAGATGCCAGATGGTTAGGCTTACAATATTAAACTAGACAGAAATTTGTTTATTATCATTGTCATTATTATTATTATATAAGCAAAAATTTTTCAGTTTTAGCTTTGCAAACCATACAGTTGTTTTTTGTCTTCTTTGACTGGGTTAGAATTGCTCTTTTTTTTGAAAAAAACTTTTTGATTTTAGGTCAAAGGCTTATTGTGATTCTTACAATTTGCTTCCATAAATCAATTCAGGTTTTCTTTTTTTCTGCTTGAAATTATTTTAAGGTTTAGCAACAATGCAAGTCTTCAAAGAATTTTTTTTTGACAGCATACTGTTTTTATGTTTCTTTATGTCCTGTTTACATTTCACTTATTGGACTACATTTTTAATAATTACAGTGGTAAAGCTGAAATAAATAATGGATTAAATAACTTAAATTTCTCTAAAGATATCTTTATATATATATTACATCAGCTTGAAATTAAGATGCAGATAAGACCTATTGTGCTATATATTTAACCTGTAAAAGAGTTTTATAAATATTGTACTCATACCTCTATTAAACTCAGATTTTCATTTTTAGTAATTTTACTATTGATTGTTGTTTTAAGCAATGATCTCAGTAATTACTAAATGATTTGAAAGAGCAGTTTTTATTTTTGAGCTAATTGAATTTTATGCTTGGTTCAAATTTGAAATTAATAGTAACTGGGTTTTGTTTGGTTTTGTGCTTATTGTCTAATTTGCCTAATGTTTAAAGACAAATAGATGATCTTTTTATTTCTTCAACTCTGTTTTTCACATATTTCTTACACAACCAAATATTTAGAATAAAATGTATTTGCTAATACTGAGAGCAAATTTTGATTTGTTTTCTAATTTAAAATCTGCTTCTAATTTTTTAATAATAAAACATTGTACAATCTAGAAGTTTAATATAATATGTATAAAAGCCCCTTAAATATTGAATCTCTTCAAGAAGCAAGTGGAGAAAATTTTCCAATTAGTTTCACTAACAAAAAAAACAACACTTACAGTTGCTTCTTGAAGAGACCATAAATATCTTCACGTAAATTTGTAATTTAGCCTAAACAAACTTTTTTTATATTATGATTTCAAAGTTAAAAATATAATAATTGCAGATTTTATATGTTTTAAAACACAATAAACTATCAAAGATCAAATTTAGAAGGTTTTTACAAGCTTTGCCTATAAGGTTAAATGGACTAAAAGTTAAATATTAGGGTTCAGAAAAATTTATAAACTGAATAGTTTTCTTTACATGTATTTCATTCTGCACATGCACACTTTGTCATGTTGAATAGTAAATAGTATAAAGCTCATAATTATAGAAATACTTATGTGATTCAGTAGACTAATAACAATTGATAATCAAATGTAGAAACAAATGTATTAATTTTATGGTGTACTGTTATTGAATTACAACTGTTTTGCTATAATTATAATTGACCACTCTTCTAATGAGGATCAACAAAAAAAATTTGTAAATACTCATAGGTGCTTCAGACCAGGTTTTCATAATATCAAACAAGTTTTGATCAAACAGAGAACAAGTGAATTGTACTTACCAAAGACTGCTAATTACAAAAAACTATTAAATTGATTTAATGAGAAAGCTCTTTACAGCCTGTTTTAACCAACATAATCTTTATGAAGTGAATGTATTCAAGTCAAATAAATACAATTTCAAATTTTTCTTGCAGATTGTGCTCTTCTGATTAAATTTTTAAATTTTTATTGTTAATAAATATTTATAGTCTGATTTTTGTCATGAATAGCACCTATACACCTAGTGAATTAGTGAAGTTTTTTCATTCTGTTCCACGTCTATCATTTAAATTTATTTTTGCAAATAATCCAAAAAATTTTTCTGTAAAAAATGCAAACTATATAGAAGGTTTACTTGCTACAGCTCTGATACCAGCATCTATACTACTCTTGTCTGTGATTGGTTTTGTTATGTTTTATTGTTGCATCAAGTTTCAACAAGTTAATGTCAACAGTCGCAAATCCAAGCCCTTTTGGAGCTCTTGTCTTATAGTATTTTTTATCAGCATTGTGTTATGTAGTCTTGGTAGTGCTATTTATGGAAGTATTTATATTCGAGATGGTGTAATTAGTACACTTGTGGCTTTATCTGATATAATACGCTCATTAACTACAGTTGGATCTGATGTTAAAAAAATAAACATGCTTATGGATGTTATTAAAGTCCAATCTACAAGCTTAGAAAAAGATATTTCAAATAATAATACAGTTCTTGGTCTTCAAAAATTTTCAAATGCATTAGAAGCAGTGATTTTTAATTTTCCATTTTATACTGAAAATTTAACTCAAGAATTGGAAAGTATATTGCAACATTTTAAGTTGGCAGACGAATTTAGATTTATGATTACTTTTTCACTGATAGGATTTTCTTGTTTAGTATGCATAATAGCAATAATTGGTGTGGGATTTAGTTCCAAATGCTGCTTGATTAGTATGTCATTCATGGGGCAAATTTGCCTTGTTAGCACATATCTGTGCATTTCTTTATTTTTTGTGATTAGCACTGGCATTTCCGATTTGTGCTTAGATCCCACTTCTTATATTGAAAAAGAAGCAGTCAACCAGCTTTCTATTGATAATGTTACTTTTCGATATTATTTAAACTGTTTTCTTAATGACACTGTAGAAATTCCCTACCGAGATGTTGTTCTACAGGCAAAAAAAATACTCAGTAGTTTTCAAGGAACTCTTAGAATTATACAAGAACAGGTTCTTCAGAGTGCAGAAAAAGTTCTGTCTGATATGAATCATAATTGCTATGAGTTAATGGTTGATTTAGAGTCTATTCAGCTTGATTTTGTTTGCCAAAAGTTTAGTATTCCTATGAAAAGGTTTACTTCATCTCTATGCTCGACAGTTCTTATTGGCTTATTTGTCAACATGACTTCTTTGTTGTCCGTTTGCGTAGCGTTATCATTTGCACTATGTGCCGCTCCCAAAGCTTGGAAAAATTTCAAAAAATCAAACAGTAATGATCAGCTTGAAAATGTAAAATTTTCCACGCCTAAGAGTTATCGAGCTTGGCACGATGATAATCCTCGTTATTTTCGAACAAGTGAAAATCTTGTCTTGAATGTCAATCGGTCACCTATGACCAGTTATACTAAGAAAGTTCCTACCAGATCTAAAGATAGTTTTGATCAACCGCCTCCTTACTCACCATATAACTAAATTTTTATATATGTGTTTCGGTTGTTTTTAAATTTGTCAGTTGTTGAAACATAAAAAAAATTATAAGATTAGAAGTTTACGTTCTTCAAAATAAAATTCTTTATTAAGTTAGTCTATTTTTGTATAATTGATCCGTAACTGGCCTACTGTTGTAGACTTGCACTTGCACATAAATAAAAACAACTACTGATGATTTGATTTACTGCAGCTCAGTTTTTCTCCATTTCACAGTGTAGGCTTATATGGAAACTTTTTTTGATGATATTACAATTTTAAAGTTTGATAAAAATTACAGCTTAGTTTTTTTCGTGTGATTTAGCTTTGATACACAAAATATCTAATTTTCACGCGTTATTGTAAAAAATTGGTCGGAACAAAATTTATTGTCACCTTTATTTAACAAAACGTAGGCCTATATTTTTACAATAGTTCTAGAAATCTCTTGTCTTAGTACTAAACCCATTGTGGTCGCTTGTTTATTTTACTCTGCGAATCACACAAATTTATAGTAGACCGATTTTACCTTAAAATTTGTATCATTTAAACGACATCATTGATTAAACAGCGTAGACATTATTGGGGTTTTATTTGGCTGGTTTATGTTTATGAGTATGTTTCATCTCTATTATTTATCCTCCTGACTCGCAGGAAAGCGTTGGAGGCGCTATACATCGGACAGCTGTCAAGAAATGCCCCAAATTGCTTCTGGAGGCCAAGATATTGTCGTCCGGTTGAAATTTCCTATTTTGTTTTTTTGTTTTTTGTCGGCAGCGTGGTCGAGTGGTTAAAGCGCCGGGCTCGTGACTAACACGGTCTCGGTTCAAATCCCACTCGCGCCATTCTATTGTGTCCTTGGGAAAGACACTTTACGGCACATTCCCCTGCTTGGTGGTCCTGGCAAGCAGTTCTAAATTAAAGTCATATCTTTATTAAATTACAAGCGGATAGCAATATCTTGATATCTCCGGAAGCAGGTCGTTCAATTAAATTACAAGCGCACATCAATATCTTGGCATCTCCGGAACAGGTCGGGGTAATTGCTTACCCTATGTATAGCGCCTCCGTCGCTTTCCTGCGAGTCAGGAGGATAAATATAGAGATAAAATTAAATTAAAAAATTAAAATAGTTTTACAGAGATATGAGTGAAATTTAGAGCTGCTTGCCAAGACCGCTTAAACAGAGGGTTCGGTCCCGTAAAGTGTTTTTCCTTAAAAACACAACAGAATAGCTCAAGTAGGCTTTGAACTCCGAACACGTCGACCACAATCATGGCACTCTTAACCATTCGACTGCGCTATCGATTAAGCAAATTGGATGCAGGCAGGGTTGCCATCCGAACTAACCAAAAAATAGGTATCCGGTTTATTTCATCGCAAGATAATTTTATCGTCGGTTGTTTTATCGTATGGCTGTGTTTTAAATATTTGATTTTTAACACGATTAGGGCCAAAATAGACAAAATTACTGAGGATCTAATGTACCCTGATTATAATTACTATACGATAAAACAACCGATGATGAAATTACAGTGAACCCAAAAAATAAGCACGGCAAAAGTAATTGAACAAGTTTAAAAATGTCCATTGTTCAGTCTTTTTGCGTAGTAAAAAGATTTTTTTGTCTTTGCTTGATTTAAAATGATATATAGTGCGTCCAATTGAAGACCAGAAAAAAAGTCTTACTTCATACTATGTACGAAGACAAAACACTGTAATTTTAATTACACTTGTTTTGTCGTTTTTTATGGGCTTTTCAGATATAAAAAGCTTTAAATCAAGCAAAGACCAAAAAAGTGTTGACTCGATCTTTAACGGAAAAACGACCTCTTCTTTGGATATAAAGTGAAAACTTTGTGAATAAGTCCGTTTTTTAGAAATTTTGACAAAATTAGTGAAAATTAAGCACTTAACTTTAAAATAAACATATTTAGAAATAAGGACATTAAAATTCTTTAAAACAATGTTTTTTAAAATAGTACGACATGGTAAATCTGGATGTAGACCAACTTTTTATCATAAAAATATGTTACACCTATTTGGTTCGAGTCTTTGTAATTAGATATGCTTAGCTCTCTGCAAAGGAGCCGGAATCAACTACATTATTAAATAAAAATATGTATTAAATTGATAAAGATTTGCAACTTGTTTATAATCGATAGAATTCTTTTTTATGTTATGTTATTGTTAAAAAAAGAATCGCAGTTTTTGTTATCTTATTGTATTAATGGAAAGGTAATAGTTTTTAGGAAAGAAACTTTTAGGAAGTCTCCGCTGCATAGCGTTCTTTACAAGCAGCTCTTAGTTTTAGTCATATCTCCATAGTTTTTATGTACACCAAATAAAAAATTTCAGCCGGACCACAATATCGTGGCGACTCTAAAAAAATGTTTGAATAATCGCTTGAAAGTTGCTCTCGTCCAATGGTTTTCAACCAGTTTTGGTCACGGATCCTTTTTGAAGAAAATATATAAGCTATGGACCCATAAATTTTACTACTGACCTAGGCTTACCATATGTCACGGTTTAGCCGGGACAGTCTTTGTTTACCCCTGTTTAGCCTTATCCCGGTGTCTGCCCGGTTGACCACATGTCCCGGTTTTTCCAATGTTAAAGGACCTTTTTTTTAGAGAGCACTGCTTTTTAGAGTCAAAAATCAAGAAATCCAAGACAGATCAAAAGTGAAGACCTTTTTTTTAATGCAAATTTTTTTCTTTTGACGAACGTCCCGGTTTACCACTTCGAAAATACAGTATGCCTATATTGACACAGACTAATAGGCCTACTTGCTGAATAGGGGAAAGTATCCACAATTGAGCCAAAATTTACGTTTTCGATCAGAAAATTCAAACCAGTAGTATTTTTACCGAAACAAAGTGATATTCATAAATTACCTTCTTTGTGGTATTGATTTAAATTTTTAGAAACATAGGAAAATTATTTCTGGTATTTTTGGGGGGTTAAAATTGCCTACTAGTTCAGCTCAACTATGAAGTCGGATTTCCGTAGTAGATCCACCCTGTAACTTTAATTGAGCCACTCTTTAGTTTATAAAATTAAGTCGAGTATTGCGTGTCATTACATAAGAGAAAAATTGGAGCCAAAAGGCTTTACTCAAAATATTATGCAAAGAATATAGGCCTATACAAACTTTCAATCAGAGTCAAATACTATACGTAGACAAAAAAGTAATAATGTTCTTTCAAATAAAAATTGAGAGTGCTTTATAAAATAGTAGTCAGTTTTTACAGTACTGACATTTAACAACTGTTATATCATCTATACAAGCTTCATGCGCCCAGTTTTTGCAAGGACCAATAATGCTGCATGCAACATTTTTAGGATTGCAATACAAACAACCTATGCAACTGCATTTAATCCAATTCTCCACATCTTTACAGTATAATTCCGAGCAAATGCAATAAATGTTTTCATCATTAAATTCAGAAAGATCAGAACTGTCATCAAGTGTCATAGTAACAGATTCTTCCGGCGAACTCGAGAAAACAATTAATTTTTTTGCCTTTTTTTACGTGTTTAAACTTTTTGCTTTTTTTTGGTCTTGTCTGGTCTTAGGCTTTTCATTATTTGTCATTATTTTCGACCTGTCCACATCTTCTTAATGGTTTTTTGCCCAAACGAACTAAATTTACGGCAAGGCGTTCTTTTCCTGGTGTTGAAGTAATAACAACCGATTTTTTTTGTCTTTTTGTTGAGCAAAACGTTTTGAGGTAAAGCTTTTGGTACTCGCAGGATATCAGCTGGGGAAACGTAATTAGAATTAGAAAAATCATTTTATTTTGAATGGGTGTTCTGTTAATTAAAATTTTATTTGTTTCAGTACTGCTCATTTGCACAGGCTGGTACTCTAGTTGAGTTGCAGATTTTGTATTTGCTCTGGAAAAGGGTTTGTCACTGGAGGATTAACAGAATGAACAATAGTTTTTTCTATTTGTTGTGTTTCATCAGAAACAGTAGGGTTGGGTCTATTAGTAACTTTAGCTGGCAAGAAATCTTCATCTGTGTAGATATCTCTATTAAGTGAAAAGACTCCAGTTGCTTTAAAAACTGATTCCATGTTCTTTTTGCTAAAAGCAATATTGTATGCTTCCTTAGCAATGCCAGCAATATCGTAAATTGTGCAAGGGGTTCCAGGATTTGTGAGAACTGTAGCCCACATTAGCATTCGTTGGTCCTTTTTCAGCTGCTTTTCTAAGGTAACGAGTTAAGGTCATTCTATCAATACTGTACTTTTTAGCACTCTCTCTAATTGAAAATTTATTTTTAGTCACATCTGTAGCAGCGTTCTGAAAGACGATAAGTGCTATTCTTCCGCGATCAGTTTTTCGCTTTTCCATTATTCTAAGGCTTCCAGAGCCAATTGGCTCAACTAAAGATCGGTGTAGTGGCTCAACTATAAAACAGCGCTCAATACGGACATATCTCAAGATTTTATCACTGCCTTTGTCTAGTAATTATAAATCTAGTAATTATTTTTATCACTGCCTTTGTCTAGTAATTTGTCTAGTAATTATAAATTATAAATCTAACCCTACTTAAAATGTAAAGCTTTATGTTATACTCATAAAAACTTTCGCTTTCTTAGCTACAGTAACTTCAGAGATAATCAAGCTTACTTAAAAAAAACAACAATTGTATTAAAAAATTGCACAAACCGATCTAGCACATAGCTTTTTCATCACAGCTGCGTAACAATAACAACAAAGAATCGCCACCTTGATACAAAAATATTAAAGTTGTTACCCTTAAAAAAATTTAAACAAGGCGGAAAAAACGCTAATTATGGAACCGGATCAACTATGGATACTTTCTCCTACCTGTTCATTTATATAATGATTTTTTTTTTTAGTCTTCACTTGAGTTCAACGTAAGTTTTAAGCGCTGCCTTTTCGGAAACTTATTGCAATTTGATTTAAAGATCAAAAAGTCATTACTTTGATTTCTAAAAATTTTATGAACGAGAATGCCTGTTGTTTAACGTGAACTTTTCTTTGATTTTCAACTCAATTTACTGACCAATTTCCGGGAATGTACGCTAAAACTTTGTGTTAAACGCAAAGTGAAGACTAAAAAAAAAGGTCACGTCACGCTAAACAACAGGCATTCTCGTCCTCAAAATTTCAAGAAATCAAATTCAAGACCTTTTTTGTTCTTCAACTCAAAATGCCATCTGAAATCTAATTTCCGGTAAGATAATTTCAAAACTCTAAGTTGAAATCAATGAAAGAGTGCCTTTAAATTTGCAAGAGCTCCTCGCGGATCCCCGGTTGGGAAACGCTGCTTCAAAATGTAACGCATTCGACATTATTCATTGAATCAGAGGATAAATAAAGATAACGTTAATATTTAATAACAATACAAATTTGGCCAGCCGGGCCGAGTCAATAAGAGCGCCGTATTGATGGCGCATGCAATCGCTGGTTTAATGTTCAAAACGTATTCGTGTATTCTGTTGTGTCCTTAGAAAAGACATTTTTTGCTTATTTGTCTTACCAAGCAGCTCTAAATTTCAGTCATATCTCTAAATAAAAACTAAAAAAAACAAAAATTTAAACCAGACAAATATAATATTAATAATAGCATTGTGGTCGAATGGTTAGAGCGCCTGAATTGTGATCGACATAGTCTCGGTTCAAAATCTACTCCCGCCATTTTGTTGTGTTCTTGGAAAAGCACTTTACGGCACATTCCCCTGCTTGGTCGTCTTGGCAAGCAGTTCTAAATTTCGGTCATATCTCTATTAAATTTCAAGCGGACAACAATATCTTGCCTATGTATTAGTGCCTCCGTCGCTTACCTGTGAGTCAGGAGGATAAATATAGAGATAAAATAAAAAATAAATAAGAGTATCTAGACATCTCTGAAAGCATGTTGGTAAACAGTAATCGTTGGTTCTTTAAATATATTGCCACCGACGTTTTCTTACAAACCAGGAGAATAAAAGAAAGTTAAGTGCACGGAAGGTTTGAATTATCTTAAAAATATAATGCATGGCTTGTGTTTCGAATATTTCAAAAATTCAATATTTTTATATTTCATTTATGCTTCGAACAAAAACTTTCGCCTAATCTTATTTTAGATCTTTTATCTAGTTCTACAATCACTAAGAAAAAAAATTTCAACAAAAATGCATTTCAGCGTTGATTCGATTATGTTATGTTTGACGTTTCAGTTTTGTTCTGACGCTCAAAAAAACTTCCAAATTGGTCTTGAAGCTGATCAATAGTAGATTGAATGTTTTCCACAGCCTGAAAAATATAAAAATTCACTAAGTTTTTTATCTATCAAACAGTTGATTCTCATCTTTTTTGCCCGGGTCCCACTTTTGTCTTGAAAATAATTTCAAGCCGCACCAAAAAATTAGGTCTACACTACCGTTGTAACAATGTTTTTGCCTATTTTACAACAACGCATGTTAGGCCTAAGTGATGTGAATATTGTCTATAGCAGGGCTACTCACTTAGATTTAGCAAAGGTTCAGATGCAAAAGTTGAAAATTCGATGAGTCTGGTCCCGCCTTACAATAGTTTAATGTAAATGCAACATGTCTTAAAAATACAAAGTAATTTATTGTTGTGCTTCAGTTAGTGCCAAAAAATGACTTTTATTTCTGCAAGTTCTTTAAATTTTGGTTCTAATTTAGTGGTTGCCAGTCTAAGATGGTGGTGTAGGTGTTGATTCGTCATGCAACTGCTAAACTTGTTCTTGATGAAATTCATGTTTGAAAATGCTGACTCACAACAATAAGTTGACCCAAACATGGTGAGAATAGGTACTGCCAATTTGCTAATAATAGGAAAATTCTTTGGAGAAACTTTTCAGGTGTACAATCACAAAAAGATTCATTCACTACAACGTTTTCTTAAAATTTAATTAGCTCCAACTGAACTTTTGCTGCATCTATTTACTTGCAGATGTCTTTTGCTTTATCTGAAAATGTTGCAATGTCTGTTACTAGAAAAGAGTTTTCAATAAACAGCAACAAATATTTTCCCAGAGAAAAAAGTCACTAAAGCGTACAATAAATTGTACATATCTGTAGCCTTTTTTACCTTTACATTGTTCTAAAAGGCTCGGAAAATGGATAAGATTACTTTGAATATCATGTTTGAAAATTTTTAATTTTTTCTGAATGCCCATATTGCAGTGGCTAAATAAAATATAGTGCGTTTTTCTTGCAATTTTACATTCAAGTTGTTAAAGTGTGACATCATGTCTCTCAAAAACCCAACAATTTCCCTTATCGTCTCTTGCAGACGCCAAAAACACCTTTGCCTTCGCATTGTTTGACCTTAAGAATAGTCATTAACTCCTACCTAATCGACCAAAATATCTTCAACACTCTTTCTGTACTTCACTATCTTAAATTTTTGTGCACAAGTATATCTAATCGTCCCACAAGTTCTTTTCCTCTAGCAAGCATTGCTAAAGCTTCGTTGTGGTAAGTGACATGACCGACTTGATTTCAATATTTGTCGACTTCATCATGCTTATCAAAGATACGTAAATATCTTCTCTTTGTGTTTGTTTTTTAAGAGTAGTAACACCTAACGAATTCTGCATAAATTCTTTTTACTTACAATATAATAACAAAAAAAAATTTGAAGTTGAGCATTGTTGGTCATGTCACAAACAAACACAAGATCAATGAGGAACTTTTTCTAAATCCACACCTCAATGAAAAGGACATCCGTAATAAAACATAAAATACAACTATTTATTGAAAATACGCAAGCGGACTTCATAGTAATTCAACAGTGAAAATTGAATCAATCCCACAACACACCAAACATTTCTTACTTCACACCTATCAAAACAGATTTTACTAACAAACAAGGCGAGTTCTGCTTTACATTAAAAACAACATCAGTTTTTCACAACTTGAAACATCAAACACCTCACCCATTAAACTACAAATACTGCTTTACTCAACAACTAACATTAAATCACGCAAGGCTTCAACAATCCAAGGCTTCCGCAATGCACTATAGCAGCAGCTTTGGACATGAGCAAGGCATTTGATACAGTGAACCTACACCAACTCACTCTAACTAACATTCCAAACACCATCATCAAGTTTATAGCAAACTACACAAAAGGACAAGCATACACTCAATACAATGGAACACTCGCAAAGCTCAAACGAATCAACACTAAAGTACCACAAGCATAGGCGTACGCAAAGGGAGGGGTTTCAGGGGTCAAACCCCCCTTGAAGAATGGTGTTCAGGCATATATGCATGGTAATAAGTAGGCTTCCATAATATGATTTTAATTTCTATTGTTTACTGCACTTTTTAAACTTAATTACTGCTTGTGCATCAATTTTTGTTATCGCCTAAATTGCGTCAAGTTAGCTAATGTACAGCTGCCACTTGTGAAGAAAACTTTCAAAATTGTAAAATATTGAAAGTTAAGCATTTTATGCTTTGCTTTTGATGTCTATCGTTTTATCACAATGCTTTTCCATGAGATACAAGCCTGCTTACTCAGCTGTACATTGATATGAAAAATAAAACAAGTTTTAAGCACCTAAGGAGGATTTGAAAGATTGATTAATTGGACTCTAATAAACGTGATAAAAAGAATTTAAATGTGAATTGTAAAATATGATGTAAAATAGTTTAACTGATCAAGTCACCATTGTAAAAAGTTTTTTTCTATGAGACAAGGGCTCATAAAACTTTATAAAATAATAATTGTACACCGTAACTAAATAAGCAAATTTTATAAAAACCGTTTTTACTGAAATTATTTTAATGTGCAGCTAGATAGCGTTTATAACTTAGCAGTTGCAATACAGTTTGTTCGATAAGGCAGTTAGAGCTTAATATTTCTAAATCAAACTATTATGCAATTAATTATTATTTAATTTATTAAAATCCCAAATGTAAGAGTATGTTTCGCGAAAGTATGATCGTCACAGGTATCTTATTCAAATAGAAATGAATATGTAGCAAAATATGAGTTGTCTTTATACTTTGGTAATAGCCTACATGGTACCTGCTTTGTGATCGTAATCATTATTAAAATTGAGTTCGTTTTGAGCTGAATTAATTCAATTGTAACAGTGAGCTTAACTCGAGAAAACTTTTAATATTTAAAGCATTTTTACTTTTTTGGTATTGTCTGTTTTAAAATGTAAAACTAATCGAAAATTTTAGGCAGTTTTACAAGAATGAGCCGAAAATGTTAAACTTATTAAAATCAAGTAATTTGAAATGGTAAAAATTTTTCATAAAAATTTTTTAATTACGTCTTTTCCAAAATTAAGTTTGTATTTATTTGATTTCCTAAATTCTAACTTTGTTATTAAATGCTAAAAATGGCATTTTAAAATAAATGGAAAATAATCAAAAATTTTACGCTTATGGCGTTTTGCAAAGGATGAGGCATGACGTTATTGTTATTGCTCTAATTTTTTGATAGTTAACAATTAACGTTATTGCTTTCAAAATTATCAGTTAATACTTTTTGCACTGGTACAAATTTTGTGATCCTGCCATTCGTATTGATGATATACGATTACTCTAAGAAGAATTAATTTAAAAGAGATTTCAGGTTACATAATTTTTTAATCTTGAAAGAATTTATTTAATCATTCAGTCATGTTTCCGCAACAAAAAAGGAGAAAAACTTTGTTAGACTTTAATTTTAAAAAAATTCGTAATAACGACTGCGAAAATGTTAAAAAAGGTATTCCCGTTGATGAATTGGCATGTAGCAAAAACAATCCGGAGAATCTAATAGAAGAACCAGGTGAGACTCCAGACGCAGACAAAGCGACAAAAGATTTAGTTTTACAACCGTCAAATGACATTTCACTTTGTATAGGAAAAACTTATACTCAAGCAGAAAAGACTTCGAATGCTAAAAAGCATATGGATTCCGGATCAATCTTTTAATTTTCCAATTAACGCAACCAATCATCGAAATTTACGGTTTCAGCACCGCTGGTTTATTCGTTTCATGTAGTTAGCGTACTCATTTAGAAAATGGAGCCTTTAGATTTTAGAAAATAAACCTTTTGCAAATATTGCGTTTTATTTGGAAGTAAAGCAGGCAGTTGAGTAGGAAACCAACCTCTAGGACCTTTGTGCGCGGTAAAGTTTCAAAAAATGAAAAATGCGCTTGAACGCTTTGCAGACCACTAGAGCACAAAATATCACCGCAACAGTGTGGTGGCCGCAGAGACCCTTATGTCAATCTTATCAGGAAAACAAGATAGCATCGAAATTCAACTTAATCAGCAACAGAAACAAACAATTTCAGAAAACCGAAGAAAAATCACACCAATTATAGAAACAGTTATACTCTGTGGTCGACAGGGTATTTCTTTAAGAGGACATTGGGATAGTGGTCCACTCACTTTTAAATCAGAAAAAAATCTAGAAGATAATAATAATGACGGAAATTTGCGTGCTTTACTTCGATACAGAATAAAACATGATCAAGTTTTCAAGAATATCTGCCGGACGCAACTCTCAGTATATTAGCCCAAGAATGCAAAAACGAAATTATAAGTATTTGCAATGACTTGATACTTAAGCGATTGGTCGATTAACAGGTACAGATTTTTTTCTGTATTGGCTGACGAAACAACCGATATATCATGTCAGGAGCAACGATGACTTTGCTATTGAAGAATCTTTTCTCCAGTTTGTACCCATAACAGATCTATAGGCAAGAATTTGGCTTCAACAATTTTGAACAATTTATCGGACATTGGTATTGATGTTTTAAAATGCGCGGTCAAGGATACAATGGGGCCACAACTATGAGTGGAAGATTGAATGTTACCCAAGCCTATATCAGAAAAATTATTCCTACAGCTCTTTACGTTCACTGTGCAGCCCATAGTCCTAACTTGGCTGTCTCTAATTCATGCGATCTCTCGCCGGTTCGTAACTACATGGGAACAATAGCTTCAGTTTACAATTTTTTCAATGCTCCAAAACGTCAAAACATTTTACGAAAATCTATCAACACGATTTCGTCAACAACGAAAGCTCAAAAACTTGTTCAAATTTGTGCCACCAGATTGTTCGATCGACACGAGAGTGTCAGTGTCTTTCAAATTTACAATTTGCCGTTGTAGAAGCTCTGACAGAAATTTCAACATGGCCAGACAGAGAAACTTCATCCCGAGCTCTACAGTTGCTATCGACAATTAGGCAAAGTGAATTTTGCATTGCTGTCCTAGTTTTAAAAAAGATTTTTGGATACAGTGTTGTTTTGTGCAAAGTTAAGCGAAAAAGTCGATAAACCTTTTTGAGGCCGTCAACATTGCACATGATATTGCAAATGAATTGAAGTATCTTAGAGAAAAAGCCGAAGATGAATTTCACCAGCTCTATATTTCTGCGCAAGAAACGGCCAAAACCCAAAATTTTATTTTAAAAACACCACGCCTTACTTCAAGACAGACCAATCGATGCAACATTGCTGCTGAAACAGATGAAGAATATTTTAGAGTAGAATTTTTATTCCATTTCTTGATAACTCTCGAAGCAAGCTTTACTGCCTACAAATCGATCATTGGTGGATTTCAGTGTTTAATTCCTGCTGATCCAACCATTGGACCAACTCCTCAACGAATTAAAAGTATTCAAGTTTTGGAAAAATTTTACGAAAATGATTTAACGAAATCCTCGGAAGAACTACTGCCTGAACTGATATTATGGTACAGGAAACTTTCTCGGTTGAACGCAGCAGAAAGACCAACTGATGCGTTGAGCAGCATAAAAAAATGCAGTTCCGATGCTTTTCCGAACATATTTACATTAATGACCATTTTGTTAAGTGTTCCAGTGACAACATGCACTAGTGAACGATCGTTTTCCACATTGCGCAGACTAAAAACCTACTTACGAAACACAACTGGCACCACTCGAATAAATGGACTTGCATTGCTAAACATTTATAGGAACTACACGCCTTGCCCTGGTGACGTAATTAACAGATTAAGTGAAAAAAACAGGCGTTTGAATATAACCCTGTAAAAAAACTTTAAATATTTGTTAAGTAAGGTTATTTTTTTCATTTGATTTTTCACCTTTTGTTCTCATCATTTATACGAGTTGCTTATGTTGCTTTTAATTTGGAAAGTTTCTTGTCACAATTGAATTAAATTTGCGTACTCGCACATGCCTTTTCAATAGTTAGTTTTACGGTTTGGTAAAAATAAATTCATGCTACTGCAAGATGTTCTTAAAAGCCTAACACTTTGTTTTTGAATGTAGGCCTAATTTTTGAAGTTTTTGCCCATTACCAGGACCACTTAGAGCAATAGTTTTTTTGGCTCCAAAACCCCCCTTCACAAATTTCTGCGTACGCCATTGACCACAAGGTGGAGTTCTGTCTCTAACATTATTTAACATTTACACCTTTGGCATTCCACTCTCTCCAAAAGGCGTACAAATCATAACATATGCTGATGACATAACAATCACAGCATCTCACACCAAACATCAGAAAGCCCAGCAACTCATTTAATCATGTTTTCGCAAAATCTATGAATGATCCACCACCTTCATGTAAACATAAACAAAACTACAATCACACTTTTTACACCAGACCCAGCTAAATACGGCACAGCTACATCACTTAAATTGAACAATCAAAAACTACCAACACAAAACACCCCATAATTCTTGGAATCTCTCTTAACCCAAAACTGACGTTTTAACAACACATAAATGTCACCATTGCTGAAGCAAAACGAACGCTTAGCATTCTCAAAGGAGTCACTTCAACCAAATGGTACCAAATGGAGCAAACAAAAGGAACTAATCATTTCTACATATAAAGCTATCATTCGCCACATATTGGAAAATGCAAACACTATATAGAGTCTATAATGTGAAACACCAATATGAACAAACAACAAACTATTTAGAACACAGTTTTGTGCATTGCTACTGGCTGCACACGAGACAAAAACACTCATCACAGACGACAAAAGTTGTGTCCTTTCATTAAGCACCCATCGCAAGCTTCATGCTACTCAACTTAAACAACCGACTCAAACACAAACTCACCTTTACATGATTCAGCCAATAGGAAAGCCACAATCTTTCCTAACAATGAGCACACTAACATCATCATCATCTCCGGATCAAAAATAACACCCTAGGAATTTAAAGAAAACCTCAAGCACATACTACTTTCACCTCACAATACCTCAGTTTCAGAAAAAACAACTAAAGTTACCATGACATTCATTTGTTTGAACAAACATTACCCCATTATATGTGTACAAAACTGGAACAGCTCAGAACCAACAAATTCCTCACTTTTGCAAAGTTGCTTACACACAGTAAACCCTGGTGCTTACACACCGCAAGGCCAACTATGCTTATCCCACACATATGACACCAATCATCTCTTTAACTGCAGCCAAGTACTAACACAACACTAAGCCTGAGGAAAGAACCTTTGGATACAGCAGAGGTAATCCAATGGTAAGAATCTAGATTGCTTCTTTGAGAGATTAAGTGATGGGTACTCCAAGACATCCTTAAAGAAGGCGCTACAACAACAACAACGTTGACTCTAAAACTAAAATGTTGTGCTTTAGACTGTAGGCTGCTATTGTACGATTACACTTTATATTTATTGATATTTTAAATAACTTCTTTGTTATTATTTGAATTTGATATTTACTTACATTGACATTTTTACCTTCAGTTTCAAGTTCAGGAGCAGCGGCAAATTCGTTGTTGTCCAAATCATTATACAAACCATGTTGAATGTTTGAAGCTCCCTACAGGACAAAACTATTTTTGGGCGTAATGTAAAATATTCTACAATTTTTTTCCAAAAAAGAAATACTTGATGCGTAGATGTGAAACTACACAACCTCCCAGAACCAGTTGGAGTGCGATAGTTCTACTGTTAAAATCTCATTGAAGTTCAATTCATTTTTGTTCTTCAATCGTGAGCAAATTAAATAGTTAATATTGAAGTATCTGATTATACAATTAGAATTTTAAAGGCGATGTAGCTCACGAGCTATGATTGTGGTTTAACTCGAACCCTGATTGTAATTCCCTCGGGCCTTAGGAAAGACATTTTACGTTATCTTTTTTCTCTTTGGCATTTTGAAAAAGCAGTTCTAGATTTCATTGTTACGAAATATTATAGCCTATAATATATTGATAATTTTGTATAGCTTTTTTTGGGTTAAAAACTTTTTTTCGATAACCTGTGACGTTAATCTTGAACAATTTTTTTATTTTTGATACAAAAATTACGTATAGACTACCCTACCTGTTTATATTCTTGTTTTTAAATAAGTTCAAATTTATTTTAACCATATGTATTTTTTAAAAGTTTAGATTTACAAATAAAATTGTTTTAAACGCGGATTAAGAATCCCTTGGCCTTGGTATTCGGTAGTTCGCAGCGTGGTCAAGTAGTTAAAAGCACTTGACATGGTTGCAGTTCGAAATCTACTTTCTGTTATATCCTTGAAAAACTCATTTTACCGCATTTCTACCAGTATGGCGGTCTTTCAAGCAGTTCTACAGTAAATTTCAGTCATATCTTTATAAAACTAAAAAACCAAAAAAATTTCAACCGGACAGTAATATCTTGGATCTTCGAAAGCAGCCGGGGTAATTCCTTGCCCTATTATCGCCTCCGTTATTTTCCTGTGAGTCAGGAGGATAAATATACAATAGAAATGAAATGAAAATAAAATGGTATCTAGTAAAGCAAGTTGGCTAATAACTTGACGGTTGCTCTAGAGTAAGGTTTCTCAAAGGGGCCACTCGGCATTTACCGGGGTGTCATAAGCAGAAACCTTTTTAATCTTCACTAGTCTTTTAGGACAATAATGAGAAAATCAGAGACGGCTCCAAAGGGATGATCTGTTTTTTTGGTTTTCACTTAACTTTTGGGACGAAAATAAAAAAATCAGAAACAGTTTCAAAGCCATGACCTTTTTTTTATTCTTCACACGTCTTTTGGGACAATCTTCTAAGCCGTAAACAACGGGTATTGAGAGTCTTTAAACAGGGGCCACAAACCATGAAAGTTTGAGAAAAACTGCTCTATCTAGGGCGTCGTGTTATTCTGCAAGTTAGCAGCCTAAACTAATATAATGATAATTACCAGATTATCAACGGCAAAATCTTGAATATTTTTTTTTAGTTTTCCGGCAGAAGGTCGAAACATTGGCAGAACATTCCAGCACTGGTGTATTATATTGTACCTAAAAAAATTGTTATTACTAGGCATCGCAACAAATGGGTTTATAGTAGGCCTACTGCTAAATGAAGTGAATTTACGTTCTCTCTCGTGGTAAAAAACTACAAACCAATTTGCGCACGCTGTGAGCCACTTGAATGTAAACAAAATTATTGCGTAAAATTTACTTTTGTAAAACCGCTTTTTCTTTGAGCATTTTTTCTGCAAATGAAACGTACACAGTAATAATAAAACGTTACGGCTAAACCCAGCTTGTAGCCAAGTCAGTTTGTTCGGTGCACGACATAATGTTTTGAACCGTTATAATAATATTGATGCAATGATTTAAGCGCATTTTGTGCAATAGCAACGTTTTTTCAAAAGGTGTTTGGTATAACTCTATCATTGGCGGAATAATGTTCGTCTTAATACAGGACTAGCAATACCGAAAAATTGAATGCGAGAAATTGCTCGATATTTTTTTCCAAAACGATCTGTTATCAATTTCTATCCAAAATACTACGCTCTTTCGAACTGTAGGCCTACAGCTAATGAAAAGATCGCTTAAATGGAGTATTTTTTGTTTCTTTCATTGATTTTTTTTGCTTCGCTTAGCGTGTAAGCGCGGTAAGAAGTAAAAAAATATATAAAACAAACAAAGAATGCTTCATTCCACGCTCGTAGCGAAAACGGGCTTTAAATGTTTTTTGGATTTAAAAATGAAACAAAAGAATTTAAAACAGTTTAGAAAAAATAAATCCGTTTTTTTGGTTTCTCCTCTCTTATCTCACAAACAGCAAAAAACCTTCTTAAAAAATAAAAAACAAAACAAAAATTAGAGAAAAACACTTTACAGCTCTTGGTGGTCGTTTGGCGATCTACTTTTAATTTTGTTTGTATCTAAATATAAAACTTTTAAGTAGACTCCTTACGTTGGCATATCGGGAAATTACGTAATTTACGTCAAGAGAATAAATAGAGATGATGAATACAAAAAGAATTTAACGTTAATAAAAAATTTACATTTACATTTCCTGTGGGCAGTCCGTCGGAAGCCGTAGACGATAATTTTGATGCAAAATCTGATTTTCGAAATGTTTATCTTTCGTATCTTTATATGGAACGGCTCCGTAGGAAAAAATTTCCCACATAACTACTCCAAAAGACCAAATATCGCTCTGCTTTGAAAACACATGTTCATAGTAGGCTTCCGGTGCCATCCAGCGGTATTCAAATATTGATATCTTAAAAATTTAAAAAGTCAAATTGAGGTTATGTTAATCGAAGCAGTTTAAAAAAATACGTACCTCGTAACAAATAAAGTGCTATGGTTAAAACTGAATTACAAACTATTAATATTAAAGTAGTTATTTTAATATTTTATTAAAATTATTGTCGTTTTTAAAACTAAAAACGAGAAGCTTCTAAATTTAAAGGTTTTAACAAAAGAAGGAAAAACTATTTGCTGCAGATCTAACTTACATTGATATCAGGAATATTGTATTTTCCATCTTTTTTATTTAGAACTCTTGCGTGACAAAAATCACCGATTTTACAAGTTAGATGAGCTGTCAAAAATATCTTACTACATGATAAAGCTCTATGAACAATGTCAATTTTATGCAGGTGCTTCAAGCCCTTAAATAAAAGATATAAAATATTATGATTAAGAAATACATATCTATATAATAAACAAACTTATTTAAGTCTTGTTATTTTAAATTTTAGAACGCTTTAAAAAACATACTGTAATTTAAAAATAATCAATGGTATTGAACGAACAATTACTTTTTCAATCAGCTTTCTCGCCTGCGGCGCAAGTCAGCGCGCAACCAATCGCGTGCTCTCTTTCTTAAACCAATCAGAGACGCCAATCAGAACAAAAATTAAAAAAGTTAATGGTTCCGTCAATATTATTGATTCTGTACAAACAAGAATTTATTCACATACTGTATTTTTCTTGAGCAAGCTAAATAAAAAAAGTTATAACAACTCTTTCTTTTTAAGCTACATTAAAAAAATTTTTCTCATTAAATTGGGCTAATTTCGTTGGCGAATTTGGTTTAAAAACTATTTTTTACCAGGTAACTCTAGCAAAAGGGTCGGAGTTAATGAGGCAAGTAAGTGTAGCAAGTGATAGCAATTTAAAGCAAATGAGTTCACTGTCCAAGTAAGAAAGCAAATTAGGCTTAATCGTATTTAAACTGTTTAAGGAATCATATGACGTAGGCTTACAACTTACATCTGCAATTTGAATAGAAAAATCTACAAAGTAGCCTGTATTTTCTTCTCGTGGCAAATTTTTGAGGTAATCAACTAAATTTTTATTTACACAATGTTCCATCACCAAACTGGTTTCTAAAAAAAAGGAAAAATAAAAATTATATTAAATATAGCATGGCAAACGCGTTGAAATTAAGACCGATGATAAGGTGGTTACATTACAGCACACATCTGTCTACTCATCATTAGTTGCAATGAATTTAGTTATCCCAAGCGATGGCTTAAATAAAGCTTTTTAAAAAGAAAATTTTTGATCAATCCAACAACTGCTAGCTCATTCGACTTTAACTTTTTGTTTCAGTTTTCTATTTTCATAACATGCTTACTCTGTCCTAGCTTTAAATCGAGCCCTATCGTTAAACTTTGTAATATAGTTTTGTATATTATTTATCTGCTTTTAGAGATATGACAATGTTGCTTTTGCTTTGAAATTGTGTGCTTTGAAATGTTTTCTTGTTATATAATGATATGATTATTATTTAGAACAGAGACAGCCTACTTGTTAAATCCGTACGATACAGAATGTAATAGGGACAAACATCTTTCGCGATAAGAATATAAAAAGTGACTCATAACTTAGGGATCACTGGTTCTTCAAAATTGCTTCACATCCTTACTGATCAATCACTAGACCAAAATACCACTAAAACACGAAACATGTTTAAGAAATTTAAAAAGATCAAACATTTAACCTAACCTGCACCGAAGCAGACCCCGTAAAGTTGTACGAGCGATTCATGGTTTGTGATTCTTCTCATCATTTCAATTTCCAAGGCAAAATCTTGCCGTTTGCGTGAAGACAACTGACTTCCTGAAAAATTTGAACTAGCGTTAAACATACAATTTTAATTTTCTTGTATTGTTGATCATTTTATTTGCAGTAAATTCATAAAAAAGATTTTAAAATCTTTAACTAATATATGCAAATAAATTTTGTGACATGATATTACCATTATTTAAAACTTTGTCGTGAAAGCAGAAAATTAATTTTTATTTTAATAAAATTTAATTTTCATTGTTAAAACATAACTAAAATGTTATAGATCGACAAGGGCAACATTGAATTTAACAAAGGATCGTGCATTCAATTATTCATGATTCTATTTTTAATCACTATTACAATAACAAACCATACAGAGAAAACCATAAATAAGTGAAGGGTAAACTATAATTAACTAAAGGCCAAGAAAAGGAAAATGTCACACAACATCATTATGTCAAAACATGCAGAAGTAATTACAATGTGGAAACAATTACGGTAGAAAGTATGGTTGCAATACCTTGAGCATTGACCAAAATCGGTACAGTGAAACTTTGTTAAAACGCGCCTGATGTAACGCGAAGTGGATATTATGCAATCAATTGATGGATCTCCTTCCGATTAACCCGAAAATAAGGAGGAAAATACACCATCCGCACCCCCAAAAATATTTGAAGTCATCGAATTCCTAGAACTAGTCTTAGTTGGATAGAAACACAGGAAGTGGACCCAGACACTTTCAATGAATTGTAATATGCGGTATTGTGTAAAACTGTAATTCTAAGCTGCTACAAAACAAGTATGGTGTTCCCCAGGGTTCAATTCTTGGCCCTTTTTTATTTCTTTTGTAGGCCTATGTTAATGATATGCCTCAGGCGGTTAATTGTGTGCCAATACTCTTTGCTGATGACACATGCTTAATTTTTTTGCCACTAACCTTACTTCCCTTACTAAAATTATAAATAAAGAACTTCAAAGTCCATCAATTTGGCTTGATTCTAACAATCTCACGGTTAATCCCTTTAAATCTAACTTCCTAAGTATAACTCCCAAATTAAATAAACCTTTTCCACAAACTAATGTATTTTTAGATATTATTTCTATTCCACAGTGCAGAAGTATTAAGCACTTAGATTTAACCATTAATATGAATCTTAATTTTGATTCTCACATTTCAAATAACGTCCATGTACCTAATAAGGCCCGGTTCCCAATAAGACCCACAACGCAGATCTCGTTTCCACAAGGACATTAAAATACAATTTTACCCCTTACTGAAAACTAATATAATTTCACTGTGATTTACCACATTTAAGCCATTTTCGTCAAAAGACCGTTACGCTAGAGCCAAACGAATTTCACGGAGTATCGAATTTTCTCAAAAATTAAAATTTGCAAAAATTAAGTTGCCAATTTTTAACACTTTGACGGAAGTATTTTGGAGTTTGAAAGTTTTGCGTAAAAATAGACTTAATGGTGAATAGAAAAATGCAGTTTGTTTTGAAAAAAAATTTGAACTTGACTTAAAACTTAACGCTTTGTTTGAGAAGGTACATATTCCAAATAAGGCCCATGCCTGAACTCATTTACAATGGTTGGTTTTAAAGTACTCTGTTGTAGTCAGGTTACTGCATCAAGTTAGCTAGTGTTGTAAAATCAATTTATTATGCGTAGGTTATTGAATTTATTGCAGTTTTTTGATCTGCTAAACTAACTGCTACCGGTAACTGAAAATTTTTATCACAATCAGTGATGTAGGCCTAGCCTAGCACAGTAGAGTAATCAAGCAAGCAATTTTAGCAGGTTAGTTAAATGCTGTGGCATACAAGATAGGCTACCCTGTACTTGTGCAGTAAGAGCAACTAATATCCTCTATGAAAAATGCACTAGCTGTGTAGCAAATTTTTAGAATTGGTAATTGTAGTTGGGCCCTACCAATATTTTGCTGAATAGCCTAGTAGCAAAGTTAAGCCAACCTGTATCACAGTTTATAATGTGCCAGAACCAACCGTCAAAATTAGCCCCACAGGGTTTTGAGTTTACTGCTACAGCAAAAAAAATGGGCTACTGTACTTTTTGAGATGTGACCAATGTTTTTGTTTGTTGTACAATACTGTAGGCTGTGTGACAGTTTTATTGGAATAAATTTTGCATCATTTCAAATGTCTTAGTAAGTTTATGCAGTTATTAGCTTGTAATGTTATATCTTTCTAAGATACGGTAAGTTTTTGTTCTTACAGATTTTTTCATTTGAGTTTAAGTACAGCAACACAGTACTGTATTTTATCTGTTGGCTTTTTGATTTGCACTGTTATGTCAAAAAGAAGAGCCACTTGGGGTAAAGAAGATTTGGCAGCTGCTCTTAATGCAATTGAATCCGGCACTTCATAGAGAGATGCTGCAAAAGCATTTAATATACCTCGTCGAACATTACGAAACTATGTGCAATCAGGAAAAACGTTTAAAAATTTGGGAAGAAGTTCAGTGTTAACAGCTGTACAAGAGAAAGAGCTCTATTCACGAATTGTACAATTCAGTGACATTGGCTTGCCAATAACACCTCAAGTTATCAAAGTTTATGTTTTTGATTATTGTCAAGCTAACAGTATTCCAAACCCTTTTAACAGTGACAAAGCTTCAGCTGGTCGTAAATGGTTGAAAGGATTTTTGAAAAGAAATTCAGCTATATCACTAAGAAAAGCCCAATCCATGAACCCAGGACGTGCAGCCAAACTGAATGCTCACATTGTGAAAGATTATTTTGACAAGCTTAAGAGGGTGATGGAGGAGTACGATTTGTTTGACAAACCCCACCTTATTTATAACATGGATGAAAAAGGATGTCGCTTAACACTACACCATTAACAACAAGTGATGGCTCAGAAAGGTGCAAAAAGGGTCCATTTAGTTGCCCCAGAGCATGCAGAAAATGTCACTTTGGTGGTGTGTGCAAATGCAGCTGGTTGTGCTGTTCCTCCAATGGTTATTTTTAAAGGCAAAAGATCCAAACCAGAATACAGCGACAGTTCGCCTGCAAATACACTAGTGTGTATGTCAGACAAAGGAAGTATGACAACAGAGCTGTTCATAAAGTGGTTGGAACATTTTTCTAAATTTAAACCGATGGCAGCAAAAGTTTTGTTAATATTTGATGGCGCATCAAGTCATCTTCATCCAGGCATTTTGGATGCTGCAACTGCCAGTAATGTTGCTCTTTTTTGCTTACCAAGCAACACAACGCATGAACTGCACCCATGGACAAGTCTGTTTTTAGATCATTTGAACATTATTGGGATGTGGAAGTCCTGAAATATTGGCGTACTCATCCGGATCGTGTAATAACAAAAGCAAGGTTTGGGTCCATCTGCACTCCTGCGCACAATAAAGCATTATCTATTACCAATATATCTAATGGATTTCGTACAACCGGAATATATCCCTTTGACCCAACTGCAATAGCGGGCAATTTTGATTTTTTGTGTTTCTCTATGTTTATATTTGTAATTCCTACTCAATTTTAAAGTTTTGTTGATGGAAATTAGGAAAAACATGGTGGGCCTTATTGGGAACACGTGTTCCTAATAAGGCCCACTTTTGCAATTTTTTGTTTTGGCCATAAAATACAAATGGGATTTCACATCAAGGTATGCTTTCATTGTATTGTGACCATAAATCTATACAAGTAAAATACCAAGTTTCAAGCAAAGATATCAAACGGTTTCGGAGTTAGAGTAAAAATTGTCTTAGGTTGGCCTTATTTGGTACATGTCTTATAGCATATAAAATATCAAGAATGGTTGGAATTATTTCTAAAATCAGATACTATTTACCAGAAAAAACACTGTTAAAAATTTATTATGCTCACATACATTCCTATTTATTCTACGGCCTTATTATTTAGGGATCTACTTTTTAAATGTATCTTAAAAAATTGATTACCCTTCAAAATAAAGCCGTTAAATATATAGGTGCAGCCAAATTTTGTCATAGTGCCTCACCTTATTACAATAGCCTTAAGATTCTAAAACTTACATATCTTGAGAAACTTGAAGATGGTAAATTTGTTCAAGCTAATTTTAAAAAAATGCTTCCCGAAAATTTGTCTAATTATTTTACTTTAACAGGCCAGATTTCGAAAAAGCACTAGATTAACTGAAAAATAAAAAAAACCTTTTATATTCCCTTTTATAAAACTTCGCGATTATAAAGATGTATAAAGTACCAAGGAGTTAAGATATGAAACGAAATTCCTATTCAAATTCAAAATACTTCCTACATCGCTTTTAAATATGAATTTCAAAAGTATTTATTGAAACCTTATATCTAAAGTTAAAAACCTTTTATTCTGCAGCACTTCAATTTTACAAGTATTAATACAAGTAGTTTTGCTCTCAAAGGTGGCTGTTGACTAGAAGACCGAAAGGTCAAATCGCAGTCCCCCTGCGGCTAAATTTTTTTTGTTCTATTTCGGTTTTCTTTATTGTCTTATTTTTGGTCATCTTCCGCAAATAAAGTATGTTGTCTTGTCTCTTGTAGATTTATTGTATTTACTGTGATTTTCAAGTGATGTTAAAAATAAAGTTGTTATTTATGTTTAAATCCCGATACAACGCGACACCGCTTTTTACGCGATGACGTTTTATGGACCTCGACGGTCGCGTCATGACGAAATTTCACTGTAATTAAAAAAGAAAAAGGAATAATAAAAACAACTTTAAAAAGAAAAGTATTTTTTCTGTCTTTAATTTAGTTTAAATGCTAAAAACAATTTTTTGTCAATTTCGTCCCAGTCCCATCAAATAGATCCGAAGAAAAATAGGCTAAAAGTCATCGTTTGAAATAGGGCTTTTTGAACTTAGGTCTATCTTATCCGTGAAACAAACTCAATACCAAACAAGAATGTCATTAATTAATACAAAAGTCTGTAAAAATTTTTATAAAATTAACTAAAATCAAAACCACTACCGTGGTTCAGTTTGAGGACATGAAGACCAGATTTTAGACTAGCTAAGTAGACTATTCCGACAAAAAGAGTTTTCTACTTCCGACTAAAGTTTTATTTTTAAACTTAGAGGCTTTGCAAACTAAATAAACACAATACGTATTTAAAAAAAACTATTTTAACGGAACATTCGAACCTTTCACGATTTTAGCGAACGCTTCCGTGACATTATTGGGAGCTACATTGGGCGCCAGTTCCACGATCCAGTCTTCAAAAAACTTTTTCTGCTTGACTTTTTTCAGTTTAGTCATTTTTTCAGAACTTATGACGGTGACGTTGTTTTGTTGCTTGGTTGATTCTAAAAATCAAATGCATTTGAAACAATACTTTTAGTTATGCAGCAGTAATGTACTCGAGACTAAATAATTTTTTAAGACCAAAACCAAGACTGGAAAATTTTGAGATCTAAAGTTTCGAACTAAGACCAGAAACAATCGAGACCAAGACCGAGACTGCAATTTTATCCAAAATATAATTTTCGATAATTGCAATAAAATGTAACGTTGCTTTTTGAAGAAAAAAGTATTTTTAATATTAGTAGTGAGTTTTGCTTATTATGGTCGCATCACCAAACAAACTGCTCTAAAAATCCGTTAAATTGGAGCAAAAAAAGTCTAAATGCATACGACACGATTAGTAAACTTGAAATGAGCGGGCTATTCTCTATATTTTTAAATTAATTTTTTTAAAAAACTAATAATGTTTCAAGGCATAGTCATAGTTCAAAGTTCGTCCAAATATTTCATTAGCTCAGCTTTTGACGATGGCGCATTACAGTTGTTTGATTTGTTGTTTATTTTTTGGTCACGCACCGTGAAATTCGTCTAATTCGTCATTCAAACGAGACTCGAAATAATGACAAAATACGCAAACGAGCAAAAACTCTTTAACAACTAGTATGTTTTTTTCCGATGTTAGGGCTCGTTTTCACTATGAGCGTAGAATGGATTTTCTTTGTTTCTTTTATTGATTTTTTGCTTCGCTTAGCGCTTAAGCGCGGAAAGAAGTAACCGTTTGAATAACCGCTTGAACGTGTTCATCGATCCTACAAATTAATTATTAGCTGAACAAAATGCTCTTTGGGGATAAAAACGGTGGATAATTGAGATAATTGACAAATTAGACGATGACAAATTAGATTATTGCTTACTGTATTTAGCAAAAATTTTTAGCACTTCTTGAGTGTATAGATGACAAAACATGGATTGCTTTCTTAGAAAGCAACTTTGTTCCTTACGGTACCGTGTTTCGACGGTATAATGCGATAGGTGTTGGTTCATAGATCTGCAGCTTTTTTAACTCGATATTTTAAAACTTAAAAATTAATTCTTTATCGCAATTACTCTGCTTTAGACCTAAATATCTTGTAAATGTAAAATGTATATTTATACATTATAGTTTAAACTCAAGGTTTGAAACAACCGTTTTTATTTATTTGAAAGCAACTTTGGCTGGCCTACTAAATTTTAAAGTTTTTAAAAATTAAACTATAACAGTTATATACTCTTTCACGATCATACGTTGCAAGCATGGCAAATACTATGTTTTATGATATTCATGCTTCTTTATGCCGTCCTGGTGTAACTCGTTTCCACCATTATATTATGACGAAAAATTTTCCGTTCAGTCTCTAGGAGGTTCGAGACACTGTTTTTCGTCGTCGCATTTGTTCAGAAAACCAAGGTATCTCAAACCACACTCAGTACCATTAATTAAAGCTACTCAACCGTTTGAGCGCCTGAGCATTAATTTTGAAGGTCCCCTTCCATCGGCTTATAGAAATTATTATTTACTGACAGTCACGGACGAGTATTCCCGGTTTCCGTTCGCCTTTCCTTGTCGAAACATGGAGACAAGAACAGTTATTCGATGTCTTAACAAATTATTTACCACATTTGGGTTGCCGTCTTATATTCATTCAGATCGGGGTAAGTGCTTACATCTCAAGAGTTTATTAGTTACTTAAGTAAACGTGGAGTATCAACTAGTTATACCTCCGTATACAACCCACAAGGCAATGGGCAGTGCGAACGTCATAATGCTATGAATTGGTCGGCTGTAAAACTATCTTTAAAGACGAAAAACTTATTCATCGAACAGTGGCAAGTTGTGTTGCCTGACACATTGCACTCTATCCGATCGTTACTTTGTACCGCCACTAGCACAACCTTTCACGAGCGACTTTTCAATTTTAATCGTCGCTCTTGTCTGGGTTTGTCCACTCCAACTTGGTTAAGTCTACCTGGTAACGTTTTGGTGAAGAGACATGTTAGAACAAGTAAACACGAACCGTTAGTCGATAAAGTAGAACTTATACATGTCACCCCAAATTATGCTAGAGTTTGATTACCGAACGGTCATAAAAAACTGTCACATTGCGCGACATCGCACCAGCGCCAAAAAACAGTATTATGCAAATGACGACTACGAAAACGAACGTCCGACAAGTAACGAAACTGAAATTGAAGACCAACCAGAAGAAAATTCACCATCTACGCCTTCCCTTGAAGATCAACAGAATAACGATAACTTACGAACTGAGAGAGAAAATTCTCAAAATGAACCTGAATTACGCAGATCTCTTCGCGATAGGCGGCCACCGGATCGCCTAACTTACTACTAATTCTTGTTCTGAGTCGTTGTTGTGTTCTGTAAATTTTATTTTAAGGGTAGGAAAATGTAGTAAAGCCTTGTAATAAGTTTTATGAAGCGCTTTTGTTGTGAACCGTTGACGCTTTTCTGACAACCTAATCAACGCGTGACTGTTGTTGAGTTTTAGTTCAGAGGTTTTCGCAGCTACATACAGACAATTGCTGAGTTTTGAGTTGTGATAAAAATAATAGTTTGTTGTTGAAGTTTAATTTAATATATGTGTTTATGTTGTGTTTTATTTAGATGCCCGTAACTTTTTAGTTAATTAAACGAAAACAAATGTGAAGTGTAAATATCATTACTATGTGAAAAAACGGTAAATCTAAAAGATTAAAAAAGTTTAGACTTTTAACTTTTTAAGACTTTAAATGGCAATAAAATTGGTCAATTGATTGAATGTGTTTCTTGATCAAATTGCAAAAATTATCACAATCACACCAAGCAAGAAAAATATAAAAAAATATCATTTTCGAGACGAATTAAGAAAACATTAGATCGAGATTACATTACTTGGAGAACAAGACTAAGATCACCAGCACGAGTTTGAGACCGAGGCCACAAAAAATCGGTCTCAAGACTTTCATCACTGTTATGCATTAAAGTTGGTTTTTTTTGATACAAATAAAATCGTAATTTTTGACAACATAGGTAAGCTAAACATTGGGCTAATTGTCAAAGCAGAAATTACTTTTACTAGATTTTTTAAGCATCAACGATTATATAAACAAATCAATTATTTGTTCTGATTGCCTCAAATATAGAAAAAATCTTTTATCAACTTTAAAGAATATTTAACAAGCGTTCTAAGAGAAACCGAATTTCAAACCAGGGTTTCAAAACTGTGATTGGATTCAAGGGTTCCAAAGCGACGTATCCAGGGCGGTTAGCAGGTTTTTTTTAAATAATAAGCCATCTACATTTCACTTTATTCAAAAGCATTGCTAAGAACTTGAAATCATTTGTTCCAAAACCAAATACCGTAGTTCCATTTCATCAGTGAGGTAAAAACCTTTTTTCGGTCTTTAAAAAACCTTTAGAAATATTTCACATTTTCACAAAGCCTAACTTTGCCAGTTAAGACCAAAAAAAAAGTCATCAAATGAAGTTCTGTTTGCTTTGCTTTTTTTTTTACCGTGATTTGAAGACCTTTTTCTTTGTCTTGGCTTAACTTTCGCAAAATATTTAGACATAAGGTTTATAACTTCATAAGTTTAGGCTTGGCGTTTACATGTTCCAGCAAGTTTAGAGAACCTTTTTTAAGCTAACTCACCAAACATTGCATCAGGAACAGGAAAATATGGCAAAGTCTTGCTGGTGTTTTTTTGGTCAGCTTTTACTCTAAAACAAGTTTAGCTTATTACCATACAAATGAAAATTTTCAATTTGCTTTTACTTTTAATTTAAAAAAAATGCCAAAAATGACGTAAAATTTTATAAAAGTTTTTTTAAGACATTGATAAAATTTTCTCATTTATTGGTAAAAAATGTCGACAGCGTGGTCCAGTGATTAGAGCACCGTGATTGTGATCGACACGGGCTCGGTTCGAAACCCACTCACGCCATTCTCTTGTGTCTTCGGGAAAGTCACTTTCCCCTTCTTGATGGTCTTGGAAAGCAGTTCTAAATTTCAGTCATCTTTATAAAACTAAAAACCAAAATAAAATTTTAACCGGACAGTAATATCTTGGCATCTCCGAAAGCAGGTCTGGTAATTGCTTGCCCTATGTATAGCGCCTCAGTCGCTTTCGTGCAAGTCAGGAGGATGAATATGGAGATAAAAAAATAAAACAATTGCACTTTAAACTGGTAAAGCTTATGCGTTATAAATCACTTAAATTAAAGATTTACAGATGAAAAACTAGCTCTATTATTTTAGAATTCATTACTTCAAAGACAAACCAAAACATCTCACCTTGCAGAGCATTGCAGAAAAACAGCAGTCGCCCCCACAGCTAGAAGCAGGGCAAGAGATCCTATGGCTGCATATACAGCAACACCTAATAAAATTGTAACTTTCCAAAATTAACCCAAAACAATTTATAAAGTTAGTTTTTAAAAGAGTGTATAACTTCGGCTTAAAATTTTTTAATCTTTGATTTTAATGTTTCTTATGCATCATCATTGTCTTCTATGCGAACTTATTTTTTATTATTATCATTCTATTTCAAACAATAAAACTAGAAAATAAGACTTAAACCACACAAAAGAGATAAGACGAAATATTGAAGAAAGCTGTATACGTAAGCAAACATTCTGCCTTTAGTAGATAAGGTTTTCTCTGTAGAAAGTTCAAAATTTATTTGACATTATTGCAATTGAAGTGAAAATTTCGCAACCAAACCAGAAATTTTGGAAAATTTCGGATTAAAAAAATGAAAAATGAAAAATTTGGAAAATTTGGAAAAAGTACACACATAAAATTCAATATTAGCACATAGATTGGAGCGCAAACTTGTAAAGTCGCGGAAGCAATAAAACTCATTAAAGTAATCTAATTTCTTCGGCGCGCACCACCTCGACGTTTATAGATACATTGTTAAAATTTCGAGATTTTAATGAAATTAATCCTAGAACTGGAATTGTCATTAAGATTTAAAATCCTGGAATCCGAAACTGATCGCAATGGACTTTACGCATTTGCAAGCTTATTGCAATTAGGTTTCTCCCGAAGTAAATAATATTAAGTGCAAGATTAACAAATAAACAAAGAACAGAGAAATTGTGCTTAATTTAATCAAAAAAATATTTTAAAATTATTAGAAAATTAAAGTAAAGATTTTGTGAATTTTGTTATTTTCAATTCCATTTTAATATAACGAATTTTTATTTAAAGGCAATGAAATAAAAAAATCAGTCTTAGCAATTAATACATATAGACCAGGGTGGTCCAAACCGCCACCCGCGACGTCATTTTCTGCTCCCTGCCGAATAATTTCAAACGTTTTAAACGTTGTCGATTACTAATAACGCCAACATTTTACAACATCCGGGTACTGCAAGTGTTTTTAATTAGTGAAAACTAAAAAAACTTTTTCGTCGTTCGAAACCTTTTTTTGGTCTTCGCACGACGGAGGTAAAGCAAGCCTTTTAGCTTATTCGAACAGTTTTAATCAACTACTGCCAGCAAGTAATAACGATTTCGAAAAGTGACCGGCAAATGAAGAACTTGGACCAACCTGTTGTTGACTATTTGAACAAAATTGCAACATTCCATATTACCTTTGTACAAATTCATATACTGAACACTACTTTGACTGCTTTCAAAAATAACATCGTCGTTATCAATAGGAGTTGAAGTTACAAGAGCAAAGCTACACAAAAAAAAGTTAATATTTTACTGAGAAAATGATATTTTTACAGATCTATTAAATCAAAATTGAAACCTGTAATAGCTGAATGATACGACGGGCAAGTTGTGAGCTTCGTATGTAAAACTATTGTCGATAATGCTTCTTTCTTGAATTTCTGAAGTATCATTTTTTGGCTTTGTATTGAAGACGTTACAACTTGTGTTTCTTCCATTTCCCAATTCAAAGTTTATTACCGTTAAACTGGAAAATATAAAAAAGTTTGAAGTTTTAATCATATTTAAGGAAACTAAGATTTTGAAAAATTTGTAAGTTATTGTTTTTCACAAAAGTTACAGTAGAAGATATGTTTAAGTGACAACATAAGCCTACTAAATCACAATTTGTAAATCATCAAGTAATTCATCAACATATCAATCTATACATTTTCGTAAATTTAAGTAAAACTTAATGACGGGAATCAAAGATAATGGCAATATAATTGTCACAGACTTTGTTCGGGAATCCTAAAGGACCAGTTGAGCTAGGTAACCCGAATACCTGAGCTGAAACAAAGCTGTGTCTAAATTTTATTTTATTCCGGCTCAAGAAATAGCCTGCTATGAGCCTGAAGCTTTTATACTGTTGGTTTGAACGAAAGATCGGATTGATCCGTTGAAGACTCTTCTTCACAAACAAACAGAGACCACTGTCTCTAATAAGAACGAATGTATTACCAAAGTCACGACCGACGAAATTTCTATTCCACGCTTTGCCACACTGCAAAGCGAAATCAACGCTACAACTTGATTCAATCAACACAAAATGATTCTACCTCCGTAGAACACAACTCCAAAACACTGGCGCAAAATAAATTCAAAATTCGCCCCAAATTCTACTTTCTCTCAAAGCGGCGCTTTTCGCTTTGTCTCTCTTTTCGTCTTCATTGTCCGCTTTCTCTTTTCGTCAATGTCAATGCGGTTGAGCGAGCTAAATATATAGACAAAAGACACATGCCGACGAATTTTCTCGTATAAACCAGATCATTCTCCAACTCTCTAGAGAATACGCTTATGCTAGAACTACATAGTACATACACAAACATTCTACTACAGTGACGCTGATCAAAAACATATTGCGTCATTACTGTCGGGCGAAAAGAGAAAAAAAGATATATGCATCGCGCAATAAAAAGCGCGTCGGATGTTATATCACATAATACGAAAGCAGCGCTTCAAGGCGACGCGATTATTATCTTATAATAAAACTACAAATTACTTTTTACCAGAATAAATTACATGGTTATGATTAAAATTATTAGTAATGAAGTGTGACAATAATAACAAAAACAACTATAAAATATAAACTCTAACAAGGGATAGCAGTAATAAATAATCAAGAATATATGCCCTCTTTGTCTTTGTTTAAAATACAACGTTCAAAGAAAATCAACTATAAGTTTCCTGAATTGTCGTGGCTGCTACGCCTATAAAAAATTTATGAAGGTGCACAGCTTTTCTAGCCATTAGCCTATCTGTACAATATCGGAGCAATTATCCTAAGAGTTTAGACTTACTTTTTTTCAAACTAAATTTAAAATTACTGCTCTCTCGATGCAACTTTATACATTAACTAACAAATTAAAACTAAAGCTACTCACTATGTTGACCTACTACAACTGATTTATTTAAATTGTATAATACTTTTGTTTTTCTGTAAAGGCCATGGCAATATAGGGAACTTCAGTTAATGCTTGTGAGTAGTAAGTATTCGCACGATCCATGAAAGCTTGAGAAACTGTAATTTTGTTGCTTGGATCCGGTGCTTCGCCATGAACTGTAGCAATTACGAAGTAACAGCTGCAAGCAAATATAAACACTGGTGTGAATAAGGTTTTAATTTCATAATACTGCAATGAACCACAATACAGCTTGTTGAATGCAAATTATTTCTTAATTCTTGACTACATTATAACAACAAAATAATGTTTATTTTTCTGTAGACCAATCTTTTATCTTCGTTTCAAAAACTAAAACAGAAAAAATTAAGCTACAAGCAATTAAGCATTTTATTTACGATATGACGTAATCAGTTTTTATATTCAAGCCGAACAACAAAATCTCGGCATCTCTGGAAGCCAGTCGGAGTAATTGCTGGACAATTTCTTTATGTATAGCGCCTCCGACTCGTTCTTGCGAGTCAGGGGGATAAATATAGAAATAGAATGTAAATAAAAAAATGAAGTGCCTATGCTACATCACAACTGTAAAACTCGGAAAAAATACATTTTTCACATTTGTTTTATACTTTGTTTTGACTAATATCTACGGTTTGCAAAGGTTTTCTTTTATAAAAGTTGTCGACTATAGTTTCATGAAGGCTTGTAAATTTCATAAAAACGTTGGCTGAAAACGTTTAATTTGCAGTTTTCAATAATTCCAAAAATTTTTTTATTTATAAAAAATAAGTCATTTTATTTTTTTGTCTGAAATACCTTCTCACCTTATTGGTCCGTCTGTTTCTTCGGCAACATTGAATTTAACAAAAGGAGCATCAAAGACTCCATTATTTACTTCTGGTGGTTCTAGGTTTGCCGGAGCTGAAAATATTTCAACTAAATTAGCTAGTAAAAACCAAAGAAAGTTTTTGACGTAAGTAATTTCGAAGAAAAATTGCGCAGAAATAGCAAATAAAATGCAAACACAGTATTTATGAAATTTTAGCCTTGATTGAATTAATACAGCCAATTGTGTTGAGTACAGCTACGGTATGAAGCCGGACATTTATGGTCTGCATACTACATTTGAGAAATCAATTTCTTTCGATAGTGAAAATAGTTTAAAAAATTTGATAAATAATGGCATATAAAGCTGCAAACGGCCGGTTTTTTTATATATTTAGTCAGTTGACTCAGTTCAATTCGCTTTTTCTTTATTTTTTACCACTTTCCTATCAGATAGATATCAGATATCAAAGAGTATCAGATAAAAATCTTTGAAAAATATCTTGCTATAGGGTTAAATGTAAACTTGGGAAAATATTTTTTTGCTTTTATTTTTCACCTTAAAGCATAAATTCCGTATAACATAATAAAAGGCTCTTTTGTCTTTAATAGGATACCGCTAGAAGAGAGTGTCATAAAATTCTCAAGTTCTCTCTACCTTCTGGTCTTACGTCACAGTTTCCATCCGGGATTACGATCAACTGATCGCCTGTTTTACTTTTGCCAACTACTTCGATATGATGAACACGATTTGGTAAAGCAGGAAACTGAAAGGAATCAATATTTGGTGATTGGTTGATTAAAATATTTTCGCGTTGTATGCTTTCTATTATGGAATCCTTTCTTTGATAGGCATAGGAATAAGGAGTCTTCGTAATATTTATCTAAAACAATAAAAAAAGTCAGATAAAAAAACTCAATTCCATTCCACAATAGAATCAACGGCTAAAAACTACAAAGAAATTAAGTACTTCTCAAAATCAACGGCTTTGACGATTGGAAATTTGTTAGTATTTAGTAATTAAAAAAGTTAAGTTCCATGTGAAGTATGTTACGCAGTTTTGTTTTGTTTTTTCAGATAAAAACGAAGTGCAACGAATTCATGGCTTTCATTTTCGAAATGATGGCCCATTGTGACATTAGCTTTAGCAGCACTTAATTTTCAAATTAGCTTTGATACTTCATTTTTTCTAAAACTTCGAATATAATGATCAATAAAAAAAAAACAATCAACACAATTAGTCTTTTAGAAACCCAAATATTATCTTGTGCACGCCGGTACTTGCTTGAAAAATTTTTAATGCAAACGTTGCTTACTGTGAATGCTTTAATATTTAAAATGTCCTCTTCAGGCCATTCCCAGCGAAGGTCACAATTTTTTTTATTTAAAGACACATACGCGGTAGCCGATGGAGCTGTTTCAAGTATTTGTTCATCTGAGATAGGAATAGAGCAGCTGTTTGGCGATATTGAAACCTACATAAGAAGTGTAACTTTTAGTGTTAACATGCCTTCATGTATGTATGGCCTTTTTTTTTAAAAGCAAGTTTTAAAAAGGCAGCTTTATAAGTGGCGTCCCGCAATTCAATTTGTCTCAGCTGCTTTCTATTAATAAACCAACGTGATTTTATTTCGTAATAGGTTTCTTAATGAATATTTTATCAAAAAACATAACACCAACTTTTGCTGAGATTGTTGTGAACTAAAAAAAACGAAAGTTTATCAAAGGTCAAGCATTTAGTCGTCTATGAATGCGGGTTGAAAGAAAAGAACATTTCTTATACGCATTCAGTTTTTAAACTTGACGTCACGTAACAAGGTGTGATTATGTAATTTTGAGCAAATCAAAAATAAACACTTAAACTGACGTCAAAACCCCTGGTTCTCGTGCCGCAATCAGACTAATAGAAAATAATTTCATTACAAAGAATTTGAGAACAACGGTTTTAGAGTAAACAATATTTTAAGTTTAAGCATAAAATATCAATTAATCTCAAAGTAAATTTTCTATTGTTGTATGTGAAACACATCATTATTTAATTATTTTAATGCAGGGGTGCTTAATACGTTGATTGCTATTGCAAAGATGGTGTAAGTAGATCGCATGACACTAAAAGAAATTAAAAAAACTATGTGTTTATGCAAGAGACGCAACATACATGTAGGCTACATTGTAACGATAAAAAAGTCTTTACGTTTAGAAATAAAAATATGTTTTGGATTTTTGTAGTAGGTAGATCATTTTGACTTTGCTATTTTCAAACAGCTCTCATGCTGAAAAAGTGATTTCATCCGTCTTCTATCCTCCCAGGGGAGTTGTTGGACATTTGTGTTAGCCATTGTCTGTCTTTTTTTAAGTTAGATAAATTGAATGACACTACTAAGAAGTGAAGTAAAATGCCTTTATGCTTATCAGTTAATCTATTAATATAGTGAGCTCCGGCAAGATTGTAAATTTAATAATCGATATGGAAAAAAAATTGACAAATAGATATCAATACCATTTAATAACTGACCTTTCTCTACCTTACTTGAATTTTAGGATAATAATTGCACGATTTTGTTTTTACTTAGTCGAAAGCCGCTGTTCCAAACATCCTCTGTGTCAAAGGTGGCCAACTAAGCAAGTTTCAAGAGCCACGTTTCTTACTGTGTTACCGCAAATACCCACAATGCACACAGATGGATAAAATTCATATACTGTATATCTTTGCTCGGACATATTTATAATAAATGTCACACACAACAAGTAATTTACATTGAACAATCTACATTGTGTGCAATGTTCTATCAGATAAACTCTGAATTTAATCAAATCCACAAACAAAAATAAAATAATTTGCAATAGCGTTTTTTTGGAAAAAAATTCGAAAAAACCTTATCTGTTTTTCTGCATGATTTTTAAAGTGATCAGCTTGTGCTAGCAAAGTTCACTTCCTCTCGGAAATTTTCGGTTATTGTTAGCATGGAGTGAGTTGAAAAGGCGATCAAGATTTGAAATTTCGAAATGCGCCAATGACGCTTGACATATAAACATAGCCATACCTGTCTGGGGCAGGGGACAATTGGCTCCCCAAATTTTCAAAATTTGGACAAAATAATTATTTTTGGAGTAAGAAGCGATTTTTGGGGTAAGAATTAGCGATAAGAAAAATTTGGATAAAATCAAGAATTTTACGGCAGTGACAAGAATCAAAAAAAATTTTCGGTGCCAATTGCAGAAAAAAGTTTACAAATTTAGTTGAAGACCTTTTTTTCAGAGAACACAATGCTTTTAAGAAGAAAATCGAAAAATCAAAGACAGATTCTGAGTGAAGGCCTTTTTTTTGGTTTCCAACCTAAATTTCAGACAAATTTTCTTCTCATTTCCATAAAGTTTTGGAAATCAAGATTTGGGCAAGCGTCATAAAATTTGGGAAAAACTGTATTGCTGCCAAATTTTTTCGGCTGGTACGCCTATGCATGTAAGGCAGAATATTTTGCTGTTATGCTCAACAAAACTCTCCCAAAATGTTAAAAACACCCTGTATTTATCGCCATATTTTCATTTGTAAATTTGTATTTTTTTCTGCCGTTTTGAGAACAAACTTGACACAAATTATTTAGTCAAATAAACAAATACTAATATACTCTGAAAAAACACAAACAGAATATGAACCTAAGAACCGCATGAAACCAGGCGAAGAGCCGCGAGTCGGTTACCCCTGCTCTATGGGCTTTCAAAGTGGGGCTCGCAAAGCAATTTTTGAAGGACAGAAATACACTGTGAATCTCAGAATCGCACTAAATGAGCCATATCCCATGTATGCTGATAGCAGTGAATACAGCAGTTAAGGGCCACCCACACTCAATTTCAAGTTTTGTATGAATCGATATTCGTCCATTTTCTATTGGGTGCTACTCTAACGTGCGATTTCACGCGATGAATAATTTTAGGATAGCCAACATCTATTTTGAGTAAGATCGTATATTAAAGTACACCCTCTAGTGTTCTAGTACCCTATGACCCCAAAGGAATAATGTTTTTACATTATATTGCTATTTAACTGTAAAATGTGCTCACACGCTCACAAGGAAACTTGTAGAAAAAACAATACAAAAAATAGCCATACAGAAAAAGAAATAGACTATTGTTTATTATTTAGCCTTCAGACACATGATAGATAACAGAGTTTATCAAAATTTTTGCAAGAGCGCAAGCTAATTTAAAATTTTAAGACACAATTAGTTTAAATTTCTAAAAAAGTATGAGAACCACTTAGTCTATCTTGCAAACGTGTAATTGGTTCGTTTCTTCGCATAAAATGGAAATACTTTTCCGAACTTTTTTTATCTAAATTTCTATCTCACGAGACTAAAAATAAAGAAATAAACAAAATTATCGGTTCACAATTACCTTTATGAGGTATTTCTGCAGTGGAATCAGGTTTTCTATTGTCACTTTAAAGTTCTTAATTTTTATAATACTTTCTGGCAGCACATTTACTGCTTCAGTGTGATTATTTTCTTTTTGATCGGATGATAAAGTGGCTCTGATTTCATGAGTTGTATCTACCATCGAAAAATGTGGGTTTACTTCAACGATAACGCTACTTCGTCCTCCTGTTCCAAATGGGGTTGAAACTCCAATAATTTTTGGTTTTCCTCGGTCTAAAAAATGAAATAAAAACGTTTATTAAAAGCAAAATCAAGTATTTTCTTAAATTATTGAGCACAAATTATGGTGTTGTACAATTCACAACTCAAGTATTTGAAAATTTTGAAATATGTTTGGTTTATGCTAAGAAAAATTAGTTTTAGTTTTGCAGTATTTGCTTACAAAACAAATAAAACTTTGATGAACAAATGCGATGTTCAGTTGCATACTTTTTATTTCGCAAATATAATGAATTTTAAGACTTTGATCATTGCAGTGGTGAGATTTCCACTTTGACGTAGAAGTAATATAAGCACAAGAATGGACTTCAGAAGGTTCGTTATCATCCCAATTCGAATAGGAATTATTGTTTGTGTTTAACCAAGACTTTCCATTTTTCTTTTGTACTCCGACCCATGCGTCTAAATAAGTGAAATATTCGATAACCAACAAAAAAAATGTGTTAAATTTAATAAAATCTTTACAGAAAACACAAAATAATTTTTTTTTAGACTGCAACTACGTTATTAATTATCAACATGTATTTTGTATGTGGGGTAAATCTAATTTGTAAAAGTGATAGATTTAATCAAACAAACGTAGATTCTGTGGAGATTGAGTTTAATTTTAATATAATGCTAAAAGTTTTATCGTACAAATCGCCAAAATTTTTTTTGCTTATCCACAAATTACAAAAATATTGTTTGCCAAGTTTGCCAATGCAGACCATCTAGCGTTGTTACACATTTCTGAAAACTGAAAAGAGTCGAAGGGAACTTTTATTCAAGACATGACTACACTTTCAAAGTATATCCAGACGTGGAGGTTAAAGTTTAGTCATTCAAAGACATTGACGACAGTCTTTCACGTAAGTAACCGAGAGGCCAAACGTGAGCTAAAAGTTTACTACAACAATAAACGTTTTTCATTCTGTTCAGTTTCAATTTATCTTGGGGTAAAACTGCACAAATTGCTAGGATTTTGTCACCACCTAGCACAAAAAACTATCTTCGCGCTTCATAGTGCTGAGGCGACTGGCAGGCTCAGAATGGGGTGCTGGTGCCAAAACACTGCGTACAGCTGTCTTATCTCCATTCTGCGATTTAAAAAAGGGCTGCATCGATGGCTTAATTACGATATATAGGCCTATCAATGCTCCCTCTAAGCTGCGCAACTGTGCAAATGCGTTGTGCCACCAAATTATCGGCAGTGAAATTTTGTCCAGTAATAATATGCCAATTTTGTAGAAAATTATTTTTAAACTTTGTCCTTTTCAGCTTAAAATATTCCGGTAAACTAGTCATTTGCCAGAGTTGTAATGACTTGAGTACGACTCGGGTCCACTCGTAAAAATCTCAGAACTCTGCCCCGAAATCCTCAAATCGACTAATGAATCGAAGTACTTGATTTGACTCCAGACAAAAATCTCTTGATTAAAAAATTAAATTTTTCTTTTGCCAAATAAAACCCATTCAAAGTCAACCTAACTTAATTGACAAATAATAATCGATCTATTTTTTAGGCGTTGAAGGTAAAAAAACTTTTCCGATCAAAAAAAAAACGAAAAAAAAACTCTTCTGTTGTCAATGAAGGTAAAACCAAACTTGGATGTAAAAGTGGTCATAATTGACTTGGGAATCAAATGGACTTATGGTTTTATGGTTTTGAATTCGATTATCTCAACAAAAGATTCGGACTGAATGGTTGTTTGACTCGGACGGTTGTTGACGGATGGACTCCTTTGAATGTTAAACTCTTTACAACTTTGCATTTGCCTCTACAAACCCTAGTAACAAATCCTGATGTATTCTTGTTTAACGCAAAGACCAAGAAAGCAGCTTGGGTTAAGCTCAACCGCCTGCGGACTGGTGTTGGGCGATTCCATTCGTCCATGCACAAATGGGGTCTCGCTCCTTCACCGAATTGCGAGTGCGGCGCCTCAGAGCAAACCGCAGACCATGTACTAACAATGTGCCCCATACATCGGGCACCACATGGAGCACGCGGTCTGACGGTTTTGGATGACGAAACTCGATGCTGGCTTAATAACATCGCTGCCAGCATCTGATCCAGGCAGTGCAGCAGTCTGGGGTAGTAAAAGGATAAACCCTCGGCCCCAGTTCTGTTTGTGTCTGGCCTGGAGTGGATGCCCTTCAAACGATGACGACGACGACGACCAAGAAACTCGTGTTTAAAAACAGTTTTTTATTATAAAACTTGAATCAATGCAAATTAATATTAGGTTGTTTTTCCCAAATGACGTACTAACAGAACTGGCAGATTTATCAATATTTGAAAAGAATGCTATCACTTTTATAGATTCACATACAGTCAAATTAGAGTAAGATAGATAAGCTTCAGGCGCAGTAGTGTAAGCTTAAATGCTTTTCTTGAAATCTGTTCTAGGCATAAAAAGTTTTCAACTACCCTTTGCCCCTCGAATATTTTCTTCCATTCAAGGCTTCAGTGCTTCCTACGAAAAAGGTTTTCATTTTCTAAACAAAATTAAGACATTGAGTAGATTCAGGCTGAACTTGTATTATATGGGTCCAGTGATGATGTTACAATCTGTTTAAATACAGTATATCAGGAAAAGCAGATTGAAGAAAGTGATAATGCATGGGTTACCTATCAGGATTCAACATTAAGTTTAAACAAAGTATATAAACATTGGTAGAGCACAAAAACCACGAGAAGCCGTTTAAATTAAATTTGTAGGCTTATTTTTTTTTAATTAAACAAAATTTTATAGCCTATTTACTGTAATAATTCGAAAAATTTCTACTTTATTTAGAGCTATGCTCAAACAGTTTGAGATTATTCATGCTCGCTAAAAAAATATTTGCGCTGTGGAAAGTTTTCTTAGTGGAAACACTGAGGCCTACTATTAAGTTATTGAAGTTGTTTTGAAATTAATATCCGGCTTGAGGCAATGTGCAATCACAATGCATATGCTAAAAATTTTTTCAGCAGTGTCACTCTGTTACCGTTTTTTTGTTTGTCGCGAGTTCTTTGATTATTATTTCTATATTATTTTTTATATTTTTCTCTTTTTTCTATGTATTTCTTTTCTTTTTCAAAAGGAAAAACGTGCCACAATCTCAATTGATGAATTTTTTGTCTTCACTTAAGAATACTTCATTTTTGTGATTGCCAAGTCTAATTTTTCCCTGTGAAAATTCATGTGTAGATAAAAAAAAATCTTCACCTTACTGTGAAAAGAAACTACTTCGTTTCCGAACAATTTATTTTAAATTGTTAGAAATGCTCTTTGAAAAAGTGGAATGCAGATGGCTTATTGACTTTTTATAGAAAAACCCTTTGGACTTCCTAGATGAGTTGTTATGGACCTCTTGCGTCCAGTGACCACAGTTTAGAAACCCTGGTTTAATACTTTAATTGAATAACTTTTTTTAATTATTTACTCACTGGGCAAAACAATACTCACTGATAACATGAATTCGAGCAGTTATCTATTAATATCAGCAGCAATTATCTATTAATGATGTAAGCAAGAGTATGAATTCGATATAACAATTGAACACTTTCGCCAATCTCGTATTGTAAGAGATATCTATTAGAATTGAGCGTAAGCTAGACGAAAAATTTTTAGATTAATTTTGTTAGAGTGATTTTTAGGTTAAGTATGAAAACCGTTTACAACTACATATATGAAAAAAGGGTTGTCTCTAAAGAAGGCTACCCTATTTTTATGTTTTAAAAATCTTAAGAAAATTAATTTTTGCTTGGAATTAGATTTTGTTTCTGATTACTTCGGGCAAAATTAAAAATTGTTTACGCGACATTAATTAACTTTATTGACTACAAAATAGCCTTCTTTTTGAACAATTTTGCTTACTATATCCAGACCAAATTCTCTCAAAAATTTGTTTTTCGATTTCTTGGAAAATTTCATCATTTACATTTTTATTCGGTATAGAAGCAAGCTCGCCGTGTATTTCATTACATTTTTCTTCTGCTTCAATTTTGGTAAAAGTATTTTTTCGAGAAAAGACGTAGTAACTGTCGTTTACAACCAAAACATGACCTGAAGTTTTTTTTAGAAAAAATCAGATTTATTAATGAAACATACTAAAACATGATATTGAACATAATAGTAACAAAGTTTTTGTGTGCCAGAATCACTGAAGAAAGATTTCAATTTTTTTCTTTTTATTTTATCTCTATATTTATCCTCCTGATTCGCAGGAAAGCGACGGAGGTCCTAATACATAGGGTAAGCAATTACTGCGACCTGCTTCCGGAGATATCAAGATATTGTTGTCCGCTTGTAATTTAATAGAGATATGACTGTAATTTAGAACTGCTTGCCAAGACCACCAAGCAGGGGAAATTGCCGTAAAGTGCCTTTCCCAAAGACACAACAAAATAGCGCAAGTGGGTTTTGAACCGAGATCATTTTGATCTTGAGCACGGCGCTTTAACCACTCGACCACGCTTCCGAAAAAGTTCTTAAAAGAAGCAGATCTCATCAAACAACTCTTAATAGGTCGTACAAACGATATATGCTTTCCGCCATCTAACATTTTCACCATTGATTTTAACTAAAAAAGAAATTTTGTTTTATTTTATCTCTATATTTGTTTTCTTGACTAGCAGGAGGCCCTATACATAGGGCAAATGTCAAGCAATTAGCCTGACCTGCTTCCGAAGATGCCAAAATATTGCTTTCTGCTTGAGATCTATTATTTTGTTTTTTCGTTTTATAAAGATATGAATGAAATTTAGAACTACTTGCCAAGACCGCCACAAGCAGGTAAAGTGCCGGAATGTGTCTTTCCTAAGAACACAACAGAATGGGGGCTAGGTTTTGAACCGTGACTATTTCGATCACAATCGCGGCACTCTTAATCTCTCGACCAAGTTTAATTCTAAAAGTGAATAATGTATCGATTAATAATCACTGTGCAACCGTTATTGAGCTGTCATTAGTTTTGATTAAAAAATTATCAATAGATAAATTGGTTGGACTATTTACAAAACGACGTATAAAGGAAAGCGAGTTGGATTAATTATGATGGTAGTTATGGTACTTTACTTGCAATTATAAATAATTTACTCTTTAAAAATTTTTACTGACATCACAATTACTTTTTGTTTAAAAAATTACAGTTGACTAAAAGACTTTGCGGTCATTTCGCAGTCAACTGGTCGCTATATTTAATCTAAATTACATGTTGTGTTTGTTTTGTAAATGTTTTGTAAACGACAAATAGATAACTGCAAGTTTGAATCAAAATTACCAAAAACTTGTTAATTGCTATTAATGGCAATTTTCACGACAATTTACAAGGTTACTTTCTACAAGATAAAACTAAAATATAAATTTTTACTTGTTTTTAAAAGTTTTAATTTCAAATAGACAAAAATAAAAAAATATAATTAAAACTACATAAAAATTTACATTAATTACAAATTACAATTATAATACTTCAATCCTGGCTGCTATTTAGTTAAACCGTTAAAGTTTTTGCGGTTTTAATTTGATTGTAAAGGTCTTCAACAAACGTTACCAATTACAAAAAACTATTGCAATTTTTTCTTACTTCTTTCGATGTCGAAAAACTTCAAAGCAAGTTGTTCTTTTTGAACATTGTTAGTTGCTGAACAACTGATTGAACTACCTTCCAAGCACCACCCGATTTTTGTCACAGTAAGAATTGAAACAATGTGTTTATAGTGGTATTCAGTTGTTATAATGAACGGAGATCCCCTGTCTCGGTCGCGGTCAATAATCTCTTGTGATTCGCTTTTGTTTCTTCTCTGTATCCTCCATATCACAGTTGGCAAAGCGATTGCACTGACTGAACACGTTAGCGAGAAGTTTGAACTGGACGGTATGACGTCAGGCGTCGCGTTTAACAAACGAGGAATTTCTAAAATCGATACTTTAATATTTAAAGTAAATAAGTTTATTTTAATCCTTTTGTTTTTTTTATTATATGCAGTTATGAAAATTTCAAACAATTTAAGTTCATGCTGCTGGGTTTTGCTTGGAACATTGTTGTCTGGGCTGATTGATACATCATGATCCAATGCTATTTCTGAAAGTTTTCTTAAATCATTCTCACCTTTATTTATCGTTCTAATTCGCAATAAAGAACTACTCCAACCTTTTTTTGAATATGCCGCGATATTGCTGTCAAATTGAAACTATAATTGGTTTTCCAGTTTTTACAGGCCTGTTATTCTTTACCAAAATTTTTAGTTGTAAGCTAACCACCGCACTCACCATATTCACACTGAAGTCCAGAAAAGCCTTTCCTACACTCACACCGAAATGAGCAACCGAGATTGATGCACATTCCGTTATTGATACAAGGATAGCTGGCACATCCTTGTTCTCCTGTTACTGTAAACAGATTTAAGTGTTGTTATTAAGAATATGCTTTTTATAAAAAAAATATTTATAGCAAATTAGACATTTTAAAGAGGAATAGAGACATTTTTAAACTGAAAGACCTTAGCAAAAAGATAAGTACAAAAATTTTAAGAAAAAGTTTTTTTTTATTTTTTAAAATATAAAGCTGAAAAATAAAAGAACACAAACCTATAGCAAAATTTGAAAATTGTATTATTGTACTACAACTGTCAATATCGATTAAATTCATTTAGCAATTAACTGTTTTATTTAAAGCACTATATAGTTTAGATTTGCAAATCAGGGCTTCCCACGATGGATTTTATAAAAACCCAGATTGCATAAGAAAACTCCCAGATTTTTTTCTAAAAAAACTCAAATGGCATATTTTTCTCCAAAAATATGTTAAATTTAAAACAAGTTTGTTTATTATTGCAAATTGCAATATTTTAGAAAAATATTATATAAAATATTTGTTGAAAAGTCGAAAAAAAGTTAGAGAAACGTTACAAACAACGCTCTTCATTACATGAGTTCAGATTTTTTGTTCTTCATATAAAGGGTGTTTTTTTGCTGAAAAAAACTATTAAATATTTATTTACGTTACATTAGTAAAAAGTTTTTTTTAAAGATATTGATACTATGCGCAATAGGTTCTTTTTTTGTGTCGTTTTTATTAGGGAAAGGGAAGGAAAAATAATAAATAAGTATTTATTTTCTCGAAAAAACCCAGATTTGAAGGGAATTTCAAATATAAAAACTAAAAACCCAAATGGAACAAGAAAAACCCAGGACTGGTCCCCTGTTGCAAATGTCTAAAAGTTAAATTAAAAGAAAGAAGTAATGCAATGGTATAAAGCTAGTTACTTTTTCTTTCGCATATAAATCCACCTTCAAGAAACTTGTAGTAACTCGCCCATACCAAAGGTCGGTTACTTCCTTTTGAACGGGTTGAAAATTCTGGAGAATTCGATATTAATACTCCTGCTTGTTCGTTATTGATAATTGGTTGAAGAAGGCCCCATCGTGGGTAACCTTTTGAATTTGCCAACACGATTTTGTTTTTGTCCAGCCACATCCACTCTTTATTTTCATAATAGCCTCCCAACCAAAAATAAAGTATCTTAATAAGTTTGAAATAATTATAAAAAACAGGTTATTTTTCCAACGTATGGCGCTTAGAGAACAATTTTTACGTGGGATTTTGGTAAAAAGATCTATCAAATGTTGTATTAAGCCAAAAATATTATTTTTATTTTTCTTTATTAAGCTACATTGTTTCCTTGATTTTGTATAAAAAGAAAAATATTTTACTTATCTAACGGTTTCAATTAAAGATGTAGCTGACAAGTAAAGCACTGAAGCACTTGTTCAAAAAAATAAAATTTTAGTATAATAGCGAATCAAAATACGTACGAATAGGTAAATGCATCAATTTGATTTTTTCATAATGTTTTATAATTTGCTTTTCCATTTGATAAATGTGCAACAGAAGAAAATCCAAAGTTTAAAATTTGTTTTATTTTACTGGAAATGTTTAGTTGTCGTGTGCAAGAGGGTAAATCTACCTATCTTTAATTTAATAGTTTACTGCATATACTTTATTTTGTTTAAAGTAAAAAAACTACAAATTTTTAATTTTTTTCTGTAACCTTTTTATAACACTAAAATCATAATTTCAATTTTTTAAAATTTCAGAAAATATAGCCATTCATATTTTACAAAATAAAAAAAACTACACCCTTTATCTCAAGGGTGGGCAAACTTTTTAGCTCGCGGGCCGCATTTAAAAGTTGAATTTGTTTGCGGGCTGCATTATAGTAATCTCTAAAAAAAAAGGTCATCACTTTCAGGTCAATGTCCAAAATTTCCATTTTCGTCAAAAACATAGTGATCCCAAATTTTGGAGATTGATTAAAAGTGATGACCTTTTTTTAGTGATCATCACGATTGAAAATCAAGAGAGAGTAAAGTTATTTACTCGAGGCTTTCGCGGGCCGCACAGAAGGTCGTGGCGGGCCGTAGTTTGTCCAACCCTGCTTTAGCTTAACCAAATTTAACGCGTCCAACCCTTTAATTATAGGCAGACCACAAACAAAGTCAACATTACAGTTCCTACAATTAATTAGTTTAAACATAATTTTTCGCTACTAAACTTTTAGCATCTTTTGTTCTTATTCAAATAAGATTATTATGAATTCGAAATGAAACATACAATAGTTACTAAAAAAGTTATTAGCAGTTGCCTCGGCCTAAAGTAAAGTCACCGTGCTACGCCCACTCTTGTTTCTAACATTTGCGCAGTGACACTAGGAAGATTAAAGTTTGTTTCCCAAAAGTAATTAAATTTTAAATAATATAATTTATAATAATCTTTTCTTTTGGTTTTAGATGACTTTTTTGGAAATATAAGTACCGTTTTTACGTTCGCTTTAAAGTGCTGATATTTTTTACAAATTGTTGAAGCAACTACTTTCAAGACATTTAATTTTTTCCAGTATATTTGAGTTTCTTTTTTCGATTCCCTCACTGTAGAAGGTTAGTGTTACCAAATTATGTTTTTGTAAATTTTAAATTTATTTTATCTTAGTTTCTACATTTATTCTCCTGACTCCCAGGAAAGCGACGGAGGACCTATACATAGGGCAAGTAATTACTCTGATCTGCTTCGGGAGATGCCAAGATATTGCTGTCCCCTTGAAATTTTAATAAAGATGTGACTTAAATTTAGAACTGCTTTCCAAGACCAGCAAGCACGAGAAATTGCCGTAAAGTGTCTTCCCCAAAAACGTATCACAATGGCGCGAGTAGTTTTTGAACCGAAACCATCTCGATCACGATCCCGGCGCTTTAACTACTCGACAGCGCTACCGACGATAACTCGCCTGCACCAACGACAAGCCACCTCAACGTGGTGGTGCAGTCCCCTTTCCTGCACTGGGGAGGGTCGAAATGGCTTGTCAGTTCCCCGAGGGTCTCATCCTCGGGCGATTCTCCCTTGGACAACTCTTCTCATTTTTTTATCCCTGCTGTCCAATGCGCGGTCACATGTGGACAGTACTCTTAAACCCAATTGACCGCCCCCCTACCCCTTCTATTCTCTCTCGGACATCTCTTCCTCGTCCCTCCTTCCACCCCAAACCTCTTCATTACTCATCCCACTCACCGCTGATTCTTATCTCTATTCTTCTTCTTATCAGCGGTGACATTCACCCCAACCCTGGCCCTATAGACCCCTGCTCTGTCTGCTCCCGTAGAGTCACCTGGGGAAACAGATCAATACAATGTACCGGCTGTTCTCTCTGGGTACACCTCTCCTGCTCTGGTCTTTCTCCCGCTGACTTCCGCAAAATCTCCCCGGGACACTCTTGGACTTGCCCTATGTGCCCATCCTCTTCTCAACCCCCCCTCCCTCTCACACTCCAATCCCGTATCCTCATTCTTTTCTGTATCTCCATCTTCTCACACTCCAAATCCCCCACCTACACTCACAAACAACCACAAAACCATATCTTCAAAAACTAAACCCTCCCCCAAAACAACCTCGAATAATCCCACCTATCTTCCTAATCACCCCCAACTAATTTATACTTACCCTCCCTCAGCATTGACTACTCCTTCTCCTCAAACCCAACAAACTACCTCTCCTCTCACACAATCCTCATTTCATCCTTCCTCTCCCTCTCGAAACAACCTCCGAATCCTACAGTGGAATGATAATGGGATTCGCCCGCGTCGTACTGAACTCCTACACTTTCTCTCTCATAATCAGTACGATCTCATCTTCATACAAGAGTCACATCTTTCCTCTGACTCCACCTTCCGCATACCAGGCTACAAAACCCTCCAAAAGAACCGTTTTATGACGAGGAGAGGAACCACCAACTCTACGGGAAACCTAGGAGGAGGTGTTCTGATACTTGTCAAAAATGGTCTATCTTACACTTCACTCTCCACACAATCCCTCTCCTCCCTCGACCCCAGCTCCGATTATTTAGCTATCGCAGTTAAAATAAAAGGAGCCGCCCCCATACATCTTTTCAACGTCTATGTCCCTCCTATCCGCTCCTCTTCCTCCGACTCTCGTCCAAAATCCTTCTCACCCTTTCTCCTACCATCATCTCCTACCACTTACATCTTTGGCGACTTTAACTGCCATCATTCATCCTGGGACTCCCACTCACCGGAAGACCATTCAGCCAAAGATCTGTTTGATTGGCTCCTCTCCTCTGATCTTTTACCTCTTAATAACCCCGAACACCACACCCTACTACACCGTGCCACTGGAAACCGCTCTTCCCCTGATCTTTCCCTAGTTCCTGCCCGAATAGCCTCTAAGTGCACATGGCAGACCCTTCCGGACCTCGGCTCAGATCATCTTCCTATCTCCATCACTATTCCCACTTCCCCTATAATTAACTCTTTCCACCGCCCCCCCTCATTTAACTATAATAAAGCTCGCTGGGATGAATACCTTACTTATATTGATACCCACTGCCCTACTCCCTCTAACTTTACAACACTCTCTCTCTCTGAAGCCACCCACACCTTTACCAAACTCCTCAATGATGCTGCCACTTCTGCCATTCCTTTCGGCAGCATCAACCGTCCTGATAAAGCCTGGTGGTCTCCTGAAGTCGCAGATGCCGTCGCAAAACGCCGAAAGGCATTTGCGAAGGCACACTGTTCCGAAGAAGACCGCCAGCACTATATTGCTTCATCCAGATATACCTCCACTGTGATTAATAAGGCTAAAGCCAAGTCATGGCAGAATACTTGCTCTAGCCTTTCTCCTAAAACCCGTCCCAGCGAAGTCTTTTCTCTACTTCGCTCCATCTCTGGCTCCCCCTCCCCAACTACTTCCGACCTTCCCAATTTCTCAAATTGCCATACCCCTGTAGATTGTGCCAACCATCTCTCCTCACATCTACAGTCCCATTTCTCTACCCAAACCCCAAAACCTTTTCGAAGCACCGAGAAAGCCCAAATGAAGCAAATCAGAACTGCGCACTGCAACACCCTGCATTCCACTTTCTGTTCACCATTCTCCTCAATTGAACTCTCTACAGCTATCTCTCAACTCTCAACATCAACCTCCTCCGGCCCTGATCAAATTACCTACCCTCTTCTATCCCACCTACCACAATCTGCGTTACATTTTCTTCTATACATCTTCAACCTTTCTTGGTCAACTCACACCTTCCCGTCTGCTTGGAAACAATCAACAATCATCCCAATTCTCAAACCCGGAAAACCCTCTAACTCACCTTCTTCATATAGACCCATTTCTCTCACTTCATGTACCTCCAAACTCTTCGAAAGAATGGTTTTAAGACGACTAACCTATTTTCTCGAACTACATGACATTCTCTCACCCGTGCAAGCTGGTTTTAGACCTGGTAGATCGACTGTAGACCAGGTTCTCCTTCTCTCACAGTCAATCGCAGATTCCTTCCACCAATCTAAGCCAGGCGCACGTACAGTCCTTGCCACTGTGGATTTTTCGAAAGCTTTTGACTCAGTTTGGCACTCTGCCCTACTCTCTAAACTCCTCTCATTAGATCTTCCTCTTTGCTTTGTCGAATGGATACGATCCTACCTCTCAGATCGCCGTTCGAAAGTCCGTATCTGTAATTCATACAGTCGTCCTTTCCGTCTCCGAAGAGGAGTTCCCCAAGGTTCGGTTCTAGGACCAGTTCTCTTCTCTTTATACATCAATGACCTTCCCACTTTCCTTCCTACATCTGTTAAGACCTCTCTCTATGCAGATGACCTAGCCATCTGGGCCTCCTCCCCGAGTGTTGAGTGTGCAACCGCTGTAGTACAAGCTGCCCTCAACAGACTGGTGGAATGGTCCTCAAAATGGCGCCTTCCTCTCAACCCCCTCAAATGTAAAACATCCTTCTTCAGCTTAGACCCCTACCAATCACGTATACAACCCTCTCTTCACATTCTCAACACCCCTCTCAAATTCAACCCTCATCCAACCTTTCTCGGTGTAACCTTCGACCGCACTCTCTCTTTCAAATATCACGTCTTATCCTTACGGAAAAAGTTTCACAGCCGATTCCGTGCTTTTCGCTCCATTGCCTCTGCCTCCTGGGGTCCATCAAAAGAATCCTTATGTACCCTATACAAAGCCTTTATTCGCCCCATCCTCACCTATGCTTCCCCAGGCTGGTTTCTCTTCTCATCTCTTACTCACATCACCTCCGTGGAGAGGATGCATAGATCTTCCTGTCGAGTAATCACAGGTTGTCTATCGTCCACTCCCATTTCTCTACTTCATATAGAAGCACTTCTACCTCCACTACGAGTCACCCTCACTCACCAATCCCTTTCCTTCTTTGAACGAGCCCTCCGTTTACCTCCCACCTTTCCCATAGCCTCTCTTGCGAACTCTAACCCCCGTACACGTCTCAAAAAGAGCTCATGGAGATCCTTCTCCAGATTACATAACCTTACCCCCAACCTACATCTCACCCGTGAACCACTAATCCTCTGCCCTCCTAAACCCCCCTGGTCTGCCCCATCTAATTACACAATCTCACTCCACCTCTCATCCCCATGCTCTCGCAAAGACCCCCCCTCCCTTCGCAACACTGCAGCTACCTCCCATTTTTCCACTCTATCTCATAGCGATATCTCTGCCTGGACTGACGGTTCGGTGCCTGGCGGGCTGGGACAGGGTGGTGCAGGGATACACATCAAGTGTACAAAGTGTATCACTGCTACCTCGCTTTCCTTCTCGACTGGTCTCTGGGCTACCAGTTAAAGTGCTGAAACCTTCGCTCTCCTACATGCTCTTGAGTGGTGTATCTCTCACTCCAAGACATTTAATTTCGACTCTATGACCCTCTTTTCCGACTCTTTATCTGTCCTATCAACTCTCTCTACCCCCCTACCATATTTAACCCCAAAATCCCTATCCAATACACAATCTCTTCTTAACTCTCTGTCTCAATCCAAGGTTGTCCATCTACAATGGATACCTGGTCACTCTTCCCTCCCAGGTAACGACTTAGCTGACTCTCTAGCTAAAGCCGGTGCCTCTCTCGATCCCTCCAGTATTTCAGTATCCCTCGCACCCCTTATCTCCTCCCAACGACTATCCCTCTACACCAGTTGGAGACGCAGTGTCCAATCTGGTTTCTTTCAACACCAAATCCCTACAGTATCTCCCGAGGAGCTTACTCTCCCTCGCTCCGCTCGCTGTGCTCTCTCCCGTTTACGCTGCAACGGGCACAGCACTCTCCTCAACTCCTATCTCCACAGGATTGGTCGAGCCGAGACTCCTTCTTGCAGCAACTGTGGTTCTGAACCACAGGATCTCTCACATCTCGTGCTCGACTGCCCTGTACTAGACCCTCTGCGTCGGGCCATTTTCGGCCACCCCCCTTCTCTTCTGGACCTCTGGTCCCGTCCGTGGGGAGTCGCCCGACTATTGGGATTCCGCGGAATTGATCCGCGCCCCCATCCCTAGGAATGGGTCGGGTAAAACCACCACCACCACCACGATAACTCGCAAACTTTTTAAGTTGTTGTATTCGATTTTTACAAAAAAGATTGAATATAAATATCCATAGTTGTACAAGCCAAAAAATTTGGGGGGCGATGAGAAGCTGCCCAAAAATTCCTGGTTTGTTTCAAATTTTTCTTATCACTGCCCGAAAAATTCTGCTTTTGCTCAAATATTTTTGTGACACTGCATAAAAAAATATGATTTTTTCCAAATTTTGGAAATTTGGAGGGTAATGCCCCCCCCGCAGATATGGCTATGTAAGTATCTCTCTATAGTAAATTTTTCTTTTAAAAACATTAAATGCGAATTTTCTCTTGCTTTCATTTCGTTGCAATTAATTATTGGAATTATATGTATCAATCACTTCTTACTTTTTTAGTTTGTTGCATTTAAAATACAGGGTGTTTACAAAGTCTTTAGACAATTTTATATATTCATTAAAAAATTTTGTGAATTGTTATCAAAATAATTTTTTTGCATATTAATCAGTTATTATTAAAGTTTTTGCTAGTATCACTTTTTTATTTCAGAGATGAATTAGATAAATAAAATAATTGAAATTAAATAAAGAAAAGAATTCGCTCTTAACATTTTGGAAAAAATCGAAGAGGATGGTCACTTTCTAAACAGCATTTGCTTTAGTAATGAAGCAACTTTTCATGTGTCTGGAAAGCTTAACAAACATAAAGCAAGAATTCGGGGAACTAAAAACCCACACATTACTAGGGAAATTGAACGTGACAGCCCAGAGGTTAATGTGTGGTGCGGACTTTTGTGTAACAAAGTTATTGGACCATTTTTCTCTGATGGAAAGGTAATAACAGCAGACATTTACCTTGATACTCTAACCGAATATGTAGGGCTCATATACTGTAGAAATTTATTAATGCTTTGAATAAAAACTTCACTGTTTACTTGATATTATTTAAACATTTCAGAGATTTCCAACTTCAGTTGTAATATTAATAAATTTTTAAAATTGTTTTAGGAATTTGTGGACACCCTGTATTTGTAAATTTAGTGTCGGTGCAATTATTTTAAAAATAGCCTACATCGTATTTCACAAACTGTCAAGCTATCTTATCTACAGTATTTGTTCGATCATAAATCGGAAAAAAATAAATGTTTCGTCACAAATAAATTGTTTCAGCTTAAAGCAGCATATTACCTTTCCCAGTCGATTAGTTTTTGTAAAAAGTAACAATTAAGCCGCCATAACATCTTGTCATCTATTTTAAGATTTATCGTTCTCGAAATGTTCTAGATTTGATCAAACTGAACCTTACGTTATCACAACAGATGAAGAAGTAAAAGCACAAGACTGTGCAAAACCAAGCAATAGTTTTTCAAAAAAGCAATTTACACCGGTTTTAAAAGCACTATTACTTGTTCAACATTAGCGATTTAGTTTATAAGCAGCATCGTTAGATAAAACTTAATGTTTAAAGAAACAAGCAATCCAGAGAAAATTTCTGACGATTCAACTTTAGGTCGCGTGTTGCACGTTTGGAAACACTTTTTTAAAGTAATCTTAACGTAAATACCACATTAAACAAAACTAAATTTATGACAAATATTCAAATGCTTACATTTACATCTGGCGCATAAGATTCTTCAATAAGTTTTAAAATAAAGGTTTGCAGTGAAGTTGTTTTTATCAGTGCCAAAGAAGAATTTAACTTTTCACAGAACGACGACACCGTGGAATAATCGCCGCTCCCTTCGTCAATGCCAGCAAAGTATCCGCAATTTTCCGTTGCGTTTCCGTGTGCAAACTTTCCTGCGTATGTATTAACTGTATACACGGTTTTTATTGAAGAAAGTTTTATTACATTTGATTTATGGAACCGCTAAAAAACTTTTGAGACTTCAAAGCTTTTTTATCTTAATATGTGAAAATATTTGCTATCCAAATTTATTTTAAGACTCTTGAAACGGAAGAATGTTACGCCGAAAACATAACATTGCCTAAGTTAATAATATTTTTTAAAATGATAAATGAAATTGCGCTGCTGTTGTTTATAACTCTTCGGATCAAAAAACAAGTACAAAACATTAGCTAAATTTTTTTCTAAATATAATATCATCACTCTCAGTCAAAATTAAAAGTTGTAAAAATTAATTTTTTTACGCAAAACTTGTATTGATTCTTGAATGAACAAATTACCTACAGGCAAGGCGCCAAAAGTGGAGGCATGGGCCTACAACATTTTTAAAACACAGGGGCACTGGGGGAAAATAGTGTTCTTTCCAATAGGTAAAAAGGCAACATTTGGTTAGACCTTTCTGTAGAATTATATAATCTCATCCCAAATTACGTTCAAAAAATTTTTAAAAATATCTATTGAGCAAATGGTCACCAAAGTAGCAGTGTTTAACTTCTGTGCTGGTTTGTTTTATACATCTCATCGAAACAGTTCTTTCTTTTTGAAACGTGGAAATAGTTGGGATATCTTTCCACTTTGTAGTCTGTACTTTTGTATGTCTTTAGTTATTAGATTTTTTTTTTATATCATTTTGCACAGTAATTGATCAAATTAATACACAATTTTTGATTGTTTTTGTAATAATTTAAATTTTCTAAAGAAAGATGAATATAGGAAATCACTCCTAACTCTGCCACTGCTTTAATGAGTATGACCAAAATCACTTTTGGCCAGCAATGTATTCAACACACAGAGGTACTTTGACCTCTTACCATTGAGGCAAATGACACATTGCTGTGCAAAAGTACAAAGACTCATTAAAGCAGAGGCAGAGTTAGGAGTGATTCCCTATACTCATCTTTCTTTAGTAAATTTTTTGCTTGCCATAAAACTAACGATTTTAAAATTTAAATTAAAAAAAATTTGGTTGGTTGTATTTACACTGCAATAAATTCGTTATTTTTCAATAGAACATGTATTTGTTCTTATTGAAAAAAATTTTGTTGCTTTTTGCTTTTTCAAAATTCCGTATCATATTATTAATATATCTACTTAATATAATAAATAATTATATTATATTAATTATAATCATATTAATATTATAATTTTAATAAATAATAGTAGCAAATTAAAGTGCACAAAAACTTACTCTTTTCGCAGTTTTGACCTTCAAAGAAAGGAATACAGGAACAGGCATACTGCGTAGAACATCCGCCGGCAATGTAACACGTGCCATAGTTCAAGCAAGGGTTGCTCCCACATGGGTCGTAGATGCCTGCGGTTCAATTAAAAATACTGAACTCACTAACTATACAGTGGACCTCGGTTAATCCGGATTCGATTTGACAGACAAAATCATTCGAATTAGGCGAAGATCCGGATAAACCAAAGCTTTTTATCAAGAATTACAGTATATAGGAAATCATTTGCACTTTCAGTTTTATCCGAGTTAAGCGAAATCAGAATGACCGAGTTTTACTGTAGTAAATTTTTTTTACAACTTTAATAGCAATTCAAAACAGGAATCCTTTTGAAAAAAACCCAACTTTGTTTTTTTTGTTTTGTCGGGTGCGGAATAGACATAAAAATTAACCTGCACAACAAAAAGTGTTTTTATTGAGTACAAGACAGAGGAGCTGGAGCTAGGGAAAATTTTAGGGTTGGGAGCTGGAGCCGGTTATTTAAAAAAAACTAAAATAGAAAATATCTTGGGCTGGGCTTTTGTTATTTTGAACTTATGGCAGTATTTTTTCTTAATTTTGTGGACGAGATAGATTGTTTCAACCGAATTATGAACTCCTGTAAATCATTTTCAGAAGATGCAGAGGAAACTTGGAGCTGAAACCAGATGTTTGATAGTTAGTGATAGACACATAAGTGTCACAAACCCATTCGTGTGTTTGCGATCTTGAGTTCGGGTGCGTGTTGCCCCGGAGAAGCAGCAATACGACGATCCAATTTGTAAGAAAACTGAAAAAACCTTTCCTGAGAAGCCAAAGATGAGTTTTTTCTTACCAGATAAAGCAAGAGCTCCACTCAATAGAGATCAGACAGGAAGCAAAAATGACCCGATTTGTAGTGGTTGAGAATCAACCACCAGTGTTCTAACCTTGACTAAGCTGACCTATTTGCGAAAGTACTTTTCGAACAGATACCTCTGTCAAGTACCTGAACGCGGATCTTTTTAATGTACACGACAACCGAGGCAGTTTGAAAAACGTTCTGTTTAACATGTCATGATTATTTCTGTGCAACCCTACGGCAAGGGGCATTCTATAAGAGATTTCCTTCTCCAAGAATGGTTGCTTGCCACAGCTATTGAGCACAATTTTTCCAGAAATGATGTTGCCATCTTGTAAACTACATTTTTTTAAATCTCTAATCTGTACAACTATTTAGTATGGGTATTTCTAACAGGAGAGATAAAGTCTCCGGCTAAAACAGCTGTACAGGTCATTGAAAACGCAACTTTCCCACCATCGTAAGGGTGTAGTTCATAGGAAAGAGGTGAAATCAATTGTTCAATTCTTGTTATTTTGAATCTTTTTTGTTTCTGCGGACTTTGCGCGAGAAAAGCGTATGAAAAGCAGGACGTATACAACAACAAATTTTGTCTCTTTTATTTTTTTTAAATGGACTCGTTGATATGATAATCTAAGTGATTTTGTTTAATGGTTTGTGTATGAAGAATATATTGAAGGCACTGCATACGCGTCAATCAAAGTTTTAGCTGTTTTTTAACTGCATTTTTAAACAGTTCGAGTTTTTGGATTATAAAAAACAGGTTTCACCTCAGTATACTAAATGGTGGGCTAATAGAAAAAATAGAAGTTATTATGTGACTAGCGTCCAGTAGTAGATGCGTTTTTGAAACCAAATCTGACTTGTCCACGCACTTTTATCCCCCAAGTTTTAGCAAAATTTTTGTGATATCTATTGTTTGAAAACAATTGTATAAATTGACAATCGTTCGAAAGGTAACGCTATATTGAGTTGTCAGAATATGTTTTATAAATTTGTAATTTTGGTTTTTCTAAAGCTCTTTATTTGTAAACGCTCATTTCGCTTTTTTTAATAAATACCTAACCCTAACTCTATTGCTCGTAAAATGTTGATTCTTGTTTTCGAATTGGCAGGGTAACAATATTGCTTTCGAACAATTGTCAATTTGAATAATTGTTGACTCAAACAATTGTTTTGCAACAACTGCTTTCGAATAATTCTCCGAATACGCCATTTTATTTTTTATTTATTTATTTTATTTTATCTCTATATTTATCCTCCTGACTCGCAGGAAAGCGACGAAGGCGCTAATACATAGGGTAAGCAATTACCCCAACCTGCTTCTGAAGGTGCCAACATATTGCTGCCCGCTTGTACTGTAATTTAATAGAGATATGACTGTAATTTAAAACTGCTTGCCAAAATCGGCAAGCAGGGGAAAGTGTCGTTAAGTATTGTTGTGATATTGTGCAATAGATGACGTAGTGTTTTCTTAAACGCTTCTAATCTTAATCAGCGCCTTCTGCTCGATCAATTATTGAACACGCGTATCTCCAAGCATAATTGTAACCAGTTAAATCTGCGCATCTATTTCGGTTCATCAGTCAGTTCAAAGCTATCAAGCTACTACAGCAAACTAACTAATAGCATTATATTTCAATACGGTTGTTTTTTTGGCTAAGTACTTTGTGAATGTTTACTATTGTTTTTTTAATAAACCTGTGTATTCGTGCAAAGATACAACAGGTAAAAGTGGCGACGAGGATGGGATTCAACTGCGTCAAGAAAGAAAAAAAGAAAATTTGTTGAATTTGCATTAAAGCTTGAATTGTCGATATGAGTGAAATTTCTGAACTGATTTTGTTGTTAAATAAGCAACACCAAGAGCAGAACAAACAACACCAAGAGCAAATGACAATGCTTCAAGAACAGATAAAAATTTTACAAAGCAGCTTGAACAACCCGCGAGAAAATGTTCCAACACCGATGGCAAGTTTTCAACCATTCGATTCCACATCTGAGTTATGGACTGATTATTTGGCAAGGTTCCGAACATTCGTCACTGCTAACTCCATTCCCGACAACAAGCAAGCACAAATTTTTCTTACCAACCAATCTAACTCCGTTTACAAAATGCTTAGCAACTTAGCGGCTCAGCAACAACCTGTCAAAAGCATACATGAGCTAACCATGAATGATATTCAGACGTTTATGGCAGAGCAGTTCGACCCAAAACGATTTGTTGTCAGAGAACGTTTCAAGTTTTGGTCTGACATGAAACGCAAACCTGGCGAAACTATTCCTGAACTGGCAAGCAGAATACGACAAGATGCAGCTACGTGTGATTTTCAATCCATTAAAGATCCTTTAGATGAAGCCTTGCGAACTAAATTCATCTGTTCAGTAGACAACGAAGCAGTTTTGAAGACACTCTTCAAGCTCAAGGACGATGAACTGAAGTTTAGCAACGCCATCAGAGTGGCTCAAGAAGTGGAAGAAGCAGCCAAGGTAGCAAAGGAAACCGTACACGGTCAACCTTCTACGTCGGTGCAGAAAGTTTATCACGCAAAGTCCAAAACTTCCAAAACGCAAGAAAAGAAAACCGCCTGCTTCAGGTGTGGAAATTCTGGACATTTCAGCAAAGCTTGTCCTCACATCAAAGCTATTTGCAGCTTCTGCAAGAAAACAGGTCATCTGCAATCTGTATGCATGTCTCGACTAAGAGATAATAAGCTTGTGAAACAATTGGTGCACAAAGTCCAATGTTCTGTTTCACCCATCTATCAAACTATTAGACTTAATGACCACAGAATTAAGTTTGAAATTGATAGCGGAGCCAGTGACACATTTTGCTGTGAAGCGACGTGGCAAACGCTGGGTAAACCCATTCTACAACCTGTATCAGTTCAATATCAAGTTGCTGAAGGTAGCCCGCTACCCGTCGTGGGACCTAAGTTGTGCTGAATCTACTGCAACGATAGAGCACGTCACTACAACTGGTCCAGAAAACTCTTTAGATGCGGCATGTATTCAATTATGTGGAGAGTTTCCTACTTTATTTGAATCTACATTGGGTTGTCTAAAAGATTTTTCACTGGACATACGGTTTAAACCTGAAGCTAAACCTATTTTCAAGAAGCCAAGACCTGTTCCGTTCTCAATCCTACAAGATTTAAACGAAGCATACGAAGCAGGAATTAAGAGAGGTGTATGGGAGCTGACAGATTTTAACTCGTACGGCACCCCCGTGGTTCCTATTCGAAAGTCTCCTTTGCCAGGTCAAGCAAAAGCAAGCATCCGAGTTTGTGGAGATTATTCGGTGACTGTAAACTCGCAACTGGAAGACCATCGTCAACCAATCCCTCTCCCAGAAGATCTAATGCGCAAGCTAGGACGTGGTTACTGCTTTAGTAAGATTGATCTAGCTAATGCATATAATCAAATCTGTCTTTCTCCTGACAGCCAGAAGAAGCTGGCTCTCAGCACTCACAAAGGAGTTTTACTTCAGAAAAGACTTCCTTTCGGAATTAAATCCGCACCAGGGTATTTCCAAGAAATCATGGAACAGTTAACGCAAAATTTGCGAGGAGTTGCCGTGTATTTCGATGATATTTTGGTAAGTGGTGACAACGCAAAAGATCATTTGATGAACCTGCGAGCTTTGTTGAAAAGACTAGAAGAAAAAGGTCTTCGCTGCAACCGTGAAAAATGTGTTTTCGCCCAAGTATCAATTGATTACCTGGGTCACACTTTATCAAGTCGAGGAATTGCAAAAGGGTCCAAAGTTGATGCCATACTAGAAATGCCTACACCCAAGAACATTTCTACGTTAAAATCTTTTTTAGCATCTGTGCAGTTTTATTCTAAATTCTTACCTCCATATTTTTCGGAAATCACCGAGCCGTTGTACAAGCTTACACGCAAAGGACAACAGTGGAAGTGGGGTGAAGTAGAAGCGACATCTTTCAAAAAGATCAAACGGTTACTATGCATAGAGACTGTACTTGCGCACTATGACCCATCTCTTCCGTTGGGTTTATCTTGTGACGCCTCAGAATGCGGAATTGGAGCGGTATTATTTCATCGCTTTGCAGACGGAAGCGAGCGTCCGATTCTCAATATTTCTAAAATTCTATCGGCAACGCAAAGACGCTACAGCCAAATACAGAAAGAAGCACTATCCTTAGTGTACGCTTTGAAGAAATTTCATCAGTTTCTGTACGGTCGTAAGTTCATTGTGGTCACCGATCACAAACCTTTAGTGACCTTGTTTGCCCCTGATAAAGGTACTCCTGCAATGGCCGCGAATCGACTTGCACGATGGGCATTACTAGTCCATCAATATGACTACACGGTGGAATACCGTAGAAGCAAGGACCATGGCAATGCCGATGCTCTTAGTCGCTTGCCATTTTCAAATGACACAAGTTTTGATGGGGAGGAGATGGAAGATGATGTCGATAGCGTTTGTTTAGTTCGAACAATCAGTCGTCAAATCAATCCTGACAATCCATTGCTTGTGGTCAGAGAGACTGCCAAGGATCCAATTCTTGCCCAAGTAATGCGATTTGTGAAGGAGGGATGGCCGCATGCATTTTCGGAAGAGCTTAAAGACTTCAAAAAGTTGGAAAATTCGTTGTCAACAGAGAATGGTTGCGTTTTTTACGGCTTACGGGTAATAATTCCTTCAACCCTACGTAATCATATTCTTAAATTATTACACCTTGGACATTTCGGCATGCAACGGATGAAACAACTTGCCAGGTCAACTGTCTATTGGCCAAGAATTGACTTTGACATCGAGAACTTATGTCGCAAATGCACTTCCTGTGGCCAATTTCAAAATAAGCCGGATAAACCTTCAATCCATCCGTGGATGATGCCAGAAAAACCATGGTCAAGACTCCACTTGGACCATGCGATCAACTTTCTGGGAAGAAACTGGTTAGTCCTTGTAGACGCTTATTCAAAATATCCTTGCATTCATCCAACAACCTCAACGTCTTCGAAAAGTACAACTGCTATACTTGAACAAGAATTTGCTCATTTCGGATATCCCCACACGTTGGTGACCGATAATGCCACAACATTCATGTCTCAAGAGTTCCAAGCTTGGTGCAAACAACGAGGCATTGTACATCTCACCGGAGCACCTTATCATCCAGCAACAAACGGTGCTGCCGAGCGTTTGATACAATCGTTCAAACAGGCATTGAGAAAATCCTCGTTACCTCCAAAGGAAGCTTTGCAAGAATTTCTAATGCAATATAGAAGAATTCCTTTTGCATCGGGACTGTCACCAAGCGAATTGTTGAATGGAAGAAGAATACGCACCAAAATTGACACTTTGGTTCCATCCATTCCGCATCTCCTGCAGGGAAGACAGTCAAAACAAGCGAGCAAGCATTCAAATGCTGAAGACTCGGAAGTGGTTTCGAAAGTCGAACATCATTACTCACTAGGAGACCCTTGTTACGCACTTTACTTCGGCCCTAGAAGAGATCGTGACCCACGATGGGTGCCTGCGATAGTTACAAAAGTCCACGGTACACGAAGCGTCAATGTACGAGTCATTCCTCGAGGACCAACTTGGAGAAGACATCTTGATCAACTTCGACCTCGATACGGTTCGGATCAAGATGATGATCCCTGTGAAATCCCAACGAGCGTTTTGTCTACAGAAACACTTCCAGCCGTGACTGACCACGCATCTAGTTCTTCTTCGATGAACCAACGCAACAATCCGAGATTACCAACCGGAGACGAGTACGGGCGATACAATCCACGACGATCAGCGTGAACAAAGAGACCTCCAAAAAAATATTGTTGCTAATATGTATATATTTTTTTGTCGTAGTTTATTTGGGGAGGTGTTGTGATATTGTGCAATAGATGACGTAGTGTTTTCTTAAACGCTTCTAATCTTAATCAGCGCCTTCTGCTCGATCAATTATTGAACACGCGTATCTCCAAGCATAATTGTAACCAGTTAAATCTGCGCATCTATTTCGGTTCATCAGTCAGTTCAAAGCTATCAAGCTACTACAGCAAACTAACTAATAGCATTATATTTCAATACGGTTGTTTTTTTGGCTAAGTACTTTGTGAATACTTACTATTGTTTTTTTAATAAACCTGTGTATTCGTGCAAAGATACAACAAGTATCTTTCCCAAGGACGCAACAGAATGTAGCGAGTATGTTTTGAACCGAAACCACGTTGATCGCAATCCCAGCGCTCTAACCACTCGACCACGCAGTCGACTGTTATAACGATAATTAATTTGATATAATAATATGATGAAAAAAATGCCGAGTCTTACTTTTTTTGCATTGTGACGGACGTAATGATTTAGTAAGTACGTACATTATCAATCTCAATTTATAGCCTATCTAAACAAACTTGGTAAGTCTCTCATGCGACCAATGATAAACTGCACCAACGACAAGCCACCTCAACGTGGTGGTGCAGTCCCCTTCCCTGCACTGGGGAGGGTCGAAATGGCTTTTCAATTCCCCGAGGGTCTCATCCTCGGGCGATTCTCCCTTGGACAACTCTTCTCATTTTTTATCCCTGCTGTCCAATGCGCGGTCACATGTGGACAGCACTCTTAAACCCAATTGACCGCCCCCCTACCCCTTCTATTCTCTCTCGGACATCTCTTCCTCGTCCCTCCTTCCACCCCAAACCTCTTTATTACTCATCCCACTTACCGCTGATTCTTATCTCTATTCTTCTTCTTATCAGCGGTGACATTCACCCCAACCCTGGCCCTATAGACCCCTGCTCTGTCTGCTCCCGTAGAGTCACCTGGGGAAACAGATCAATACAATGTACCGGCTGTTCTCTCTGGGTACACCTCTCCTGCTCTGGTCTTTCTCCCGCTGACTTCCGCAAAATCTCCCCGGGACACTCTTGGACTTGCCCTATGTGCCCATCCTCTTCTCAACCCCCCTCCCTCTCACACTCCAATCCCGTATCCTCATTCTTTTCTGTATCTCCATCCTCTCACACTCCAAATCCCCCACCTACACTCACAAACAACCACAAAACCATATCTTCAAAAACTAAACCCTCCCCCAAAACAACCTCGAATAATCCCACCTATCTTCCTAATCACCCCCAACTAATTTATACTTACCCTCCCTCAGCATTGACTACTCCTTCTCCTCAAACCCAACAAACTACCTCTCCTCTCACACAATCCTCATTTCATCCTTCCTCTCCCTCTCGAAACAACCTCCGAATCCTACAGTGGAATGCTAATGGGATTCGCCCGCGTCGTACTGAACTCCTACACTTTCTCTCTCATAATCAGTACGATCTCATCTTCATACAAGAGTCATATCTTTCCTCTGACTCCACCTTCCGCATACCAGGCTACAAAACCCTCCAAAAGAACCGTTTTATGACGAGGAAAGGAACCACCAACTCTACGGGAAACCTAGGAGGAGGTGTTCTGATACTTGTCAAAAATGGTCTATCTTACACTTCACTCTCCACACAATCCCTCTCCTCCCTCGACCCCAGCTCCGATTATTTAGCTATCGCAGTTAAAATAAAAGGAGCCGCCCCCATACATCTTTACAACGTCTATGTCCCTCCTATCCGCTCCTCTTCCTCCGACTCTCGTCCAAAATCCTTCTCACCCTTTCTCCTACCATCATCTCCTACCACTTACATCTTTGTCGACTTTAACTGCCATCATTCATCCTGGGACTCCCACTCACCGGAAGACCATTCAGCCAAAGATCTGATTGATTGGCTCCTCTCCTCTGATCTTTTACCTCTTAATAACCCCTAACACCACACCCTGCTACACCGTGCCACTGGAAACCGGTCTTACCCTGATCTTTCCCTAGTTCCTGCCCGATTAGCCTCTAAGTGCACATGGCAGACCCTTCCGGACCTCGGCTCAGATCATCTTCCTATCTCCATCACTATTCCCACTTCCCCTATAATTAACTCTTTCCACCGCCCCCCCTCATTTAACTATAATAAAGCTCGCTGGGATGAATACCTTACTTATATTGATACCCACTGCCCTACTCCCTCTAACTTTACAACACTCTCTCTCTCTGAAGCCACCCACACCTTTACCAAACTCCTCAATGATGCTGCCACTTCTGCCATTCCTTTCGGCAGCATCAACCGTCCTGATAAAGCCTGGTGGTCTCCTGAAGTCGCAGATGCCGTCGCAAAACGCCGAAAGGCATTTGCGAAGGCACACTGTTCCGAAGAAGACCGCCAGCACTATATCGCTACATCCAGATATACCTCCACTGTGATTAATAAGGCTAAAGCCAAGTCATGGCAGAATACTTGCTCTAGCCTTTCTCCTAAAACCCGTCCCAGCGAAGTCTTTTCTCTACTTCGCTCCATCTCTGGCTCCCCCTCCCCAACTACTTCCGACCTTCCCAATTTCTCAAATTGCCATACCCCTGTAGATTGTGCCAACCATCTCTCCTCACATCTACAGTCCCATTTCTCTACCCAAACCCCAAAACCTTTTCGAAGCACCGAGAAAGCCCAAATGAAGCAAATCAGAACTGCACACTGCAACACCCTGCATTCCACTTTCTGTTCACCATTCTCCTCAATTGAACTCTCTACAGCTATCTCTCAACTCTCAACATCAACCTCCTCAGGCCCTGATCAAATTACCTACCCTCTTCTATCCCACCTACCACAATCTGCGTTACATTTTCTTCTATACATCTTCAACCTTTCTTGGTCAACTCACACCTTCCCGTCTGCTTGGAAACAATCAACAATCATCCCAATTCTCAAACCCGGAAAACCCTCTAACTCACCTTCTTCATATAGACTCATTTCTCTCACTTCATGTACCTCCAAACTCTTCGAAAGAATGGTTTTAAGACGACTAACCTATTTTCTCGAACTACATGACATTCTCTCACCCGTGCAAGCTGGTTTTAGACCTGGTAGATCGACTGTAGACCAGGTTCTCCTTCTCTCACAGTCAATCGCAGATTCCTTCCACCAATCTAAGCCAGGCGCACGTACAGTCCTTGCCACTGTGGATTTTTCGAAAGCTTTTGACTCAGTTTGGCACTCTGCCCTACTCTCTAAACTCCTCTCATTAGATCTTCCTCTTTGCTTTGTCGAATGGATACGATCCTACCTCTCAGATCGCCGTTCGAAAGTCCGTATCTGTAATTCATACAGTCGTCCTTTCCGTCTCCGAAGAGGAGTTCCCCAAAGTTCGGTTCTAGGACCAGTTCTCTTTTCTTTATATATCAATGACCTTCCCACTTTCCTTCCTACATATGTTAAGACCTCTCTCTATGCAGATGACCTAGCCATCTGGGCCTCCTCCCCGAGTGTTGAGTGTGCAACCGCTGTAGTACAAGCTGCCCTCAACAGACTGGTGGAATGGTCCTCAAAATGGCGCCTTCCTCTCAACCCCCTCAAATGTAAAACATCCTTCTTCAGCTTAGACCCCTACCAATCACGTATACAACCCTCTCTTCACATTCTCAACACCCCTCTCAAATTCAACCCTCGTCCAACCTTTCTCGGTGTAACCTTCGACCGCACTCTCTCTTTCAAATATCACGTCTTATCCTTACGGAAAAAGTTTCACAACCGATTCCGTGCTTTTCGCTCCATTGCCTCTGCCTCCTGGGGCCCATCAAAAGAATCCTTATGTACCCTATACAAAGCCTTCATTCGCCCCATCCTCACCTATGCTTCCCCAGGCTGGTTTCTCTTCTCATCTCCTACTCACATCACCTCCGTGGAGAGGATGCATAGATCTTCCTGTCGAGTAATCACAGGTTGTCTATCGTCCACTCCCATTTCTCTACTTCATATAGAAGCACTTCTACCTCCACTACGAGTCACCCTCACTCACCAATCCCTTTCCTTCTTTGAACGAGCCCTCCGTTTACCTCCCACCTTTCCCATAGCCTCTCTTGCGAACTCTAACCCCCGTACACGTCTCAAAAAGAGCTCATGGAGATCCTTCTCCAGATTACATAACCTTACCCCTAACCTACATCTCACCCGTGAACCACTAATCCTCTGCCCTCCTAAACCCCCCTGGTCTGCCCCATCTAATTACACAATCTCACTCCACCTCTCATCCCCATGCTCTCGCAAAGACCCCCCTCCCTTCGCAACACTGCAGCTACCTCCCATTTTTCCACTCTATCTCACAGCGATATCTCTGCCTGGACTGACGGTTTGGTACCTGGCGGGCTGGGACAGGGTGGTGCAGGGATACACATCAAGTGTACAAAGTGTATCACTCGTCGTCGTCATCGTTTGAAGGGCATCCACTCCAGGCCAGACACAAACAGAACTGGGGCCGAGGGTTTATCCTTTTACTACCCCAGACTGCTGCACTGCCTGGATCAGATGCTGGCAGTGATGTTATTAAGCCAGCATCGAGTTTCGTCATCCAAAACCGTCAGACCTCGTGCTCCATGTGGTGCCCGATGTATGGGGCACATTGTTAGTACATGGTCTGCGGTTTGCTCTGAAGCGCCACACTCGCAATTCGGTGAAGGAGCGAGACCCCATTTGTGCATGGACGAATGGAATCGCCCAACACCAGTCCGCAGGCGGTTGAGCTTAACCCAAGCTGCTCGGGGTAAGCCCATCCCAACAGGCCTGACACTGGTCCCGGGCACAAAAGCACGGAGCCTGGAAGCACTTTCACAGTACTCCGCGTTCCATTTGTGATTTGTCCATTCAGAGGCGCGGATGCCAAGTCTGGCAAGATTGTCCAAGAGATTCCGCGCACCTGGCACAAACGGGCGTCTGGATCTTAGTCTCACTTGGCCAGTATCTGAGGACCCATTTAACAGACCATGCAAAATATGATCGGGGTCCAGAGATCCACGGTAACCCAAGGAGAGTGTCGCTCCCATTCGGCGAAGCTCAGCTGGCTGGATGCCTGAAAGTACAGGTAGGTGGTCCGTTGGAGTGGGACGCAGGCATCCAGTAACGATGCGCAAGGCGTCATTCAAGACACTGTCAATGAGGCGAGTGTGAGCACTGCGACACCAGACTGGCGCACAGTACTCAGCTGTTGAGTAGACTAGAGACAAGGTGGCTATGCGTAGTGTTTTAGCACCAGCACCCCATCCCGAGCCCACGAGTCGCCTCAGCAGTGTGACGCGCGATGATAGTTTTTTGCGCAATGCCACTAAATGGTGACGAAACGTGAGCGATCTGTCCAGTTTTACCCCAAGGTATGTAGAGGTTGGACAGAACGGTAAAAGTCTACTATTGTTGTAGACCTTTAGCTCACGTTTGGCCTCTCGGTTGTTTAAGTGAAAGGCTGCCGTCACCGTCTTAGTGTGACTGAGCTTCAACCTCCAAGTCTGGAGATACGCTGAAAGTGTGGACATGTCTTGGCTTAATGTCCCCTCCAAATCCTTCCAGTTTCCAGAAGAGTGCAACAATGCTAAATCATCAGCATAAGCAAACTTTCTGGAAATCATGGAAGGAAGATCGTACGTATAGATGTTAAATAGGAGGGGAGCCAAGACCGATCCCTGAGGAACGCCGTTTTTAAGACGGCGTAGCCTGCTTTGCTTGCTGTCACCGGTGGTAAGGGTGAAACTTCGATTTCGGACAAGCTCCATGATCATTTTGACCATGTGCTTATCCGGAAGTAGTCTCAGCAGCTTGCAGGTAAGGCCACGGTGCCAGACAGTGTCATAAGCAGCTGTCAGATCGATAAATACGGCACCGGCCTTCTTTTTAGCCTCGAAAGAATCCTCGATGTTCTGGGTTAGCAGAACAACTTGATCTACGGTTGACTTCCCGCGTCGGAACCCAGCCTGCTCTTTAGGGAGCAGTGGATCGATTAATGGTTCAACGCGGGCGTAGATAAGCCTCTCGAGGATCTTGTAGGGGACACAGAGCAGAGATATCGGTCGATAACTCTTTGGGTCCCCCACGGGCTTTGCTGGTTTTGGGATCGCAACCACAAGCGCTCTTCTCCAGATCTTGGGAATTTTGAGTCGGCGCAAACAGGAAGAAATGAAGTCACGTAACCAGGACTTCAAAGCAGCTCCAGCATGGAGTATAAGCTCGGGGCAGATGGAATCAGGACCCGGAGCTTTACCTGGTTTTAAATGTTGAAGGGCAGCAGCAAATTCTCTCTGTGAAAAATTGTCAGAGATATTTACTGCGTCTGGTGTTGTGGCCCTCCAAAGGTCAGACACTTCTTGAAAGACAAGTCGAGATGACTTGCGATCAACAGCCTCGTATTTCCCATTTCTAACCAGCTGAGATGCAATAGCATCGGCTGAAACGGGACAATGACGAGGAGAGTGTCGTGACCTACCAGTAAGGTTGTTCAAAATACTCCACGCTTTTCGACTAGAGTGTGAGAAGTCAATGCTCCGAACTGCTTCGGACCATCGATCCCTTCTCTTTCTGTCAAGCTTGGCAAGCAGAGCTGTAGCAGCCAAACTTGAGTCGTCTCCCTGAGGAGACTGCAGAAAGGTTTTATAGAGGGATTCACACTCTGCATCCCAACACGGAATATAGTTGTTTCGATACCCGCGTGGGATAGTCTTCTTGGCTGCTTTCTTAATGATGTTACAGAAGTCCTGGTAAGCCGCATCCACATCAAGTGAATCAGGCGGCAACAAAGTCTTTGCGAATTTATTCGTCAAAGCAATGTAGTGACTCCAATTGGCCTTGCGGAAGTTCCATCGCTTAACAGGCATGCTTGGCACTGCCATAGCAAACCTTGGTGGTGTAATAAGCGAGGGTCGATGTTGTGACCTGGGGAACTTGTCAAGGACACGTCTATCCGGTAAGCGACTGTTTGGACCTACGCTAGCGAAAGCTAGATCTGGATTGGTGCCAGTGTTCCAGCGGCCGGAATAAAAACTGGCAGCGTCCTTGGCATTATATAGGAGGGCAAGACAATTAACACTTGCCCATCCAGCCAAGCACTCACCGTCCGGACTGTTGTCATCATAACCCCAGTCAGCATGACGACAGTTAAAATCGCCAGCGTACAGACAGGGGTGAGGAAACACTGGAAGATCCAGGGTTCGCAATCGCGTTGGCGGTGGTTTGTAGACGTTGACTATTTTATAGCCATCAACGTCCACACACAACCACTCGATCTCCGATGTCGGTGGAGATTGGTCCAAAAGCGTGTATCTCAGTCGCTCGTGAACAAACGTGGCAAGGCCATGCTTCCTGCTTAAAGAAGACCCAGCTAGTTGGTAGTGTGGTAGCACCAACTTCTCTGCATCAGTGCAGTGGGTCTCCTGCAGTAGGATGACGAGTGCCTCAGACTGCATAGCGAGGTGATGAAGAACATTCATCTTGCTTGCAGTGAGGCCTTCGATGTTCAGCTGAAGAATAGTGGGTCTTCGGAACTTGTTGGCAATGTGCCCTGAAAAGGGCAGTTTTATCCTGACATTGCCCCGTCCTGAAAAGGACGTTTGCCGATTAACAGACCCACACTGAACATCGGAATGGGTGGATACCCTTCCGTTTTGGTAGGTTCGGTTTCGGTCTGTCATTTTAAAATCAATGAGCAGACTTACTCACGGCCCAGGCTGCGTGAAAGCACCTACCATCTGGGCCAGTGTATCACTGCTACCTCGCTTTCCTTCTCGACTGGTCTCTGGGCTACCAGTTATAGTGCTGAAACCTTCGCTCTCCTACATGCTCTTGAGTGGTGTATCTCTCACTCCAAGACATGTAATTTCGACTCTATGACTCTCTTTTCCGACTCTTTATCTGTCCTATCAACTCTCTCTACCCCCCTACCATATTTAACCCCAAAATCCCTATCCAATACACAATCTCTTCTTAACTCTCTGTCTCAATCCAAGGTTGTCCATCTACAATGGATACCTGGTCACTCTTCCCTCCCAGGTAACGACTTAGCTGACTCTCTAGCTAAAGCCGGTGCCTCTCTCGATCCCTCCAGTATTTCAGTATCCCTCACACCCCTTATCTCCTCCCAACGACTATCCCTCTACACCAGTTGGAGACGCAGTGTCCAATCTGGTTTCTTTCAACACCAAATCCCTACAGTATCTCCCGAGGAGCTTACTCTCCCTCGCTCCGCTCGCTGTGCTCTCTCCCGTTTACGCTGCAACGGGCACAGCACTCTCCTCAACTCCTATCTCCACAGGATTGGTCGAGCCGAGACTCCTTCTTGCAGCAACTGTGGTTCTGAACCACAGGATCTCTCACATCTCGTGCTCGACTGCCCTGTACTAGACCCTCTGCGTCGGGCCATTTTCGGCCACCCCCCTTCTCTTCTGGACCTCTGGTCCCGTCCGTGGGGAGTCGCCCGACTATTGGGATTCCGCGGAATTGATCCGCGCCCCCATCCCTAGGAATGGGTCGGGTAAAACCACCACCACCACCACCACCAATGATAAATGTAGAAAAATAAAGCTAATACAGGTATAACCAATTAAAGATCCAGAAAAACCAGGCTTAACTTGCACAGATGTAATTATCAATTGTTAAATCACAAAAAAGACAAAAGAGCATGTTTACAAATTTTACAATGCATATTATTTGCATTAAAACAAGCGAGAATATTCGTAAAAACACTAGATCACATTGGTTCATATTTTACACATTAAAGTTTTCCAAGCTTAATCGCGCAATTGACACGCTAAACTTTGTTACACAAAAATTTAAAAACAAGAAAAAAATTTGACCACATTATAAAGGAAAGAAATGATAAACAAAAATCTTAATTATTCTTACAAGTTTGACATAAATTTCCAGTATATAAGTCGGGACAAGTACAGTTGAAATCCTCAGTGCAAACGGTGGCACTCCACTCACAATTTCCACCATTCAAGCATGGCTGACTGTTGCAAGGTGAAGGCAAAACACCTGAATAAAACACAAAAACCAAATAGAAGCCTGTAAAATAAAAAAGATTTCAATTGCTTGTTTGGGGTTGCTGTTTTTTAAAATTTTAAAATTTGAAAACTCAAAAAGTGGTTTTACAAACAAATATCATTGAGCAAAAAAACTATCAAAACAAATGACAAACCCTTCTACAAAGTCCTCCTATTTCCGAAAGCCGGGCTTTTCGCTCGACAGTTAATTTTATTTTTATGGTCTACACTACTGCAGTTTTCTTTACGTTGGCAAAAATTGCTGGGTTCAAAGCTTTAAATCTAATTTTTAAAAAATCATCTTAATTAACAGATATTAATAAAAAAAGAAAACTCATTGATGCAATTGAAATACCTGCCGTAATGCAAGCCTTGGAAAACCAATCAATCCACCCCGCCTGCGTCAATATTCTCAAAAAATATTTACCGTGACAGTTATTTATTTATTCAACTTAATCAAAATTCTAAAACATTTCAACTTCACAAATGAATGAGACAAGGAAACACAATATCACCAAAACTTTTTATAGCTTGCTTAGAAAAAATATTCATAAAACTAAATTGGATTGAAAAAAAATGGCATAAAAATTGATGGTAAATTTTTTTAAACCTAAGATTCGCTGATAACATTCTCCTGTTGTCAACTTCCTTCAATTACCAACTACAAAGTTTGGTAAATCACCTAAACGCTAAAAGCAAAGCAGTTGGATTTTAGATGAACAGAATAAAAATGAAAGTGATGTCTAATCGATACACTGCACCCCAAAAAAATTACAATAGACAATGCTATATTTGAATCTGCAATAAAAATTATATACCTCGGCCAAATTGTAACAATGCAACTAATCAAGATTTAGAAATTCAAAGACGAATCGCCCTTGACTGGCAAGCATTTGGCAGAGCAAAAACTTGGTATAAAAATATTTAATATTTTTTGTTACTTTGATTAATTGAAAAACAAAAATTTATTTTTTTCTGACATAAATTTTTCAAGCAGAGATTCAAAACGTATATGGTTCCAAAAAAAATGGAGTGGCCTATTTATATATTGATCACACAACTATCATCTGCAACGAAGCGCACAAAAGCGCAACGGGGTTAGGGTTAAACCCAGAGATATACTTGCAGTAAAAAAAAAGTTCCTAAGCAACAAACTTTAGCCGGCTGAATGCCAATAAGAATTGTCAAAAGAGTTCGATTGGGAATCGAACGTAGGCATAGCTGATTAAACAATACAATCTTACGATAAAAAATTTAAAAAAAATAAAAAATTTGAAATAATGCTGTTTAAACAATGCCATCATAACAATACTTTTGTTCAATGGTTTTTAAAGATGGAAAAGTTTAGAACTACATTATCATCATTACTTTAACATATCATCTATTCATCCTCCTGATTTCAAAGACAACGTCGCAGACGGTAATTTTAAAGCAACTGTCAAGCGATTACTCCGACGTGCCTTCGGAGATGTTAATATATTGTGAAGCGGTAACAATTATTCCTTTGGTTTTCTTATTATTTATTTAGCATTATGATTCGAATAACTATGTACTGTAATTTAATGCAACAATGTCAAGACCGCCAATTGGAGAAAAGTGAAAAATTATTGGATTACAAGAGTGTTGTTTCTATTAATGAATACAAGTAATCCGTAGGTATAGTACAGAACGGAAAACTTCCGACAAACATCTCACAATTTTGGCAATTGTCTCCATCCCATCCATGATGACATTTGCATTCAAAATCCTGTGTGCATCCCTTTCTTGTACAATCGCCACGTCCATTATTGCACGCCGTGTTGTCACATGGGGTTGGGTTGGCGCCTAGAAATCCAACATAAAAACAATCAATGATTTTTTAATGTAGTGATATTAGCTTCTTTAGGAGAAATTCAAAATCTATAGAGAGGAAAAATCGCTGGGGGAAGAATTGAGAATCTTAGTGCAATGTAAGGTAATTGAAAAAATTGGCAATTCCATTGCAGTTAAATCATGACAGCTGATAAAAGCGCTTTCATTACAGTAAAAACCTTATGTTATTTTTTCTGTCTTCAAACAAATTGGTGATCTAAAATACGTTGAAATTAAAGTGAAGATTAAAAAGATTTTTGTTAAAAATAGCAATAGGAATTTCACTTGATCTTAAATTTGGGGTAATGACGGTACTGAATTCTAAAATGGAGAAATGGGGCAAAAACTTAAGCACCACTGTTTTAATATATTGTTTACAAAAAATTTAGATCTGTATTTTTTCGACTGTTGACTTATTAAGAATATTACAAGTGAAAGCATAACGTACAAAAAAGATACTTAAATCGAAAAACTATATAATTGAAGGCAAAATTAAAATTTTTAGATCAGCGGTTCTCAATTGGGGGGTGCAAGAAGGGACTTCTTGGGGTGCGAACTTCTCTTCTCTACAAAAAACTATACATCAAATGGTGCAAAGGATGCGAAAATGATTTTTCTTTCCGGACGGGTTGCAGGCTTCAAAATGAATTGAGAACCGGTGGTTTAGATGAAGAAACTTTGACTGTACAATATAGAAAATGGCAAGCTTTAGACAGAAGAAGATTTATAGCTCGTAAAAAATGTGTTTTAAAATTTACTGAAACATAATTTCAACAGTATAATCGTATCTCTTTCAGACACGAGTTTAACTAAAAGCAAAAAATTTAGTTTCTAAATTAAATTCAGCCTGATTTAGGCCACATAATTCAAGTTTGGTGAAAATTTGTCATTATCATGCACTGCTTGAAAAAACATGTCTACGCGATTTTGCTTCCCGAGTTGTTTTCCTTCTTGAGATATCTTGGTGTCAATTAACAACATCCAAATTTGAAAGGGCATTAATAATAAACTGTGCACAATTGTTCAAAATTTTGAATTTGGTCAGTCAGACCGTACATTTGAAAACACTATCTCGAAAAAAAAACGGTGAAAAAAATATCCAGACCCAATTTATTATGTAAAAAAACTAAATTACTTCGAGAAAGCTCTGAATTGGAAGAACTTATAAAAAACGAATTGTGTGACCACTTATTTGTTTAAACAAGAAAACTTTGATATCTAATGTCACGATAAACACTTAACGCAATGAAAATCCTCTAGTACTATTTGAAACGGGAAAAAGAAAAATGGTGGCAATTGCCATCAAAATCACCGAAAGTGTTATACAAAAATACATATCTATTAGCTAAAAAAAAGAAGAACGTGTTATTTGCTAAAAAAAAGGACGTGATTGTAAAGGTTTGGTGCCAAAAAAAGCATTAACAAGAGAGCTATCTAAAACAAAGTTTATTTAAAAAAAGAAAATCTTCTTGTTTTTACTTACACTTAGTACAGACTCGACCGGTGAAGAGGCTGGTGCAGGAGCAGTAGAAAGAGCAGCCATGATTTCCACATGTTCCTCCATTTTGACAAGGGGAACTGCCACAAGGAATAGGCGCGTTTTGAGCTAAAAAATAAAGTTCAAACGAAAAAAAATTTTTTTTCGGAAGCAAAAGGCAAAAAATCTTTGGGCATTTAAAAAGTATCTTTGAAGACATGGTTCTGTAATAAAAAATATACAAGCACTTCCAAAACATTTTAAGAAATCGCTTCAAGAATTGACAGTATTGGTTATTGCTTTATCAACAATGAAAACAATTACAAATTTAGCTCTGGCAAAATCGTAATGGCACACAGTGTTAATATTTAGTCTATTTAATCGTTTTCATGCTAAAAAATTGTTTAGAATTTTTTATGTTTCTTTTGGAATAAGTATGTATTTATGAAAAAAATGCTGCTTTTTGTTATGTTTAAATTTTGTCTTAATATAATTTGCTCATGACAAAACTCTTTTTTCTATTTAAATTACGATGTAGCAAAACTATATAACTAGAGCACAAGTATCAACTACCAATTTATGTACATAGTAGACTTGTGACAGCCAAGCTGGTAAATTATTATGAAAAAATTCGCTTTTTTATACTTAATTTTTCGCAGATGAATCCGACTGTTTCCGATGGGTTTCCTGACAACCAATAAAACAACCGGTCAGGATTCGTTCCATTAGGAGCATAGTCAGGAATGTTTGAGATTTGAAGATTACTGAGAGACGGATCGTTGTTTTCATATCCCTCAGCCCATCGTGGAAGGCCATCGGTAGGATTATCGTCAAGAAGCACTCCCCCAGGTAATTCAAACTTACCATCGCTTCTTCGAGTCCCAGTTATCCAAAGAATTACCTAAACCATATACAATTGTTGTTTAATGCATCTTTTCTAGAAACAGGTGATTAATCATGGAACCATAGCCGTACCTGCTAAGCGGCAATTGCCCCAAAATCTAAAAAATTTGGGGAAAATCCGAATTTTTTGGGGAGAGATAGGAAAAATTTGGGCAAAATCAGGAATTTTAGGAAAGTGCAAGAACTTATAGAGACAAAAATAATTTTTGGTGTATTGAAAATGAGCGCTAAATGCAGAAAAAATTTAAGATTTAGGGAAAGACCTTTTTTTTAGAGATCACAAAGATTTTGGGAAAATCGAAAAATCACAGACAGAATCAAAGTGAAGACCTTTTTATGGCCTTTACCCTAAATGTTTGACAAAACTTCTTTTCATAATCATAGAGTACTAGAAAATTAAAATTCGAGAAAAAGTGACAAAATTTGGACAAAACTGCATTGCCCTCCTAAATGTTTTTCGGCTGGTATGGCTATGCATAGAACCAATGATTTTTTTATTGAAACCTGATCCAATAAAATTCATTTTGCATATTAGGCCAAAGATATTGTACTGTGGCCCAATAAAACCAAATTGATTCTTTTGTACTGAAAACTTGATTTATGTGATAAGAGTTTAACGCAGTTGATGATGTAATGAGTTATAATTACGAAACGTCCTCAATGAACTATGTTTCGAAATATATTGGGTTTACTTTTTATTCTGAAATTAGTTAATCCAAATTTTATGCTCCTTAATTCATTTGACGTTTTGATTTTAAAAGTTAATTTCTTTTATTGAATACAATTATAATCTTGGTTTAAACTTTTTTTTAAAGTATTTCAGAAACAATTCATTTTTCTTTAAAAATATATTGTGGTTCCAACTATTATTATTTACTAACAATACGTTTTTTTCAAAACAAATAAATTTTCTTAGATTTATTGTAGCCTCATTTCGATTTAAGTTTATATTCTCCACAATGGCAAGGCTTCTAAAGCCGCGTGACTCTATTTTAGAAAATTGTTCTGCATTTCTTTTCCCAAGAACACAACAAAATCTACTTCGTAGACCGAGAAATAAATATCAAACTGAAGTCATTCAGTTACCAAGTCAAAGTGTTAGCGTACTGAACTATTGAGTTACAATATCATTCCTTTTTTTGCCCAAATGAAAGTCTGGTCATCTTATAATAGTTTGATATGCGAATAAGTGAAAGCATCTGCCATCCGTACTAACGATACCTGGACATTCTCGAGTCCAGATCAATAATTAGTCGACAATTTGTATCAATAAAAAATTATCTTGGTAAATGCAAACAAGAAATAGAAATATTTCAACAGTTTGCTAGAAGACATAAGACTTACGCTCTTGTCCATTTGAAGCTGTTTACTTGTAAAAATTATTTTCTTAAGTTTTCATCGCACTTACGTATGTATGTTTGTAATATTTTCTTGCGATATTCTCTAGTGCTTTAAGCTGATTTTCGTCTCTTATAGTTCCGATGCTTCCTCCGTTTTTTTTGCAATGACTGTCTGCATTTTTGTAGTTTTTGTAAAATCCCATAAATTGAACTTGATATTCACAATAATCTTTTTGATGTTGATCACGATAATAAATTACTGAAAAATAATCAAAACCTTAAATCCGATTTTTTTTATTAGAGATGTTTTTATGAAAATGTTTTATATTTTTGATGCTGGTTACATTTTGTAAGAAAAGTAAAAATAATTTTTATTTTAGCACAAAAACAAAGCTGTCGAAAATGACACTTAAAATTTTTCTGTACATTTTTTTTCGGTAAAAATGCACCCAGCATTTTCATAATTTCAGTATCAATTTGGTTTTGCCGTAAAAGTAAATCCCTGCTACTTTCATTAAAAAGGATTTCGTTATTACTTTCAAAAAATTAAAAAAACAAAATAAAAAAATAATTTTAAAAACCACAGCAACGATTTCGAAACTTGATGCAACTGCATGCAGTAATATTTACAAAAAAATATTTTCTTTGATTTGTTTTTAAAAAGATCTAAGGCTTTTGCCTTTATTTTTGTCTGGAAAAAATTTGTTTGGAGGAAATAGCCCAATGTAAAAACACTCTGACTTATGATTCATACCAGTAGGTTTCCGACTTTTGGACGGCTATAATGTCAAGACAAGCTAATGTTTGAATAAAAATTTTTTAAAAAATCACTACAACTCTCCAACTTTTAAAACCAGATAAGCTTTTTGTCCCACTTCATTTGTCTAAATCTCATAATTTGTGAAGAACTTTATGTAAGTTTCTTGTTTCTTGACTTTCCTTTATTTAATTGTGCCAACTTATCTCGATCATCAAGAAGCAAATTCTATAGCAATTTGCAAGAGTTAATGCGCTAAAAATTCGAACTTTTTAATTTGTTAGTTTAGTAGGCCTACTTTTCTTACGTCTATTCTGCTAAAAATTAATAGATCAAGGGAGAGTTAATCTGACAAAGACAAAAAGTTAGTTGTTATTGTCTTTTCTTTGTTAGTTGTTTATTGAACTTTTCTGCACGTCGACCCCAATTTGAGTTGAGTTTTTTAATCAAGCCCTTATCCAGTACACACTCATAACTAAGTGAAATGTAGTAAAGAGTTTACAAGTAAAGACTTTTTTCCTTCACTTTTATGCAATTATGTTTTTTTTAATAGGTCCAAAGAAAAACAAGTGAAGAACAAAAAAAGGTTTTAACTTTAATATCAATATATTTTTTAGTTTAGAACCTTACACATTAGGTAGACCTACCGTTGCTTTATTGCTACAGCAAACCGCTTCATTCATTTATCGATTCTCTGACCATTTATTGACCTCTTTCTATGTATTAAACCCTTGAATGTTTTGATCAACTCCTTTAAGAAACACTAGATTAAGCGCTTTGACTTTTTCTAATTCAATTGGGGAAATTTTTAGCTAAGGTGGTTAATGATGTCACCACACAGCAAGGCTCTCTTACACCATATATACAATTCTTGTGTAATTGAAATGTAACATAGCATTTTAAGAAAACGAAAAATAGTTACACAAGAAATCATAAAAAGCGTCCTTTATTTTACATAAATATTATAATCTCGGTTTCGATTGTGTATATTCTCGGTTTTGAACATTAAATCTCGACTTTGATAGTAAAGTGTGTAGTCTCGATGACATCGCTGGATGATACCTTTGTTGTATTGCCTGGATGCCTATGCAACTTCGCCAAACAGAACCTTTTATACTTTCACCATTGAATTTGCAAAAGCTCGTTTACTTAAAAAACAGACTCATTTTGATATTTTTATTCGTTCTCTCATTAATTTTTGATTCAAAACCTCTTTCATTCTTTCAAAATCTTAAAACCGTCATTCAGAAAGTAAGTGTGCCTGGGACATTTATGCTTCTTTCTTATTCTAGTTACTAGAAGATCTTGACAAAGACTTCAATTTAGAGAAAAATAACTACACTTTTAAGAATATGTCTAGACAGTCGAGTTAATACGGAGATTTTTTTTTCTAACAATCAAGAAGCAAAATGTGTGCTTTAACATTATCTACCGCGCCAAAATGTGCAACATTGTATACTTCCAAATATCTTTAAGTAAAGAAAATCGCCTACGTTCCGTCATCAGCTTATTTTAGACTTAACCGTGAATCGTTTCTACAATTGTTCGCAAATAAAGCAAGCGTCATCATGAATTGTGAAATGATTGTAATACATGGTCTATTGCTATTTTTTTTTTGAACTTTTTGAGCTACAATATTCAAAATAAAATTTATAGTTTATTTGATTTACTCATCCATGTATTACATTTTTCTACAAAATCCTTTTTATGTAGAACAAAGACGTCGAATTTTTTTGAGCCAAGAGCCATTGTAGCGCATCGAAATTATTCGCGGGCTAAGCAAATAAAGCACCGGGGCCATATTTTGCTATTAAAGGCCTTTTTTCGGTTTTCTCTTCCCATAAAATTTATTGGTGCTATCTATTGAATAAAAGTAATTGTGTTACGAAAATAATCTTGTTGGATTATTACTTCATTCAATTTACATCGTTTCGAAAAATACTACCCGGTTACTCAAAGCCTTTACGCCGGCTAAATGTGGCCCGAGGGTCACGGGTTAGGCGTCCCTGATTGAAACAAAAAAGTGGGTTTTAAAGAGATGTATTTTTGGCCTGCACAATTGTTCTAAAAAATGGATTTTTTCTTAAAATTATTTTAGTGTAAAATATCAAAGAAGTGTCTCGCGCATTTTTTGTCTTGAAAATAGAAACAAAAATGTCGACGCTTTAATTCAAATTCTAAAATTTAACACAGCATGTATTTCTAAATCATGTTTTACCCTCTTTGCAACGATCACCACCGAATCCATGACGACAAATACAAATTATATCAGGACCATCTTGCTGGCAGTTTCCTGAATTCTGACAATACGGACTTTGGCAATTGTAATTGGCTAAAAATTTCAACAGTTTTATTAAATCAGTTTTTATCAAAGTTAAGCACTTTATCAAAAAGACAAAAATTGGAAGCATAATACAGTATCGTGTTAAAAACATTATTGTACTGTGTGCCAGCCAACACTGTGCAGACTATACTGGCCAAACATTAGCATGCTTAACCAAACACACGACAAGGAGAGCCAATAAAAAACTATTAACTTTTGTCTGTATCATTGTCAACACTGCTTCTATTGGGCAAAATTGGTTGTGCGAAATCATTACGTTGTAAGACAGAATTATAAAAGGCGTTAGTTTTATGGCGAGCAACATTATTATAGGAAGTTAAGCAGGAAATCAACTTTAATATGTTCAAAAAATCAAAAATATGCACAGACAAAAGTTAATTTGATCTTTTACCATCAAAGGCAAATGACACATTACTGTGTAACGAAAGATTTGCTTCCCTAGTCATTTTTGTATGCTTTTAATTTATAGCTCCACACCTCCACCTTATTTCTTTTTTTTTGACGCTTATTGAATATATATATTTTTTTTCAAAATTACTTCGATTATTCACTGTACCAAGTTCATTATGAACTGTAATTGTTCTAGCTGTTAAAAATTTGTGTAATACGGTTATAAACAATAACGTGCTTAGCAATTGGTCAAAATCACACTAATATTTATGCTTTTGTACAGTAGTGCGTTATTTTCTTCTATGTTAAGTAATTGTTAATGTTGTTGTTTTTGTTGTTGCCTCTTTTGCAAGGCTATTTTTGAAGGAATTATTTTTTAATCCTTTTAACAAGCCAAGCTAGACTCACTTTTGCATGACCTCCGCTACTTCCAAAAGCTTTTTCCACAGATTAGTAGTGTGGAGTTATATTATGTTGCTCCTTTGCTGCGTTCAAGTCTCATGTATGCATGTCAATAATAATAGTCAATAATATTAATCATATGTCAATAGTAGTAGTGATGGTGTTGTATTGTTATGTTTGTGTGTCAAGCATAACGAGCATTGTGACGTGCAAGTATTTACTGTTTTACTGTTTGTAATTAACTTTGCCAGAGAGATGATCTGGTGATTTTGATTTGTGCCGAGTCGGTACGCAAGTGATGTGGTAATGCTTGTTAGGAATGTGGTGTTAGTATTTTTGTTTATTTTTTTTTTTGGAACAGGGATATTGTTACGTAATTGTAGTGTGAATGTGTTTGAGGTTTTCTTACTCCTCTGGTGTTATGTTTAGATCCGAGATAATGATGCTTATATAATAATTATTAGAAACGATTGTGGCTTTCATTTTTCTGGGTGGATCTGAATATGCAAGAAGATCATGTAAAGCAAGGTGTGTTTGTGCTTGAATCAGTCGGTTAAATTGAGTAGTATGAAGCTCGAGATGGGTGCCGAATGGAAGAACACTGTTCTATCGTGAAGGCATTGAGTGTTTGTGTCTCTTGTGCAGTCCGTAGCAATCCGCAAAATTGTGTTCGAAATTGCTTGCAGTGTGTTGATGCTGGTGTTTGATGTCATAAGACTCTATATGGCAGAGTTGTAACGAATCCACCATTTGAAAGATTCGAGTCAATCCGAGTTTTTGCAGCCTAATTTTTTGCAGATCAGCTGTGTAACGAAAAAAGCCTAATTTTGGATGTTTTTACAGTACTACTTAAATAAAATGAAATAAATAAATAAAAAATGCATTGAAAACAATATTTACTCATTGTACTACACTAGGTCATGCGTCAATCGAGTAATCGAGCATTAGGGGGTATTAGATGGGCTGAAAATGGGAGAATTAGACCTCCCTCTCCAAGGTCGTAAGCAATCTTATCAATCTAAACAGTACGTAAGCAATCTAAACAGTACAAAATCGGAAGACATTTAGTTTTTATACACAAACACGAATAATATACATTATAATAATACATAACCGTAGAAATACATACACAAATAATCAATGATGGCGTTACAGTCAAGTGATAGCCTTAAAATCAGGGAAGACCCGGTGCGAAAAAAAAATAAGGGGACCACTTTTCAGTCTTAAAAAAAAGCCATCAATTTCAAAGGGCCACTTTTCACACGAATAATATACATTCTAATAAATATATAACAGCAAAAACACATACAAAAATAATCAGTGATGGCCTTAAAATCACGGGAAGCCCATTCCAAAAAAATAGGGGGGCCACATTTCAGTCTTCAAGGTCAGTTCAAGTTCAATATACTCAGTTAAAATTCAAGTTCAATATACGGGACGCTCAGTTTACTCAGTTCAAATTCAAGTGCTCGTTCAGTTTATTTACTTTAAATCGAGTTCACATTCAAATTCATTCAGTTCAAATTCACTCAGTTCAAGTTCAATATACGGGACGCTAAGTTTAATCAGTTCAAGTTCAAGTTTTTATTCAATTCATTCAGTTCAAATTCAGTTCAATTTCAAAGTCATTTAGTTTAAATTCACTCAGTTCAAGTTTAAAATACGCCACGCGCTTTGCGCACGGCACGTGATTACGTCATCAATCACGCGCTGACACATAATTGTGTCCTGCCGTGCCCGCTACACACGTAGGCCAGCGACTGTAGCAATTATACGCCACTCGCAGGAATGCTGCTACTGCTACAGCAGTGCAGCATTGAGTGGCTCAGGTGGTCATCGGTCGTCCGCCGATATGCGGCTGAGGCAGTCATCAGTGCTTTAAGGGTTAAAATAAATCATTTGACAATGAGGATATCATAAAAAGTTTTGTGTTCAAACCTGGTTTCTTCATTTCATAATATAAAATCGAAAGCTTTTTATAAATCATTTTATCTTAAATGGCACAAAGTTTTTGATACAGCGATAATCGGTGTGAATGTAGCTGTCAGGTCATTAGTTTAAAAAACTCAGGGTATGTATTGAAAGGGGAAAAGCAAAAAAAAAGCATTTTAATTTGCTCGTTTTAGTTCATTGAAGTATAATTTTAGTTTTTACATGGTTTTTACTTTGACAGAATCATTTGGACAATTGGATCTTAAAAAGCAATGTAAAGCAAAGGTGTGCGTCCTGCGGCCCGGGAAAAATTGTCATTTTGAAATAGAACGATAGCCCTTTTGCCACTCAAATCATTGTTCGACAGTTTTATGGCTAAACAATTCCACTTCTTGAATTTAGATGTAGTCATTGGCAAAATAAGCCACTAGGCCTACTAATTTTTTCTAGAAGCAAAAGCAAAAACAACTTTTTTTGATTTGCAGCAACGCTAAATCGCTTTTGTTGTAACAATAAATAATTATCGATTAGTAATGAAGTACGCAGTTTGATCTTCTTGTATGCATTTAGCCCGGCAGCGCTAAAAGTTGCACACTCTTGATGTAAAAAACATTTTTAAGAAAAAATCTGGCTGAAATCTTTAAAAAACTTTTAGCGCTGATAATTGCCGTCGTTTTGGTCAGAATAATGATAGAAGCATACATTCCACAGAAACAGCACTGTACAATCAACAAATACAAAGCTTGTGATTCATGCTAACCTGTTGCGCATTGGATAGTTTTTCTTATCCCGGTGTTACCACACTGACATTCGTATGTACATCCTTTGTTTAAACAGGGTTTGCCGTTGCAAGTGTTTGAGCCACATGGAGTCGAATCTGTAACATAATAATCGCTATTAAAAATAAAATATGTAGTTTAAAAACTTTCAAAACTCCTTAGTCTTATTAAAAAATTATATATGAACATTTACAAGCTATACCAGAGAACCTTAAGGATTACTTTTTTAGAATTTGTTTGAACGGAATTTATTTACAGCTTTGCATCTTTAAAATATTATAGGTGTGAATATGCTTTCATAAAAATAATAATCAATGAAAAAAAAACAACAATTATCTTGAACAGGAATACGTTGGCAGCGCGGCCAATCGGTTCAAAGCACCGTTTTGATGGCGCACGAAATTGATAGGGTCGCGGTTTTAAAACTGATTTCGTCACTTTATTGTGTTTTTGAAAAAGGCACTTTACGGCACTTTTCTCTGCTTGACTTTCTTACGGCAAGCAGTTCTAAATTTCAATTATATCTCTCAAACTCAAAATTCAAAATAAAAAAATTTCTTTCGCAATCTGGGTAGTCGGGGTAATTGGTAATCCGGATTCAGGTTGGGTAATCGTCTGACATTTTCCCCAAAAATCTTATCGTTCACAACGCTTTTCATCTATTGGATGTCTGCAACCCTGTCTATATGCTAGTTTCTAAAGTTTTACTTCTCTTGTCGGTTAATGCTATTCTGAGAGAACAAATAGGTTTCTTTCGCGTCTTACGGTGAACCACAGCTCACACAGCGACAACAATCAAGTGGTGTTTTACACCTCAAACGAAATACAGGTTTTCATACTTTTGATTGCATATTTAAAACTCGAAACATTGCTTCTCCAAATTTACGGCAAAGCTAAGAAACAAAACAGCAGACCTCGACTTTTTTCTATTTCTGTATTTGCTAAACCATGTGAGCTGTTAAGAACAAAAAACTTTTTTTCTAAAAAAAAGATACTTATATTAAAATTCAGTCACGACGCAGCTATGAAACGGAGACTAGTGGCCCTGCTGCTTTCGGGAAGGACAAAATTACAACAGATCAAAACACTTTTATTAGAAATAAACTTTTATATTATTTAGAAAACAAACCGTTTAAAAGACGAGAAGCACCAGACCCGAGTTTCGCTCTTGTTAGAGCTCATCAGTGATGCTTATCTCACTGCGAATCGAACCGACTACCTGTGGTCTTCCACGCAGGAGACAACACCACTATTATTATTGTTTTTGTACTATTTTATCGATTTTATGTTATTGATAACCGATTACCGAAAAATTGTAACAACGTAAACACCAAAAAATACTCTTATTCAAGTTTAGGAACAAAATACAATTGTATCTGGATGCAAACGACGGAGCACACGTAAATTTTTTTTCATTGCCTTATTATTTTTTCCCGAGTCGGCGACCTTTCACCACTTCAAGTCGTCTCTTGTCTGCTCTGTAGCTTCTCTTCCAACGCAAAGTCATTGAAACTTTCTAAGCAATCAAGGCGTTGATACATTGAGCAACAAAATTATTAATTTCAATGAGCAGAAAAGCTCAGAATACGGGTTCGATTCACCCCAGCGCCAATTGGCAATCAAAAATAATATTGACGAGCTTTGTCAAAAGTTACATTTGTTAGGCTCAGTAAAAAGCTGTTTAAAAAGTATCTTTGTGGTCATCGGGGTAATATTTAGACTTTCGACTGGTGATAATTAGGGCCCGCTAAAGTCAATGAGTTTTCTTGAGCATTTTATAACATCATGCAACTTACGCAACGTTAGATTTGGTTTCTCAGAAGTCTTTTTACGGAGTTTTATAGGTTAAAATAAATTAAAAATATGTGAAAATTTTACCTCATGACTTTTTACATACAAAAACTCATTTCTTAGCAATTTTTCTAGCATTTCTTTAACAATAAGTTAGGCTATAAATCCCTACTTTAAATATTTTGTTATTGTATTTTAGCAGCTGCTGCCAACTTTTTAAAGTTAAATAGTCAATAAAGAATTCGAACTCATTAGCATTACAAAGTACTAAAATTTGCATCGACTTGTATCATTTTGTTGCAGACCATGGGCGTAAAAACTGTCGTACTTGCAGGTTTTCCAAACTTCTTTTCTTGTATTGCTTTCTTTCTCAAACAGATTTACATCAGTAATTTAAAATACACAATTTCAATGTACTATGTATTATATGGACCGTGTAATTGAGCCATCAGTTGTACAAAAGAAAAAAAACTAACATTAAAAAAAATCTGCGATGAAGATTCATATTTTACATTAGCTTACAAAGCAAAAATCTTATTTATTGTTAGCTTCTAGGCCATTATTTAACTTGTATGATAGAACTTTTAGATCATACCATGCTTTTCACAGACATATCCTGCTTTAGCGCTAAAAGGAACACGTCTCCAAAAAAGTTTTTTCGAATTGTCTTTACCAGGATACCGAGATTTTTCAATATTTGATATGACGTAGTTTTCGTGTGAACCACTGTCTTCCAACCAACCCCAAGGAGGAAAAAATTTTTCGTCCGGATAAGAATTCATTCTAAGGCCATTGTCGAGAAACAAATTAAACTCATAACCGAAATGCAGATCAACAATCTAAAAATATTTGTTATTTACAGCAATACGTACTTATTAACATCAAACGAAGTAAGTATTACTCTGTTTATGTTTACTTGCAAAATATAGTTTATTGTCTCTTACTTCCAGCACAATGCTTTTTATTGTACGAGACAAAGCACATTGAATGCAGATGAGTTTGCTTATACGAGTACTTGTCAACTTGAATTTAGTTGTTATTTTCTGATACAACTCAACTACCTCCTGTTTTAAGTTTATCTCGAAAGTGCTGGAAGCTGCCGAGATAACAAATTTTATCGTTAAAATCTGTTTGCTGGGTCATAAATACTTTCTATAATAAAGAAAAACATGAAAAAAGTGGCAATAAACTTGGCGGATTATTGCTTTACACTACGTGCTCACAAAAGTCACACTATCTCAGGGTTTCCCAAACTGTGTGGCGTAAAAAGGATTAAATTGTGCCGCAAAATTTTTATGTTTTGACAGAAAGCCATAGAGTCTTGGTCTACAGATGACTTATGTGTTTTATGCAATTTTATTATTTGCTAAAAATCTTAAATATAGGCTGCTTCAGTAAAAATGTAAAAGGAAAGAGGCCATTTGCATAAAGTTGTTTGTTTTTTCGGCATATTTTTTGGGAGAAATTAGAGATCAAATCGAAGTGAAGACCTTTTTTTTTAGAGATCGCTATGATTTTGGGAGAAAAAAAATTTTTTCAAAACATATACAGCAAAATGAAACTATATGCGGTATTTTCAAGGGGGGCTCGAAACAACTGCCTCATTCGCCTCACCCAATATTCACCACTGCCAGTATCAAAACAATTTTGTAGGCATACCCTTTTATTAGGTGTTGCTGCTATCATATCTTAAATATAATTTCTGTATGTAAACTTGAAGAGTGTATTAAGTAGGCTTTCGCCTTGATGAAGTAAGTGGGCCGCAGGCAAACTCAGAATTTATTAGTGTGCCGTGGTGAAAAAAAGTTTGAAAAGCACTGCACTGTTTAACAACCGATTTCCAAAATCAAAAGTTTAACTTGCCCAGATGAAATCATTTGTTGAAGTTTACCGAAATTATTAGTCACACAAATAAAGAAACTAAACAAGAATTGTACAAAGGGGTTCCGGAAAATTGGCCTAAAAGTTAAAATTTTGAAAATTGAGCACTTTTTTGTCGCCGAAGTACTCTTACCAAAAGGAAACTTTAGAAACAACAGAGAAAAGTTAAGCTTAAAGAAGAAATAAAAATAAAAAGTCTTTAGTTGTTCTTAAGGCCACAACATAGTTTTCTTGCTATTGTCCATCAGTAAAAATCTTTTTTTTATTCTTTCAGCCTCCTTGGTTTCAGAGAAAACATAGTTTGTTTATAGTAAGTGAAGACTAAAAACGTTTTTATCGCAATCTGGTGCAGGTGCTCTTAGTAGAGCTATCAACTATCAGCTATCAACATCACTGCTTCTACTATAGGTAAGTTGAGTCTTGTAAAAGTCCATAAGTTGTTCGTGTAGTTTTAATTTCAAGTATATGTTCAGCTGTAACATTATAAGTCTTCGAAACTTTTTCATAGTGTACCCTATAAAAAACATTTTTCCGGTTAACAGGTCTAGCTGAACATTAGAAAAAGTGAATAATTTTGTACTTCATTTTGTACAATAATGCATCTGAGCTCGATATCTGTGTTAGTTAGTGGGCAGACTTCACATGGAACATGAAATGCTTGAATAGCCCATCTAAACTTCATGATTTCATCCCAAGAGTCGGTTACAGCCCTCTTGGACTGGACCTACCCAGGCCTGCTTGAGTAAGATTCAACCGCTTGCGAACTAGCGTTGGGCGTTTTCGGTCGTCCATGCATAAATGGGGTCTTGCTTCTTTGTAATAGTGAATGTGATGAATACGAACAAAATGCAGGGACATTCCATGTCAACTCACACCCCTCTTTTGCCAACTATCTCCGATTTTGCTGAAGTTTGGCAGGTTTGTAGTTTTGGATGAAAAAATGTCTCACACCGAATTTCAAGTTTTTAAATCAAATAGTTTTTGATATATGAAGGTTGAAAATTAGAAACAAAATCGCCGCTTGAACGCCCCTGATCAAGCAAAAGTGGCCCTCCTGGCTTTATGTTTTGTTCGATTTCAAATATGTTTATATCATTGGAAAGCTGCTAAAAAGAGTATGTACGTAAATCAAAAAGTTGTCTCAAAATATATGTACATAAATAAAAAAGTTAATATCTCAAATGTATACACATAATATCTCAAATGTATGTACATAAATAAAAAAAGTGTACAGATGACTTATGTGTTTTATGCAATTTTAGTATTTGCTAAAAATCTTAAATATAAATTCATTCCATTGCACCTGACGAAGTGGGCAGTAGCCCACGAAAGCTTGTGCTCAAATAATAAAAATAGTCAACTTCAGTGCACAATGTTCTGTCTCTCTTATAAATAAAAAAGTTATCTTTTGTCGTGACCTTGTGACCTTCACCTCGCATGATCCCAAAACCGCCACTCTAAACAAAAAAAATTTTTCAATATTTTTGTTCCCCACATAAAGGACTATCAGCATGCCAAAAACCAAAGTAGGATCTCTATGGATTTTCAAAATATTTTTTAATTAGAAAAAAATTAACAAAAAACTTGCGAAAATGATTTATTTAAAAATATCGACAAAGTTGCATCATTAGGCACACCTGTTGAATAAAATGAAAATGTCTTAAAAACTCATAAAGATCCCACTTTGATTTTTGGCATGCTGATATTCCTCTATGTGAGGAACAAAATTATTGAAAAATTTTTTTGTCTAGAGTGGGGGTTTTGGGGTCAAGCGAGGTCAACGTCACAAGGTCACGACAAAACATAACTTTTTTATTTATATAGATACATTTGAGATATGAATATCATTGGAAAGCTGCTGAAAAGAGCTTTCCAATGATATAAACATCTTTAAAATTGAACAAAAAATAAACCCAGGGGGGCCACATTTGCTCGATCAGGGGCGTTCAAGCGGCGATTTTGTGTCTAACTTTCAACCTTCATATATCAAAAACTATTTGATTTAGAAACTTCAAATATGGTGTAAGACATTTTCTCATCCAAACCTACAAACATGCCAAATTTCAGCAAAATCGGAGATGGTCGGCAAAAAAATGCCGAAAAGGGTGTGAGTTGACATGGAATGTCCCTTGCAGACCATATCATTTCTGCATGTCTACATAGTGGTCACCAAAAGGACGTCGCTGTCTGTCAATCCTAGATGACAATACCAGATGCTGGATCAAGAACATCACTGCCATTATCTGATAAAACAACAACAACCAGATGATCCCAAACGACGACGACGACGTATAGTTTGCTTAAAAATTAGGGCTCGTTTCCACTACGAGAGTGGAATGGAGTATTCTTTGCTTGTTTTATTAATTTGTTTTGCTCCGTTTAGCGCTCGCTTAGATTTTAAGCGCGGAAAGATCATAAAAGAAACAGAGAATGCTCCATTCTACGCTTGTACTGAAAACGAGCGTTTACTCAGCTTTCTTGTGTTTGTATATCTACAGGATAATATTGACTTTTTTTGCTTTGCTACTGTGCATTTCACTTTATATTTCATAAGACTTTCTTTTTCGCAAATTTTTTTTTATTCTCACCATGCCAACTATATCAGTCTCACAGCACAAAAGTTTATGCTCCATTATTGGGCTTATACAAAGTTATCGAGGTATAGAGGCAATGCATATTTCCATAGGCGTACCAGACCAAAATATTTTGCTTTAATTTAAGCGACGGTTCCCAAATCATGATTTTGCATAATTTTGCAAAGAAACCATTAATTGTGCCCGACCAGAGACAATTGCATTGTTGAATCTTTGTACAGCAAAATGGGAATTATCGCCGTCGAGATTTGATCGTTGAAGCTGATTGTTATGTTATTTTACCTCTAAAGAATTTTCAGCAAGCCTTTTCGGAGCCACCGCGTTTTCTAAAAGTAAATTTAATAAGAGTGAATCATTAGTTGCCAATACCCAGGAATAAGAGTTTTGCAGTTGCACTAATAATTCCTTTTAGTCAGTTTGCCATTCGGTTTCGAGAATGCTGAACAAATTTAAGCAACTAATGGATAACAACTTGATTTTCTTTTAGTGTACTGTATTTATGATATTCTAAAAGCCAGTTTATGGTTAAACACTGGTGTTCTACTAGTCAATGTTTAATTATTAGCCTTAATCAAAATTTCTTTGATCAAACTCTTTCAATTTCTTCTTGAAGAAGTTTTGAACCAATTTGGCGCTATAAAAGATCGTTCGACCTTGCTGGGAGTGATTTTTACTTCGCTGTCTCCTATGGTGCTCTTTTTCATCCCGTGTCATCCTCAAGCGAAGGGTTAAATAAAGCGCTTTCATCGACATTTAAAAAGAAGGTTTTGATTAAGCAGACAGGCCACCATTTTTCGAGTAGGCTCAACTCTAAAAAAAATTCTAAATGTTCTGCATTTTAACTCGAGCACGAAACACAGTTGAAGCAGCCCGGTAATATCTCATTTCCATTTGCCTCATCTTCACTTTCCTTTTTCTACCTTGTTTAAAAAAAACAGACATTTTTAAATTGCATAAAATGCTACGCTATTCAAAGAGTACCGCTTTATTTCTTTTATGTCGGCAGCGTTGTAGAGTAGTTAGAGAGCCGGGATTGTGATCGATATGGTTTCGGTTCAAAAGCTACTCGCGCCATTCTTCTGTGTCCTTGGAAAAGACACTTAACGGCACTTTCCTCTGCTTGGTATTCTTGGCAAGCAGTTCTAAATTACAGTAATTTCTCTATTAAATTTCAAGCAGACAGCAATATCTTGGCATCTCCGGAAGCAGGTCGGAGTAATTGCTTACCCTATGTATTGGCGCCTCCGTCGCTTCCGTCGCCTCCGCGTCTCCTGCGAGTCAGGAGGATAAATATAGAGATAAAATAAATAAAATTTTCTTCGTCTTTATCCACGTGTGACTTTGTTTTTGTTGGTGGAGAGTTTAATTCGGCCTTGCGACGGTTCACTATGCAGATGAAAAATTTTTTGCATGTACTGTATATAAACGTTTAGAAAATTTCTTCATGATAAACTTTAATAAGAAAAAACTGGATTTGAAATCGGTCTATAAGCCAATTGAACGCATGCAGATTGTACAGCAACTACGAGGGGACCTGCCCATGACATAGTTTTGAAAAAAAAAGGCTGGCTCAAAAGGCCTAGAAGTTATGAAGCGCTTTTTTGTACGTTTCTAGGGCAACCCTGTAGTAACCCTTCACGACGTAACAAAAACGATTTTTTGTGATTACTACAATGTTGTTTACCGTTAAAGAGAGTTCAAAAAAAAAAAGCTTCTAGCAAAGTAGCTCATAGTAGCCGTTGTAAAGTTTATGTGAGTCGCAAAAGAGTTCTATTTTTTCTCTTGCAATGTGATGACGATAAGATTTTATGTAGTATTATTTCTTGACAATTTATTTCAATTCGATTTTGAAGTGTTTTTCACAAATCCGGGTATCACGCAGCTACTACGTTCAACTGAGCATTTACTTTAAAAAACTTCAAGTTTTTTCTTACATGAATGCATTAGAAACTAATATGAAACATAGTCTATATTAGCAACATGAAACCAAAACTCGACTTAATGATTTCTTTATAAACTAGCATTGACTTAGGCAAAATTAAGTATTTGACAATAACAACTGTAAAGTTATTTTGCTGAACTTTGATGACGGCTTAATCTTTTTTATCAAGTTTATCGACAAGTCTTAAAAGATAAAATATTTTTTGGACGTATCCAAATAAATGTGAATTCGGTTGACTTATTTTAGGATTATTGCATTTAATTTGGTTTAAGCAGTTGGAGAGATATCCTCTGAGATCAAAATCAAATTGTTTTTTCTTTAGACTTATTTAGTTTCTTATCTTCGTGAGCAATCTTGAAACATTTTAGTTATTGTGAATATGGTAGATTAATTACAAGGCATATATTTTTTAACAAAAATTTGAGGCAATTTCGAAGTAAAATTTTTTTGTAATTCTTAGCGTGCTAGCCACAAAAATGGAAGTTTGCAGTTACGTATGGCAAAATTTTTTCTCTTTAAACTCTATAAAATTTTTCGTTTTATGAACACGGGCAATTGCATATATAGTTGTGCAAGCAGTAAGTCTAAATTAAAAAGCAAGATAACTGCCAAGTGCAGTATGCGTTCCAATTCTGCATTTAAAAAAATGACAAGTTTAAGTTTATTGCGTATTCAATTTCTTGGTTTGAATAAAAAACTTAAAAACGTACAGTTAAAAATAGGCATATCGATAAGGTACTAGATTAAATGTTAATAATATGGCTAAAAATAAAGCAAAAACCTAAAAGTGGCAATGCCATATTACTCACCAAATTAGAACTACCATAAGAATCATAAAAGACATTTTCCAATGCTTCTTGAGCTATTGCATTTTCAATATTTGCTAAAGAGCCCCCAGCATTTGTACAAAATTGCTGCGCTTGCGATTCAGTAGCTACAGTGATTGGTTGAATGTGAAAACTACACAGTCCACCACTGGCTGGTTTAACAAAAATTGCTAAAAAATTGTCAAATAAATTTAAGTTTTAAACAAACGTACAATAAATTTTCTTAGAAACACAACTTTTTCATGCAAAAGACAAGTCTGGACGATTTGAAGGCAACGAGATAGAGTGGTTGCCGTTTTGCTACAAGCTGACTTATTTTCTTGCGTTCATCATCTTATTTGTCGCTGCAAGCAGTTCTACTTGTAGTAACTACCAGCACTGGGCATCTCCTAAAGCAGGGTTTCCCAAACTTTCTGTTCATGGGTACCCTTTGGACAATTATAGATTCGCTCGTGTACCCTCAAAATTTTCTCATATTTTTAGCTGCAAAGCTCAACTTGCTCTAACGCACAACTTATTTTCTATAGCTAGGTAACCCAATACATTCCCTCTAAATTTGCTAAATCTTTAAAATTGATTATTTTAGTTTAAAACGAAAAAGCTGCGTGATTAGTACTAATCAAAGCACACAAAGTTATTCATAACAATGTAATCTAAGCTTAAACGAACACTACAATCAAACTAACAATATATCGGCTGAATAAGCCCAGCAGTCCTAGCTAATGTGATGGATGAACCTGCTTTTTAGCAACAAGCTCATTAATACGCGGTGAAACATTAGCAACAGCACAACGAAGATCATGTTCAAGTGTTTTGAGCTGTGATCGGTACTTTGATTTGATTCCAAGCATCACTGAAAATGTCGATTCACACAACCATGTTGATGGAAACAACAACAATGCTTGAATAGCAGGTTCCGCAATCCTTTTGTACTACTTGCACATCGTAAACCAAAAATCTCACAAATTTTTCTCAGAGTACACATCGCGTGCAAACCCATCATGTTGAAGTTCAATCAGTTCCTCTTGCATACCTGTCCCAGCCTGCAGTGTCTGAGCGTTCGCGGTGAAAGGATTCCTAAGATATGCAACTTCGTCTTCACCAATACTTGGAAAATAGCCGTCAATTTCCTTTTCTAACTTCATGAGATGTTCAGTGACCAATTCCGAGAACCTTGTGGTCTCAATTTGGGTATTTTGACACAGAAATTCTGTTACTGTACTAAACATGGAAAAGGTGCCAGAGCAAATATTTCCCCTCCACAACCGAAGTTTGGCCAGAAATGGTTTGACTTTAGCTATGAATTCACACACTGTTAGGTCTTTTCCTTGGAGATTCTTGTTTAGCATATTCTGAGCATCAAAAATATTAACAAGGTAGACAAGGATCAAAATAAAAAAATCATCCTTCAAGGAAGTGACAAGAGTTTCACATTTGTTGGATTGTTGGAAAAATCCCAGCAATTCTTTACGAAGCTCATATACACGTTTAGTAACATTTCCTCTGGAGAGCCAACGCACATTACTGTGAAATAGAAATACACTGTGATCGGCACCTAAATCTTCACAGAGAATTTTAAACAACCGGCTGTTTAGCGCACTCCCTTTCACATTGTTGACCATCTTAATCACCAGTGATAAAACGTCAAAGAATTTAGCAGGAAAGACTTTGCATGACAATGCAAACTGGTGGATCATGCAGTGCAAAAATTTCACATGAGGAGCTACTTCTATGACACAAACTCTAAAACCAGACTTTCGTCCTAACATAACTGGGGCCCCATCCGTTGTGCAGCCCCTTAGATTTTCCCATTTTAAACCATGTTGCTTGAAAAAAGAATTCACCATTTGAAAAATATCATCTCCTTTAGTTGTTGCTTCCAATGCCGCATTCATCAAGAACTCTTTAACGCCTTCTTTTCCTACATATCGAACAAAAATTAGTAGCTGAGCACAGTTTGTTACATCTGTAGACTCGTCAAGTTGAATTGCGAATCCACTTTCTGATCTATAAATATCACTAATCACTTGCTGCAAAATATCCACTGACATTTCCTCAATTCTTCGTTGGACTGTATTATTACACAGGGAGATAGAGTCAAATTTTTTCACTGATTCATCTCCAAAGACACAACGTACCATTACTTTTGCAGCAGGTAGGACCAAATTTTCCCCAATGGTATGTGCTTTTTTTGCTTGGCGATCATGAGAGAAACTTCATATGAAGCATTGGTTTGTTGGAAAAACATGCCACCTTATCCAAGCATTGTTTTTTAAACACTGATTCTCTATGCTTGAAAAAGTCAAGTTCTTTGTCTTTGAATTCCGGATGAGCTCTCTCCAAATGCCGAGTGAGAAGGCTTGGTTTCATCGAATCATTTTCCAATGATTTTTGACAAAGTACACATACTGGTATATCCGAACCGTTGTTTATCGTAAATGTAAACCCGAACTTTAAGTAGGTTTCTGAATATTTTCTTTTTTTGAAACTCATTGCATAGCTTTTTAGAAAGTCCGAAAATAGACAAAAATTTTAAGTAAAACTATAGAAGTTTTTAAACTCAGCAGCGCGATGAGCTAATCGTTAAGCGAATTTACATTGCACAGTGAACCTAAAAGCAAATGAAGACCTGAATTAAAGAATTATATAAATCACAAAATAAAGTTTTTGAAAAAAAAATTGAAGTTTTGAAAAACATTGCAAACTTACTTCAATTTCATGTTAAATCTTTTCAGTCTTATCTTAAGGTAGGCTTAGGCTACACCTGAAACTCATGTAGTCTTCAAGTTTTTTTCCAGTTCGCTCCTTAGGCTTTCTTTTCATTTTTTTGCAATTATTATCAGTACAGTAGTCCCCCCTTATTAAGTCCACGGTTAATAAGCTCACCCACTTAACAAGCCCAAAACTGTTCGGTTCAGAATTACTAATGTTGCGTATTCAATTCGAATAGTTTAAAGCAGTGGATCGAACAAATCTTCAACCTTGCTACGACGATTAATCTTGCCAAATAATAGTGATAGCAGGTTATAATAATTCTGTTACACTAACTTAGCAAATTCAACCGCTGTCTAAACTCACAGACAGATAGATAAAATCTCAACTTTATTGCTAAGCAATGAAGAAAACTCCAACTTCTATCAAGCGGCAATTACAACTAATCACTAATTCACAATTACAAATCACAATTAATCACAAATCTCGAATTTTGAATTTACATTTTCGAATGAATAACTTCAAAAATTATCACCTTTTATACAATTCTCATAACATTCTAGAACTTTTTTTTTTATACAAGTAAAAACGAGAGAGAGCTAGAAAATTCTAAATTAAACGAGGAACAATGAGAATTTACTAGAAAAATAACAAGACAAAATAAGTAACATTATTACGTCACAAGCAAATGAATGTATCAATCAAAATTCCGAATATTTCTTATGTTGACTTAGCATTAATATAAAACCATGCGATACAAATGATTCTCAGAGTATTATGCGTTTCAAAAAGGGCCTTATTCGTGACAACTACATTTATTCCTGTAATAAAAAACTCGCCCTATAAACCCAAAACCTCGCTTAATAACCCACACTTTTTGTCTTGCATTTGACGGTTTCACACTTCGTTACGCTGTTATTTGATTTTGTTTTCAAAATGGCGAGGAGATGTAAATGTTGTTTAAAATAAGCGGGGTCGACTGTATTTGCTTTCTAGTCTTTGTAACTACGGTTCTTGTAGCAATCAATCAGCTGTTTTGTCTTGCGTGCCGTCGTTGGACAAAATAAGTCATGTGAATTGCGAAAGTGGACTTGCTAGTTACTGTAGTTGTAGTTAAAGTTTTTACTGGGGTGAAAATCTAACTTCCTCAAAAGTTCTTAAACTCAGGTCTTCAGATTATTAACATCAGGTCATAAAAAATATTTTAATGCAGATTACAAGTTATGGAAAGAATATCCTTATAATATAATGTACCCCTTGAAAAGTCGAAATGTACTCCTAGGGGTACATATACCCCAGTTTGGGAAACCCTGTCCTAAAGCTATCTGAGGAAAGGGCTTGAAGGCTACTTGTCACACTTCAATACTAATAATTTTAATCATAACGATGTAGTCTATTCCCGTTAAAAGTAATTTGTAGTTTTATTATAAGATAATCGCGTCGCCTTGTAGCGCTGCTCTCGTATTATACGATATAACGTCCGATTCGTTTTCTATTGCTCGATACATGTATCTTCTTTTCTCTTTTGCTCGACCGTATTGACGTAATATGTTTTTAATCAGCGTCACTGTAGTAGAATATTCGCGTATATACTATGTGGTTCTAACATAAGCGTATTCCCTAGAGAGTTTTAGAATGGTCTAGCGTTTACGAGTAAATTTGCGTCACGTGATCTTTTTTCTATACAAAACCGTGCGTAACGAGACGACATGATTAGGTAATTTGAGACGACTCAAGAGACGGCTCCAGTGAAAGTGATTTTGTTTGGGCACAGGAGGTTGCCCGTTAGATTTTGTATCGGTTGACGATTGTTGAATTTATTTTGCGCCAGTGGTTTGTATGGAGTTGTGTTCTACAGAGGTAGAATTATTTGTGTTGATTGAATCAAGTTATAGCGTTGTGTTCGCTTTGCAGTTTGGCAAAGCGTGGAATAGAAGTTTCGTCGGTCGTGATTCTTGTAATACATTCGTTCTTATTAGAGACAGTGGTCTCTGTTTGTTGTAAAGAAGAGTCTTCAACGAAACCAATCCGAGCTTTCGTTAAACCAACTATACGAAAGCTTCAGGCTCATAGCAAGACTACTTCTTGAGCCGGGATAAAATAAATTTTGGACACAGCTTTGTTTCAGCGCAGGTATTCGGGTTCATAGCCGTACCTGCCGGGGGAGCAAAGAGGCAATTTCCCCCCAAGTTTCCAAGATTTGGGAAAAATTGAAATTTTTCGGGCACTGACAAGAAAATATTTGGGCAAGAGCATAATTTTTCGGGCAGCGATATGAAAAATTTGGGCAAAGTCAGGAGTTTCAGGGCATTGACATTGATCAACTGCAAAAATTAGTTACCAAATTTAGGTGAAGACCTTTTTTTTTTTAGGGATCACCTTGATTTTGGGACAAAAATTGTAAAATATGTGACTGAATCCAAGTGAAGGCCTTTTTTTTTTAAAGATCACCATGATTTCAGGACAAAATTTCTTCTCCGTCCAAGAATCTCAGACAATTTTTTTGTCCTATTTATAAAGTACTAGAAAATTATGATTTGGGCAAAACTTTATTGTCCCCCAAAATTTTTTGGGCTGGTACACCTATGTTCGGGTTGCCTTGCTCAACTGGTCCTTTGGGATTCCCGAACAAAGTTTGTGACACTACTCAAAGCGTAACGCCTTAGCCGCTGTTGGCAATTCAGAAAAAAGAATTATTAATATGGTATAGTCATCATAAATTATATCATTTTAAAGCAGTGGTTTCCAAATTTTCTAGCACTACGGCACAGTAACAATTTTTAACCTTTTTTTGCGGCACACATAGCTATTTAAAATCGAAAAAGCTTTTTTGATAAAATAAGTTTAAAATTTTATTGCATTGGTTTGGCTGCATTTAAGAGTGAATGTGGTTAAATACCTAATTGAGAGTGAATTTTGTTCTGCCTAATATAGAGTAAATGGCTTTTTGAAAAACGATTGTATGGGATAACATTTCCAAATGATTATTTCCTCAAATAAACACTTAAATTGCAATCTAAGCAGTAATTGCTAGTGGAATTAAAAGTTTTCAGATGCTGTATTTTTACTTAAATCAGATTTTAGCCAAAAAATAAATTCGGCGTAGGCTATATTGTTACATAAACAACCATGACGTCAATACTACTGACTTCAGTAAAGATCTTTGAAATATGTTCAACCAAAATTTACGCAAAAAAACTCCAAAAATACGTAATGATTAATGTTTTATATTGTTATCAAAAAGAAAGAAAGAATGGATGACCTGAAATATTATTTTTAAAGTGCTGATTTTAAGACATGATAGCATGGGGTAGGAAAATAAAAAATTCCAAAGCAATCTGTTTCTCCTAGAAAATGTAATTTATGAAGTTTTGTAATTATTTATTAAAAAAATATGCGAGAGCATTTTCTCACCGGTTTCGCATTTACTACCAGTAAAATGGGCAAGGCATAAACAAACGCTGTTTCCCACACATGTTCCAGCATTCTGACATGGGCAACCTAAAAAAATTATTTTCGTGTTAGAAGTGAATATAATAACACAAAAATAATTACATTTTGAGTATTGCTGCAGACGCTTTTTAGCAAAAGACTCTTTCTCAATTGGATTTTACTTTCACTGAAGGAGGAAATTGTTGCCCGAGCTCGAGTCTCTCTTTCTGAATTGCAAATCCATTACGACTTTTACTTATTTTGACTTTAGGCATTTGAAAAAAATTTTGGTAGATTTTATTGATATTTACTGGGCCGTTTTACCATTAACATTGTGCCCAATTTTTAACTAAAGAAACAATTTTTTATTGTGTTATTTTTCAATAGGGCAGAGGTTTCCCATTGGTGCGTCGTTTTAATGTCATTAGGGGGTCGTACAACTTCTAATTCTACGACGCACTAAAATCTTAAATGTGCAATAACAACTTATTCGGATAAATTTACTTATAAAAGCAAAATGAAGACTTTTTTAGGCCTTAATTTGCTATCGGTTTCAATTCCATAAACTGGGAAAATTTTAATAGGAATCTAGGAAAATATAAAAAGACCTACTACACCTTGCAAATTTTTCCGGTTTCACTAAAACTGAAGCCTGAAAACTACTTAAAGACAAAGTAAGTCTTCGTCTAACTTTTTGAAATGTATCAAAATGCGTCGTTCTTGTATGTTTAAGCTTTTATTAGTGCGTCGTAGAATAATACTACTGTATATAGTTGGCAACCTCTGCAGTGCACAGTGATGGCTTTAATAGGGTGCAAACGGAGGGGCCGCACCAGGCCCCCTGAAATACATCAAAAAGTGGCCCCTCCCTTACACAAGAAATTGCTCTATTTCTTCACAGTAGCACCATGACGTCGATGGCATTTCAAAAAGAAAAAAAAAAATTTTTAAAACAACGGCTTCTTAGGCTGCTGACTTTTTTTTTTGAGATCACTATGTCTTGGGGTAGTATAAAGTGCCTCTTTATGCTTTGGATCACCCAATAGTGGCCCCACCTAAATTGAAGACTTTTTTTGATATCGCTTTGCTTTCAGTACTAAAAATAGTTTCAGTTACCTTTTTTTTGTACACTACATAGTAGCCCCCCTTCATTTCTTGCACCAGGCCCCCTTTTTGTAAGGCCATCGCTGGCAGTGCACAATCTGTTTTTTTTTAAATATACATATATGTATTTGAACCATAACAGAAAGCTGTTAAACATTACTCATCGCAGAAACAAAAGCTTAAAGTGTCCCAACTTACCTTTGATAAATTGAACTCCTATTAACAGTAAGTATGTAACCAGCAACACATTTTGTGGCATTTCTCACAATATAACTAGTTCCGAAGTTTTTTTGCTAAAAATAATCGTTTACTAAACTTACGAAAATAAATGTATTTAAATATTTACATTCAAGTTAAACACTTAAATCTTTTCTAGCATTGCAAAGTTTTATCCACAAAAGGCATTAAAACAACAAATTTCGGTCGGCAAAATAGCTAAGTGTGACAATACTCTGGACTTGCAAACTGACAGGCGTTGGTTGTATGCTTAGTCTACCTCAGTAATTTTTATTTTGATCTTTAGAAATTCACGACAAAATTCTTACTAGGGTCACGCTAATTACCTACAATGGTGAACCCCTTACAACGGATAGAAGCTAGGTAGGAGCACCATATTGATGCGGTCAAAACCTACTGTCGTCATTCTGCTATGCCCTTGACAAAAACACTTTACGACACTTTTCTTGCTTTACGTCCTTATTGAGCAGTTATAAATTTAATCATATTTCTCAATAAAAAGATGAAAACAAAATAAAAACATCAAACGAACACTAATATCTTGGCATATCAAAAAACTGTTCGGATTAATAGCTTGATGGTTTCCATAAGTATCACGCCTCCGACGTTGTTCTGCAAGTTAGGAAGATAAATAGAGATGGAAAGAATGATAAATGGTATACAACAAAAGCTATTTTTATTTTGGCTAATAATTTTTACTCAATGATTTGGATCAAACAATTTTGGTTTTTTATTGAATTTTTGTACTCCGGTTTCAGTTGAAATGTCGCAGAAAACCGCAGTTTATATTAGTTTCAAGAAGCCATTTGGTGATCAGCAGCGAGCAAAATCTCTGTGAACTCTGTGAAAACACAACATAAGCTTTTACTGAGACAAGGATTCTTAAACTGTGCAGGTCAACTTTTGGGGTCCGTACAAATCATTACGAAAAACGAAAGACTGAAAAGTCGTTAAACATTTATATGCCTTGATTTAGAAATTATAAAAAGAAGAGTTACAACCGGGGTGGGAAAACTTTTTAACTCGAGGGCCGCAATCGGTGATGGGATTCAGGGGGTTGTTGGAATGTCATGGGCTTTCAGCGAACCGGTCCTTAATTTCAAGTACTCTTTGTGTCTTTATCTCTCTGTATAATGAGAATCTATTGTCAGTGGGTTCTACACGAAAGAGAACCTGTTCATAAAATTTTGAATCCCATTACTGGCAGCATTTACAAGTTGAATTTGTTCGAGGGCCGCACTATAGTAATCTCAAAAAAAAAGGTTTTCGCTTCAAATTTGTCTCTAATTTCTTAATTTTCATGCCCAATGTGAAGTGATTTCTAAAAAAAGTTTTCACTTTGACTTTGTGTCAATTTTCTTGATTTTTGTTCCTAAAACTCACTGATCGCCTACAAAAAAGAAATTAATAATTTTTTAATTAATTGTTTGAGGCTTTTGCGGACCGCAAAAAAATTGTTGCGGGCTGTAGTTTACCCACCCCGGTACTACAAAGTTTTACTAAATGTCTTAGAGGGCCTTAGTCCAAATCTAACACGACATTCATAGTTGACTAATATGTCAAAAAAAGCAAGAAATATTTTTGGAAATAAAATAAAATTTCGAAATTTTGACAAATTTTGACGTAATTTAACTTTTTGACTAATTAATTTATTAAAAAGAAAGTTTTGAGCAAGCAAAACAACGTTAGTGTAAGTATGATGATGATCATCATACTTACACTAACGTTTATAAGTAAAATAGTTAAAAAATTGAAATTGGCCAAATTGTTGCCAAATAAATTATTACCGGTATCCTCATTTCAACCCCACTTTTTATGACCAAAAATTTTTAGCCCACCGACAAAAATAAAGCAAACATCCTGTTTTTAACCTTAAACTTAAAGCAGAGGGGGCAAATTTCGGAATGGAAATACTGTACATGCAGAAGAAAAATTGTCATATCTCACTATAATTTTGCGAGAAATTTAAAGATCAAGTTTGCTTTAAACTTTAGCCTCATTGTAATTGAACGTCAAATTTACTATAAAGTAAAAAGCGCTAAAAAATTTATCCAGAGCTAAATATTCAGGATTAAAATAAGGATAGGGGAAAAGTTAGCGTGTCTGACTTCGTGTTGATCTCTTTCTTAAAATTCGTTACTTGATTTCTACGGCCAAATTTTAATAAAAAGTATTACAGTTATTAAATACTGAATTTATATAAACATTTTGTTGACACATTAACTTTTATTCTATGCCTGATCACAATTTTATGAGGTCCTACGAAACAACCACAAAAGTTTCTAATTTATAATAAAAAGATAATAATCAATTGCTGCAATTTTTTACATTAGTTTTGTTACATGCCGGACTTTTTTTCTTTCATTCAATGTTTGAAACTACTAAATACAGGGTTTTGCACAAATAAAAATTCAATGTGTGCGGTTGAAAATTTTAATCAAAGGCATGAAATATAAAATCTATTATATACAGTAAAATAAAAAACATATAAAAATTATTTAAATTTGTTCTTTACGTCTGTTTGCAATTTCATTGACTAGTGCCCAGAAACCATTGTTGTACTGTATGATGAAAAATCTGACAGTCCATTTATTGCAGAAATAACATTATCTTTCAATTACTCCCTTGTATTAGCTCTAGGTCTACTCAAATTTACTAACTAGTGTCCATTTATTTAATCCTTTTTTAGGGCACTACAAATTTTTGTGAACAATTTGGCATAATTTTTTTGGTTAAAACTTCCTGAAAAACCTTTCATGTCCATTGTTATGTAACAATGGCCAAGCAAAAGCGCACGTCGGTGGTGGTGGTACACCGGTGTACCAACAGTAGCGAAAGGGTTAAAATAGTTTACTGTATACAACTAAATTTTTATTTACAGTATGCAAACTAGACTTTTATTTATGCAAACTAAATTTTTATTCATACAAAACCCTGTCATTGCAGTAGGCTACAGTTGGAATTTTAACGTGGGTTCAATTGTTTCAAAAGCCTCAGCTCCAGTCCTTAGCAGTTCGTCAGAAAATACTTCACGAAAACTTTTTTCTTTTTTTTGTACTTACTTGAGACACCATTAAATTGCTGGCTTCTTTTGCTTTTAATTTTCTGAACTTTTAAAGTTGCCTACTTATATTATTTTTTTATACATTCTACCAGAGAAAAATTGCTTATGATGTAATAGTAAATTAACAACGTTTTTTTGGCAAATTTAATAAAAAATCAAAACTGCAGAAGCTAGTACAAAGTGGGTTTTATTTAGTTAAAACACTTTACGGAACTTTTCTCTGGTTGGTATGTCTTAACAAACAGCTTTAAATTTCAGTCAAATCATTGTGTAAAAACTAAAAAACCAAAATAAAAAATGTCAACTGTACAGCAATATTTTGGTATCTCTCTAAGAAAATCGGGGCAATCGCTTGATGGTATCCTAAAGTATAACGTCTCCTAAGTTTTCCAGTAAATCAAGAGGATAAATAGAGATAATGCATTATTGGCTTTAACAACTTTTGGCTTTGATAGGAAAGTTAAGGCGAAATACGCATTTGAAGGACTTATTGGGAATCTAAAAATATTGGGTGGAGATTTAAAGACAACGGAGAGTCGCAAACACACCACACTAAAGAATGTCAAGGTGGCGTACATATTTGTACCAAAGCTGGTGTGCCGAAGGCAGCTGCAGAAAAGAAGGGATGGCAGAATAAACAATGTGAACGGCTGGTGTATATTCTTATTGTTGTTTTTCTCCTCTAAAGCTAATCTTGGGGAAACTTTAATCCTTTTGCAATGTCAACTTATTGTTTTTTTTGGTAAAGATAAAATATGAAAATCAAGAAATTAGCCGCTAATTATTTTGAAAAATGGTGCCAGGCTATCCTTCAACTATATCAAGACAGTCATCGGGAAAGGCCAAGCAGGGAGAGACAAGAATTCCATAACGTAACTTATTTGGAAATTTGGAATTCTAACCAAAAATCATCGATTCCAAGCTTCCGAAACTCTTGTCTAATTGATTCTTTTTCACCATCATTCGATGAGTCCGAAATTCAAATTTTAACTCTTGTCAATGTTGCTTCAAAGTTCTTTCAACGAAATTCATTGCATTTGGTTCGACGGAGTCCGAAATTACAATGTTTTCAACTCTTTTCTGATTGGTTCTTTTTCGATTTTCAATGTTGAATTTCTAAAAAAGTTGCATTATGGAATTTTTGTCTCTCCCTGCTTGGCCTTTCCCAATGACTGTCTTGATACAGTCGAAGGATAGCCTGGCACCATTCCTCAAAATAATTAGCGGCTGATTTCTTGATTTTCATACTTTTTTTTACCAAATTTTGATACTAGTTATCGCTGCTATCGGCTATTTATTTCTTGGGTACTATTTTGACTGTCATTTGTTTACAATCTTTCTTGATATGTCAACTTATTGTATTAGACTACCACATTTGAACAACCAGCGCTGCTTGCAAAAAGCTTTCCCGCAGGATAATGTTGTCGTGTTTTGTTGTTACTTTGGGATGCAACTTAAACAATGGTGTTGTGTGCGAATGTTTGTGTAAACAGATTTTTTTCTACTGAGAGAATACGGGTAGAAAAGAAAAACAAATTTAGGTTACAACAACACTCGTCCTTTAAGTTAAATTTCAATTATTTATACGATTATTTTGGTCAGGAATCAAAAGATTTATTTGAAAAAAGTTCAAGATTGAAAAAGGATTTACTTGCCTGATAACAGTGTTAAATTTGTGACAATTCGAAAAGCGTTACAGGCATATTAGACTTAAGACAGAGAATGAAACGATCTGATTAAAATAGGTTTTGCAAACGCCGAACATAAAATATTATATTGCTTCAAATATAAACCCCCTTTTTTTTCATAGCTAATTTCAAGTTGTTATATAATAGAATTAATCAAACAAAATTTACAAAAAACATGTTCCTTCAGTATTTAGTTTTATTTAATCATGAACGCTCTAAAAGTCAACAATATGAAGAAACGACGAATCAGTAAAAAATAAACAAAATGGTAATTATATTTTTGTTTGGAGAATTTCTACTTGATCGTATGATTTATCATAACTGTCTGAGCCTTTCTTTTCATTTATCACATAAAGAGGTTTGCTATAGTTTTCATTACTTTGTTTAGCTTCTTCTTCGGGAGCTTGCTTCAACTCACGTAATGAATTTTGTCCAGGAGAACTGTCGTCAGACTGTTAATATAACAATAAATGTGTCAAAAGTAAGAAAAAATTTTCAAATATATTTTGAATTTAAACTGACTATGTTGATTTTTGCATCATAAGATTCACTTATTTTTATGATTGCCTTATGCGACTTTTATAGATTGGATTTTTAAAACTTCGTTAAGATAACAAAAAATTTTTTTTTTGCATATCCTGCATTCTCCGATGACACAATCAAAGCACTGACTGTATTCTAAAATAATCAAATTAAGGTTGCATTAGGCTGTAGCTCCCTTTTATGGAGAACGTAATAAGATTTTTTTGGGTATTTATTAGCAATAAATAAATACTTTTATCGTAAAGTTGTAGCTATAATTAAGTCATTCAAAATAAAAAGATTACTAAAGTTAAAGTTTCATGAAAAATAAGTAATTTTAATATCAATACAGTAATAATGTCTTCTCTAATGTTAGGCTTTTCAAGGTATAAATCGCGACCTATTTTAGGATCGCGAAAATTCTTTTTTTCTTAAAGTCCACGTAAGTCAACTAATTAATTGGTAAACTTTAATAATCCAAAATTTGGGTCATAAAGCCACAAAAAATTTGAAAAGTCCCGTCAAATCCCCCATTCAGTTTATTGAATAACAGAAGTTAAATTTGTTGTAACCTATTAAAGTAAAAAAACACTTAACTGGATTTGAATGGTCTTGAGATGTACTCTAAAAAAAATAAAAACAAGTTTTAACAAAAACAAATCACTGTAAGTTGACAATGTTATAATGAAACAGGTATTGATCTAAGGCAGTGGTTTTCAAAGTGTTAGATATCGAATCCCAGGGGTTGACCAATAGCAAGGGTCGAATGGGGTCGATGAAAGACTGATTCTGCCACAATAAATCAACGGTACCTTATTTCCGAAGATACCAAACCAAAAAATGTATGATCAGTAATGAAAAGAGCACCTTTTTTGATCTTTATTTGTTTCTTTACGCATCTAGTAAATAAATAGGTTACATGAAAGGGAAGAGAAAAAGGTTGCATTAGTTTGATAGTGTGTACTAGATTGGGGTCAAAAAAATTTTTTTTTCTAGAATAGGGTCAGGCGCAAGCTCATGAAGTCGAATCAATGTTGTCTTGCAACATTTCCTAGATGTTAGCATATATATATGTTACAAGATTGAAACCTTTGTGGTAAAGAAAACCAGTTTGCAATGACTTTCGTTTAGCGTTTTTGCTAGCTACTTTATTGTTTTTTTATTATTGTAAAATTTTAACGGTTTAAATACATCTTTATTATTTTTAACATGTCAAAACGATCAGTTACATAATATTTGCTTCTGATTTTACCTAGTTTGAACTTAAATTTATGCAATTAGAAAAAATAGGCTGAGTTCCAGTTTTACTGTATTTCACGATTTGTAATTTTGATAAAAAAACTTTACAATTATGTAAAACCTTTCCTTTAAAAGCAAGTTAATATTCTAATTTGAAAAATGTAAAGCCAACTTAGTTCAAACCAAACAAACCAATAAGCTTAAAACGGTTACGGATTTAATTTTCTGGTAATAATTTGACTGATTAAAGAACTTTAATTCTTGTGCACTACTAAACCACGATACCCTTCGATAAACATCTTTGTATTAACTTTTTGCGCTCTTGCAGCTTATCAGCAGACAGCTGAGCACGTAATAACATCTTGCCCAAATACTATTCAAATAGAGACCGTGCTACCTCAGACGTTGACAAGAGTTTGGTGACCTAGCTGACGGAAATATGTTTCGCCATTTAGTGGACCTTCCAACTCTCTTACATCTCCCCCAAAAGAAGAAGAAATAGCTTATTTGTAATAATTTTTCATAACTTACATAAAGTTCTTTTAGGTACTCTTCGGTAAAATTGAAATTTTCGTAAGTTCCATCATCGTATAAAATAGGATGCATTCCCTGAAAAATAATATCGTTTATTTGCAAAAAAAAATTTAAGTGACGGTTTTCAAAGTTAACCAATTCTGTTTTACAAATTCTTATTTTATTCTGTTTCATGTTTTACCTCGTCGTCGTCGTCGTTTGGAGAGGTATCCACTCCAGGTCAGACATAAATAGGACTGGGGCCGAGGGTTTATCCTTTTACTACCCCAGGCTGCTGTACTGCCTGAATCAGATTCTGGCAGTGATTTTACTAAGCCAGCATCGAATTTTGTCATCAAAAACCGTCAGACCTCGTGCTCCATGTGGTCCCCGATGTATAGGGCACGCTGTTAGAAAATGGTCTGGGGTTTGTTCAGAGGCGCCACACTCGCAATTCGGTAAAGGAGCGAGACCCCATTTGTGCATGAACGAATGAAATCGCCCAACACCAGTCCGCAGGCGGTTGAGCTTAACTCAAGTTACTCGGGGTAAGCCCATTCAAACAGGCCTGCCACCGGCACCGGTCCCCGCCACAAAAACACGGAGCCTGGAAACATTTTCACAGTACTCCGCGTTCCATTTGTGATTTGTCCACTCAGAAGCGCGGATGCCAAGTCTGGTAAGGTTGTCCAAAAGGTTCCGCGCAGCTGGCACAAACGAGCGTCTGGATCTTAGTCTCACTTGGCGAGTATCTGAGGACCCACTTAGAAGACCAAATAAGATATGATCAGGGTCCAGAGATCCACGGTGAGCCAAGAAGAGTGTCGCTCCCATTTGGCGAAGCTCGGCTGGCTAGATGCCTGAGAGTATAGGTAGGTGGTCCGTTGGAGTGGGACGCAGGCATCCAGTGACAATGCACAAGGCGTCGTTCAAGACACTGTCGATGAGGCGAGTGTGCGACACCAGACTGGCGCACAGTACTCAGCTGTTGAGTAGACTAGAGATAAGGTGGCTATGCGTAGTGTTTTAACACCAGCACCCCATCCCGAGCCCACGAGTCGCCTCAGCAGTGTGACGCGCGAGGATAGTTTTTTGCACAATGCCACTAGATGGTGACGAAACGTGAGCGATCTGACCAATTTTATCCGAAGATAAGTAGGGTTTGGACAGAACGGTAAAAGTCTATTGTTGTTGTAGACTTTTAGCTCACGCTTGGCCTCTCGGTTATTTAAGTGAAAGGCTGCCGTCACCGTCTTAGTGTGATTGAGCTTAAACCTCCAAATCTGGAGATACGCTGAAAGTACGGACATATCTTGTCTTAAAATTTTACCTGTTTTACCTACTTTTTATAAGGTTTTTTTTTTTTCTGATTTAAAATTAAAACTTACAACTTTTGATAATTTGATTATTATATAAAAAAAGAAAAGAAAACAATTAAAGCTGGTCAAAAGCAAAATAAATCTTATCAAAAACAAAATGAATTTTGTAGTAAATAAATCTTACAAAATCTTTTCTTTTTTGGATGGGTATGAACCCGAAATTAAAACAATATAGAGATGACAACAAGAAATATTTTTCCTACCTAAACATTTGCACTATTTGGATCAGATACGATCCAGGATGGCATGGAACCAATAGTAAATAACATTCAATTTTGTCAGTTTTAGGTCTTGCTGGGTTCCCGGGCTACAAAGCAAAATTAGCGTGATCTGTAATCTCAACTATACGCGCGGCATAAACAATTCTATCAAGAATCAAAACCTTTTTGGTGGCTGCAAACGAAAGCGTTAAATTGCCAGTCAGCGCACTCTACAGATTAATGCCGTCATTCCGATCCATTCCATTTCATTAAGATTAAATGAATTCGCCGTGGAAACAAAGTCAGAAAACAAAAATGCACTTTTCAGGTGCAATGTGCTTCGTTTATAATTTGTAAACAATCCCCTTCGGATGGCTATTCCAGTTTAGAAAATTGGTTTCAACATACTCAACATCATATGGCATCTAGATCTCGGATGATTTCGATCACCGGGCGACTCTACCAATCCATGTTTAAGAATATTAGTGCGAAGTTTGATAAGATTGACAAAAGTTGTTGAGGGGTCCGTTCGAGTAGAAAGGGGGCTTGCAGTAACAATGGGAGAAAATCTATGCTTTTTATGTAACACGTTAAGATAGAAACAACGTAAAAACGTACAAAACAAATAAAATAAATACTACCAATAAGTTTTTTTTTATTGTACTTTTTTAATTACTAAATTGCCCTTGCTTCGCTTCTTTTGAACAGTTCTTTTTCTAATTAAAATCATACACTAACTTTTTGAATAAAAGCAATAATTCAAGCATTTTTAAACAGCATTTAAAGTGCTTATCGAAGGAATGGAAATATTTTTTTATAACATTTACCAGTTTCTAGGCAAACGTACCGGTTTCGAGTCGGCTTCAAAATAATCTCTCAGTTGTTTCTTCAGGCTCAAAGCGTTTGGTCGAAACAAAGGAAGTTTATTCCAACACTCACACATTATTTCATAACTAAAATGCAGTTATTGCTTTATAAACCACAAATATTTTACAAAACTCAAAATAAAACGCTTTAATTTGCGCTGCTTCGCTTGTTGGAATTTTTAAACTTCGACACTGCTTTGTGTAGAACAACGTTTCTTAACCTGTGAGGGTTGCTACTCCGTGAGGTTCGGTAAATCTTTTCAGGGATATTAAAGATTGTTAACAAAAAAGATAAAGGGATTGCAGGTTAAATAAAAAACTGAGAAGTGGTCGTATACCACAAAAAGCCACTATAAGTTGAGAAACACTGGTATGGAAGTTTTAATTGAAACTTGTTGTTGGTTTAATGTGGTCTATCAAAAGTTCCCAATAACAAAAAAACGATGCCATAAAACTCAAAACTCTAAACTTTCTTAATTTACGATTAAAACATAAAAGCAATACAAAGCTTTTATTCAATTATTTAGCACAAATAGTAGACATAAAGAAAAGTAAAAGACTTTATAACAATTAATGTAACCACTATGTTCTCCGAATAACAAAACGTAAATTATTTTAACTTCTATCGAATAAAACGCTTCTGTTGCTTGTTAAAAAAATTACAAAACTATTGCTCAAATTTACTGTACCAAAAAAGATAGCTTTTAGTATGAGCAATGTCCAAGTGAGTCACCATAGACAAAGTGTGTGTCTAATCAAAGTTGTAAAAATGAGAGCTCTCACATCATGTCAGGACATAGTGAAGGTTGAGGCAATTTGTATTGCTCTTTCAAAATTTTCACTTCCAGTTTTACATCTTGTAGTTCAGAATAAGGAATGCGACCTTGAGAAAAAACTTCCCACATTACTACTCCTAATGTCCATATATCGCTAGCTGTTGAAAAAGTATTCGCAAAATAGGCTTCTGGCGCCATCCATCGGGCTTCCAATCTACTCGCCTGTATTTAAAGTATTTCTATTTAAATATAATCACAAATATGGCAAGCAGCAACACTAAAATTAATTACCAGTAGGTAAAACAATTCACAAATGCAAGCAAGGTTTAATGAAATCTACAAGCAAGGTCTAATGAAATCTAGTATGATATATGCACTAAGCAACCTTGAAGAAAGCATGTTTCTTTTCTTGGGGGAGGTAATTTCTTTTTATGACAAATTAAACTACTGCATATAGTTGAGTTCATAGCCGTACCAGCCAAAAAAAAAATTGGGGTAATACAGTTTTTCCCACATGTTATTAAAGATTTCCCGAATTATGATCTTTTTGAAGTGATAAAAATATGACAAGATTCCACACATTTTCGTCCCAAAAAAAACTAGTGATAATTAAAAAATTGGGGAGCATTACTTTCAAACTGTGTCAAACTTTTCCACTTTTGTCCTAAAAAGTAGTGATGACTAAAAAGTTAGGTCATCATTTTAAAATTGCGTCTAAATTCCTCATTTTTGTCGCAAAAAATTGGAAAAGATATTTGCTTCAAATCTTCATGAACTTTTTCTGCGCGAGTAATTTTGTTATCCGTGTCCAAAAAGTTTTGTTTTATCAAAATAATTTCTTGCCGCTGCCAGAAAAATTCTGATTTTGCTTTAACTATGCTTAACTTGTAGGCATATAAGTATAAAATGATCGCAAAAACAAATCAAAAATAAAGAATTTTAAATGCTACTTGCCTTTAAGTCTTTAACAGTATATTGCTCTCCTTCTCTAATTTCTCTGGCATATTGAAAATCACCAACTTTGCATTTATTTTGGTTTGTTATATAGACCTTGCTACAACACAGCGCTCTATGCACAATTCCTAGTTTATGAAGATGCTGAACACCCTGAAAAAAGCAATAATTTGTAGGAAAAGAGTAGTTTATCAGAAATCTAGAAAACTTTCTCTGTAGCCGTTCAAGCATCGTTAGAACTTTTTACCCAAATAGAAATTTAAATCCAATAGCGCTATTCACACCTTTTTACAATATATAATTGTTACTTTGCAAAATTTTACTCTGTTTACATAAATAAAATAATTACACAAGTACAAAAAAACTTTAAAATTGTTTGTAAAATCAGACGATTGCTCATTCGCGTAGAGCAAGAGTTAAGAAAAAAAGCCAATATATGGCAAAACACAGTTTTTTTAGATTTTTTCTTTATACGAGTATTTATTTAAATTTATTTTTTGCATTTATGTCTACGTGAAGGCAGCAGTGACTATACAGTCTTTAATGCCCATTGCCATACTCAGACATAATAAACATAAGCAGTGATGTCCTTACGAAAGAGTTTGAGGCGGTGCGAAGAAAAATAAAAGGGTAAATTTTTCGTGTTCCCAATTTTTTGTCCCAAAAAAAGCGATCTCTGAAAAAAAAGTCATCACTTTAGGGGAGCCTCCATTATGGTCCGACTATGAAGAAATACAGCAATATTTTGCTTAGGAGGGGGATTTTTGACGTTTTTACGGGGGCGCCCGGTGCGACCACTCCGTTCGCTCCACACTAAAACTATCATTGAGCGTAAGCATAAGAGTATGTTGTAAAAAAAAAAAAAACTGTAACATCAAACAATGAAAAGCAAACAGACGCTAGTAATAACTTGTACTTTATACATTGTGAATACATGATAGTATTAAATGGCAGTTCCATTTGCTGTTGACAAGTTTGCACTTTAATGTTTAATTAATAAGATTCTTGAGCATATTTTTAAAAGTGATATAACTTAAGTTTTTTTTAAGTGCTTGAAATGAAGAAACTTTTTTATTATTTGGCACATCTTGCCAAATTTCAGGACCTACAAAATAAATTGATTTTTTACCTATACTTATTCTTTTTCGATGTAAAAAAGCAATTTGGTGTTTGTTGAGTAGCTTGTGTTTTTCTCTGGTTTACTTTAAAAGATAACAATTTTATGATTATCTACTTTATACAAGGGCTTGGAAACTTCCCAATTCACAAATTTCTTTTAATTTTTAGAAAATTCAGTTCGAGAAATAGTGGGTTAGTAGATGTACGATAAGGACTGTGAGTAATAATCCTTACCATTTTTTTGTCTAGTTTTATCAATAAATCTAGGTTTTCTGCTGACGTCAATTGCTGCGTTCTATCCTTATGCGTTGGTTGTATTTTATACAGGCCCAGGCATAATTTTTGTTTAATACCAGACCAATTGTGCTACGCCTTCTGTTATTTCGTTGGATTTAGTGTTCTTGTGTTTATTTCGATTTTTGATGAAATTTTGTTTTTTTTTCAATCAAAACAATATTTAGAGGATTTTTTGTAAAGATATTAAAAAGAAACCCATGATGAAACCAAAAAAAGGTGTTAAATACAATAGGCAACCCCAACGCATACAACATCATACATCCAATTTAATTAAAGACCCCGTTTTTCGGCCTCATTCAAAACGCAAAAAGAAGTAAGCACGGAAAGTACAAATTTAAGTGAAGACCTTCTTTTTATTCTTTACTTAAATTTTTAGGAAAAAACCGAGTAGAATTTTTTTCGCTATCATTGTGTTTTTTTGTGAAAATCTTAATTCAAACGTCCGTCTGTAATTTTGCAAACTTGTTTTTTTATACCTAAATCTTCTTCTTTTTAAAAATTTGCTGTGGCAACATGTTACTAAATTATTTTGTCTTTAATTGTTAACTAAGGACCAAAAGAAGATTTTGCTCCAAATTAAACACCAAAAGTTTTTGAAAAACATAATGATTGAAACACTGCTATAAAGTGTTTATTTGTTTGACGTCTGAACGGCCGGCCGTAGGGGATGAATCTATCAGGCATTGACCCCGTCTATGATTCTAATAAACGAAGAAATTATTACAACCTACTTTGTAAAATACTGGGACAGAAAAATAAAATTTGAAACTCTTTTCATCGCAAATACAACTCATTTCATCCCATGGCAGAGACTAGTACCGGTACTAAGCCCGTGGGAAGTGGAGGCTGATGATTTGTGGATATAGAATTAACAGCGGGAAAGCAGGCGAGAGAGCCGAAGTAATTTAAAATAAATGTACCATATTTTTGAGTTTTTGTTCTTGAATCCATCTTGGTGAAACAAAACTTCATAGTGGTTAGTTTATTTCAAGTTTCAAAATAAAATAAATTACGTGACTGCACTCAATGATGAAAAAATTACAAGCCAGGCACTTGCAAGTTGTACAAAAACGTTTAACTGATATGGGCAGGTACGAGCTGCCAAATAACACCTAAGCAGGTTTTTACTCAATGCGTACAGTTTGTTGGGAATGCTGCTACTTGGCAATTGTAGACATCGTAAGCAGGGTGGCTCAGTGTGTTAACAGTCAACTTACTCATGTACGTAAAATTGATATGGCTGTTGCTTTCTGTTTTAAGCGGATTCGCATTGTAGAGAAGCCGCATGAGGTCATTTAGAAGTTTTCCTTTAAGTACGTTTTTCAATGAATAACAAAAAACTCCTCAGATAAACCGAGCATCAAAATGGCGCTCTTAGGACGTGTTAAGTATCTTTGTTTGAAAATTGCTTTAGTTTATTATATATATTTAATTTATATACAAAACTTACTCTAACAATTTGAAAGCACATATAAGCGTAGTGTTTTTTTCGATGATCTTTGGCTTTTCTATGTCTTATAGGCTCTGCATTTTTTAAAAAATCCAAAAGTGTTCCTTTGGGGCAAAATTCCATTATTAGCATGCATTCTAAGAAATAAAATTGTAACTATGAATTGAACAATGTTAACCGATAGATTAAACATAATCGAAATTGTAAAATTTAAAGTTTTAATGTTTATCTTTATATACAGGTGGTGATATTTAAATTCAGGGCCCCGAGGCAAGGATTTCCAAAGATTGATGTTCCCTGAAAAAAAAGAGCTTTGATCTCATCTTTCACTTTTTTTTCCCAAAATCATGGTGATCTCAAAGGTCTTCACCTAGAATCGATCTCTATATTTCCCATTTTTCGTACCGACTTCATAATAACCTCTAAAAAACATCTGCAGCGAATTGAAACTGTATGTGCTATTTTCGAGGGGGGCGCCTAAAATCGAGGGGGCGCCCGAGGCAACTGCCTCATTCGCCTCACCCAATATCCACCACTGTATACGGGGTAGTCCAAAAGTAGGTGGACAGTAAATGATAACATTGATTTTGAAATTACATATACAAGTATATACAATTTTATTTACAAACACAACTATTACATTAACAATTAAATTTCATTTTGAGCAATAATAAAAAAAGCTTTAAATTTTATCAACGCTGGTCCATGCTTTGCCAGACTTGGAATCCGCGCTTCTGAGTGGACGAACTATAGAAAAAACGCGCCGAGCACTATGAGAATGTATCCAGGCTCTGCATTTTCATATCCAGGCCCAGTTCCAGGCCTGTAGGAATGAGCTTACCCCAAACAGCTTGGGTTAAGCTCAAAGTTCTGCTGATTGGTGTTGGGCAATTCCATTCGTCCGTGCGCAAATGGGGTCTCGCTCTTTCACCGAACTGCGAGTGCGACGCCTTTGAACTAACCTCATACCACGTTCTAATAGCGTGCCCATACATCAAGCACTGCACGGAGCACGCGGTCTGCCAGTTTTAGAGGACAAAATTCGATGCTAGCTTAATAACATTACCACCAACATCTGATCCAGGCAGTACAGCAGCCTGGGGTAGTAAATGGATAAACCCTCGGCCCCAGTCCAGTTTGTGTCTGACCTGGAGTAGATGCCCTTTCAAACGACGACGACAAACGCCGGTGCCCGAGCTGTTTTCCATCTCATACATAAACCAATTCCACATACTGTCCACCTACTTTTGGGCCACCCTGTATATAGTGCACTTTGACTATGAAGCTTAAAGTTCGTAATGTTCTAAAGTTTTTTTTAACTGTTTTTCTACCACGTCAATAGGCAAGAAATGAAAAAAAACTTAAATTCAAACGTTTAAAGATAATAATTTCAGAAAACCATCAAATGCAAGTTAATCACCCTTCTTTGATTGTATTTTCATTTTAGAAAAAATCAAATGCAAATCACCACCAACCCTTGAATGACAAATCAGTTTGAACTAAAAAAGCAAAATAAACTTAAACTAAAAAAGCAGAATAAGCCAAGATAAAATTATTGTCAAGCATAAACAGACATTTTGTTTGTTGTCGTGACATGGGGCAGTTACATAGGAATAAAATTGAGTTGAAATAATTTAGTTTAGTTGTTGAAATAAGCTTATCTAAATAAAATTCTTTGGACTATTTCCAGTTTTTGTGGTCAAAGTGTAAATTAGTTCTAGTTTTTTCAATAATCATACCGGATTTGGAAAACACTATTCCGTAAAATGTGATAATACTTTCGTGCTGTCCAATTTTGCTCATAATTCTTGCTTCGGTAACAAAATCTTGTCTTTGTCGTTGTGTCATAAGGCCACCTAAAACAAAACCTTAAAATTACTCAGTACTTGAAGATTTTTATAAAATATATAAAAACATAGTAGTTACAATATACTGTAGTAAAAGTTTATTTTACAGGATAAGAAAAAATAATTTTATTCAAATTGAATGCATTTGGTTAGCAAGTCTAAAATAGGCTTTAAAAAAATTATCATTCAAACAGGCTGTCCGAAACTATTTGATTGGTCAGTAATGAGTGAATAAGACCGCAGTGAGCTTGACGTGGCAAAAATCTAAGTCACGCTTGTCCAAATTACAATATTATTTGGAGAATATTATGTGACCAAAAGGGCCAATAAAATTTGAAGAGTTGTTCATTAAATGATATATACTGTACATATAAAAAATTTTTTCTCTGGAATTTCAACACTAAAGAAGTTTATAATTTAAGCGAAAAAAGTGATTTGGCGTAAACGTTAATAATAAAAAATTTAATTTTGATTGCCCTCAACGAGGTCACAAACCTTTTCTTGAAAAGGACCACTATTAATTATTAACATAGACCACTGCGGACCTGATTTCGACTGGCAATGTTTATTCTGCGCAGACTAAGCATGGTGTATTGCCTTAGAAAGACCAAAAGAATCTTTATTTGAGATCGAAGACTTAAAAACCATGGGAAGCCTTAAAAGAATTCTTAATCTCAAAATAATAACTGCTATCTCCAACAAGTCGACTAAAAAAATTGCTGGCACATTGGACAAGCCGGACATTATGCGGGCCGGCTGTGGTTTATTCACCGCGCTTGAATTTGAGCAAACAAATTTTTTGACATAGTAGTTTGCATCTGTATTTTAATGCGATTCGATAAATTTCTTGAAAAGGAAAAACTTTTTGAAAATGAGCTTTATAAAAATATTTTCTGCAACATTATAAATTGCTTATTTTGAGACAAAGAACCGAACATATATTTTTTTAATACTTTATTAGCGAAAAAAATTTTTTTACTGTGGGTCAATACCATAATATCATAAATCGCAAAAAATAAAATATATATTTCAAGAGGGTCAACACAGCCTATTGCCACCAAGCTTAAAAAGCTTAATTGACCTAATATATTAGCTTTGTACAAGCTTAGATCAATGAATTGAAGTGAAAAAAACTTTTTAAATTTCAAATAAAAGGATCTAGAAAGTTGTCATTATGCCTAAAAACACTCCTCAAACAATTTTTTTAATCGTGTACAAACCAGCTTTTTACTTTGGGCCAGAGGTCACTCAGCGGTCAAAATATGTAAAAAGTGCTAGAGCGCAAAAAAATACTTAAGCTAGACAGCTGGTTTTGGTCTTAGGAGAAGCGGAACACCAATGTTTCTATCTGTTATAACTAAACATTTTTTGATAAGTCAGTAATTTTTTACTTATTTTTCCAAAAACCAATTTTTTTAGTTATTTTTTGGGTTTACATGAGCGACACAGGACCAAAATTTTATAATTGTCTAGAGTTCTAAAGCGTAAAATAATATTATTCAAACTATGCAATCAATGTTTTATGACACATTTAATCATTGAATAGAAACTTATTTCTTCATCTTCTGCTAAAATAATTTTATTTTGACCAATTGGGAAAATGAATCGTTCAAAAAATCAACCAAAGTAGCAAGCGAGTTTGGGAAAATTTTTTGCTGATAGGCTTAAATATGTTAGCATTTCGCATATAGAGCCAATTTGCTAGCAATTCTTAGGTTATAACCAACGTGATCTTTTATAGAAAACTGTAAAAAAAGCCGTAGCTGTAGTAGAATTGCTGATTGTGAGAAGTTGCCTTAAAGACATATTTTTAATGACATAAAAGAAATACTGGTCTGGTTGTATTTTCAAGCCAATAAAAAAAATTTATGTGCAAATACGTCAAAAAAGGAAATGAGAAATTTCAAGACAATCAAAAATGAAAAATTCTTAAATTTGTCTGATAAAGTTATTGATGATTTCAGCATGGATCAGTTGGTCTAATACAGCTATCGTTTTACTTTCTTGATCTGTTATAGAGGATCACGTTGTTATGACTTGGAATTGTTTGAAATTGGCTCTCTATATCATTGGGAATGCTGACATTAAGCTTATTAGCAAAAATTTTTCCCAAACTGGCGGCTTGCTATTTTTGTTGAATTTTGTGTTACGATTTGTATTCTCGTTTGGTTCCAAATAATTGAATGTGTCATAAAACATCGATCAAAAGTAACTCAGAGTGCATTTAAGAAATTATGAAGCTGTATCGCTCATGTAAACCCAAAAATAACTTACAAATTGTTTTTTGGAAAATATGTAAAAAATTACTGACTTTATCAAAAAATGTTCAATTAAAAACAAAACCAACTGTCTAGCTCAAGTATTTTTTGAGTTCTAGCATTTTTCATATTTTGACCCGAGGTAAGAAACTAGTTTTTGACAATCACTTTAAAAATTTGTTTGAGGAGTGTTTTTACGATTGAAAAAAATTTTTTTTGCTCCACCCAACTGACCACCAGGTGATGTGTGACAGTATTTTTTCAACAATTTCTACCACAATTAATTTTTTTTCATCTAAAAATCTTTTGACCAAAATTAAAAGTCTACTTCAAGCTTTTAAGCACTTTACTGTGGACCAGAGCTACTTTAATTCGATTTACCATGAACGATTTTTGCTAAAGCTTCTTGACCGTAACGTAATTTGGTTGACAGTACTATTCTCCAAACTTCGAATCCATCATTGGTTGAAATCAAACCTTGTTTTTGAAAATCTCGATTTCCTATGAGACTAGCGGAAAATTCTTCTTCTATATGAGCTATATAAATTGAAAGTAAAAAAATAAATTTTGAGTGAAATTTTGGCATTATTTTTGGCATCAAAGAATGCCGCCTGTTATATGGACTAATGCATAAACGTTTATGCTTATTCACAAATTCACATACTCAATATTAACAACAGAGCAAAACAATCTTCATTTAATCAACATTAACTTAAAAGATAATACAATCCATTTATCTCTGTTTTATTCGATGCTTATTGTTTACATAAGATTTAAATTGCATGAATCGACTATTGGTGTTTATAAAGCTAAAGTTTTATTACCCAAAACTATATCTTTTTTCTCAAAAACATGGTTTTTCTGTGTGTTACAAGTTATAGAACCTAAATGTACAGCTTAAAAATGGAAGTTTTTTACACTATTTTGACCGTAGGCAAGCGTACAAGTTTAAGCTATTGTCCAAAATCAAAATTGTTTAAGAAGTCAGTGAGAAAAGCTAAGCTGAGTTGAGCTGAGAAAAAACAAAATGTTAAGAAAACAACCCATGATAAAAAGGGCGCTGGTGCACTGCTTGGAGGGAGTTTCTGTTTTGGATATAAAAAATCAAAGCTTTGTTTATCAAACAATTAGGTTTACAAAATATTTTTTTTAGCACGGTTATTGAATTGATTTGGCAAATTTAAAAGTTACTGCTCGGCTTTATCTAAATTTAAAAAAAAATTGGCTGTTGTATTGTTAAGGTTGACTGTGTCCAGGTGTTAGTGTAAAATCGCAGTTGCTTACTTACAAAAACTGGTGTCGGGAATCGGAACTTCTGTCAATAGCGCTTCATTGTTTTTTCTGTAAATTCTGTTTCTGATAAAACAAACTACAGTAAAAAAAGTAGATCAAACAACGTTTACTATAAAATGTCTCATCCTTTAAAATGATTGTTAACTTTAGATTCTAGTTTTGATTTAACAGTTTTTGGCAATTAAAGTTGTTTGAATACTAAGCTACTCTTTTTTCAAAGTCGTTGAAAAATTTTTTCGCAAAAGTTAAGTCTCGGCAAAAAATGTTCAAAATCATTGGCATTGTACAGAAACTTTATATGTAAGTTCTTACACCAGAGTTGTATAAAATCAATTTTGCACTGGTCTCGCGCTTACTTCAGCAGCTTCGGCAAAGTAACTGTGATGTTTATCAACAATTTTGGTGATATTGGCACCGCAAGTTCAGGACAGGCGTCCGTAGGCTTCGTATGATGAACGATTGTTTTATTTGGTATTCAGCTGGTCTTGTTTGTCTTAAGTTTTACTAACGTTAAGCAATTTTTTTGTTGTTCTTTCAAACGCGTAGAAAAAGTAGCTACTGCTGTATGGTTACTGTTTTTTATGCAGTTTTTTTATCGTGATGTATTTGTAACTTGATGCTGCTTGTTAACACCATCCCATGCACAAGCAAATCCGCAGAAAAACATGACAAAGATATAAAAGATGAATTGCATCATATCGACCATTACAACACGCTCCCAATAGCGATTATAATCAAAATTTTAAAAAATTGGGTTTTTTAAACTCACTTTTTTTGGGTTACATTCATACCTTATATTGGTTTTAAAAAAATTGGGGACACACAAGGCAAGCCCCATAAACACAACGATTGCTCCGAAAGCTACAAATGCGGTGTTAGCTGAAAAACAATAGTTGTTTAGATTTTAACTAATTAGCATTTGAGACATGCAAAGATCCATGCAGGCTAAGCTTGTTGATTAATAAGCTGTTTTTGCTAAGTTTTTGTTGAATATGAAAGTATGCACTGTGCTTTTTTTTGTAAAACTTTTACAAAGCAGTATTAACACAAAAGTAGCATATTTTATAAGCATTTCCGGATTGAAAAGTGTATAATAGAAGCAAATTTTCGTGCTTCTTTATAAATTTTGTTTTGATCATTTTAAGGCACATACATAGGCTTCTTATTTTGTTGATTACTTTACATCTGCGGCTGTCAAAAGCAATCAAAAAACTATTCGGGCTAATTGCAAATCACAGAAGCAATTTTAAATAAATAGTACAAACTTCAGAAAGAAAAGACTATCGTAGATGTATCAATCTTTTTTACTCATAAAAAAATCTAAAACAAAAAATAATTAGCTGTTAACAAACTTACTTTTTTCTGAACCAATATACTGAGTTGTGAAGCTGCTGGATGAAAAAATTACGTCATCATCCCCGACAGGAGTAGATGAAGTCAAAAGGAAGCTGTAATTAAAATATGTGTGTAAAAAACGATATGAAAATTACAACTGTTTGTATGATATGTTACTGAAAGTAAGAATTTCTAAAAAAACTATTGTTTTTAATTATATTTTTACATTCATAAACTTTTGGGTAAGGATAGGTGGACTATGTGTAACCTACCGAATAACTTTCGACTTCTTTTACTAATACGAAAAAATGAAAAACTTTTCATGGTCCATACTTCAATTTAACGACAGACTGTGGCCCTAAACTGTTAAAATTAACTGTGAAGACTAAAGAAGGTCTAAGTACATTTAGAATGCAAAAAAAATTCATCGTGAAACAAAAAAAAATCATCCCTCGAGCACGCTGTCGACTGAATGCTTCTTTAAAGCTTGATAATGCTTTTTATAAAGTTACTGCGTCTTTCAAAAAAAGATGACCAACTAAAGAAAAGGGATAACTACTTACTAGTAGATTCAACAGCTCATTTTTTTAAGTGGCACAAACCTGTAATATCTATTGGGAATTATAGGGAGGTTTTGACCAGAATACACTAATGAACTATCAGCAACTCGTCCTTTTCTTTTCGTCTGGTTAAAACCCAAATCAAAAACGTTGCAAGCAGTTGTTCTATTGTCGCCAAGAGGAATTTCCGCTGCATCTGTAAAACTAAAATTTATCTTGCTTTTTAGTGTTGTCTATTGACAATAGTCACAGAATACTGCAAACACCTTTTTGTTTTCTGCATAGCGACCGCAATGTAAGGAGCATCTTTGTAAACCAGACCTTTATGGCTGTTTGCTTCGTCCATAAAACGTTGATTAACTATGACATGATTATCGACTTCAGGTTTCTGACCATGGGAAATGGCAATTACAAAATAACAACTGAAAATATAGCTCCTTTTGTTTATTGTAAATCATAAGTATCACTATACACACTGTGTTTATACTTCATTGTTTCATACCATACATTGACCTCAAAAATTGCTTTCGATTAGTTTACCATATTTTAAGCAATCTATAGTACATAACGTCATAATTTGATACAACTGAAAATTCCCCACAACAGAGTGCACATGAGCTGTTGACTCGTGTCGTTTCATTTTGTGACTGATGGCAAATTATTCTTCACCTCGTTCCTAAACCGTCTGGCTTAAGTATTGATAAACTACAAATGAGTTGAAATATTTTTGGTGTAGTTGGGGATTAGCCATCAAACTGCAATGGGTATTGACAAACCACAAATGAGCAGAAGTATTTTTAGTGTATACTTGGGATTAGCCGTCAAACTGCAAGTTGGTAGCATGGCCAAATGGGCAGAAGTGCTGTATTCGATGCTGAATGCAATCGACAAAGTCAAGTTCAAAATCTGCTCATGTAAATCTGTTCTGCCCTTGGAAAAGACGCGTTTTTGGCTCTTTCTTCTGCTTGTTTAGTCCTAGCACGCAATTTGAAATTTCAGTCATATCTCTCTAAATAGAAAGCTTTTATCTAAACACTTGAAATCCCTGAAAGCAGGGATAATCGTTATTGACGGCTGTCCTAAATATAAGTCCTCAACGTTTTTCTGCAAGTCAGAATATTAATAATAATAATATAACATATTTCGTTGCAATAATTAGTTAGTTGTATCAGTGTTTAAAACAAAACATTTTGTGTTAGAGGTATAAGTGCTTTTGGGTAAAGTGTAAACAGCAAAAAGATCTCAAAAAAACATGAACAGTTTGTTATAAATGATGCAAATGCAAGATGCTGTTAATGATGAAGTAATCATGCAAGTCTATGTAATAAACATTACCTGATAGAACCATTCGCTTCATCGACTTGACGAAATGAAAATGACGGTTTATTAAAGGCGGGATTTTTTAAAAGAAACGTGTCCACTTTTAACGGAGCTGAATGATGATAAAAAAAAAATAAATAAATAGAATCGTTATTTTCGACAGCTTTAATAAGCGTTAAGTAGCCTTATTAAAACGAAATCTAGTGTCGCAACTTTCCTAATACTTTACTACCCCACTACCATAACCGCTTTAAGCGATCCAAAGCATATGAAGTATTTAAAGAAAGTACAGTATTTAGAGGCACGAATACGAACTGTTGCCAAGCACCAACATTAAAGCTTATCGCTGTGCAGTGCTCCGCAACCGGTGTGCCGCGTGATAACTGTAATCTAAACCTTTATTTTTTGAAACTTATTTTGCAATTGCTAGACAACTCGATGAATCAAACTCTAACTAGACTCTCAATGTGCATTAACGATTGTTTGCGCATTAATTTATCAGCAGCATGGTTGAGTGGTTAAGAGCGCCGTTTGATGGCTCACGCAATTGACCTGATGGCGGTTTAAAACTTACGTCCTTGACGTGTGTTCTTATAAAAAATACTTCACGACACAATCTTCTGCTTTTCAGTGTTAGCAAGCAGCTCTAATTTTCTGTCTTATTTTTAAATGAAATACTAAAAAAATCAAATAAAAAACTCAACTGTACACTAATTTCTTGGTATCTCCGGAAGCAGGTCGGAGTAAAAGATTTTTTTGCATGTCAGGAGGGGAGATGAAGAAGAGAGATGAAGAAAACAAAATGATGTATTTGTGATGCTGCAGATAAATTGAAAATTTCTTAAAACTACTTTGTTATTTTAAAGATTATAAGCTTAACGTACAGCAATCGTACAAATAACAATCGCAAGAAAATATATTTCGTACTTGAATTGAAAAGAAGTTTAAAAATTTTGATTAAAATGTGCCATAAAATTTTGGAAGTTTTTTTAAAGGTTCAGCAGTGCAAAAAAGGTTTGCGGAGCACTGTTCTTGTGAAAGGTCATGTTGCCCTGAATACTTTAAATGCCTTCAACGAGACACCAACAACCGAAGGGAGGAGTACTCTTGTGGGTTCCATTGAACGGTGATTAAGGTAAATGCTTGATTAAATTTAGTTTTACCATTTCACTAGATTAAAATATGTCTGGCCCAACATTATTAGAATTTATTTGTTCATTACAAATCGACGAAAAAACGCAGCAACTATTCCTTTTTTGTTTTAAAGTCATTTCTTGTGTGAGACGGTGGTTGGCTTTTGTCTTTCAAAAATGCAATTCTACTCTTTAAACAAATTCATTTGTGAATGATTTGTAATTTTCTCAACACACCTTTAAAGACAGTAGTTTTTAAACTGTGGTACACAGAGGATTTTCAGGTCGTGCATACAATTATGAATACACTCAAAATTATTGTCGGTTACGATTGATAAATTCAAGCCAACAAAAATGTTTCTACAACATATACGTCATTAAATTTTTATTATTTTATGTGAAATTTTGTTCTTGTACTAAGGTAGTTGATTGTATTTTGCCTTTAATTTTGAGTTTCTATACTAGCGGGATAATTGAAAGTTTTGCACTCCAACAAATTGTCTTAATGTGTATGAGGTAAAGTCCGTAGAAAAAACAGGTAAAGCCGACACAGGAAAATTGGATGTTTGTTTTTTCATTTGCAATTTTTCAGAACTTAGTTAAAGTCATTTTTGAAAACACGTGGTACGTAGTCTCGAAAAGAACCACGGAATGGTAGGAGTCCTGAAAACGATTAAAAACCACCGTTCTAAGCGCAAATAATTGCTGAAAAAAAACAAAAAAGCTTGAAATTTATTATCAAAATTAATCTAAGTATACCTTCTGGAGGATTTGAACACTCTCCCACGGGAATAATGACTCCGCTTTTTCCCGATTTAAGGTAGTAGGTGAGAGCTATGTCGTGCCGACGATTGGGAAGAGCTGGAAATGTGTAAGAGATGGTTTTTTCTAACATTTCATCGGCATTGTAAATTTTAAAAATGTTCTCCTCGGAAATTTTTTCCAAAACTTTTGTTTTCGATTCTTGTGAAAAAGTAAATGGCGATTTGGTAACATTCATCTGTAGAAAAAAAAATATAGCCGTCTTTTATTTATCTGCAACTAAATTTTAAAACGTATGGTTGAAATGTATAGTTGAAACATTTGTAATTTTATTAATAAATACAACTAAAAATTTAATTTTATTGCCAACAGGCGCTTAATTCTTAAATTGATAAAAATTTTAATGCCGTCAGTAAAATTCCTGTAATTTAAAATCATTTATAAGCTTATTGTGGAGGTTAACCTACGGCCAATAGTTAAAAAGTCCCATCTCAGATGAGTACGATTCATGAATAGATTATTGTGGCCCTCCCCTATTATTGTTGCCACGATTATAATTAGCTCTCTCACCCAGATAATATTACAAAAAAATTGGTTCACGCTTTTGCAGAGAAATATAGCAATAAAATCTTTAAGAAAAAAACTGCCTATTTAAGAATCCAAAATACTATTATTTCAAAACATAATATTTCCGAAAATAAAACAACGTTATCATTCCATGGCAAAATTGTTACTACTTTTTGCGCTCATAAACAAAACATATTTTTTAAAGTATTTACCTTAATCGTTTTTTCCCCCCTTTTTTAAATCAACTTAGCTACTTTGTTTTTCAGCGACCGTGCACATTTGACGTTGGCGTATCATGACGTAAATTGTTGAGCCGCTGCTTGCTTATAGCAATCACTTTGTCAATAACAATCCGGAAACACAACAACTTTACTGCAAATAAAACTGAATGAACAAATGAATGAAATAACTCACAGTGAGTTTAACCAAATTTCCTATTTCTTTCGATGGCCAGGTCCACGATATGACGCAATTTCCGTTTTCCAACAAAACTGTAGCATGAGTAGTCGCAGCTGTGACAACCGAGTGGTGGTAAGCAATTGGCAGAAAGCAAATCTTCGAAGCGACTTGAACCTAAGTTAAAAATAAAATCAGGTGAATTGTTTAAAAAATATTTGAGAGATTGTTATAACTTAACAGTATGAAGTCATTAAAATGCATTTGAAACTACGCTTGCTTTGTTACTAAAGTTTTTCAAAAAAAGAGGGTACTACTTCGCCTGCTGTAATGTACAAAAAAAAAAAAAAAAAAAAATTTTTCGGTTGAGTTTTTAGGAATTCAAAATTTTTAACTACTGAAATAAACGGTTTTAGGTAAATTCTACTAAAAAAATTTCACCCCGATATACTATACCCAGCTTTAAATTTAACGTAAGCCACCTAACCCAAATTTTGGTCATCCTCAGTTTCAGGCTCAAAGACTTTTCGGTACGACCCATTGTACACTTTATGTGTTAGTTGTTTCTAGTTTTAATCATAATCCTAACCCTAACCCTAACCAGAAAGAGTTTGTCAAAAAAGGCCTGGCGCCGGACTGGGCCCATTTCATTCTGTTTTAGTAAAAATCAATCATTAATTTTGGTGAATAACAATGAAAATATAACATTAGAAACCTTGTGGTGATGCAGCGGTGGAATTTACCGGCAGCGGAAATAAATACATGAAAATTCGGTGCCGCTTGGGTGTGCGATCTCAGCGGTTGTGTAATTTCAGTGAGTTTAGATTTTGCTTTGTTATGTGATCTCAACATTTTTTGAAGTATGATCAAAGTAAGGGTGATCTTAACATTTTTGAAAATTGCCCCTAACCTTTACTCACCCTCACTTCGGTAAGGGTTAGAGTGATGTCAATATTTAAAAAAATATGATTAGAGTTAGGGTGATTTCACCCTCACCTTCACCCTCACCCCAACTAGGTTGATTAAGCAAGATTACATTAAGCAAGTGATATCACATACCAAAGTAGTTTTCTGACACTGAAATCGCATACCGAAGCAGAACAGAAAATTCTTTATACCCTTACAGGATCAGCATTTCACGTAAGTAACTTAACCTTGTGTAATTTTAAATTCTTTGAAACGACTTTGGCAGAGCTGCTCTATTAGCTAATTGTTCGAACGATACAAGTGGATAAATAAATACTCCGCATATCTGTCGACACTTTGATATGGTTGAGAGTTGAAAAGCCTTTTTGATTTGTTTCAATTTTTAGCAAAAAATTCAAACATACATTTTCATTTGTCATAGACATCAAATGAAGCTTAAAGATGTCGCATACAAATGTTTGAGAGAAACACCTCTCGCACACCTTTACAGATACGTGCTGAAATAATAAAACAGCTTTATACCGTCTATTCAACGATTTATATTTGATGTTAAATTTTTGTCAAATAATTTTTCTGTTATACTGTATGACTAATTAAATCAAGAATAGAAAGCCAAAACGTCCCGCAACTGGTAGGAAAGATATGTAATAGCCCAATTTAACTAATATGATACCCTTTACGGTTATTTTTGTGGTAAAAAACTTTCTCCCAGACAAGCTTTATCACAGCTTGGCCACTGCCTTTTAAAACGACACGAGGCTCTCAATAGCAATTAGCTTTACCCGCCGTGAATAAATCAAAAAAAGTTTCGAGAATCCCGTTTACATCCGTAAGATAAGCGTAGAAGATTATTTCTGATACAAATCTTACTGATATTTTATAATTTAGTAAAGGAATTAAGTTGGGAAGAGCAACGTCCAAAGCTTTGGGGTCGGAAAAATTTTCTGGTATGACGTCAACAAAAGTCGAGTGACTTATACTGATATTTGTACTGGATGCAGTCACGTGATGAACAAAGGAAGTCATGCTTGGATGAGGTTGAATTCTTGCAACGACGCCGCTCGAATCTCCTGCTCCGTAAGGGGAATGTATATTGACAATTCGTGGAAGTCCTCGGTCTAAAAACAGCATCTTAAAAGTATGTAGTTCTAATCATTTATTCAATCAAAATTTCTACACCTATGCTTGTTCAATTTATTTTTACATGTATTTCTAACAGACTGGATGGGTATATGTGTTCGCGCTTTTAAAATCAGTGTTTATTTAGCCACATCTCAGTTGCTTTTTGCATAGAAAAAAACAATTTATCTTTTAAAATTTTGTATTTTGGTAAAATTTCTAAAATCGCATTGAACTTAATAGAAAAAATCTACCTGAAGGGTGTTAATTAAATAAAAACGTTTCGGGCGGCTAAAAAAATTATTGTTACTCAAAAAGAGGCAATGTTTTAGACCGAAAACACGTTGTATTTTGCCATTTTGAACAACAGATGAGTAACATTACTCTTTTTGCAAACAAATTGCCATATTCTGAAAAAATTAAATAACTGTCGGCAGCGTGGTATAGTGGTTACGAGCGCCGTGATTGTGATCAACACACTAGCCGTTCTGTTTAAAAAAAAAAAACGTAAAAAAAACAAATAGAAATTTTAATCGGAGAGCAATATCTTGGCTTCTCGGGAAGCAGGTCGGAGTTATTGCTTGATAGTTCCTCTATGTAGAGTGCCTCCGATGCTTTCTAGCGAATGAGGAGGATAAATATATAGATGAAAACTAATAGATTTTTCAATTAATTTTTATTTGCTATCCCTATAATTAAATTAACTGAGTTTAAAAATAACCCTTATACACTTTATTTCTAAAAATTCCGTAATTCGTGGGGCAATCTACTATTTTTAAGAGTCACAATTTTGATTAAATATTTTTTAAATTGTTGACATTTTTCGAAGTTAGGAATAGCTGTCATAATGCTGCGGACGGCCGTCAATTTTTTATCAAGAGTGCAGCCTGACCCCATTCAGTGTACATCAATGTCTGTGCAGATAGTGAATCGCCCACAAGTAACATAATAAATGGTGCAAGTCAATTGAATTAATTTTTTCAAGGCTTTATGTCATCAAACTAATAATAGCGTTGGGGTTTCGATAGTAGAATTGGTATCTGTACAGGTAAGCTGTATATATATCAATAAAACGGAGAAACTAGAGATTTTACGAAATACCTAGTGATTTTGCGAAAACTCGTCACATTTTCAGGGATTTATGAAATTCCTAGTCTTACAGCTTTATCGTAAAATATACAAGCAAGTTGACTTATGTTTATAAAATTGACGGTTGAGCAAAATCAATTCTGAAAAAAATAAATGCCGCGATAAAAAAACTGCTCGAACCATTACATTTTATATTTTGACGTTTTAAGTAATGCTTAACTCATTATCAAAAATACTCAACACGTCAAAATAAAGAATAAAATAATAGTAGCAATTTAGGGTCTTTCTTTTATACTAAAAATCTTCAAACTTTCAAGCCATTATGCTCTAAATGTAACATATTTTGCAAGTCTTCAATCTTGAGTCATGCATAACAAATATTTAACAAATTTTTCACGTTTTCATATTTTCGGTAATTTTCCATGGTGTTACTAAAAAATGTCAAAAAGTTACAGGTGGGTTACGGGCGAGTTATGCAAAAATGCTTACAGGCACTAGCAGGTAAGGACAGTAAAATATCGACCTGTGCAGGCCTCAAGTCCTACAGTTCTTTTAATGATTTTTTTAGTAAATCGAAATTTATTTCATCAAGTTTTACTGAAAAAAAAAGACTAATTTTTGAGATTTTTTTACTAGCAAAAATTTTCTGATTGGAGTGATATATTTATTTACCATTATTTACTTGTACCAAACCCGAGCATTAATTTGTAAGCTCCATTTTTTGTTAAAATTATTGAATTGGTAAAGAACTAAAATGAAGCATTTGAAAGAAGACATTTAAAAAACAAGAAATTTAATGACGTATAACATGGACCAACTTCTATCTTTAAAAAAAAGCAATGACTTTTTTCAAAATTTCGTATGTACGGGTATCTTCAATCTTCATGTGTTGTGTTACTTACAACAATGATTGAAAAAGGTGCAGATTTCTATAAAAGGAGTAAATTAACGAAAATTTTTACTGAAGAGCTAGCAACGTGTTTAAACCAAAAACTTAAAATAGCAATAGGTTTCATAAATCAATTCTCTTTTAAGCATTTCAGAAAAGAATTACAATCGGTTATTTAACCTCGTTCTTCCCTAAAAGTAATACCGATGTTTTGCAACTGAATGAAATATTTTGTAGGCCTAAAACAATTTTAACTCTAGAAACAATTCAACTAACACAAAGTACTTTTCTCATTACGTTTAACCAAACTATTTAAGCTTAACATCTTTTAAAATTTAAACATGAAAAATTAAAAATAAGTACAAATTTTCATACATTTTACTATATTTCTTTTTACTTACTTTCAACTTCACAAACATAGTAGGCAGATTTAGCTTCATCACACGGTAGTGTTTTCCATTTGTTTTGGCTAGAAAAATACACGCACACGTCAACATTGGCGTGCGACTTTGGCTCATCAGTAGCCCAATTAGTGAAAGAAACTTCAACATTTTGCGCCCAAACAAATTTACCGTTGTTCGTTCTTTTCAAACCGATCCAAACATCTAAATCATGCTGTTTAGCAGAAAACATTTTTGAACAAGAGAAAAATAACAGCTTCATTTAGTAAATCTGCGATTCCCCAGCCTTATAAAATAGCAATAGGTCTTATCCCGCAAACGTTTTGAGTATTATTAAAAACGAGAGCAAATAAACATTTACCAAGAATCGCGTATCGCTTGAAGCCACTGAGGTTGATCAAACAGTCACTAAGTTAAAACTGAACTTCGCATTCAAACAAAATAGTTGATAATATCACCTTCCTGATCCCATATTCTTTTCTCTATTCGTCTGTTTATAGCTTCTGATAAACGGTCTTGAATGTATTTATCTGAAATGGTTGCCAAATTTCCATTCATTTCCATGCATTTTCTCTTAGCTTCACTTATCGTGTACGTCTTATTTTCGGAGAAAAGATAATAACTATCATTGACTGGCATATAATCACCTAAAGTTGAAACAAATTAAAGATTACCTTTGTTTTAACAGAATAATAAGCGCAGTTCACTAAAGCTTATGTTTACAACAAATAAATAAAATGGCAATTAATGAGCGTTTTTTTCTTTTTTATTTGATCCTATTTATTTAATGGAGGTTTTTCATTCCAGATTTGTTCAACTTACTTCAATTACTCCTACATTATGACATCTGAAAGCATTAAAGTTTTTGTGGGAGTTTAGAGAGAAAAAACAAGGTAACGTTTGGTAGCTTTGCAATGGCCTTGTTTTTTTATTTACTTTTTTAAGGACTACATATGTTAAACAAAAATTAATAAAAAAATATCAAGCTAATAAGGTGATTTTAAATTATTGAGAACATACCCCTGGATATGAAGAATTCATGCATCTTTTTGCTATCTTGTACTTGATTACCAGCCCAGCAACTTATAACACTTGCGTTTAAACACAACCCAATATTCTTTACAATCAAAGTCGAAACAACAACTGCATCCTGGTAATCGCTCTCTATGATTAATGGTGAACCTTTTACAGTTTCAATCTCAATCACGTTCTCTTGAAATCCAAGCAAGGAACGCCTGTCAATTTTCCAAGTAATTTTTGGAATGGGTTTTCCTTCAACAGAGCAAGTCAAAGAAAAGTTTGACTGAAATGGAACGGCGGTTGGAAAAGCTTTTTTTAATCGAGGAAGCACTGAGAAATAATTACTGTTATTAGTCCAATCTTTGCCAATTTGCACCAAATTGTTTGGCATATATAATGTGATCTTCTACTATAATGGGAGCTTAAGATCTTAAACAAGTGACACGAATAATTATAAAAATGTTATTTTATGGTAATGCTGGTGATAAGCATTCCTCTCTCCGACACAAGGGATCAGTTTTTAATATTTGAGCCAGCTAAATCTAACACAATAGTGCCAACAAATTGCTACCGCTGCAAAAGTTAGGGATCGTTTCCTCTGCGAGAGTGAAATGAACTATTTTTTGTTTCTTTTATTGATTTTTTTGCTTCGCTCAGTGAAGTAAAAAAATCAATAAAACAAACAGAGAATGTTTCATTCCACGTTCGTAGTAGAGACGGCCCTTTACACGTAAGTGCTGGTCGGCCAGGCGCAATGTGGGAATCATGAACTCAAATACTTTTTGGGGTGAAAAGCCAATACAAAAAAGACTTCTGGGTATTAAACACATGACAAGTCGGTTAGGAACTGACCAGAAACACTAAATACATAACTGTTCATGCTTTTTAATAAAATAATCAGACCTTATAGGCCTGACTCCAAAAGTATTTTAAAATGTACAAAAAATAAGCAAAACCATGTTCTTACTCTGTTGACAGCGTTGTCCAACCAAACCTTCGACACATTTGCATCGAAAAGAACAGCCAACATCAAAACAGGTGCCCCCATTCAAACAAGGATTAACCTCGCAATAACTTTTATCTGATACTAAAAAAAAAATGGATTAATCAAAATTTTGTCCTTGATTAGATAATAACAACAAAGCGCAGCTGATAATTAGCACAAAAAAAATTGTGAAATATTTTTCTACTAGTCTACGACTAGCTTTAGATATTAAAGTAGACCGATGTTTTGTACTTTTTTTCCCTTTTGAAATCTTTGTCTTTGACGATAAATAAAAGATAAAAAAATCGTAAAATACTCGTAGAAATACAGTGCAAGGTAGTTCTAAGGCATTTTTTGGAAAGTTGAAAGGAAAAGGGAAAATCATTACATTATACAGTATTTTGTACAGATTTATTGATCAAGAGCACAAGAACGACAAAAATTTAACATGAAGCAAAAGTTATATAATCGATATTATTCTGGTTAATTTAAAGCTTTAAGTAGTACTAAAGCATTTTTTGAAGTCATAAAAGAGCAAGAAAAAGTGTTACATAATACAATATTTTTGTAGAAATTTTTTAATCAAGAGCACAAGAACGTATTTGACGTAAAGTAAAAGTTGAATAAGCGATATTATTTTAGTTAATTCTTAAGCTGTAATTATGCAGTTTTTGCGTTAAAATCGTGAAATTTCAATGAGCTTCTGAAATCCACATTGAGGAGTCAATAGCTCAAAAGTAGTTGGGGAGAATAAAATTAAAGTAGCAAGATTTTACTTTAAAAAATTATTTCAAAATATCTCACCTCTTTTTTCACATATATATCCGCTTTTGAAAAATGAATAATAACTGGCCCAAAAAACTTGCCTAGTATTTTTAGAAATAGCATATTTTGGCGAGTTAGTTAGTAACAAATATTTATCCTTATCACCCAAATGAGGTTGAAATTTTCCCCATAAAGGGTAGCCTCCTGAATTTACTGATGGTATTTCGGTGCTATCCAACCATTTCCATTTATGTTCATGTAAACTTCCACCAATCCAAAGATATATCTTAACCATAAGCAAATATTTAGTTAAAAAAATCACTTTCTATATCAACAGATTTACTTCGGTTTTTTCTTTTAATTAACAAAAATTACATTTGTACAACATAGGGGTGAAGAATGAAAAAAATATCCGAAATACTAATAATTATGCCTCTTGCATAACTTGGTTGTACAACTATGATAAGAGCCAAGTCTACAGCGTGATCGATTGGCTAAGAGCGATATGATTGTGATTGGCATAATGGCGGTTCAAAACATACTCGCACCATTCTGATTTGTCCTTGGGAAAGACACTTACGACATTTACCCTGCTTGACAGTCTTGGCAAGTAGTTCTAAATATCAGTGATATCCTAAATAGGAAAAAATAAAAAATTTTAATCGGACCGTAATATCTTGGCATCTCCGAAAGCAGGTCGAAGTTATTGCTTGACAATTATTTTATGTACAACGCCTTTGTCACTTTTCTGTGAGTCAGAAGAATAAACATGGAGAAAATAAAAAAAGTATCATTAAAATAGTTTACCAAACAACTACAGTTTTTATAAATACGTTTATCTGCATATGCATCTGAAACAGAAATGGTTTTTTGTTTTATTGTAGTTCTAATAAATAAATATTAAACCATTTCAGTTGTTTCAGCTGATGGTGGATTTATTATCATGTCATAAGCTAGATTCTTTTAATTCAATAATAATAACGAAATTTTACTTGTTGCTGGAAAAAATATTTGTGGTAAAAAAGCAGAAACCTAACGCTCGGCATTGGTTTTAAGTTAGCTATATCCTCACGTGATTACTTTCACCATAAGCGGTTTCAATCATTTCGAAAATATTCTTCTGTTGGGAGATGTTTTTAATTTCTGCAAGATTTCCGCTTAGATTTTTGCACAAGTTGGTTACAGTAGCATAGTTTCCCAGCTCAGCTGCGATTCCATTAGCAATGAAGTAGCTGCAATCGGCATGAACCTCACTAGGAACGAAAAGTTCTAAACCATTGTTATGTCATGAAAAAAATAGTAGGCAAAAATAATTGCATGGTTAAGCTTAAGTCTTTTTAGAAGCAAGCTTTAGTATGTTCTAATGTAAGCGCTTAAAAATTCGCACTATTAAGCTTTTCAAAATCTCTTTAAAGCTAGCTACTTAAATAACATATCAATATACTCTGTATATATCATATATATTAAAATCACGATTCATGATATAATTGTCTTAACTTTTGAAATTAACTGGAACAACCTGGGTACTTGTCACTAACAAGCTAACACAGTAGCAGCCGCATTGCTTTGCAGCTGTTCCTATTTAACACGAATGTGGATTAATTAGCAAGAGTCAGGGAAGACGATTGCTTTCGATTTACGACGCACATAAACAATGCGACAAGTTTTCTCTCTGGGTGATCCTAATGGCCGGTTAGAAGTTACTGCTAAAATGTGAGTGATTTGGCCGTATTCTTCTAGTAGGCCACCACGGAGGTAATGTTAGTACACGAGATCAGCTTTTTCATATAAAAATAACTAAATTGTACTCGATTAATAGTATTTTTAGATAATGCAAAAAACTTACTTTAATAACAAGAATACAATTAAAAGTTCGACTGCAATGATTTAAGCTTGAGCATACTTGCTTCACAGTATTCTCCGTTAAAAAATATAGAACAGCTGCAAAAATATTCTGTAGAACAACCTCTCATTTGACATTTTCCGCCATTTTGGCACGTAATGTTCCGGCAAGGGTTGTGTATACCTAATTAAAAACTGACTATGTATCAATGGTCGTTATAAAATAATAAAATTTAGGATCTGATAAATTATCTAGCCCCAGGGGCAGAAAATTTACTAATGCATTGAGGGGTAGATAATTTACTAGTGTAAAATTAGGGTCAGGGTTAAGGTTAGAGTTGGGGTTGGGGTTGGGGCTGAATAATTTACTATTGTATTGCCTGGAGGCACAATTTTCTAGTGTTTCTGGCCGTAGATAATTTACCAGATCCAAAATTTATTTAGATAATAACTGACAAAATTGACCCGAAGTACAATTGGCTTTGTCCAACACAAATTGGTTTTGCAGTTCGTTTAAAAAAATAAATCAAAAAAACTTATGAAATAATATTCTACAGCAAAGTGTTTCTAAATTTAAAAATTTTGTCTTTTCGTTGTACATTGGGATGAAGAAAATGTTCAAAAACTGATAAATGAAACAATTAAGTTCTAACAGTGCATTCATGCTTTATCCTTTCATTCCCAGGGCCAGTACTAAGCCTACCAGAATGGACTCGCCTAAAATAGCTTGGCTCAAGGTCAATCGCCTACGGAAAAGCGGTTGCACAAACCGAGGTGTGCTACTTCGGCGAATCGCAAGTGGGTGTAATGTTGTATCAGCGTGCATTTTTCATCAAGCATTACTAAAAGCTTGAGATTTAACAATTTTGGATGAAAAAACCCCATGGTCGCTCAACAAAATCATTGCCAGTATCTGATCCGAGCAATAAAGCAGCCTGGGGTAGTAGAAAGATAAACTCTAGGCTCCATTTCTGTCTAACTCTAACCAGAAATATGAAACTTATATGAAGAAACTAAACTGTTTAAAAGTTAGGGTAAATACATTTTTAAAAAGAATTCCTTTGAGCATTTAAAAGAGGAATGCTTTTTAAAAAGGATCAAAAATGTTTTATTTTAACCTTTAAGTTTTGATAAAGCGTTTTTACGGCAATTTTTGCGGAAAAACAGGTTTCAAGATACGCAACAGCAAACTTTTTACAAGTTTCACAGCGATCTCCTTCATAACCGTCCGGACACGAGCAGGTCGCAGTTTCAGAGCAAGTCGACGATTGCGAGCAGGCACCTCCGTTGAGACAGAACGCGTCATTGCAATCGTAAGCCGCACCTTAAAAGTAAGACGAGAGAAATGAAGCTGCCAAAATTTATCGTCGCAGCTCGTATACATGTGTCGCAGAACTCTCCCGTCCAGCCATCTTTGCACATACATCGAAAGTTGTTCGATTTGCAACTGGCTCTGGAGCACTTTCCATTTCCGCTGCAAGAATTAAAGTCACAAGGAGTCGGGGAAGAACCTAGAAAATATCTACCGTTTGAGTAGCTGCTTTGTTTTATTTTTTTAAAGTTCTTATTTGTTAAAAATAAATTTAAATAAAGATATTGTTTGAAACGGGAAACAAAATAAATTAGATTAGTATTGTAATAGTGAACAAAGTTCTATAAAAAATCTGTGCTAAAACGTTGTTAATTTACCAACGAAATATAGATAGGAGTGGTTTAAGTCTTTATAAACCCTTGTTTCTTTGTTCTCGTGGCTAGACGCACTTATGGCAATTTTTTTGTATGGAGGTATTGCACAGAGAGTTTTAAATTAAATGGTTTTCAGTCTTAGATGAAAAAAACTTCAAAAACTTAAGTTTTTGATCTGCAAGTCAAATAATCTGAAAACGTTTTTACGTATTTGATAATCTTATTTAAAAATACTGTTTTTAAAATGATTATTTTACAGTAATAATAATAATAACGATGTATTTATATACCGCTCTATACTTAAAATAGGTCGTATAGTCTCAGAGCGGTTGGTATGCATAAATAAGTAATGCGTAATAAACATTAATTTGATTAAAACCTTTTTATCCTTACATTCCGCGCATGTTTCTCCGGTGTATTCTTCGGCACAATTACAAACAAATCCACACCCTTCTTCTACACACTGTCCTCCATTTTCGCATGGGTTGTTGTCACAGACAGAAAAGGTTTCAACTACAAAAATTTTTCCTTATTAAGAAAACTAACATGAAACATATGCAATGTAAGAAGGTTAACATTTCACGCTTATTTAAAAAATGCGCTTATCTTAGAGTTAAGTGTTTAGTTGTCGTTTGCATTTTTAGAAAACGTGCTAAATATTATCATGTTCTTTTATGGCCGGAATTTTCCTTTATTGATAATTTTAAGGATGCGCTAAATATTTAATACATTTCCATATTTTCTATTTATTTTTTTTCTCTTCCCTTTCTCAGTCGAATTTTGAAGTGAAGTCCAAAAAAAGATCATACGTAAAAGCGATGCTTTTTTTGGTCAGTAAGGTGGTAACACTGAATACAGGTTATATGTCAAACTTGCCATTCTTATTTTTTCTTGATTAAAAGATCAAAAAACAAAAATTTATTACACTTTTTTTTGAAGACTTGGCGAAAAAAACCTTTATGGCGAATTTTTTCACTTTTTCGCAAAACGCAACAACATTTGCCACTTTCATCTACATTTTGTTTGAAGTTTCTTACCATAAATATGATTGTAATTTTTTAAAATTTGATATAAACCCAAAAAACTCAATACATAAATGCAATAACAAAACAGCCGGTTCCAGTCCATGTTATAGTCTGAATAAAAACCAAACTCAAAACTTTTAAAACTTTCAACAAATCAACCAAAAATTACTTTGTCTTTCACATATGAATCCGGCAAGTCCCGTTTTGCGTGCGTCCGTCCAATAAAGATTTTTGTTTGGATTATTTGCCGCTGGAACAGTCGCATCAAGGTCAAGATAGCTTGTTAATATCAAGCCGTTCTTCGTTTTATCAGAACTCGGTTTATTCAAGTTCCACTGTGGATAGCCATCAGCAGAGATATTGCTTATTACTTTATTGTGTGAAAACATGAAAATTCCGTCGCTGTTTCTTTCGCCATTTATCCAAAATGCAACCTAGCCAAAATTTTGTTAAAAGTTATCTACAGTATTAAGGCTTTTGAGCAAGCCTAAACACAAAAAGAACTAAATTTTAGTTGCATCTGTTTTGCCAACCGTCGACAATTTAATCGTTCTATTAAAAATAAAATACGGCAGTTCCAACTCTACTTTTCGATTTCAGAAAAAAATTTAAATTTCAACAATATTTCTTGATCAATGTTAATAATTTTTAAATAACTGCTAAATATATTTGTGATTGTTGTTTCAGATGAAAAAACAAAATATAAAAAACATGAATTATATTTAAAAATGTTTTCATATATCGCTTTCGACAACTACTCTTGCATCAGCTTACATCTTTATTTGTATACAACCCTTTGACAATAGTTTCAATGCTTCGCTGTTGATTCTTATTCTTGATAGAAGCTAGCATCGCACTCCTGTCTCGGCATTCTTTTTTGGCTCCTTCAAATGTCGTATAATAGGCTTGATAGCGGACCAAGTACTCACAGTGATGTTCTCGTAATTCATCATGATAAAATAGTTCTGCAGCAATAAAGAATATCGGGTTAAACAGAGGAAAAATATATTAACAAAGCTTTTCTTGACAGGGGAGCTAGAAAATTAGGTGAGGTTTTTGCTTAATAGCTGGCAAATCGATATTGGCTGGTTGCTCCTTGTATTGCAAGCGTCGTAGCCAGTAGAGTTAAGCAGCGTGTCCATATTTAAAAATTTGTCTTGATGTAGCCTTCTGAAAACACCACCGAATTTATTCAGACAAACTGTTCAAGCTGCAAACTCGCGCCTTTTCTCTCCCGAGACCGAGTGTTAACGCACTGAGCTATTTCACCGATAGGTGGAGGGATAAACTGCAATTAAATACAATTAGACTTTACTCTAAGACACCGACTTATCGACCTTGTCGACATTCCGAGCCAGTGGTGCCGGGAAGACAAGTACATGTCGCCGCCGACCAATCAGCTTCAGAACACTTCGCTTTGTTGTTGCAAATTTTATTTGAACATCTTGATGAATCTGAAAAAAATTAAACTCGTTTCTGCGATGTTTTGCACTCAAGTGTACCTACAAGATTGGGAATTTCAACGTAAAAGTGGAAGTAGTTTGGAAACAGCTTTAAAGTTTGTTTTGAAGTTGTTATATGTTTGAATAGAAAGACAAGGTTGAAAGGTGTACTTTAAAAAAAGCTCACGTCATTTTTAACATCATTTAATCGCAACTTGTACCTAGATTATTTTCAAAAATCACTGCGAAATTTTAAATAAATGGCGTAGAGCTAAATTTCAATTTTTGTAATAAAGAAAATATACAATCAGTGCTTTTGGTTTTTTAAGCCGGAAACACCGCTCTCCGACGTGGACACAAACATTTATGGACAAGAGCCGAAGAAATAAATTCTAGGATAAACCAAAATAAATAAACCACCTGCATTTTTATTTAATGAAAAAAAACAACAATCAAGATGTGGATGCTTATTGTCTACGTACAATCTACTGTTAGTTAAGTCATTTCAGGTCTCCCAACCAAAAATGCTGCTTGCTAGTTGTAGTTCTATCACAACGTGAATGAACTTTCACACCTTTACATAGAAAGGGCTCGTTTCCACCTCGAGCGTGGAATAAAGCTTTCTTTGTTTCTTTTTTTAATCTTTCCGCACTTAAAACCCAAGTTGTTTGATTAAGTAAATTTGGGCTGAAAAAAATCAAGCAAAGCAAACTAATCTTTTGCACAAAAATGCAAGTCTTTTAAAAAGGCAGAAAAATTAGTCTATTGGTCGAAGTTTAACTGAGTATGGTTTACGTTTAGATCTCTCTATTAGAAGTATCTAACTTTTATAAAACTTTAACTGCTGCAAGCAACATAATTTTAACGAGATAGCAACATCTTGACGTCAGTGAAAGCAAGGCACTATCATTGATTGTATAAGGTCAGAAAGATTGCCATTAATATAGCTCCTCGATCGTTAACCAGAAAATTAGAAAAATAAACAGAAGCATCTGGCAGTAAAAAAATTCTTAACTTGAGAACTTCTGTTTAACTGTGCCAAGCTATTCATTCATTAATTGCTGTGCCACCGGCCAATTAAAAAATCAGTGGCCGAAAAAAAGTAACTCACTACACTTTTTTCGAAATGTAGATTATAAAATTTTATTTAAAAAATATAATAAAGTAAAATTATTTCAATTATTTTCAGTTGATACTGTTTTAAAACCAAATAGATTTTTCCTCAGCATAACAATTAATTTCAATAACCAAAGTGTCGGCAAAGTTTTCATTCACGGTACAGTGCTTTCAAAATGTTATAAATTTGTGGTTTATAAATTTTTTAATATTTTTATTATATTTTTTGTATTTATTATTGCTGATGTTTAACTATATCAAAAGAGATATTTTGTATGAGACTCGTGGCTTCCGCGAAAGAAAAAAAAATTGAATATTTTGTAAATAGTTTAGCACAATAATTTATAGCAAGTTGTCTATTTGGCGATCTTACTAGTTAAATTTGAAGTAATTGCAAGGATTTCTGATCTAAATCAAGTTAAAAAAAGTTCGGTCAAATAATTTAAAATTTATTCGCAGGAGGATTTGATCCGCAGCTAATTTGTTTGTGAATAGCGTGCACATGCTTAAAAATGAAAATAGTTTAGAACAGGGGGTGAGTTGACTTTGTAGGAAAAAGTAGTATGCAGAATATCACGTTTTTTAAAGGATCATACAGTTATATTCAAACAGTTAAATTAAATTTAACACAACAGAACATTTCATTACCCCGCACCTGTCTTAGCAGAAGCTACGGGCGTACTGTCTAGATCAGGGTTAGGCAAACTTTTTAGCTCGAGGGCCGGTTTCAGAAGATAATTTTGATGGAAGGCCGCACTAGTATTTACAACGTAAATGAACATGAAATTGATGACCTTTTTTTAGAGATCACTACGTTTTCGACGCAAAAACGAAGATTTTGAAATTTATTTGCTTGTGGTTTTCGTGGGTCGGACAGAAATTTGCCCACCCCTAGTCTAGATCCACACTGTGACAATTCCTCCCTAAAAAATATGGAAATATGAATTAGTAGCGTAACGCTCTATAGAAACTTTTAGGGGCCGAACAAAAGCATTTGCTCACGCGTGGTTTAGAATATTTTTATCGAAAAACACTTCCTGAATAAAGGCATAATTACCAGGAGCGCAGTTCAAGCTATTTCTTTGAGAAATGGCTGTGTCGCAAGAGCAGACGTAAGTACAACCAACAGTAGAACAACGAGACGGGTATTTGCAAGGACTACTGTGACATGGGTTAATTTCTACAAAAAAGCACTTTAAATTCTTTTGCACAGTTTGTGCTTATTTTTATTTAAAGAATCTGTAAATATGCGTTTAAGTTACTGCCGACATTTTTAGAATCGTAATCAAAATGATACAAAATGCGTTTCTCTAACCGTTAATTTTTAGTAACTTTTAATATGATCGGTGTTATCCAATGCCAACTGCAAAAAAAATTTAAGAAACTACTTTTGAAACATAATAAATCAAAGAGATTTACATATAATCATATCATAAAACATAAAAACTTAAGACACATTGGTAGCCCGTAAATCTAATTAATCCACAGCACTAGGTTATTAACAAAAACGTACTTGATTTTTCGCAAATATATCCTTTTTTTTCGTTCGGGTTTCCCTCTGTCCAGAAGAATTTTTTTAAATTGACTTCTCCGATTCTGTGGAGGATTTGTGCATTACTAAGCAAAACTGTTTTTGTTTCTCCTGGAAAAGCGTTTAGCTCGGGGCGAAATTGTCCCCATGGGGGATAATCGTTTCCATCCGGAAATAAAGCAAACTGCGTCTTGTCATCAAAAAATACTGTTGAGCCATTAGTTCCAATAAAAAGCTCAACCTTTAAATAAAAATTTTATTTTTTTTGTTATATGCATTACTAAAAAAATACTCATAAGTGTGACTAAACATATAATCAACGAACTTGGAAAAATAGGGAAGAAACTTTTTTACTTCAATTTTAAAGTGGTTGATAAATTAACATTGTATACTTCAATGTTTCAACTTTTTTGAACTTTTGGGTATAGAATCCTTTTTAGGATGGCTACAACCTCCTTTCCGCTCAATTTCTTTAGATAGATTTACGAAAACCGTTCAAACCACCTAAAAAACTTGCCGAACCTCACATGTGTTGCGGCCCTCAGCTAACTATTTAATGAAATATTTAACACTTATAAAGTTGTAATTTTCAAACGGGCTTAGTTTTAAATATGGGCAAGCACTGGGGGTGCAAATACTTTTGTGTGGTTTTTATTCTCCTGTCTTGCATACGAGAGGAATAAATCAAAATCAACGATATAGTAGTGATAAAATAGCATATCAAGCTTCAATTTAACAATAATATTTCTTTTTTTTATCTGAAAATCTTACAAAACTATACTAAAACCTAACGACTTTTTTTTCTTGTTTGATCTTTACTTCGAAAACGGAAAAACTTTCCAACTTTAAAGTCGATAATGCAACCTTTATGAATAGTATAAGTATAATTTATAAGTTTAGTAAAACTGATGAAATTGCTTTTAGAAATAAGCAGTGTTTTTAGAATAAAAACTTCGTGTAGTCATAGTTTTGCTGGTCGGTTAGACCTTTTTCGGAAGGGGTGTTCTCCACCACCGACACATTTACGGTACAGCTGATTAGTAAAGTAATATGAAGCAAACTTTCCTGAATAGGTTCAATTTATTTTTAACAATTTTTCTCCAAGTACGAATTCATGATCTTATGGGAGGAATGCTTATTGGGAGGGAAATCGGGGAGAAATTTAAATACTGGTATTCAAAATAATCTATTGACAACAAAAATTGGCACGTCTTTTACGGTTGCACGATGACAGCTAATAAAAGTTGTTCATTCAAGTAAATACCTTCTTTTTTGGTCTTTTTCTTTTGAAAAGAAGTTTTTACTTTATAGCAAAAATAATTTTTTCGCGATTAAAACTTTGAGCCACTGATATGTCATTGAAAAATAGTCCTATTTATCAAAAGACTTTGTTTTTGTCGATCATTTGTCCGTAAATTTATGCCATTGCAGCAACAACAAAAAGACTGGCATTAAATTAAAAGATCATTTGAATAAGAACTTACCGAGCCAGAATACGAAGGAAAATGTTGATCAAATAACAGTTCGATTGCTTTGTGCTTTTCAAGAGTTGATGGTATTGCCAAATGCGCTTGGTTTCTTTTGCAAATTTCAAATGCCTCTTGCTTGCTAGCAACTGGCAAATGCTGAATATTAAACGTGCAAGACCCACTGTAACCATTTGGTTGAAAAAAGTAAGCTAAAAATGGAAAAAAATATGTTAATGCATTTTGTTCAAAAACTTATTTTATAAATGACACGCGTCAACTGATTTAACTGAGATTAAAACCTTAGTCAATTATAAACAAACAGAGCGGTTTTTGTATAATTTCGCATACAAGCAGACTTGGAAAAAGAAAACCTAAGCATTGATATTTGTAATTCATTTAAATCATGAACGATTTGTTTTTTAACAATCTGTGCATTTCTAAGCTGCAACAACAATAACTTTGCACGTTGACCTGTAAAGGTTTTCTAGACTTGTCATCATTAATAAATTGCACCATAGCAACCGGCACATGACTTGTCCTCCGACATAATTATACATCGCAAACCGAACGATAAGTAGAATAAAAACAGAGAACAAAAACGCTACTAATTAAAATGCTGAACGATAAGTAGATCTTTGTTATCATTTGATTCACATTAGGATTTCAGAAAACAAAAATATCGTCATCAGCTGAAAAACTGATCAGACCAAAACCGTTTAATGCAATAACAAGCCATCTAGCCTCACCATGTTCACATTTTGAACCATAAAAAAAAGGGGTGCAAATGCACCGGGACCCTTTGAAGCATGTTCCTCCGTTCTCACAGCCACACTCCAACGAATCTATAAAAAAAAACAACTAAATGGTTTCAATTTAAAAAATTTAAAACGGCTAAATACAGACATTGGTATAAATTTTAAATACTGCGCACAATCTTTATACTTTAAAGTCTTTATAGTGGGTCTGTCCGTTTTATTTAAAATACTAGTAAAATTACTAAATATAAAATGGTTTCGATAAGTTTTTTGGGAAAAATAGCAATATTTTTTAATTTTACAATCTTTTGGATTTTAAATTTCTCACCACTCCAGACACAACAAATAAGTGCCTCTCATTATAATTTTTTTAAATTTTAATTTATACAAAAGGGCAATGCCACACTGTTCTTCTTCTTCGGAGAAGACGGAAGGGAGCTAGATGACACTGTTTAGAAGCAAATAATTGTATAATTTATAAAGTCAGGATGGCAGAGTTTTGAATGCGGTTAAAAAATATTTTTAGGGGGCGTATTGGCTTGATTTCGATTTATTTAAAAATGCTTTAGCCAGCAAGACTTTTTAATTGCGGTCAAAAATTTTAATAATTACTAATTTAAACCGACGAAGCGATTTTAACCGAACTCATTCAAAACTTACGGTCAATATATAATCTGTCAGAAAAAATTGGTAGCCTAATTTTTCATGTAAAAAGCACCATTTGCTATTTTACCTTTAGCAAGAAAAACAATTGAAAAGAAAATCCAATATCTTGGGATCATAAAAATCGCCATCAAAGCTACGAGCAAGAAAAATATTTTTTCTAAAAAAATACATAAAATAAATCAAGTGTTTTCTAATAAAAAATTTTTAATTTAGATAATTTTTAGCAGAGGATAATGTAGATAATTTTTAAGGTTTTCAGATAAGCGTCAGCAAATGTTTAAAAAATTAAAGTGGTAATTTTGTCCTCGGTAAAACAAATTGACAAAAAACGCTGCTACAAAGCAATTTACTAATCTAATTTCTGGCATAGACCACAGACTACTGAATTCCCGAATAAGGCCGTTAAGTTATTAAAAAGCACAATTTTTTAAGAAACGTTTTCTAGAAATTAATGTTTTTTATATTCGAAAAATTTTATCAAGTTCAATAAAAAAAATCCAAGAATTTTTGTAAATGCAAATTATTTAAAAACGCTTTGCTTACCTTTACAAATGAAATATTTGACATAAAACGGTTCAAGCATGCAGTTGTATATTTTTGTCAACTTATGAAGTAATAAAGGCTCAATACTAAGTAACAGGATTAAGGGCTTTATTAGTACAAAATTTGTTTAATCTTTCAAAGAAACAAAATGTTATAAATGTATCTTCAAAGTGTTATGTAATGACCTATTACAAATATAAATAGTTTTTAAGAAATTAAGCTGTGGAATAGATGTAAAGAATAAAAATTTGTTACAATAGGGTAGGGGTCACCAAATTTTTTCATAAAGGGCCAGATAATTGTTCAGACTGACGATTGGGGCTCCGGATACAAACGAGATACGGTATAAAATTTTATAAAGCAAATAATGACAAGTATAACGAACAAAATCAATGCAAAAAATCGATTTAGCGAGATTAGGAAACTGTCGTTTATCTCTTGAGTATGTCATCTAGATTTGGTTTAATATTGATGCATCCGACCAAAAAAATCGACTTCAAATGTTCATCAGTCAATCTCGTTCGAAGCTCCGACTTCACGTATTTCATTTTAAAAATGTTTGCTTACAAACATTTTAAAGTGATTTTAAAAAGGTATAATTACAACAAAACCTAAATATTAAAAAATACTATCAATGACAAATCTAACGGTTAAAGCTAGTTGCTAAGCTGTTGATGCAGTGATTAACAGAGAAAAAGTTTAGTTACCAAAGCGTAAACTACCTGGCACAACTAAGCACTAAAACAAATCGCTTCAAGCCGATTTACCTGTAATCTACTGTGAAAAATCGAAGGCCATGCAGCTGATATTTTGATATTTATTTTGGTATTAATATAAATCATTGCATTTAGCTTCTTTGAGATAACATGTGGCGATCCGGAAGAAATAATACAATAGGCCGTAGTTTGGTGACCCCTGCATTAGGGTAAAAGCTTCTCTTACATGTTCGTCAAACTCGTTTGTATTCTTCTTCGTTTGAGCAAGATGTTCTTTCGTCACTCCAGGGTTAGATGTCAGGGCAGATTTTGAGCAACCGGATGTTGTTTTCTTCTTCAGAATTATAAGACTGCGTTCTCAATTCCGAAGGATTGTAGATGGCAGCTGTTGATGATATGGTCTTCAGTCTGCTTTTTGCCACACTTACAGGCCGCAGAAGAAGCTAAACGCCACTTGTACATATTTGAGTGGAACCATCGAGTGTGGAGAAAGGAGCAAGCTTCGCGCACCCTGCAATGTCTGCACGAGATATTGCGCATGCCATATTAGGGACACTACCTGAGATCAGCAGCACGCTATCAACGTTCGTCATACAAATGTACGAAACGCCGCTTTCGCTACGCCGCACTTGAACCGAGTTTCTTGATGCGGCGGACGGGGTTCCGAGAACCCGGTTCGAGAATGAGCAAAAATGAGCGAGATCGGAAGATTGGTTGTTTCGAATTCTCAGGCAGACAAAGCCGCAGTTGCAACATTAGAGAGCCTAATGCATACCCGAAACGGCAAACGGCTTGATGATATTAGCTGCCGCTTTTTTATTATACGTAGTTAGATGCCATAAACCGTAATAATAAAGCTACTTGCTTGCGCATAAAGGTTTGAATCTTCGACAGCGCGTACCCGCATCAGGTGGATTTGGGCCTCAGAGAGTCCCTTATAAAGTGGCTTCTGCCGTATAAATTTAGATATTTCGCCTCTGGCGATTTCATCGAAGTCCTTCTCGGTGATATGGAGAAGGAATTCGTCCCTTCTGGCACGGTACTTTGCCGCTTTGTTCTTGCGAGCAACTTCGAGTTGCCCGTCATTTCCTTTATAGGGGATGTGCGCATCCAGAACAATCCAACGGCCGTCTCTTTTGACGCGCATATTAGGTCGCAGAACCTCACCGGTCCGGCGGCACACTATTCTGGTTCGACGAGCACCGTATTGCCATCTTTCTTTTTTAAACTTCTTTCTTACTACCTCCAGGCCACGGTTGTGCCATTGCAATTGAAGTCAGGTTGTCGTTAAATGCTTTTAAAGAATGTGTGGACACGACTCAAAACGTTTCTCCACAATGCCGGCAAAGCGGCAACGAATTCCTATGTCCTCTGACCTGGCTTTTACCACAAGCCAAATTCTGAATGCAGAGAACACAGGTAATGATAAGAACCCGTTGATATTGGGTAAACGGCAGTTTTCTCTCAGCCAGAAGTTATTTCTCTTTCCGCTAAAGATATCAGCGCCGTAATCTCGGACGGATTTTCTCCATGTCTCCCATCGGTATGAAGGAGAGAGAGAGGTCCATCCCGCGCTGACCTCGAGCGCTCTCTGTTGGGTTAGATGCCGTTCGAGAGTGTGCAGCTTAGAGCCCCAGAACTTACCATTCACCCCATCACTCACCTTTCCGTCCTCGATGTTAAGGAGACGCTCCCGGATACGTGCCTAGGCGATGTAGCTGACGGAATACCAAGGCAGCTGTCCTTCTTTTCTTGAGATTACCTGGAGTGTGACGGATATGCCTGGCCGTTCGGCGAACTTTACGGTCAAGCCAAGAGAGCAATGCAATGGATACCCGGCCTGCCGCTAGTCGGAAACGCTACTGCGGCGAGGTGATAACCCGAAAGCACTCGGGCTTTTGACGCGGTTTCATATCCGACCCCACCACGCGGGCGAGCAACTCCCAGAACCTGTGCTTCATGACCTTGCGCGCTCCACCAAGTTCAAGCTCCAAACCGAGACACCCTGCCGATTCATTAGGTAGCTCAGAGTCTGAAATCTTTAGAAACGGCTCAGTCAGAATCAGGAACAATTTCCGGGTGTCGACCTTTTGGAGACCGATGGTATAAGATTTTAAAGAGTTGATTCTCAGCCCTCTCAATCGCATAAAAGTTTCTGTCACACTAAGAGCCCTACTGATGGGAAGAGACTCGGATCCTAGAACAAGCTCATTAGCGAAGGCCAAACTCGGTACTGCAGAATTTTTATGCATGTTGTGTTCAAGGCACCTCTCTACTTCTCCAAATGCCTTCTGCTGTGGGCTAAGCTTAAAAACCCTCGGCAGCAATCTTTGTGTAAAACCCGGCAATGTAAGGCATGATAGTTATCGGTTTTCAATCCCCGACACCCAAACTAGAATTTCAGACTTTTGGCAGCAAAGACGTGCGGCAGCGTTTAGTCCATTCGGGCATGCAGCCTGCTTCAAGCCAGCATGACAAAAGCAAGGAAAGAGCGTTAGCTCCAATCTTTTGTAAATCAGAAACTGACAATCGGTCAAGAGCACAAACCAAATTCAGCTGAAGTGACTGGATTGCGTTCGTTACTTAATCGAGCGTAATTTGGCATAGCTACCCTCGTCGATGGAATCGAGTGTGGGACGATTATCAAGAACTGACATTTTCCGACGAGAGAACCTGTCACTATATATCCGCTCTACATTGCCGGCAATCTAGAGCACACTATAACGTCATCCGGGAGGATCCGCATCAGCTGACGTTTATTAGTTCACCACAGTCGCTGACACTCCCAATAACAAATGAGCATCCGCTCCCTGGTAGACAAGTTTGCATCACGCCAGTCGGCCGGCCATTGTGTTCTTCCCACTTTTGTTTTTGCAATCGCCCTAGTAACTGGTTTAAACTGTAAAAAACATTTCGTAAAAAACAATAAGAAATCTTCCACAGAAGACTGCGGCTATCCTGCGGTAAGCGCCCTGCCACAGAGCGTGCAAATAACTAGCAACAGGATCCTCCTTGAAAGAATCCTCCTTGAAGGACCTTGACAACGTATCACCAATGGGTGGTTATTGAGTTCGATCAGAAGCCTCTACCTTGGGGGCTTCCCTCGTCACTCCTAACTCGCCTTGCACTAGCCAGTTTGGGAACTAGTGATCGGTAGTCATTCCGTTTCCTTGTTTGAAGAATCTGCTCTCTTGTCCGTTCGATGTTACCCAAATCTACAAGAGCTATGTTCACGAATCTGGTCTGCTGAGGCAATCTGACCTCTGCTTCAGCCAGTAGGTGTAACTCTGCAAGAGAGTAGCCCTTCCGCTTGAGGTGGTCATTTGTTTTGAGCCGCTTTTGTTACTCCAAGGAATGATTAGCCCAAAAACGCAGGCTTTTTACGGCAAGCAAACCCGCACTGTTTACACCTTTCAACTGTAGCTGAAGAATCTGTCGAGCTTCCAGGTGCTGTCCTATCTACACTGACCAAAAAATTGACCGAGCTTCCACGTACGCATCTACCGCCCGACGAATCAGCCAAGCTTCTGAATGCCATTCCTTCAACGCCGGTCGACAAATCCGCCGGACTTCTAAGTACTGACAAGGGTACTTACCTTCCGGCAACGTGGAAAGTGGCTGAGACTTAGGTTACCACATCTGCCACATCTCAACCCACCGAGTCTGACATTATCCGCGCCCTTCAGGTACCTTTTCAAGTCTTTGCCGGACGTGCAGTTAATACCACACGTATGGCATTCCAAGGTACCCTTGTAGCGCGCGCAACCGAGCTCATCTGAGTCACAGTATCCAGTACTCATGTCTTCTGTTCCGCTCCGTCAACGTTTATACCATTTGTTTTTTTTTTCAAGTCTCAGGCAGTCTGTATCAATAATATCTTTGACTCACTGGGTGATTAATCCAATGAGCCACACCCACATTCTCGGGACGCCTGACTTGTGTGGATGCCCCTGTCGGTAAATAAGTTATTCTCATCTTTTACTTACAGACCTCACAATCTGCAAGCTGCAAACTACATAAGTGTAATCGACACAAGGCCACTGAGCTCTCCTGCCTGCTGTGTACCAATTCTGCCCATTGTGTCTCTTGAGGATCCGCGACTTGACGTGTGGCTGAGATTTAGTATGACCTTGGTCCCTGACAGGCGGTTGGGATCCTTTTATTGGTTTTTGAAGGTTTGGTAACATCAACTGTTAGTGAGCTAGGGACCGATTAGTATTGATCGATGCCCGGCAAGAGGGCGCAGTAGCCCCGGGTTGTCCACATTTTGATTGGGGTGAAGCTAATATAGATCACAGAGAATATCCCGAGTAACCGAGTAACCGAGTAACCGTCTTGAGAATAATTGGGTGCAGGAAACTGGTGTTAACCAATCGGCGAAAAAAAGTGATACTTCTATCATATATTGTAGATACCTCTTGACCCAGGTAAACCGATGACAATATCTGGTGCCACGAAGCAAAGCTGAAGGCTTGTGGCAGTCCTTTGCAGATGAGACCAAATAAATTTTGACAGTCTTTGTCTGTGCAACAACGTATGGCTGTTCTAAGCGGCGAGTAAACTGAAGTCCCTTATGCTCTGGGAACACAAACTGTCTAGAACGTACTGAAACATCTGAAATGTCTGGAACAAGACCATCAACAAAGACCAGAGTCGAAACTGCGTAAGATTTACTCAAGCGCTATCTGAGACTAGGGTTCAGCCGCTCAACCAGCTCGTCCATCCTGTCTTAAACAACAACTGATTGAGCAGACATCCTTGCTTCACCCCGCTCAAGATATCGATGTATCCGGTGTACGCTACACCATTAGACACCTGCGTGACCGCGCCGGTGTAGAGGTCCTACACAACTTCAATGAAGTGATCCGGACAACCTTGCTGCCGCAGTTCACGTGCCAGCAAGTCGTGATTAACCGAGTCTAAAGCTTTAGTCAGATGCAGGAATATCCCAAAGATGCTTCGGCTTTTTTTCTGAGCGTTTCTTAGCTGCCGTAAAGAGCAATGAGAACAATGTGCTCAACACACTCCTCTACCTCCCGAAACATCTTTTAAGTAAGCTTTAAGCACTCCCTGAAGCCGCCGGGCAAGAATCTTTGTATAGAGCCAGACAATGTGAGGACGGATAGTAATCGGCTTCCAATCCGCGACGTTCGTACTCAGATTCAAGCCTTTTGCAACAGAAAAGTGCGGCATCGCTTATTCCATTCAGGCATGCGACCCGCCTCAAGCCAGCATGACATGAGCAAGGAAAGAGCGTTAGCTCCGACCTTTTTCAAATCAGAAACTGACAAGCGGTCAGGACCGCAAGCTGAATTCAGCCTAAGTGACTGGATGGCGTCGGTTACTTCATCGGTGGTGGGATGAGCACAGCAACTCGCTCGAGTCGATGAAATTGACTGCGGTAGGTTCGTCCAAAAAAGAAATCTTTCGACGAGAGAACCTGTCGCTGTATACCTGCTCAACGTGACCAATCGTCGGCATTCTTGGGCATACTGAAGCGTCATCCGAGAGAATTCGCATTAGCTCCCGACGGTTGGATCTCCACATTCTCTAAAACACTGAGTAGCAAATTAATTTTGCTCCCTCGCGGACAAGCTTGCATCTCGCCAGTCGGCCATAATGTTCTTTCCACTTCTGTCTCTCGCAATCGCCCCGATAACCGGTTTGAAATGCGGAAAGACATTTTGGAAAGAACGGTCAAGCCTTCCACAGCATGCTGCGGCCAACCCGCGATACGCCCTGCCACAGAGCGTGCGAATAACTTGCGATACTTGGGGTCGTTCTTAAACGACCTCGGCAATGTATCGCCAATGGGCGGTTTCGGAGTTCGTTCAGAAGCCGTCTCCGCGACCTTCGCGCTTTCACTAGCCAGTCTGAAAACCAGCGCCCGGTAGTTGCTGCGTTTCCAAATCTGTCGTATCCACTGCCTCATCCGATCAACTATTCCCAAGTCTGCGAGAGCCATATCAACGAACCTGGTCGGTTGAAGTAAACCGACCTCAGCCTCAGCGAGCAAATGTAACTCTGCGAGAGCGTACCCTGCCCGCTGAAGGCTGTCGCTCGTCTCAAGCCGCTTTTGGTACTGATGCTTCGCCCGCAAATGCTGGCTAAGCCTTTCTTCGTCCGACAAGCAAACCCGCATAGCTCAGATCTTTCAGCTATGACCGTCAAGCCACCCGACAAGCCGGTCTGTAGGCCGGGCTTCCAGGTACAATCCTTTCCGTATCGACCGAGACGTCTTCCGGGCTTCCGGGTACGCGCCCACCAATATCGCCCACCAAAGTGGTCTGCACCGGTCGGCAAACCGGTCGAGCTTTCAGACAAGCGCCCGCCCGCATCGGTCGACAAGTTAACTGAGCGTTCGGCTGCAGACCCTTCTGCATCGGCAACGGAAAATCGGGGTTCCAATTGCACGTCTGTCAACAACGGCCGACGAATTGGCCGCGTATCCCGGCATGCTCCCTTCAGCACCACTCGAATCCCCCGCCGAACTTACCGGGTACAAACAAGGGCCTGGCCTTCTGACAGCACTGAAGGTGGCAAGAGACCTTGTTCAGCCTTTCATAATACTTACGACAACGGCCACACCTGAGACCATTTCCAGACAATGTGCGCGCTCTACAAGTGCATTTCCAAGTCTTTGCCGGTCGGCGGTGCAGCAGATGCTGCATCCCGGTAGGGCGCACAACCGAGCTGACTGTGATTACAAAACCCGGTACTCATGATCATTTTCCGTTCCGGTCCGTCATCTAAAGGGTAATCCAGTCTATTTTCATATCTTCGGTTGTCTGTAATCAGTGAATTTCTTAGTCTGTAATCTGTAATCATAAGTAATTCTGTAATCAGTAAAGTCTGTAGTCAGTGAATTCATAGTGGCTGGGTGATTAGCCCAATGAGCCGTACCGCGCATCCTCTTGACGCCTAACGGCTGCGCAGGTGTCTCCATACAACGTAAAAAAGTTAATTTCACCCTTTACTTCCATACCTCATGCCTTGCAAGCTACAGACCATGCAAGTACAGGACAAGGCATAGTCCACACGGGCTACTGAGCTTTCCCATCTGTTGTGTACCGGATATTACATTGAGCAGCGGTAACTTGCCGATTAAGGACCAGTGAAGGTAAATTTGCCGATTAACGATCAGTGATGGGTACGAATTCAAAAAAATGAAGGGCACTAGCCAAAGTTCAACTAAGTCTGAGATCAAACACCTAATACCAGCCAAACCCAGCCAGCGCCCAAGAACCAAAGATGCACTATCAGCAGGTATCACGGTCACACCCAAGTCCAAGGCATCAAACAAAGTCCAACTTAGTCCGAGATCAAAAGATCTCAGACCAGCCGAGCCCCAGCCAACACCAAATACATAACACCATACATCACACCATACATCAAGATCGTCCATAGCTTTCAACAAGGCCTTCTCATTCCGGGTTCAAGAGAGTTATAGTTACTCTTGCTGTTAACCCGCTGTGTTTGAACTTCTTCAATTTGACATTCAGGGTACTGGGCAGAAATGAAGTTGCGTCAACACTGGCTAGCGGCCGTCACAAGACTCTCTTTTAATTAAACAGTAATATTCTCTTTGTCCATCACAGTTCTTGCCTGGAGCACCTCCCGCAGCTACCAGTTTGCTTTGGTCCTCGACCACGCGTCCCGCACACGGCACAGGAAAGGTCAGTTTGAAGAACGCGACCACTTGTTCGATCCATGAGCCTCAACATTGCGGGCTCCACAAAAGCCAATTCTTCTTCCACAGTTACGGATCCGCTTTGCCGATTTCTCTTGTCTGCATCGTTCGTTATCGTCCAGAGGCTTCTCGCCTCGGAAACTTGATGTGGTTAATCGGTACGCACTCAATGCACTCGAATTCACTCGAATTGTCAAAGACCAGCTTCGATTTTTAAGGGACGACCCGACGCTCGCCGGACGCGACCCGAACAGGTTACGCTTTCGGCCGCACCAACTGCTTCTTCGCACGACTTGCTTCCGCAGTCGGCGTCTTTTTCAACTATACAAAAAAGAGAACTCTTCTTGGGGTGCTGGTTGTTGTCTCCGAACTCTTGTTTTCACTTCAATTGGTTGCTTTCTGAACCAATCAGACGATGGCCTCTCGTTTTCTAAATAAACATAATCAAGTTGCTTGTAGTTCATTGTAACGATCCTTACGACAAGTGTCAGATGAAAAGTCTTCGAGGAATGAACACGCTTTTAAAGTTTTGTACCACTTATCGACTCTTTAGCTTTTAATTTTGATTAAAATTTGTAGCCGAGGTGGGCAAACCACAGCTTTTTTTAGTAATTAATTTGGCCCGCCAAACAATTTATTTTAATTACAACGCAATTTACATTACTGCTGTCAACTATTATTTGATTAATTTATTAAAATTGAATGTGTGATCTTATGCCCGACTAAAAAAGTTTAGTATAAATTTGCGCGCAATATAAATAGACTGCCTAACTGTGCAGTATAGCAATTTTGTGGTTCGATAAAATCAAGAAACTTTGTTGTTCGATAAGTTAAATTAAAAAATTTTTTAAAAAACTTTTCATTAAGCTTTTTATAGATGGCCGCAATAAAGCATTAACAAATGTCGTCGTCATTTTGTTTGGAAGGGTCATAAACAATTGGGGCCGAGGTTTAATCCTTTTACTACCCTAAGCTGCTGTATGTCCGGATCAGATGCTGGCAATATTGATGTTAACCCAGCTTCGAGTTTCGTCATCCAAAACCGTCAGACCTTGTGATTCGTGTGGTGCCAGGTGTATGGGGCACGTTATTAGGACGTGGTCTGCGGTTTCTTTAAAGCGCCGAACTCACAATTGGGTGAATGAGCGAGACCCCATTTATGCATATTGGACGAATAGAATCGCTCAACAGCAGTCTGCGAGCAATTAAGCTTGACTTAAGCTTTCGGGGCAAGCTTAATCCAACAGGCCTGGTACTGGTTTTGGGTAATGAAAGCACGGAACCTGGGTGTACTCTCACAGAACTGCGTTTTCCATCTGTAATTGGTCCACTGAAAAGCGCGGATGCCTAGTCGGGCTAGTTTAATAGATTTCGCGCAGCTGGCACAAACGAGCGTCTAAGTCGTAGTCTCACTTGGCGAGCATCTGGGGACCCATTTAAAGGACCATGCCGCATATGGTCAGGATCAAGGGATCCGCGTTAAGTCAAAAAAAGTGTCGCTCCTGGTCAGCAACGCTTAGCTTGCTGTATGCCTGAAGTATGGGTAGACGGTTTTTTGGAGTGGAACGCAGGCATTCAGTGACAATGCACAAGACGTCATTCAGAACACTGTCTATAAAGCGACTATAAACACTGCAACACTAGACTGGTGCCCAGTACTCTGCTGTCGAGTAGACAGAAATAGGGCAGCTGTGCGCATTGTTTTGGCAATAGTACCCCATCCTGATCCTGCAAGTTGCCTCAGCAGTGTGACGCGCGAGAATTGCTTTTTACGCAATGCCACTAGATGGTGACAGAACGGTGACCGGTCCAGTTTAACTCAAAACTAAGAACGGGTTGGACAGAACAGTAAAAGTATAATGATCTTGTAAACATTTTGCTCACGTTTGCTCTTTCGGTTATTTAAATAAATGCTGCCGTTACCGTCTTTGTGTGACTGAGTTTCAACCTCCAAGTCTGCAGATACACTGAAAGTGTAGTCATGTCTTGACTTAAAGTCACCTCCAAGTCCTTTCAGTTTCCAGAAGAAAAGCAATGCTAGATCCTTTGCATCAGCAAACTTTCTGGAAATCGTGGAGGGTAGGTTGTACGTACAGATCTTGAAAAGGGAAGCCAAGACCGATCCCTGAGAAACGTTTTTCAGGCGGAGAATCCTGCTTTGCTTGCTATCACCGGTAGTAAGTGTGCAACTCCGGGTTTAAACAAGCTCCATAATCATTCTAATCATGTGTTTATCCGGAAGAAGCCTCAGCAACTTGTAGGTAAGGCCACGGTGCCAGACAATGTCATATGCCACTATCAAATAGACCAGGGTTTCTCAAACTTTTAGTTCATCGGTACCCTTTGGACACTGTAGCAGCTTTCCATGTACCCCAACATTTTGTGACGTTTCTCTAAAAGGCTTTCAGTTAGAATCAGCCATTAATTTTCCCCCAATTCATGCCCAAAATCAAGGTGATCTCTGAAAAAAAGGTCTTTACTTTGAATCAGATACAAATTTTCCCAATTTATGCCGAAAATCAAAGTGATCTCTAAAAAAAAAGAAAAGACTTTACTTTACAGCAGCCAGAAAATTACCCCATTCAAACCCAAAACCACGGTGATCTGCGAAAAAAGTCTTCCTCTTAATTGTCCTGTTTGCATAATTACAATCGACGGGATTCGAAAATTCTAGACATTTGAGTCTATTATTTCTTCCGGACACGGAATTTAACTTAAATAAGGACATTCTATCACATAATAATGTACCCCTTGAAAAGCCTAAATGTAGCCCTAGAGGTACATGTACCCCAGTTTGGGAACCCCTGAGACAGGCAAATACGGCACCGGCCTTCTTAGCCTGGAAAAAATTCTCGATGTTCTGTGTCATCAAAACGACTTGATCTACTGTACGGTTGAATTCCCGCGTCAAAACCCAGCCTGCTCTTTGGGGAGCAGTGGATCAATAACTGGCTCAACACGGGCGTAGATAAGCTTCTAGAGGATCATACAGGGAGCACGGAGTAGAGATATCGGTTATCTTTGGGTATTCCACAGGCCTCATCGGCTTTGGAATCGCAACTGTAAGCGCTCTTCTCTAGATCTTGGAAATTTCGAGTCGATGCAAGCAGGAAAAAAAGGTTACATTATCAGGACTTCAAAGCAGCTCCAGCATGGATGATAAGCTCTGGGCAGATGGAATTTGGGGCCGGAGCTTTACCTGGTTTTAAGTGTTGGAGAGGAGCAGTAAATTTTCTCTGTGAAAGAGTGTCAGAGATATTCACTGAGTTTGGTGTTGTGGCCCTCCAAAAGTCAGACACTTTTTGAGAAATAAGTCGAGATGGCTTGTGGTCAACAGCCTCGTATCTTCCATTTATAACCAGCTGAGATGCAATAGCATTAGTCGAAACTACAAGCTTGCTCAACCGGAATATCACACATCATTTAAAATAATTTTAAGTTATGGTAATATAGTTTTCAGCCTTAAAGTAATTTAAAGTTTTATTACGACGTAGAAATCGCTTGGGCAAGTTACAATCGCTTTTTCGCTGTGTGATTGAATTCTCTGCGATCTGCTTACAATTGTTCAATGCCAGACGGTGATAACGTAATGCGCTTTGCCTGTATCGTATGACCGAGTTAAATGCAGTTCTCCAATGTTCTCCCTTACCATAGAAAAATCGTTCTAATTTTATTTAATAACTCCAGCCGATTTGCGTCATGTGATTTTTTGTCTATATAGATGTAAGCTAGCTTGATTGAAAAAAAAGAGACGGACGAATACGAGAACGACCAGAGAAGAGAGTTGAGCGTTGGTTTGGCGTAGAGCGCGGGCGAAGGATGCTTTGATTGTATTGCACTGATAAGGTGTTATGATTGTTTTTGCGCCAGTGTTTGGAGATTGGTTAAGTTGTAGCGCCGATTTTCGCTTTGCAGTGGGAGAGCGCGGAGAAGAATTTTCGTCAGTCGTGAGTCGAAAATTTTATAATACATTAGTTTTAGTTAGAGACAGTGGTCTCTGTTTGTTTGCGGAGATAAGTCTTCAACGAATCAATCAGAACCTAGCCGAAGCCAACTATATAAAAGCTTAAGACTCATAGCAAACTACTTCTTGAGCGAGAATAAAATAAAATTAGACACAGCTTTGTTTCAGCGCAGGTATTCGGGTTACCTTGCTCAACTGGTCCCTTAGGATTCCCAAACAAAGTCTGTGACACGGAACAAACCTAGCAAGTTCAATCTTCTACTTCTTTTGACGAATCGCAAAAAAATTAGCAGTGATGCATATTTCATATTTCGTCAGTGATGCATACCATATAATCCTCATGATAACAACTATATATTTTTCTTTTGTTGGTCAAGCTCTAGAGTAAGCGCGATGCTTAACGCTTGTCGGGTAAGTTCCGGTTATGAAGCGCGCTATTGTTTGACACATAGTAGATTCTATGGACTCTTTGCGCGGTAAAGCCGGGAATAACTTTTATACTGCTTAGAATCGAGTAATAGTGCGCCTTGTGTGGTCTGGTGGAGTTGTCTTTTGCATGTAGGACTACATCTTGCCGGTTCGAATATCAGAAGCTTCACTGTCGAGCTCTAACAAGAGCAAAACTCGAGCTTGCTGCTTCTTGTTTGTAGCAGATAAAAAGTTTAATTAAAATCTGAGGCAAATATGAACTCAATTTGAAGCAAATATGAATAAAGAAACGCCTTTCATGCCAGTTTAAGTTTGCCGAAAACTAAGAAACTTGCGGTCAGGCAACTTTAAAAAAACATGCTGTTTTAAAGTTCACAGCGGAGTCAGAGTAAATACTTCACACGTTTTATAACATGCGTTGGATTTGCGGGGAGGCAAATTCACGAAACAACACCACAGAATTTTATCAATACACCACTTTGATGCTCGTATTTTTTGCAAGGTCATGCAGCAAAATTAACTTTTGTTTTTTAAATTTACCATTGTAAATATTAAGCAGTTACACATTATAAAAGTATTATGTTGGCTATCATGTTTCGTAATATTTAAAATGATTATACTTTGATAATGTTTTAACTATAGAATCTAATTCATTTTTACTTTATCCTGAAAGAAAAACCTTACCCATGCAAACATCTGGGGTACAACAAAAATTTCGCGAGAAGCTCAGATAGACTGGAAGCATAATTATGCCATAAAAAAAAAAAACTTGCGTCCAAGGTAACTTTTAAGTTGTCATTTTTTCACATTTTTTAAAAAATTTAACGACATTTGCTCCGTAACGAAGCAAAAATTTTCACAAATATGATTTAAATATAATATCTTTAAATATTAAACTTAAAAACAGTTATTTGACGTTGCTTTCATTTCATAACATACAATAGCCTAATAAACGTTCTTGTCTCGCGAGCCGTAGAAGGTAAGTTCAATGCTCAGTCCTTTTGAATAATTTTTGCTATGCCTGTGAAAAAGACACTTTACGGCAAATTTGTAATGTTGTTCATGGTACATTGAAACAGAAAACAATAAACAAGTCAATAATTGATCAATACGAGAAAGGTTGCCAAAATTCGATTTCGCAAAATTATTTTGCTCATTTTGTTAAATCAAATAATGACAAAGTTTTGTTTTAGGTTTATTCTAAAGAGTTGTCATCATCCATCCTCATTGCGGAAGCACAAATACAAGATGATTACTGTTATGAGTTCCACTAGTATCTGCAGTTAGCTCTTTTATTTATACGGAGTTACACGATAGTTATACGACTGAATCTGTAAGTTAAACTAATAATTTATCATGCGGTTAACCACACTTAACAAACCAGAGAGAAGGCAGTAGAGCCGTGCGCTATGACGTCACATACTAAAACAACCCCCTTTTAAGAAGCTTTTTAGCGAAAAGGTTGTCTAAGAAAAATATTAGTACGTTGTACGAGCCCGATTAATAAACATGCAACAAACTATATACAATACGGCACAAGCGCTATGAGTTTTACGCTACTTCATACAAAATCCCTTAAATGATCAGGAAAGCGTTTTTGTCTCACGCTTCGCCGCGAGGTTGGAGATGGTGGGAAGACTTCATCTTCAAAATGGACGTGACGTTCGTCTGATGTCATCATTTCCTCTTTGGGGTCTCCCCCTTCGGTGGGGAGAGGGCGAATAAAACGTCTATTGCGCCAACAGACTCGACCGCTCGGTAGTTTTATGTGGTAGTCGCGGTTTCTCCCGACGCCGATGATGAGTCCCGATCGCAACCATTTTTTTGTAATATGGTCTTGAATTCGAACATGTTGTCCGATTTTTAGTGGGTTGAGGTGTTTTGCTCGTTTATTGTATTCGGTTTCTGCAGCCACTTGTAGATTTAATAAAGCTGCGTCCCACTTGTCGAATTTGTTTTGCCAATCTTCCTTGAAATATTTCAGTTTAGCTGGGACGATTGAACGTAGCGGGGCGCCGTATAAAATTTCGGCTGGTGATAACCCATGGGCCTTGGGTGTGTTAACCCATTCGATTAGGCCGCTGCTAAATTCATCGCAGTCGAGACTACCATGCTCAGCAGTTTTGGCAACAAGGTGCTTCATGGCTTTCACTGCTGCTTCAGCGTGTCCGTTTGACTGTGGGTAATGTGGAGTACTTATGGTGGAAGTTACTCCCCATTTCTTGAGAAACTTTTGAAACTTGCTTGATGTGAATTGCGGTCCTCCGTCAGTTCTGATTCGTACTGGTACCCCTGTGTCCACGAAAAATTTTCTTATAGTGCTGATTATCTGATGTGAACTAGGGTCATGAGAGAACTCGCTGAGCTTAATCCATCCCGACAGACGGTCTACATAAACCAGGTAAGTCTTACCGGCATAATAAAATAAATCTGCAGATACGTCTTCAAAGGGTCTTGATGGGAGGGGATCGCGTTGTAATGGTTCCTGTTGCAAGCTTGGTTGGTGCTCTTGGCATTTCGTGCAGGCTTCAACGGTATTTTTGATGTCGCTATTGATTCCTGGCCAGTACACTATTTGACGCGCTCTTTGTTTTGTTCTTTCGATGCCTTGATGTGAGGCATGTAGCTTTGTCAGTATTTCTTTTCTTTTCTGTACCGGCACCACAATGCGATGGCTGTTCAGGAGAATTAATCCATCTTCGAAAGTAAGCTGATCTTTCAGCTTTTTGAAAGGTTGAGCTAATGGATATTCGTTTCCTTTTGAAAAGTTGCTTTTAATAGCAGTGATTAATTGTTGTGCTGCTTCGTCCTGCTGAGTACTTTCTTTTAAGTCTTCCAGCATTGGATCGATAAATGTTTCTTTTGTGACTTCTGGGTCTTTTCCTCTCAGAATTGTAGAAACGTTTTTGCAGATCATTCTGGTTGTGTCTACGTTTATGATATCTTCTGGTTCTGGGTCGCGGCACGGTACTCGTGACAACGCGTCGGGGATCACATGGTCTTTGCCTTTTCTCCAGGTGGTGTGGAATATAAAAGCGCTGAGTTTTTCTTTAAGTCTCTGAATCCTGGGATTATCCACCATATCGAGTGTCTGGGTATTCAGGATTGACTCTAATGGCTTGTGATCTACTATCAGCTCGAAATTGGGTAAGCCTTGCAGATATATGCAGCATTTACGCATAGCCCAAACAACAGCGAGCAATTCCAGTTCAACCATAGCGTAGTTGGACTCAGTCTCAGTTATAAAACGTGATCCTGCTTGAACCAATTTCCACGTTTCTTGATGTTTTTGCAAAAGTGCAAAACCTAGACCTTTCAACCGAGATGCATCTGTTTGCAGCATCATTTCCAGATTGGGGTCGAATGCAACCAAAATATGGGGGCTACAAAGAATGTCTTTTGTCTTTGTAAATGCTTCTTCATGCTGGGGTGACCAGAGAAAAGCATATTTTGGTTTGAGCAAGTCCCGAAGTGGGCCTGCTGCTTCACTGAGTAGGTGAGTAAATCCGCCCAGCTGGTTTGCCATACCCATAAAAGATCGTAATTCAGTTATGTTTGTTGGAGCAGGGAATTCAGAGATTGCTTCAATTTTTGTGGGGTCTGCTTTAATACCGTCGCTGCTCACTATATATCCGACATATCTCACAGCACTTTGTAGTAACTGCACTTTCTTCGGATTAAGAGTAATACCGTGTTCTCGACATCTGTTTAGTACAGCCACTACGGTATTCAAGTGCTCCTGTGCGGTTTCGCCTTGAATAAGAATGTCATCTACCACTTTTTCGATTTTTTCAATGCCTTGCAGAGCTTCATCGCCTCTTGCGCAATATTCGTCTTGAGAAGAAGCTAGTCCCATCGGAGCTCGAAGGAATTTAAATCTTCCGAACGGCGTAATGAATGTGGTAAAGTCTTGACTTTCTTTTTCTAAAGGTACTTGCCAGTATCCTTTAGTGGCGTCTAATGTTGAGAAAAATTTAGACGAAGAAGAAATATTCGAAATAGCTTCAGCAGGTGATTTAGATGGATGATATGGACGGCGTACGTATTTGTTCAATTTCTGCAAATCAATACAGAGACGAATTCCACCATTAGGTTTTTGTACAACGACCATAGGGTGCACCCAATCAGTTGCTTCTGTTACTGGTGCAATGACTCCGGCTTGTACGAGTTGGTCAAGCTCTGTCTTCACCATCTTTCTGAAAGCTAAAGGTATTTGGCGTGGAACAGGTAAAGCAAATGGAACAGCATCATCTTTCAAGGAAATTTTCATGGGTTTACTGTTCATTTCCCGTAATGTTGTGTCTTCAGAAAGCACATCGCTGTACGATTTTATCAACTTGTTCTCAATTTTACTAATTTCTGCTTCAGTTGGGTTCTCTGATATAATAAATTCTCTGCTTTTAATATGCTTGCTAATTTTCGAGGTGTTTTTGATGAATTTATCGGTTGAGGATACGTGTCAGGTAGAATGTTAACCTGTTGACATACGTACCAAGCAAGCAAAAAATCTTCTACCTCAGGACAGACGTAAATGGTTTCTTCCACGAATCGGCCGCAGTATTCGATGATGCATGGGAAAGTCCCTACGCATGTTACGGTCTGCCGATTTACTGCACTAAGAGTGTCTTGATTTGGCGGCATTAAATTAGCAAGGTCTATTCCGAGCCGTTGAATGATGTTTACCCCAACAAGACTTGCTTCAGCACCTGTGTCTGGTGTAGCTTCTGTGGAACCTAACGGGTTACGATGTTTTAAGAGAAAAAAGATTAACAGTTATTTTGGGCGCCGCGGAGTTATCGAAATTTGCATTAGCATTGCATCTACGCTTTATTTGTCCCGTTAACTTTTTCTTCGTTTCTTCGCGTCTGTTAAACCCGGGTTTGTTGTGAAAGCACGTTGATGTAAAGTGACCTTTTTTGCGACATATTAAGCACTCTGTATCCTTTGCGGGACAGTGGGTTTGACCTTTTGGTGGGCAGGTCTTTTTACCGCATTTTGTGCAGGGCGTTTTAGTGCGCTCTTTAGATTTAGAGAAATTTCGACGAAATTTGCTTTGGTACGCTCTTCTCTCATTCAGCTGTCGGCTTATTCGCGCGTCGTCTAGTTTTGCTGACTCTTCCGATCTGCATAAATCAGTGACGGTCTGAAGATCAGGTAATGGGGATATGGCTAGGAGCTTTGTTCGAGTCTCTTTGTCATATATTCCCGACATGATTTTTGTGACTAAACGACGATTTAAACATTCATTGCACAAGTCTGCGTCTCTCGCCAAAGTTTTAATCGCGATTAAAAACGAATCGAAGTTTTCGCCAGCCGCTTGCTTTCTCTCTTCAAATGCGACGCAGTCTAACGCTATATTTCTTTGACTCCGGATGTAATTTTTAATTTTGTCTAACACTTCGCCTGGTTAAAGTGTTGTATCATCCGGGATAAGAAGTACGTGTTCTACGGCTTCTCGCATGTCCATCGAAAAAAAACCGCGAAGCAATGCCAACTGACTGCTCAATGGCAGCTCTGTTGCAAGCGAGACCGTAGCATAATCGTTGTACGATTTACGCCATTTCGCAAATTCAGCTAACGAAATTCCCACCTGCAGTGTCGAAGGCTTTTGTGCGTCCGCTTTGGTTCGCCTTGCCTCGTTGTTAAGAATTGTTGACGTCAATGGTTTGCTCACGTGATTCGCTTCTTTCGCTATTCGCGCTTTGAGGCAGCTGCTGTTGCGAAAATCGTTCGATTATTTGTTGCATTTGTCGCTGGCTTTCAGACTGTGCCTCTAAAAGAGTTTTTAACCAAGAAGGAGGTTCGTCATTATTAATATTACTATTCGCGTTTTGATTAGATTGAGATAATTCGGCTATACGTTTGTTTGCTGCTTCTAATTCTGCTTGCAGCTCTCGCTTGTTTTTTGCCATGTCTCTTTTATCTTCAATCTTTTACAAATCTCCGATCACGAACTTGCAGTATTTTTTTATAATGGTTCGTAAGCTTATTTTCTTTAAACAAATTTATAAGCTGACTGTCGACGACGCCATGTTATGAGTTCCACTAGTATCTGCAGTTAGCTCTTTTATTTATACGGAGTTACACGATAGTTATACGACTGAATCTGTAAGTTATACTAATAATTTATCATGCGGTTAACCACACTTAACAAACCAGAGAGAAGAAGGCAGTAGAGCCGTGCGCTATGACGTCACATACTATAACAATTACTGATGCTTATACAGCGGAAGAATAAACTGCTGTAAAAATTTTCCTAGATTTATAAGTAGAAAATAACTATGAGTGACAGCCGTACAACTAACAATTTAATATAAGTTTGTTTTTACGTATTTGCAGAAGCTTACACTTTTATTAAATGACGATAATCTTGTTTTTTTTTCTACTCAATGTTGGTATTTCTTTTATTAAATTTTTAAAGAGATTTATTAAATTTATTATTTTTAAAGTTGTATTTAGTGATAATCAGCCCGAAAAAAAATCAACGAAGACTTTGAGATAGGAATTTAATGAATCAAAAACCAAGAAAAAAATTTCGGTTGTTCGCTACACAACAAAATCAAATTCAACTTTTTAGCTTCTATTCCTTACATAACTTATCTCTTTAATCAAAATTAAAATTGGGAGAAAATCTTAATGGTTTTCGATTTCTGGCAAATGTTTGTCTTCAATTAGATAGAATATCTTCGGTTTTTGGCTACTGTTATGAAAAAAGACTTCAGCGTGATTGGGTCCCTTAAAGGTCCATATATACAAAACCTATAAACGTGTGAATATGCCTCAAGTATATCCAAATCAAGTACGCAGCTATGTATAAATAGCACCATCTTTTGGTGGTTAGTATATGGAGGACTAAGTGAATATAGAGAAAATATCAGCATTCGAGTCCTCAATTGATTGCATATTGCGAACGCCAGACGTAAGTTCTGCAAACAAGCCATTGCAATATTTTATGACTCGAACTCATCTGGATCATATCGACAAAAATAAAGAAAGTTTTAGATTCAGAGAAACTTTGAAGATCTCGTCGTCGTCCTGGAAGGGCATTCACTCCAGGTGAGACACAAACAAGACTAAGGCCGAGGTTTTATCCTTTTACTACCCCAGGCTGCTGTACTGCCCGGATCAGCTATTTGAAGATCTGCTACAGAGTATGATTAAACCGGTAAGAACACGAAGGTCACAACTCTTATTTTTATGTGTGATTGCATCTATACCTGGTTGGTTTTTACTTAAACGATTTGAAAATAAGTTTTATCACTTTTATTAAATTTAAAGAAAAACGAAGTTGTCGAAACCAGCTGTCCATAAATAAAATATTTTTGGGGCATAAACGTCTCTGAAATTGTCTTAATACGCTGCAATAGAATGAAAAAATGGTGTTATTTTTTTTTGAATGTGTCTGTTTTTTATCTCTTGACTTTTCTTGCGTACGTATAATGCATAGCCAAACAATCGTTTTTGCTATTGTTGGCCGCATTACAAAACTAGATTTAACCAAAAGCCATTAGCAGGTTATGTTTGTTAGAAAAACAGGTGTATACCAAAAAAGGAGGTCGTTCATCTCGGTTTGAAAGGGCATTTACTCAGAGTCAGATACAATACTGAGAGCGAGGAGTGATCTTTTTATTCTCTCAAACTGCTGTACTGCGGGATCAGATGCTGGCAGCGATGATATTGAGCCAGTTTGTCATCCAAAACCATCACACCTCGTGTTCCATGTAGTGCCCATCTATGGAGCACGTTGTTAAAACGTAATCTTCGGTTTGTTGAGTCGTGCCGCACTCGCAATCCAATAAAGGAGCGAGATTTCATTTGTGCATGGAGGAACTCAAGTTGTGACGACTGTAGGGTTTAAAATGATTTTTTCATTTATCTTGTTTTCTATTATAGTTAGTTTTGGTGCGTTTTTTTCTTTGCAACGTTTATTTTTCTGCGTTTTAAATCCCACCTAAAGTGTTAAAGTTTTGCTTTTTATTTTTGTAACATCGATTATTTATGTATGAACAGACAGAAGCAATATGGTACAAGAATGTGTTCAACTGATTTTTATTTAAAAAGATAGAAGAGGCATTCGAACGAACACGCAACAGGTTTTTGCGGCCTTTTATCTTTCTAAAACAATAACAAATCAATCAAAATTTGCTAAACACTACATTGGTAACTACGACGCTGGTAACCGTTCAACACCAGTACGCAGGGGCAGAGTTTAACCCAAACTGTTCGGTGCAAGCTTATTCCAACAGCCCTGTCTGGTCATGAGTATGAAAGCACAGTGCCTGGAACACGACTTCATGTTCTACTTATGATTCGCTCACTGGGCAGCGCAAATGCCCATTTCTTCAAGGTCGCATAATAGTTTTCGCGCAGCTGGCACAAACGAAAGTCTACATTTTAGTTTCATTTAACGAACATTCACTATTCGCCAAGCAGAATGTTAATCCTATTCCGCAAGGGTAACGGCTTATCTAATTGGTGGCTTAAAAGTATGGGTAGGTGGTCCGTTGGGAGTGAGACGCAGCATTCTAATGACAATGCGCAAGACGTCATACAGGGCACTGTCTATAAGGCAAGTGTGAGCGCCGCGACATTAAACTGGTGCAGTACCCAGCCGTCGAGTAGGCAAGAAATAGGGCAGCTGTGCGCAGTGTCTTTGACACAAGCGCTCCATTCGGAGATCGCAAGTCCACTTAGCATTGCGACGCGCAAAGTTAATTTTTGCGCAATACAATTGCTACAATTGGTGATAAAACATAAGCGATCTCTTCCGTTTTAACCCAAAATAAGTCATAACTTGGCAGAATAGAAAGTGTTTGTTGTAGTTGTAAACTTTTAGCTCACGTTTGACCTCTCGGTTGCTTAAAAAAAGGCTGCCACCACCCTCTTTGAGTGCCTGAGCTTCAATCTCCACGTCTGGAGATACTCTGAAAGTGTTCATGTCTTAAATGAAAGTTTCCTCCAAGTCCGTGCAGTTTCCAGAAGTGTTCAGCAATGCTAAATTATCTGCATAGGCAAACTATCTGGAGCGTGTGAGTTGAGTTGTACGTATAAGGCCGATCTATTAGAAACGCCATTTCTCATGCGGCGAGCCTGCTCCCTTGCTATCAAGCGACAAAGCTTGCTTCGCTAGAAAAGATGAAACTTCGGTTTGAGACGAGTTCCATGATTATTCTAACAGGGATGAGGAGCCACTATAGAAGAACACACAAGTTCCTGAGCTATCAATTAATTATCCACCAACTCCGGCTAAAAAAGTTGTCTTATTTAGCCGTAATAAAACAAGACTGTGGTTTTTTAAACAACCTATGAAGGATTTGATTAAAAATATATTGAACTTTGACATTTACTTGCCCATTTATCAATGAGTGTTTTGTCCATATTGATAAAATATTATTACGCTATGCTTTTTTAGATATTTTTAGTAAAGAAATTTTATAGATTAAGGAATATATTGTTGATTGATATTTGTTACGACGTTTAATATTAGACAATAAAATCACCAACCACATAAATGCAATTTTGTGCTGCCATATTTTTTTTATAGTGCGTTAAAATAATATTTTGCAAAAATATAATTTGTTGCAAAAAATACCACGAATTAGCTGCATTGGCTATAGCTTAATGTTATCAGTTCATCACTATTTAATTTCTAGTTAAGACAAGAAATTTTTATTAAAATTTGCTATGATCAACACTAGGGCTGCAGCTAAAAAATTCATGTAGATCAGCTCCACAGAAATAGGGCGCTATCTCCGGCTACGGAGAAAATGCTTGGTTCAACAGCTGCAGACTCCGGCTTCCCAGCCCTGCATTTCTGACAAAGTAGACCTACTTATTCGGCAAAAGCCTCAGAAGCTTGCAAATAAGGCCAAGATGCCAGACAGGGCCATACGCCGCTGCCAGATTGATAAATACAGCACTGGCCTTCTTAGCCTCAAAGAAATCCTCATGTGTCAACAGAACGACAATTTTTTCCAGATCTAGGAAATTTTTTGTCAACGCACATTGGAAGAAGGAAAGTCACATAACAAGACTGTAAAGCAGCTCCACCGTGGATTATAAGCTTTGGGCAGATGGAATTGGTTCGCTAAGTTGTGCCTGGTTTTAAGTGTTAGGACGGCAGCAATGAATTCTCTCTTTGAAAAATTCTCTTGGATATTTACTAGGTCAGGTGTTGTGGCTTTCCATAAATACAACACCACGTAAGGAGACAAAAGAAATAACTTGCAATCAACAGCATCACATCTTTCGTTTCAAAGTAGTTGAAAAGCAGTAGTAACGGCTGAAAGGGGACAATGATCTACCAGTGCGCTTGTTCACTAAACTCCACGCTAACCTTAACCATATTTAGCTTTGAGGTTCTCCTCTTTTTCTATCCTCCATTTCCCGTTAAGCCTCGTCAGTAGCAGCCAAACACGAGTCGACGAGTTCCTCAGAAAAGGGATTTACACTCTGCTTCCCAACACGGAATACAGTTGCTTTGATGACGGCGTGGGATAGCCTTTTCGGCCGCTTTTTTAAACATTGCAGAAGACCTGGTAAACCGCATCCAAATCAAGTGAATCAGGCGACAAATACCGTGGTGGCTCCACTTGGCCTTGCACAAGCTTTATTACTTGACAAACAATGGAACTTGCTAAGGAAACCTTGGTCGTGTAATGAGCGAACATCAATGTTGTGATCTGCGAAACTTTTCCGTCAGGAAAGCAGGGAAAAAAGTTAGATTTGGATTTGTACCAGAGTTTAGCGTCCAGAGTAAAAGCTCGCGGCATTGTATAGTATCCTTGGCATTGCATAGAAAAGCAAGATCATTCATACTTTACAGAAAAACGTATTTATCAATAATCTAAGCATAAGATGGCATTTCGCAATTTTGATCGCAAGAAATCCCTTTTTTTTTGTTCTTAACCTAGTTTTTTGTTGGGAAACTATTTCCACAATTGCCATTTGTTGTTAATTACATGATGAACTTTTTCAAAACAAATCTGCGATAAAAAAAATTCATGAAGTTAAATTTCTGACAAATGTGAATGACAGCGTAAGCTACATAATTTCAAGCTTCAGGGTTGCGCACCATGGGCGTAGTGTATTTAATGTTTCAAAATGGCTGTGGAAGTTCGTCAAATTTAATTTTTGACGGTCGACTTAATCGTTTGTCCCAGTTTTTACCAAAAAAATAATGAAACCGGTTTTTATGCAAAAAATGATGAGACTTATACGCTTGAAAATAGACTCGAAAGTTTTAATCCACTTAAGATTTTCAGTTGATTTTATGAGTTTGTAGGCCCTATAATATAGAAAAATGATACTTATAAGCTCAGAAAATTGTAAATATTAAAAATTTTTCTCCGGGAAGATATGGGTTAGAAAAACGGTGAACCCAACTTTGGGCGTAACAAGCTGGAAAACGCCATTCAACAAGTATAGAACCATAACAAAAAACAGTCAAATAGAAAATAGCAATTGCTACCCAATTGTCTTTGTATGGAGATGACTACACATTCGTTGAGTTGAGATTAACGCTTTAAATTGGTTCTGCATAAAACATCAGAGCTCTTCAGTAGATTTTATAAACTTTAACACCCAAGAGAAAAGTCAATTTTTAACAGTAAGCTTTTGAAATGAATTTTTTTATTTTCATATTAGTATTTTTTAAAAACCATATCTTTTGTTTAAAAATACAAGGTCAATTTTTAATTGTTGAAAGTAGGCTACTTTGCTTTATGAGAAGCTATAGCATAGACCAGGGATGTTCAACCTGCGGCCCACTTAATGTTTATATGCGGCCCGCTGCTTACTCAATTTTTTAGTTATATTTTCATAATTGTACTGTATAGAATTTGATGTCACTGCTATCATATTAAGGTATAAGGAAACAAAGCGAATGTCATTTAATTGCTGCGTCGAGTGACTGATCTATAAAAACTTTTGTGGGCAGAGCTTATCATTAAGAAGCTTGCCTCAAGCGTCATATTCAGTTTTCACATGGGTAAGTGGTCCGTTGGAGTGGGACGCAAGCATGAGACGAGTGTGAGTGCTGCGACACCAAGCTGGTGCACAGTACTCAGCTATTGAGCAGACCAGAGATTAGGGCAGCCGTGCGACGTGTTTTGGCAACAGAACCCCATCCTGAACCTGCAAGTCGCCTCAGCATTGTGACGCGCTGTTATAGTTTTGCTGCCAAGAAATTGTGACGGAATGTGAGCGATCTGTCCTGTTTTATTACAAAATAACTAATATTGGACAAAATGGTAAATGCTGTTGCTTACATTTAGTTCACGTTGTCCTCTTGGTTATTTAAATGAAAGGCTGCCGTCACTGTTTAGTGTGAGAGCTTCAGCTTCAAGTCTGGAGATAAACTAAAAGTGTAGTCGTGTCTTGACTTAAAGTCGCCTTCAAAGGCCTTCCGTTTCCAGAGCAGTGTAACAATACTAGATTGTGTGCGTAAGTAAACTTTCTGAAAATCGTGTAAAGCAGATGGAGACGTATATACAGAGGTTAAAAAGAATGGGAGGCAGAATTGATCCCTGAGGAACGCCTTTTTTAAACGGCAAATCCTGCTTTGCATGCTGTCAGCGGTAGCAAGTATGAAACTTCGGTTTCTGGCCATGTGCATATCTGGCAGAACTCATAAGTAGCTTGCATTTAAGGCCCTGGTGCCAGATACAAAAGTCATATGCCGCCGTCAGATTGACAAATCAACAAAAAAATCCTTGACGTTTTCTGTCAATAGAATGATATGATCCACGGTTCACTTGTCGCGTCAAAATCCAGCCTGCTCTCTAAGGAACAATAAATTAATAATTATTTCGACGCGTGCGTATATAAGCCTTTAGAGAATCTTGTGGAAGACACAGACCAGAAATATTGATCGATAACTCTTTAAGTCCCCTACGGGCTTTATCGGCTTTGGGATCGTGACCACAAGCTTTTTCCTCTAGACTTTGAAAATTTTGAATCAGTGTAAGTAGGAAGAAAAAAACTCACGTAAACTCACTGGGACTTTAAAGCAGCTCCATCATTTTTAATACTAATTACGTAATGATTTTAATTTACTTAGATTCTTAAGATTCCTAATTAGATTATCATAACCAATTTTAAATTTATATTTAAATTCTCGTCATTTGACTATGGCAGCTAATACTAAAAACAGAAAATTTTATATAAATGTACTTTTGTGGCCCGTAGAATTTACCCAGATTTGTAATTTGACTCAATTTGAAAAGATTGGACAGCCCTGGTATAGACTAACCGAAACGGGTCCTTTCAAGAAGAGACTGTAACTGTTGTTTCTAAGTGAAACGAACCCGGAATCACCCTACAGCCCTGTAGGTGGCAATGACAAAAAAAAAACAAAAAAAAAAGAATTTCTCAAGAAGCGATTGTTTTCGAATCAATTTCACAAACAAAAATCACTCACGGTCGCTTATTGAGGAGATCCAACAGAAATTCGCTAAAAGATAGCTACAAAAATAAATCTTAAAAAACTTACGTTTTTGTTGAAGTAAACAATCACTGCTGATCATTTCATCATCATTTCTATCTATCTTCGTCATTCGCCAGACAACGTCGGAAGCATTAAATTAATTAGGCAACTATCAAGTGATTACCGGGACCTGGTTTCGGAGATGGCAAGATATTACGGTTAATTTGAAGATTCTGTTTCGTTTTCATAGTTTCTATTTTGCGATAAGATCGTTATTAAAACATACTACTTGATAAAATTGCCAAGCAGAGTATAGCGTCGTTAAGTGTCTTTCCCAAGGACACGACGGAATGACAAAAATGGGAATTCAAAAAGACTTTATCAATAGAAACTCGTTCTTAGTTGGTCTTTCGCTGACTTAACTTAACGACAATATAAACTGTCAAAACAATCAATCAAAAAGTTCAGCTTGCCACTGCATTAAATAGCCTGACTACTTTTAGATGGAACTTTGGAGTTCAGACCTTAGTTTAAAAAAAAATTAAACTTACAAAGTTTTACCGAAATAACTCGATAAAAATTTGGCCTAAGTAACTATTTAATTTATTGCAATAACCATGGCAGACTATAACTAAAACTTAAAGATGATACAATTCTGCAAGTCCGATGCTTTTTGTCAAAGCCAGCATTTATTTTGGAAAAAATAAGTGTAAAGCGGGCAAATGGAAAACACGCAAGCCAAATCCAAAAATGACATCATCTAATCATAAAGAATTCACCGAATAGGTTCAAAACTCATGAAAGGGCACTGGGTTAACAAAATGCCTAAATTTTATTGTTTTGAAGTTTAATTTAAAGCAACTTTGTTTTTTTCTTCTCTACCGCATATAGCCTACTATGAACAAAAAGATTGACTCAATTTGACATTAAACGATTATTTTGGTATCTTTTTAACTCATGAAAGGACACCGGGCAAACAAAATGCCTGTGTTTCATTGTTATCGAGTTTAATTTACAGCAACTTTGTTCTTTTTTCTCTATTGCATATATAATATGAACAAAAAGATTGACTCAATTTGACGTTGAAACGATTATCTTTGTAGCTCTGTGCCCACAAATACAAAAGATGTAAAAGTGAATAAACCAGAAAGATAGTTAAAGTATTCACTAAATCTTGACTAATAAAAAAATTTTTTTTGGTTTATAATAAATTTGGAAAAAACAATAAATTTTAAGCAGAAAAGAATTGTATTTTTTAATCTTTGCCACTTTTCCTTTGGCATATGTTTGACTGTTTACGTACCGGTCGTTAGGCCTATATCTCATAATAAGTCTCTCTTGAGCAGGAGCGCCGGAAGCGGGGGGGCAGGGGGCAGATTGTGCCTTTTGAAATTTGTCTTACAGAAATATTTTTAGATATGCTCTACATTTAACCTATGTAATCTCGATCACCATCAAATGCAACGATGTTTCTAAAATTAAAGACATCCGTAAATCATGGTACAATAATGAAAGTCGCGAAAATCGTAAGTTTTAGGTAGTGATGGATTTTGGGTGAGGTGAATGAGGCAGATGCTTGTTTAGAGTGAAAGAACGATTTCGAGTAAAGACCTTTGATTTTGGGACAAAATAGGAAAATCAGAGATCGACTACAAGTGAAGACCTTTTTTTTCTTTTTTTTTTTTTTAGAGAACACTATGATTTTGGGGCGAAAACAGGAAAATTGGAGATCGACTACTAGTGAAGAGCTTTTTTTTTAGAGAATACGCTAATTTGATTGCGACATGGTTGCTATAAATGACTTTTGTTGGAGTGCCTTTTTAATAAAAAGTGCCCCTTTTTTAAAATTTGCCCCCCTGGAAAAAAAACTCCGGCGCCCCTGCTCTTGAGTAATTTTTGTTGTGCGTTTAGGAAGAACATTTCTCTAAAAATTTCTTAATGGCATCACTGCTTACCTAGAATGGTGGGTCAAGTCTAATTCGAAGAAAAACCGATTGGAGTGAGTGTTAAAAAGAAACAAAAGTAGTGCTTTAAGAAATAAAGATAAAGAAAAAAATTTTTTGAATTTTTTAAGATTTGTTAAGATGCTCAAAAAGAACTTCGTTTCTTTTGAACCAACTACTTTCTTTCTAAAACTAACTTTATTTCTTTCAAAACTAACTCTCTCTCCAATCGGTTTTTCTTCAAATTAGACTCGACCACGATGGAACTCCGCTTCAAATAGAAAGCAGCAGCTAGGTCAAAGCAGCACTAAGCCATACGAAGAAGTGGTTTACCGAACGTTATTAAACATTTCATTATAATAACTATTGTGGTAATTAAAGATGTATGTCTAGTAAAAAATAAAAATTAGCGATGAAAATTTTTATTGATTTTAACAATTGGTACAGTAGCCAGAGCTATATAATTTATAGACTGCTGATGCGGACCTTTTCTGTGGTTAAATCAGACCCCGGCACCTGTTGTGATTTTAGTTTCTGTTGTAACGATACTAGTTTTTTTGGCGGTTAAAAGCAAAGATAGATAGAAATTTGGATTTCACACAACAGTTTGCGCCCAAAAGCCTACTTAGGGTTCAATAAAAATTGTTTATATTTGCTATTCAGTTGATTTTTTATAATGTAGCCAAAAGTACTTTTCGGTATGCGAAATAAAGTAGCCTAGAAACTTTTTTTCGTTCAACATTTTTAATCTTCGAATTTCGGACCTTCATTAAATCTACGAGGTAGTTGAGTTTCCCTTGTATTACCATCTTTATTATGCGAAGATCTTGTGACAATTTTATTTTAAACAACACAGTTTCTAATTAATTGTAAGTTCTCAATTGTGCTGGATACTTTCCAATTTAAGCAACGCTAGCGGGTCATGAGCGCGGTAAAAGCCTTTGATATCCTTGCATTCGTTTAAAAGCGTCACGTTTTGAAGTAATCGCCGCGCTTATGAACAATGCGTTTGGCCAAAACTTTACATTTACGCTGTTTTTCTTGACCAGTGTCAATGACGTCAATTCAATTTTCAGCCTTTGAATTTTCGCAAGATTCGTTAACGTTATATGAAATGAACACTTAAAATACTGGTTTTTAATTCAAATTTGTTCGGTTTAAAAACAACAATGCTCTCAAAAAAATTAAAAAAGATCTCCGACTTCCTAGCAACTTCGAATTGAGATGACTGAGTGCTGTCTTTGGTTGTACAACATAAAGCAAGGTCGCTGGTTACACTTGCAATTTCGGATTAAGTCAATGGCAGGGCAACAAGCGATGCGCAAAATTATATTTCCGGAAAAGTAATTCAAGTTTAACATAAATACTTGTTTTATCTGACTCATTTAGTAATAATCCTCAGAAACGCTTTTTAAATTTTTTACTATATTAGACAATCTTATTTAATGAACCAATTACTCTATAGACAAATAATGTAAATGTTCGTGTTTAAAAATTTAATTGTAATCCATCATTGCAACATTCAAAAAAACAAAAAAAAGGCAGTGTATTTATTAATTTTCACAATGATCTCTAAACATCTGCGTAAACAGTGCACTTATCTAATTAAGACTTTAACAAATATGGCCCTTCACTAATAAATATAGTCAGATTTTTTAACAACTAACACTGAACTTGAACGAAAACACGGCAACATAACTTAATACAAAGCAAGTACTAAAAAAGTGAAGAATGTAAAGTAATGCAGGTAAATGGTCAGGGATTGTTTTTATTACTGATTTTTCTATTTGCAAAAAGCAAAAATCAAAATAAAATTAATTAAGTAACATCAAGCAAAACCATAAGTACCATGATGTGAGTTCATTTAAAAACAGTCTTGAATACAAGCGCGTTCACAAAAAAGGGGCTGGCGACTCATATTTTTCTTTTTTTGTGGTATGCATATTGAGATATTGCGATTAAGTTTTAATAAATTCAACTTTTTGAATTCTATTGCGATCCACATGATTGAACTTCGCGGCCCCCAGTCCGTCACGAGCCGCCCAATGGCGATCTACTCTATAGTAAGTCAAAACTTACAGTTGCAACAAATAACTGTTTGACTACTAACAAGAAGTACGCTATATGTTAAGTAACCTAAAACAAGTAACCAGAGAAAGACTATTTTTTCAGTAATTTAAACTTGATTCTCGTACCGATAAAATGGTTAAACACCGTGATTTGGATTTGTTAAAAAAAAAACAAACAAACAGAAAAAACTATACAAGTGCAATGACAGTTCAGGAAATTAAAACCGAACACTAAGATGGAAAAAAGACAAACCGAGAAAATATTTCAGACTGAGTTGACAAACACAATTGCTTCTAAACAAATTTACAAAAAAAGTAGGCAATTCGACGAACAACAATGTAAAAAAACACTATGGAGTAGTTATTATAATCAATTGCATTTGTTGAGTTTTGCGTCAAAAAATATAGTAGTTCAAAACCATTGCACAAAAAAGTAACGTAACTGCAATTCTTGACAAACACAAAATACTCAACAAAAAAAAAATTTAAACGGTCAAAGAGAATTTTTGCACAGTAGAAATTAGTTATAAAAATTAACACTATAAACAGAAACAAAAATCGTTTATTAAAAACAGCTGTAAGAATTTATGCTAAAATGAAGATATGCGGCAAAGCTAAAAACAACCCACTCAAAAATTTACTTACAAATGTCAATAAAAAAGTGGAATTTAAGAAGAATTGATGGAGCAAAAATCTTTACCAGTGAACGGAACACGGAGAATCAGTAGTACTGCGCCTTAAAAAGGTCAATATCGATTGTTGTTGCCGGTGCTTGATTTCCTTCTGAGCAAATCGCTTTTTTTCATTCGCTGACCAGCTAGTAAACACTGAGCAACGTCAGCGGCGATAGGATCGGCCATCATTGTTGCAACGGCGATGACGTCATTTCCCGCCGTGTAGTAGGCGCAAAATTTGCCTTCGTTTACGACTCCGGTAATGACAATGTCGTCATATCCGACCCCATAACCTGAAAAGCAGTTTTGACATTATTACCTTTAGCATGCATCCATCTCGGAATAATAACACAAAGGTAAAGACTTGCAGAACAAAAAAAAGCCGGCAACATTAATCGGAATAAGGCAACAATAGTTGTAACCTTAAATATTCCAAAGGTACTTGACAGGGTTAGACAAAACACCAGAAAATCGAGTGTAATTTTGTTCGAGGGTTATACCCAGCGTTCAACCTCGATCGTTTGTTCATACTTTCAGTCTAACAAATTTACTTTGTACAAATCAAACCATGCAAAAATACTATAAACACAATTAAAAACTCCCAAAAAATGTTTTGAATAAATTCTTGGTTGTACAGAACTTTAAAATAAACAATAGTATTGATGGAACCATTATCTCTTAATTTCGGTAGTTTTTTAAAAGACTAAATAATTTTGCTAGTCTTTTCAAAGACTACCAAAATTGACCCTGTACTTTTTAACGACTACCAAAATTGAAAGAATTAATGGTTTGGTCAATATCCTTGGTTATTTTAAAGAATGTTTTATAAACATTGCAAAGATTGAAGAAAATTAATTATTACCTGTGTAACGTAGGCTTTTGCCGTATTGCTGAGTCCAAAAAAACGGGACTGATTTAACAACTTGAAGGTCGCTTTCACCGACAACCATGTTAGTGCCGACGGTTTTCCCGTGATAGTGAGCCATCTGCCAATGCTGAATGTTCGATGGTTGCCAATCCCGCAATCTTTAAAATTACACGGAATTAGGATCAACAAATATTAGAATTAGGATTATCAAACATAGGAATTAGGGTCAACAAACATTTAGTTCGATAGAGTAAAGATATTTTGGTCTTGTTTATGTTGGGATTGGTGAGTAATGTGATTTCTTTTCATCCTTTACCTCGTCTCGCTGTTTTTTGCCAAGTCTGGAATGAACTCCCACTTTTCTGCACACAACAATACCGGCTCTTCTTTTCATCTTGCGTGCAGCTAAATCATCTTTATGCTCTTAACGACAATCTGCTGCCATGTCTTTTTTTATCTACCAGAAGATTGACAACCACTTATCAATTCCTTTTCAACAACTTTAAGTTTTCTTTTACCTCGCGTTAAAATTACTGTAACCTTTGTTTTCCTGTTCTTTTCGCTATTGTTCATCACAAAATATCTTTAAAATTTTTTTCGCTATTCATAACAATCTAACACAACTTAACTTCAAACAATTTTGAATTTTTTCCAACCTTTCTGTCATTGCCCTTGTTACAGAACCACACAGAATAGCTGATCTTATAAATGCTTTACTGTCTAAAACTTTTTCTTGAAACTTTTAAGGAAATTAGTTTATTTACATTAGAATCATCTCTAAACGTTACAATACATTACAATCGTCTCTAAACCATCTCTAAACCGAACAATTTATAAGCTACATTTAATTTGTCTCTAAACCACACATTTCGATTTCTTCCAAGGGATTAATTTTGATCAAGCTGCTATACTATATTTTAGCTTCACTATGTACACGCTAACCTCACTACTCAACACATTTTACAGATATTAAAATTCTATTAAATTAGTTTTTGCATCATTGGAAGCTTGAAACCTTTTTTTCTTGTTGCTGTTTTTAATTTTCTGCACTCGGGAGTATTTCAAAGCTTTGCAAAATTGTTTTGTGGCATTTACATTTCTTGTAAAAGAAGGTTTATGCAATTCATTTTTTAAATCGTTTTAATACAAACTGTTTTGGATTTTCTCTCAATGATATGTGTTGGCGTAAATCAGTTCTTTTGTAATTTATTTCTCATTTCTTTTGCTGCCTCTTATATTACAATATTAAAAAGTAAAGAGATTAACATTAAAAATTAATGTAGAACCACTTTAATTGGGTTCATTCCCAATAAACCCGCTGTTATCTTGACACTGCAACTAGCGCGTTCTAAACTACGTACAATTACCAAGAACGATCAATTAAAACAGCCGTTTGTAAAGAATAAGAAAATTAAGCTTAATATTTAATTGATATTTCGCTTTAAGATATTTTAACTTTTGTACCGTTTCTGGTAGATATAAATATCTATCTATGGACGTGAGTTGAATGCAAATCTTAAACTATAGTGCACAACATGGTTACTGATTTCTGAATTTCATGGTAGGCGCCTTTTAGCGGAGTCCCAACAATCAACATTTTCTCCAAGTTTTCGTTGATACAATGTCTAGCCTGGACTTCAGCATAGGCACATCCTAGTGAAAAACTGGGTTGAACAAGCTTTCAACCTGTTGTACATTGAATCATAAGTTGAAAGTTTCTTCAACACAGTTTTTCGCTTCACTTTGAACCTGTTACAGATGACCTTATTGGGAGATAAAAAACATAAAGGCAAACAAAGTGATGCGAAAACCAAGGCTGCAAACTCGGAACTAAATTTGGAACTCGTTAATCGATCGAGTTAGTGATTGAGTAATTTTGTCGGCAATAGTCATGGTAAAATGTTAATGTTTGTTGTTTTTGTATTAAAGCTCGTTTCCACTAAGTGGAATGGAGCTTTATTTGTTTCTTTTGCTTCACTTAGCGCTTAAGCGCGGAAAGAAGTAAAAAAATCAATAAAACAAATAAAGAATGCTCCATTCCACGCTTGTACTAGAAACAAGCCCTTACTGTACTTCGCCAGCACCCTTTTAACGGCAGCTGCGTTTAATCTGGCTGAAAAAATTTGAATTACTACTGTAGACTTCACTGAATTGAATTAGTTTTGTCACGCCATTTAGTGATTGGATTTCTGCGTCTGTGTTCAAAACCATCACTGTCCAGTGTCCGCTGTATCTTCTTAATACAATGGCTGCTAAACGAAGAGATTATTTTGTTGTCTGGGTACAAACCAAGGGCGTCCATCCCCTGGCCCGTACAGTATTTTCCGAAATGACGAGAGCTAAATATAACAGTCGTGCTTCAAAAAAATTTTTTCTAACGTAAAAACGAGCGCAGAAATGATTTTATATGGAATGAAGCCAAAAAACAAAGTCTTTGCTCGCGAAATTCGGCTGCTGTGTTTTATTTTTTGGCCAGTGAATATTTAAAAAAAACCGAAATGGTCCTCGACTCAAAAAAATTGGACGCCCTTGGTCTGGTCAATTACGTAAACACAAAACATTTTCTGCAGCCGTTTGGTACAATGGATGCTTGCATAGGTCATTACTTAATTGTCTCGTTCGTAAAACTTGGAATTTTGTTATTGCATGAATGACAATTTGCTTCGCATTTTTCACTTTTCCTAACTTCGTGTACTGTGTGGTTAAATTTATTCTTTCCTTTTGTTTTTCATTCTTCGTTCAATTGGAACCGATTATAAGCCTGCGTGGAAACTTCAGAACTTTCAATTTGGTTTTTAATAAATTAAATACCATATACATTATTAAGAAACTAAGCAACTTAAAAGAAAGAGCACCAGACTCAATTTTGCTCTTGTTAGAGATGGTCAGTGTCGCATATCTCACGGGGATTCGAGCCAACTAGATGTTGTCCCATGCACAATAGGAAACACCAAACACCACTACACCACACAGCCGGACAACAATTCGACTTCAAGTAACCTAAAGTGTTCCCTGTTTTCCGCGCCAGGAATTCATAGAATTTACTATGTTATAAGACCGAGGCTACACTTAAAGACCAGGATTTACCCGAAAAGCATTAAGCATCGTACCGACACTTGTAAAGCTTGACAAACGAAAAAACAATATTAAATTTCTCAAACCAAAATGATTTCTCCAAGGGGTCTCTAAGGGTGGGGCCATTGCACAATGCCCCCCCCCCCCTTAAGTACGCTACTGACTACAATGGCAGGAATAGGCATCTAAAGAAACATAACCGCAGCATCTACTTGTTGCCCCCTATGCTTTGCCCAGGGACCTTGTTAAGAAACTCTGACCTTGACATTGACAAAAAATTATAAAAAATAAAAAGAAACTGTCTTCTTACTGATGTCCTCTGCTTTTTATAAATCTAATTTACAGTAACAAAGAGATTGTCTAATTGCAAAAACAAACAAAATATTTTTTTTTTTTATCAAGTGTCATTTCGATTAAGTGTCGTTCGATCAAGTGTCGTTCGATCAAGTGTTGTAGTACCTAACTATTCTGTATACCTAATCGGGTTTTTGATTTTTACAACATGCGTGCTCTAGAAGTTTGCAAAAAATATTTTTTAACTTTGCTGTTGAAAATTTCCATACACTATTGAGGTTAATCACAAGAGCGCTACGTTTTGTTGAACTTGATTGAAAATTTACGATACTTGAACTCGAAAATTTGAAAATTACGGAACTCGAACCAAAAAATTAAAAATGAGCAACTTGAAGTTGCAAATTTTTGTGAACTTGGAATTGATTAAAAATGTGTCGAGTTCGCACCCCTGGCAAAAAACAAATTACAGCAGTTCAACATGGCATCCAGAGTCAAAATAAAAGGAATTACCGCTGAGGAAACATGGCTATATCACCACCAGCAAACACATTCGGAATTGGTTGTTTGGTATCAGCTCGTAACACTCGCATGTGGCGGTCGACGTTCACGAACCCGTGGCTGGTCAGTGATACTCCACTGTTGCGGAGATATTCGGTGGCTGGGATTATTCCTATTCCGGCGATAACCAAATCTGCCTGAAACAAAACAATTTTAGAAAAGATAAAAAACCTTAACTGTTTAAAAGTATGTATATATTATATATATTGATATATACACAATATAAGAGTATGGCAAGTAGACGACTTTGAATAGTCAAGTAAGGATTTAGAACAAATTGTACGCTATATTTTCAAAAAAGTTACTTTTCAAATTAAAATTTGTACTACTGGTCTTATTCATTTGCGCGCGCACGTTTGAAAAAATTGCACAATAATAATAATAACACTAATTGCTGAACTTGTATTTGATTTTTTTTTGCTTTTTCATTGAAATAAAATTCCTAGATCAACGTTTCGAAACTTGGGCGTCACAACTTTATTCGGGAATCTGAAAGGACAGTTGAAATCGGTAATTCAAATACCTGCGCTCAAGTAAAGCTGTGTTTATTTTACTTTATGTCGGCTCTAGAAATAGTTTGCCGCGAAACTGAAGTTCTTAGTAAAGTAAGTTTTGGCGAAGTACGATAAATTCTCTATAAAATTTTATTCTAGAAAGAAACTTTTCAACTCTCAACAACTAGAAAAACAATGTATTCTCTCAACAACTAGAAAAAAAAACACGGATTTTCACTATAATGAATATATTATTAACAAAATCAAAAGAACTTGAACAACTCTCATAAAACTTGACTCTGAAGCTTCACAAAACTTCAAAGCAATTTACAGTGCCAACAACTGCGAATAATCACTCATCAAATCAACTGTAGGTTTATAAAGTTGAGATTAGAATTCAGAATGAAGTGCAACACAGGATCCGGTATAAATAGGGCAGTAGAGTCGGAAAGTTCGAAATCCGACTGCGACTCCTAAAATTTCGAGAATTTCGACTCCGACTCCCTACACGGACTCCCAAATAAGGATAATAGCATTATGCAAAATACGATTGGCTTAAAATTCAAACGTAAACTTATTATGACCTGCACGCTGCGCGGTAAGGTTCTCTTAAAAAAGTTACTGCACTGCATTGCACTGCCGTGCGGGGCCGTGTATGCGGCGCAGTTGACATTACTACTATGAAATTATTAATAAATTGGATATCACGAGTTGAAGTCGGATAAAATATTCCGACTTCAAATTCGACTTCTTCCTAAAACCTTCGACTCCGCAACCCTGCCTATAAATGGGGTAAAAAGGAGTTTTCGAAAAATAATAATTGGCGATTTACATTGTACTACAACTAGAACCATTCCTAGCATCGAAAAAACCTATTACTGCTGAGTGTATCCAAGAATTTGGAAGATTTACAGTATGCTAACAGGGTAAAACTATTATTTAACGCTTGCTAAATTTTTTGGGTGTTTTAAAATAATTTTTGGTATCTCACTGAAGATCCAAAAAGTTTACTAATTTAACCTGGTGTTTCACATACTCGAACAAATTAAGAAGCCATGTCCGAGATAAAAAGCCATGGTTGTAACCAATTATGTTTTTATATATTTTCAGGTTTTTTTTATATTTTAATATTTAGTACTAGATAATATTTCAAACATCATTAAAAAATTATGACTTGGATAGGAAATCACTTGTAAGCAAGCCAAGACACATCGCACAAATTAATCAATAAACGTAACACTCATATCCTTTGTGACATTTTTTAGTCGTGAACAAAGTTTTAACTATTGGACAACTGAAAAATATGGATACAAAAACACTTATGGTGTTTTCAGTTGCGTAATAACAATTCTAACAGCAAAACTTTTGATAAAACAGTTTTCAAACAATTAGAGAAACTTGCCAATACTACAATTAGGTTTATTAGGTAGAAGTATTGCATCAAAAGAATAAAGTATAAACAGCGTGCTTTACACTTAGATTTTTAATTTTCTTCTGAAAACCGATAGAATATTTACGTAAATATTAATAACAGCATTGCATTAAGAGTTTTTAAATTGCAACTGAATTGTTTGTAGATGCTATGTTACGACTCCAAATAAACGTATTGTATGCAATATTCATGACAGTTAACGGCGGAAATCGTTAATCCCGACATTAGCCTTGTAGAGTTGAAAAACTCAACATTTAAATAGCACAGCTTTACTCATACATAATTAAAAGCGAGACGGAATATGTTTTATTCATAAAACGCTGATCCATACGAAACAAGGTATAAAATGTAAATGGTGACCCCCCCGGCCCACAGAGTAATTTTTGAGGGTCCATAAGCTTTGTATACACAAAATGAAAGCCATAAGTCATAGCAAAACAAAAGAACCCGCGGTATAGTCCAGCTTGCAAAAAATGACAAGTCTGCACAACGCTAGAAACCAAGCTATACACTCGTACGTAACGCGAAATCCAAATCATATGAAAAAACATGTCTATTTACTTCAAAAAAATATTAAAGTTTTTATTTAATCAAATTCAATGCGAATTTTACCACTGTTTGTTTTTGAGTAGCTTGTCTATTCGTGGAAAAACCTCTGACAGAGCACGTCTTAATGTCATTCTCCAATGTAAGGCGGCTTCTTTGTGTAGGTTTGATAAGAAACCTTGTTGAGAAGCCGGACTGGGTATTGTTCGACAGTATTGTTGCGTATTGTTTGCGTGATAATTAAAGCACTATTTTTTTCTTTTTTTTTCAGTTTTTACATTTATCTTCCTAACTCGTTGGAAAGTGTCGAGACACAATTAGGGCAACCGCAAAGCGATTACCCTGATCTGTTTCACGGAGATGCCGAGGTATTATTGTCCGATTGACATTTTTTATTTTTTATTTTTTTAGTTTTTATCAAATATTACTGAAATTTAGAGCTGCTTGCTTGGGCACCAATCAGAGGAAAGTGTCATGAAGTGTCGTTGCTGAGCACAACAGAATGGCGTGAGTGGTTTTGAACAGCGACTGTATCGATAAAATTCACCATCAAATAATAACGCTTTTTACCAATCGACCACGCTGCAGATTGTTTTTTTTAAACAGTAGAATTTGCTTAAATCTACACAAACTTGGCATGCCCTTGTTTCTGCAAAAACTGAACGTTCGAGAAATGAAGAACACAAACAAAAAAGCAATTTTTGGGTTTGTCTTATATATCTATTTCAATAAGCTTTATAGCGTTTGTAACTGTCACAGTTAGGCTGCTTCACATGGCAGTAAGATGGGTTACTGCATTAAACTAAAACTGATGAAATAATGAAGTTATAAAGAAAGTTTATGATGCACAGTGGGGTCGTGTTATATCAGTAAGGATTACAGAAAGATAGGCAAAACAACTGTAGTGTAAAGGCAGCAGATTAAAATTTTGGAATATATTTTGCCAAATTTGATAACATGGAAACAATAGGCTTTCAGCCGGGACCAAACGATATACGGCAACTTAGTTGAAGGCGACTTAGACAAGTTCTACTGTACCTCCTTTCCAATCACAACTTCGGCAATTTTTTTGCACACAACTTTATCAGCTTCTAACGGGGATTTTTTTCTTTTGCGACAGCGAGAGATGGAAAATACAAGAAATTTTGCATTGGTTTTATTTAAACTTTTATCAAAATCAAGTTTCCTACTTTTGGGAAAGCTTTTGTGTCTTTTCAAAAAAGTTGGTCTTTTGCGAGTACTTTGAGTAATGAGTAATACTTTGATTTTAAGGGCTTCCTAAGCAATCAAAGAGCACTTGGATACAAAACACACATTGAGAATTTGTCTTTTGTAACAGAATTTATGGATGTAACCCCCATATCGGTACACAATATAGCCTATTAGTATTGTACTTTTGCTTCTTTCAACTTATTCGGAAACTAAATAAAAACACACAGCAGATGTGTTTATACTAAACCTTGTTCAATCCTTCAAATTCTATCAACAGGGCAAATGAATAAAAACGATGTTAGCCTACTTCACAACTACTAGTTTATTTGAGCTATTGCAATATGAACTACTTTCAGTGTTATAATCTTTTTGGTTGTAACTATGACGATTCTAATCAGCTGTTAGTCTATAATCTTTCCAAGTGAGCTACATATGCCACTAATTACGCTCCCAAAAAACATAATTGACAGGCTAACACTACACTTTTTCAGCCATATTTCGTTTTTCCTAATTATACTTTATCAATTTTACAAAATATAAAGTAAATTTAGTGAACGTTTACTTTAGGATTCCTAGCACACTTAAAGCTGTACTACTTATTTAAGCAAAAAAATGGCAAACCTTAGTATGAGACTCAAATGACGTAGCAATGTTTTGCAATCTTTACTCTTAATCTTATTCATTGCACTCTACAATCTGTTAAAATTCCAAGACGTATTTCGTATGCTCTTCAACAATATTTGAAATTTTGTTTCATCTTCCAGCAGAGACCACATGCACGTAACAATACAAATTCGTTTTATGAAAGGAGTCCACAAGTTTCAGCCAAATTATTGAAAGTCCAGGACAACGAAAAAGTTGATAACCACTGGTATAGAGAATGTAATTTTTATCGAGGCCTTTTAGCAGTATAAAAATTTAATATTTTAAAGCATTAATGCCCACTTAACGTCAGAAATTATAATTCCGATGTTCTATGACTGCTTACAGAGAAAAATCAAAACTTTTTTTCAATTTAGCAGATTTCAATTCGATATTTTACAGCTTTCTGATCGCCAGATATAAAGTTTGATGAGCTATAACCCAAACTCAAGTCGTGCATTCTTAAAATTGCAGAAATTGCTCTCAAAACTCATTAATCGTCCAATGCTATTAAGGATCCGCTGCTTGGAATAGCGCAAATCTTCCGTATTTACAACTTATTTTGATAAAAAAAATCAATGCTAAACTAACTTCATAGTTCTAACTATAATACGTCTAAAAATCCCCTCTCAAGAATACAATGTTTTATTAATTATGCATGACACAATTGAATTTGAAGACGAAAATTATTTGAAGTTTATTAGCAAACAATAGTTATGATTATCACCACGTGAGTTGCCATTGGCCATCGTTAACAAATATTTAAGATCACAGCAAATGCAGGTTTTGCAAAAAAAAAAATAATAATAATAATACCTCATTTGAACTTTCCAAAAGTAAACTTTAAATCTATAAATATTAGCGCGATTGATTAATGTGGTTGAAATTTAAGATTTTCTCTAGGGCGAAGTTGGAAATGGATAAAAGGTGCGCGTGTAAAAGAAATAATGGCCGACATTGTGAAAACAGGAAATTAAAATCAGCATCTTATTTTAATCAAGATTACATAAGCAGCAGTTTTAGAGCGATCATGCCATTTGGTAATTACCTCAAAAGCAAAAACGCTGGCGGAGGCAATTAACGTGATTTATAAATCTATCATCTCAAGACTGAAATAAAACCCATCAACAAGACGCAGACTTCTAAAATCAACCAACCGTAAACGATTAAAAGTTTTTTACATTCAGCATCATCAAATCTTTACACTTAAAAGTTAAAAAATAAGTCGATTTTACTCAGTTTTTATTATAACCTATGGCTTTGGGTTTCGCATAAAAAAAAACGGCAATATTTTTTTTATAAGAAGTGCCAATTATTTCAATCTGTTTGAATGTAAATTTGAGCTGCAGTGAAAAACAATTTTTAATTACGAATTACGCCTCAATATATTTAAAATCGAACTTAAATTGAGCGTTCTCGTCAATTAGTTTACGCAGCTCATCAACTAAAAAAAAAAAAAGTTAAAATCAAATTAGTAAAGATAAAGAAATTTTCACTAAAAATCTTCTTAAAAACTCTGGTTCTATCTTGCAAGTTGTTTAATAAGATCATACTTCATAGCAGTAATACGAACTTTGCGTGCGACGTGCCGACCAACAGGCCGAACAATTAGCACAAATCGATATTTACAGAAAAAGTCGGACTTCAATTCGCTAATGCTGATGATATCTGCAGAAGTCTCGGTAAATTCATACTCGTAGTTCAATAGCAGTATCCAGTCGACTTGTGAAAGGAAGACGAAAGTTCGATCCTAGATCTATCTGAGTGATTTTTGTTGTGCCTCCCGCTGCTTACTGATGATGGTGATTTCACTGAATGGCGAAGTGGCTACCAAGCAAATACGGTCATACAAAGAAGTTGCACTTACCAAAGTTCATAATATTAAAGAAAAAGATATTTTAATAACATTTTAAAAGTTTGCGCTGTTATATCCATTACAGAATCATTGTCTTCTACGAAAATCTACAGATAAAGTTTTCTTTTCTAGCCACGAAAAATATCTACCTGTACCAGAAAAGCCTGGTAGAACGTTAAGCACTGGAAGCTGTGGAAAAGTGGACTAGCAGAAAAAGTAGAATTTGTATGACTAATCATGGCTGTACCAAGGGTGATAAGTTTAAGGAATAAAACGCGTTTATGAAACATCCTAATGTCACGAAAGCATCAAATTACGTCACAATTACATTAAGCGGATTAAAGATAGCCGGCACAATGACGCGAAATATAAACTGATAAAATGTGCTGCGTATTAAGTATGATTCGGGAAGACGCTATTCCCCGACATTTCATGAACATGGTCGGTTAATCTAATTAAAACAAGAGAAATAATAAAAAAATCTCATTGCACCAAATTTGGTGCATTGTGATTTTAATCAGTAGCTATTTATTCGATTTTAAACAATTTTAAAAGTCCCAAAAGAAAATAGTTTCCAAAAAAAAAGTGGGAGGTGTCGACCGGGAAGTAACTTACTGTTTGATTTACTTAAAACCTTGAACATATGTTTTGAAGCAAACGAAATAATCTCTCTTAATGCGAAACAACACATTTGCCAAACGAAGAATGTCGTTGGGCTAAAGCAGTAAATAATAATTGCTGACCTTGGAAATTTGCAGATATTGAAAAGTGAAGTAAATTTTTAAGGATTTTGTTTCAATTGTTTTGTATTGTCTTAGCGACTTTGTGGGTTAAACAAAAAACTTGGAATCAGAAGGACACAAGCTCCCTGTTGATGTCGTTTTCTTGGTGTAATTAACTTGGCAGAGTTGTAAATCGGGCAAGGTTCGAGTTTAAGTTTCTGAAAAAACACTGGGTCTGTATCGAGCCTCCTAGCACACAAATATGGCAGAAAGACGTACACCTAGATCAGGGGTGTCCAAACTTTTTTCCAGGAGGGCCAGGTTGATAATGTGAAAGTGACCAAGGGCCAACAACGATCTCTAAAAAAAAAGGTCTTCATTTCGATTTGATCCCGAATTTCGCTATGTTCTTCCCAGAATCATAGTGATCTCTAAAAGTCTTCCCTTAGATTTGATTTCAAATTTCGCTATGTTCCTCCCAAAATCGTTGAGATCTCTAAAAATAAAAAAAAATAAAAAAAAAAGTCTTCACTTCGATTTGATCTCTAGTTTCATTATTTTTCTCCCAAAATTGTGGTGATCTCTAAAAAGAAGTAATTAACATGTTAAATGGGTTATTTCGGACATAATTCTATCCAACTATGGTTCAAAGTGAGTGCATATCGCCACATTTAATCCGCGGGCCGTAGTTTGCCCACCCCTGGATTAGTATATGTGTCTGCAGGCCAAAAATAACACAATGTGCGACCACAGGCGCGGGCCGTATGAAAACTCATCGCGGGCCGGACTTTGGACACCCCTGACCTAGAGTCTAGGTCCTAGACCAGGGGTTTCCAAACTGGGGTACATTTAGGCTTCTCAAGGGGTACATTATTATGTGAGAGAATGTCCTTATTTAAGTTAAATTCTGTGTCTGGAAGAAATAATAGACTCAAACACTAGCGTACCGAGGGAGGAGGCCACTGTGCCATGGCCTCCCCCTAAGACCCTAAAAATGAAAAAATATAAAGCAAAACCAAGCAGTTTTAGAAGCACTAGCGTGCAATGGTCCTCTCCTCAGACCATAAAAATAAAAATTTTTTCTTAAAGATCACCATGATTTTGGGAGGAAAATAGGAAAATTGGAGACGAAATGGAAGTGAAGAACTTTTTTTTTTTTTTTAGAGATCACCATGATTTTGGGAGGGAAACGGCAAAGTCGGAGACGAAATCAAACTTTGGCCTCCCCCTCGGAAACTTCTGCGTACGCCACTGGACTCAAATGTCTAGAATTTTCGAGTCCAGTCGATTGTAATTACGTCAAACAGGACAATTAAGAGGGAAGACTTTTTTTACAGATCACCGTGATTTTGGGTTTGAATAGGAAAAATTTGTGGCTGCTGAAAAGTGAAGATATTTCTTTTTTTTGGAGATTGCCTTGAGTTTGGGCATGAATTGGGGGAAAATTAGTGGCTGATTCTAACTAAAAACCTTTTTTTTTAGAGAAACGTCACAAAATTTTGGGGGTACATGCAAACCTGCTACAGTGTCCAAAGGGTACCGATGAACTAAAAGTTTGGGAAACCCTGTCCTAGACGATTAAAATTGTAAATTTTCTATTTTCTATTTTTTCCAAATTGTTGCTTTTAACTGTAAATTTCTTCGACCTGCCTGCCGATTCGTTTAATTCCATACATTAAACTTTCAATCCTAATTTCACTTTCGTTGCATTTGACAAAGTGAGCAGTAATTCACGTAAGCTTGTGCGATTAATAAAAACTTAGTCAACTTTAGTGCACATTTTTTGTTTTTTCTCCAGTGATAAGAGAAAAAAACATGACGCCATAAATAAAGTTTCTTAAAAAAACAACTACAACGTACTTTCAATTCAGATCCATCTCGTAATATCGCTCTGCGGACTTCATTTCTTTCTCCGCGAAGTTCTACCACTGAAGCATTCATGAAAAAATTAACGCCGTGTTTCTGATGCAGTTGTTGCATGTAGGAACCAACCTCGTAAACGAAAACGCAAAATCAACAAATCGATAATTTAAAAGTGAAACTTAAGTAACTTATACTTACATGCATATACACGACTACTTTTAAAACGCTAAAGGTTACAAGAATTAATCTTAATAGATTGCAATCGATTACACTTTTTATGCAATCGAAATCGCAGTTTAAATAGATCGCCACAAACATAGCATATGTAATCAAATACATTTTTAAAGTAATGAAATGGTGACTCTTTTAATCACTTGATTTAAATTTGACAACACTGTAAACTGCATAATTTGACTAAACAAATCTTATTCAGGGCTTCAAAGTCCAAGTTTTCATTGTTCGTCTAGTGTTCTTGAAATTTTCTTTCATGAATGATTTTAATTTGTAGATTTTTGGACAATTTTATCACTACATGTACTACAAATATTACTGAAAAACCTTCAATTGTGCTTCGAGTTAGCCGCCAAAAAGTACATTTTGTGCCACGTTTAAAAGTTTTATACCAAAACAAATTGGAACTTTTTAAAGTGTTCAAAGTGACAGCGATCCGAGGTGAAAGTCTCAAATCTCCCAAGTGTCAACACGGATAATTTAAATCATAACCAAGAAATTTCTAGACCATGCATTTACACTAGTTTAAAAATTTGCAATATACGTTATTGATTATTATTTTAAGTAAAATTCAATTGAAATCGATTGTTTAGAAAAACATTATTGATATAAATCATGGATGACCATCTAAATATCTACACCAGTGGTGGGAAAACTACGGCCCGCGAAGCTTTTAATGTGAAGGATGTAACAAATCAAAGTGAAAACCTTTTTTTTTTCTTGGTTTAAGTTTAAGGCACGAATAAACGTTTAAAACACAAGCTCTCGATCAAAATAAACTTCTGAGTCCGGCTGTAAACAGTTCGCCCACCTCTGGTTTAGATAAAATTGTTAAATCGTAGATGTTTTATCTAAACATATATTGTTGTTGAACATGACCAATACTCATTATTTTGACAATTGCATTTGTATTTGAAAATCTGTAATAGTTACAGTATATTTGTAGTAACATGTCTCTACGGCGGTATTTCATCTTACAAATTTTTATAATAATTTTCTATTACTTTAAAGTTGGAGTAATCGTAATCATTGATAGATAAATAATCACAATCGTATCCAATTACATTGCTTACGTAATTATTCAAAGTCTAATGTTTAATGTTCATTAAAAAATCACTGAATCGCCTTACAAAAAATTAATTAACAGTAGTCATATAAGAATCAAAACAAAATAAATCTAAGATCACACTAAAGTCGCCACAGCAAAATTCTTGCATTATAAAATAATAAAGTTTATTAAACCGTATAAAATAATAAAATTGATTTTGGTTTAAAGATCCGTTTCCGCTTTTATTGATATATTTACTTCTTTCAGTGCTTAAGCGCTAAGCGAAACAAAAAAGAGTACTCCATTTCACGCTCTTAGTGAAAACGGGCCTTAAAACCATCGTCAAGCTTATTCAAATAAAATAATTTTTAAAACCTTGATTTTACGAATTTTGCTGCAGTGACTTTCGCAAGATCCAAGACTTCTGCTTCGATTTTTACCTCAGGTCTGTTATCGAGCCTCACCTCAACTCCGAGCACGCGTTCGAAGGGCACGCTGAAGAATTCACAAACAGTAACAGATTTTGCTCTTGGTATCAAGGCAGATGCGAGCTCCATGCCGATGAAAGAAGCGCCAAATATCACAACATGTCTGTCTTTCGCCTGCTTTGAAATAGTATTGGCATCGTTTGGAGTGCGAAGTACAAAAACATTCTTTAAATCCCACCCAGGAATCGGAAGAGTTCGAGGTCTACCGCCTAAAATATAATTTTTTTCTTAAATTTTCAAATCTCGACATCCTACTGATTTCAGATTCTGGAAACAAAATATTTATAATATGTGATCAATTATACACGATAACTCAAAATTTAAAAAAACAAAATATTTTTGTGTACTGCAAAGGGTTCTTTCACTTTTTTAAGTGGCAAAGTGACACAACAGAGATAATAAAATACAAATCAACACAGAACAATATTTCTGTAATAAACTATTATACTTGTTTATGAGTTTTGAGGACAAAGCACTAACGAGTACTATATGAGGTGCAGCAACACATTGATAGGAGCCAAAAACCCTAGATATTATAATCATACTAAGTAATTGCGCTGGCAAGATTTTTATGAACAAATCTTTTTAGGGCGATAAAATAAAATTAAGATGAGACGTCCTTAAAAAACTGAACCAAAGCGCTGTCCCGTCGCGACAAACATATTTAAAAAATCACAAGTTTAAGAAACACGATTGAGACAAAACCCCATTCAAAGCTAACAAAAGGTACTACAATATACAGTTATTTCTAAATGCCGAATTGATTGGAATCTATCTATTCATGGATTGCTTGATTAAGTTGAATTTTAATTTTTTAACGGTTTAACTTTTTTAACACTTTCGATGCCAAAGGTTAAGCAATTGGGCTCTTGTTTACTATTTGCCAAGTTTAGTTAATTGTTTTTTAATTTTAGGGAAATCCCCAAAGCTTAGTGGGTTAGTAACGGCTAACGATAAACGAGACCCCATTCGTAAACGTAAATTTACGTTCTTTGGCAGCGAAAGTGTTAAAAATTACCGGAAAATAATAACTACAATTTTTTACGCAGAAAATTGCACTGATGGCGATAAAATTTCGTTTGAAACAAAAAATTTTTGTTAAGAACTTTGTAAAAGTGTAATAACAACAAATCAAAAAAGTAAAAAAAGTATCGTTATCAACGTACTGACTAAATTACTTACCAGACGCAACTAACAACTTATCGTAATAAATCATATCGCCATCATCAAACAAGACGGTTTGCCGCTCGATGTTCACGTCATTGGCGCGCTTCCCGAGCAAAACACGAATGTTAACTGCATCGTAAAACTGCTGTGATCTCAAGAAAAGGCTTTCCGGTTTATTGTCCAAGCTCTTGCTCAGCTTGGTCCTAAAATGGTAAAAAATAAATAGAATTTCAGATCGGGGAATTCAAATATAGTCATCAATGATTTTTTAAAAGTACCTTGGAAGATAAAACGTACAAATTACGGGCTAAGAAAACTTAAACAGTAACTCGGAGAAAAAAAATTAAAAAAACGACATAATCAATCGGGTTGGCAAGCATTTAATTTGTAAACGTAGTTGATTAAGCTATATTTGCAAAAAAAATTTTTTTTCGTTTTCAACAACTTAAATTTAAAAAAGATAAAAGCTTTTATTTATATGTAAAAGCGGGCAAGAATCAAATCTTTATGCATTACACAGCACAAGCTTACTGCTTAGCTAGACAAGATGACGCTTAAAATCAGTTGAGACGTTCTCTAACCTAACACGAATCAAACCTTTCTTGATCAGATAAATGCCAAACACCAAAGTCATCAGTACAGAACATACAGTAAACGACTTTAATTCAAATGCATTTGTATATTCAACTATGGTTTTAAACAATACATAGTGACGTAGTACACCAATTTTAGCTTTTCACAAGCTTAGCATGATAATTTGGTTTCTTATCCATATTAAAATAGCTTTTAGAATTGAATAACTACTTTTCATCAACAAGGGTTATAGCAACACATGCGTAAAATTACTTGGAGTTTTGTTATTATAAATGTTCCCTATCGTTGGTTTGTCTACAGAAAAATCTTTTCAGTGTACTGTGCAAAAACAAGTTGAAAGCAGACCTGTAGTACATGATAATACCTAACCAAAACAAAATAGCATAATTTTGTTTGTGTTGATTAAGCAATATCACAAATTATTTAACAATTACTTTTTGCCTTACAATAAAACATGATTAATATAAACAGAAATAAAAAATACCTATCATAGGGCAAATAATTATCCATTGTAGCTATTGTGATGGTTCCAGTAAATGACTTTTGTCTGAGAGTTTCAGCACATGTTACAGAAGTTGGTCCACCACCAATTATCAAAACATGTGGTCCTGTATCATGTTGTATTTGAACCATTGGCTTATAACGTTTGTAACTTGTCAAAGCTGACTTTGCTGCTTTAATCACAACTTTATCTCCATCTTGTATTAAAATTTCATGTTTTGGTACACAATCTAACCCAGGATAATCTTCAATGTCTCCAGTTTTAACACTAAAGCAGGCCCCATGCCATGGGCACCGCACAACTCCATTTTTTAATGCACCTTTTGCAAGTGGGGCACCAAAATGTGTGCATTTTGGTCCAATAGCACTAAATTCTCCTTGATCACGAACCAGCAGTGCTTTGTAATTACCTACTGATATCTCTCGCATGTCACCATCTTGCATTTCATCAACTCTGCAAGCATATGCTTCAATCATTTCTTCTTTGCTTGAACTTTTACCCATTATTACTTTTTATTTAGGTCACAAAAATTTGCTTATGAAAAAAAACTGTAAAAATTAAATGTTATTTTAACATTAATTATGCCAATAAATTATTAGTCAAAATTTTAAATTACACTAATTAATTAGAGCAACTGTAGTTAAAGTAACTTTTTATTTATTTTTATTTACAATAGTTTTATTTACATCTTTTTATTTACAGTAGTTATTAAAATAAAGATATTCAGTATATACGAGGGTCAGTCAATAAGTAATGAGACTTTCTCAATTACTTTGGTGTTCTTGGAGTTATGCAACTGAAATTTTATGTGATGATTATGAATGGAGTTGTCATCTTATTTACAACAAAACTTGTTTATTTTCAGATTACTGTAGGTGTGACGATAAATTGAAATGACTACTAGGCTAGGAAACAGCTCATGCTTGGAACAAAGAGGAGTCATCAGATTTCTGTTGGCAGAGAGTGTAAAATCATGTGAGATTCTGTCTAGAATGCAAAGACAATATGGTCCTTCCTGTATGTCTAGAGCAAACTTCTACAAATGGGTGCAAGCATTCAAAGATGGACGCGAAAGCATTACTGATGATCTGAGAAGTGGAAGACCTGTGGATGTCTCTACCCCAGAAGCAGTACAGGCAGTTGAAGACCTGATCAAATCTGATAGAAGGGTCACTTTAGATGAAATTGCTACAAACTTGGACATCTCCCATGGCACAGTGTACGCAATTGTGCGTGAGAAGCTGCGTTTTTCAAAAGTCAGCTGTCGCTGGGTTCCAAAGATGTTAACGGATGATCACAAAATGCAGCACCTGATGGCTTCCAGAGCATCACTACGCAGATACAGAAAGGAGGGAGATGTATTTCTATCGAGAATAGTGACAACTGATGAGACCTGGGTCTTTCATTATGAACCTGAATCGAAACGACGATCAATGGAGTGGAAGCATGTTTCTTCCCCAGTGAAGAAAAAATTCAAATCTCAGAAAAGTTTAAGGAAAGTCATGCTCACTGTGTTCTGGGACAGAAATGGGCCGATCACTATCAGTTTCTTGGAAAGGGGCAATACTGTGAACTCAGAGAACTACTGTGAGCTGCTAACTCAAGTGAAAAAAGACATTAAGAACAAACGGAGAGGACTTCAATCAAGAGGTGTGATTCTCCTTCAGGATAATGCAAGGCCCCACACAGCAGCAAGAACCCTAGCCAAAATTGAAGATTTAGGCTGGAAACTTCTAACACACCCACCCTACAGTCCAGACCTTGCACCATCTGATTTTCACCTCTTCGGCCCACTCAAAGAGAGTATGAGGGGAATTCACTTCCAGACTGATGAAGAAGTGAAGGCTGCTGTGAGCAACTGGCTAAGGACCCAGTCCACGGAATTCTATGCCAAAGGAATAGACAATCTAATATCAAGATGGAACAAGTGTGTTGCAAAGGAGGGAGACTATGTTGAAAAATAAAAAAGCATTTTTTGATTACCAGTCATTGCAAACTTGAGTTATTAAAAAAGTCTCATTACTTATTGACTGACCCTCATAGTAACAATTTTATAGAAAATATAAAGATCTTTAGCAATTGATTATTTTTTTTGACTTAGTACCAAAAGTTTTGCAATCAAAAAAGAAGATTATTCAAGCTAGTAAAATAATCATTAAACATTAGTCTTTAATGAGAAACCATTATTGTTTGAAGCACCTACACCTAAAATTAAACATTTAAAATTTTTTTATAAGTCTATATATTTGAACACAGACATTTCTGTTTAAGATTAACTAATTTTTTATGAATGTGTTTAAAAAAAACTACCATTAACTTACCTATGTACAATACATTAAAAATCTCACACCACTTGCAATTTAAAACACAGTAAACGCTTTTAATGATTTTATAAGTTCAATATAATATACCAAGTATTTTACAATGCCATTCAAAACACTAATGGCAAAGCTAACCATCAAAACATACATGGTGACTATAACTTCAAAGTTATTCTTTACCTTAAGTTGGGACATATGCATTCCTTAGCAGCATAAATCTTTTTTCAAATAGATTGATGTGATAATTAAATGATTAACTTTTCTTTGATTGGCATCATTACATACATGCAATAAGAATAATGGATTAATCAATTAATTAATGAATTGAATAAACTAAATTAGATAAGACCTCACTTATACCTCTGTTTTAAATAACCTAACATGCAACATGATAGCATATCTGAGTAAGTAATAGTGCCTTATTGATGGAAATGCAATTAACATGATCTTGGTTCAATTTCTGCTTTTTTAAATCACTTCAGTGCTTTTCTATTATTAGCAGGCATAGCAAACAGCTCTCAATTTCAATTATATCACTAAAAACTAAAAGCAAGTTTCAATCAGACTGCAATGTTGTGGCATTTTAAAAAGCAAGAAAGGTTAATTGCTTGATGATTACCTGAAGTTTTAACACCTCAAACATTGCCCTACAAGCCATGACAATAAATAGAGATTCTGATATTGCAAGGAATTCAATATTCAGAAAATTAAAAAAGATATATTCTAAATCATGTTCAAGCTCATTTCAATAGTAAAAATGTTTGAATTTTTCATGTCAAATATTCTGCTTGAAAAATACAATTTATGCATATGCATCTCCTATCTTATCTCTCTATCTATCCTCTTGACTTGCAGGAAAGTGAAAGGTGCTGTACATGTTTGCACATAGAGCAACTTCAAGCAATTACCCAGACCTGCCTCCTGAGATACCAAGATATTGCTGCAGTTAAAATTTTTATTTGCTTTTTAGTTTTTATTTAAAGATATGACTGAAATTTAAAGCTGCTTGCTAAGATTGCCAGGCATAAGAAGGCAGAGGCTGAAATGTCTTTTTGAAAAACACAACAGAAAGGCACAAGTAGGTTTTGAACTGTGACCATGTCAGTCATGTCAGCATCAATCATGGTTGTTCCTAATCACTCAAACATGCATAATAATACCCAGGTATATTTTAAATGCAACTGAAATCAAACTTTTCTAAGCACTAAAAATTGTTGAAATTCAATGAAAGTTTTCAGCACGCCTAATTAAGATCACACCAAACCATGTTCAATTACTGGTTCACAATCAGTGCAGTCAAGTGGTTAAAGTGCCGTGATTGTGACATGGTCTTGGTTTAAAACATACTCATGCCATTCTATTATGTCCTTGGAAAAGACACTTTTCGGCACTTTCCCCTGCTTGGCAGTCTTGGCAAGCAGTTCTAAATTTCAGTCACATCTCTATAAAACTAAAAAACCAAATAAAAAATTTCAGCCAGACAACAATATTGGGTCTCTTAAAAAAATAACCTGAATGCTCCTGTGATTACTATTGCTTCTTGAGAGATCCTTTTTCTCTTGGTTTCTTCTTTATTCCATCGTGGTCCACAAATTGTTTAATTTACTGAAAATGGTACAGAGACCAAAAATTTGGACTCTTCTGACATAGATTAAAGATTAGTATTAAAACTACTAATGATATAAAATAAGTTTATCAAAAAAAATTTTTAGTTCTTTTAATGTTTAAAACTTATCTAAATACATTAACAAACTTGAAGAACGTTTGTCAAGTGGGAAATTTTAACAAGGCATTTTTGCCCTGACTAAAGCTAAAACTAAAAAAAAACATTTACTCATTTATAGCTGATTAATGATACAAGAGACCTATACTTTTTTACCCATTACCGTAAACATATTTAAACTTAAAAAGAAAATAGACTGGCATATAAATGCATTACAGTTTTTTAAATACCGGCTTAACACGATCGTATATCTTCCTGAATTTAAAAATTGACACTCAAGAACGAAATAATTTTCTATTTTGACTTTAAAATACTAGGTGTTACAGTGTTAAATCTAAAAAGCCTTACAGTTACGTGCTTCAAATTATTTGAACTCGATACTTATTTTTGTAGGCCTAACACTGTAATACAATTATCGAACTACATTATTTGTAGGCTTTATATCGAGCATGTACAGCACATTACTGAAAATTTGCCTAATCGTCTGAAAGAAATCGCTCACAATTTCGCAAATTTACGAATTTAAAATAGTCAAACAACGTGAATATTTGGTTGTAAATTTAAGCATGATTGACTCCTAGCTCTTATTTCCGATTTTATTAGACCAGTGTTTCTCAAAGTGAGCCACTTGGCTCCCTAAGGAGGAATTTGAAATCTCCAAGGAGGAAAAATCACTTGGAGAGGAATCAGGGAGGGATTTGAAAATTTTACTACAATGTAAGTGAGGCAAAAAAAATTGGTACTTCAAAGTAGTGTTTCCAACCCGGGTTTTCCCAAACCCGAAACCCGGGTTTTTTGCTATTTTTTAACTACCCGAAACCCGGGTTTCAAAATTTGGAAACCCGGGTTTTAAAATTTAAAAATTTCAGTGTTACTCAGGAATATTAACTACGATTTAAGCACCCGCAGACCGCAGCGTACAAAATTGAACTTTGGAACAGTGAAAAACACCCGCAGTGTTAGCTCCACTTGCCCTTATTAAGCAGGCGCCGGTTAAAGTATTGGCTGAACATCAAAGCGAAATCGATCAAACGATTGTCGCGTGTTACAGCATCACATGATCAAAAACAAAAATAAAAAGCTGTCTTTTTTAAAAGTTGACTATTTACCATTTATATTACAGTAGGCTACATTGCTGAATTTTGTAGACACAAACAAAATATGTCAGACATTCAGTTTCAAGACGTTAGTGACCATAGAAAATCAGATGTTTGGAAACATTTCTTATATGACAAGGCTCAACAAAGAGCACAGTGCAAGTTATGTTCAGTGACACTGAAAGCAACTGGTTCAAACACCAAACGTTTGATCAATCACTTGAAATCAAAGCACAGAATTCAAGTCAAAAGATGCTATGAAACAGCTGCTGAGGAAAATCACCAATATTGAAAGTTTCACGCATCAATTTTTCAATTTCAATTTATTCCAACGCTTTATAACGCTTTATAAGTTCAATAAACACATGTCACATTTGTTGATTTGACAAAAAAAAGAAAAAAGAAAACAATCAAAAAAGATATGACATAAGTGTCAAACAATTGAAACAGCGAAAGATCATTTGATCACCAAGTCCAGCTGCCTCAGAGGTGTTTATTATTTTAGATTGACTGAATTATTAAGTTTTTTGTTTAGGTTCATAAAAAAAAGAAAAACAATACTAAAAAAAAAAAAAAATTTAAGAACATAAAAAAAAGGAAAAAAAAGAAAAAGAGAAACACAAGAAATATACAAAAATTTAATTACCAAAAAAAAAAAAAAAAGATAAAATTGAGCATAAATCATTTGCGTGCAGGTCAAGGATTATCATTATTTTATATCTTTTAAACACTTTAATAATTAACCTGAAAAAAAAGTGTCGTGCCTCAAAATTGCAGTAAAGTTAGGAAGGCGCCATATGATAACAGAAAACAACTACAGTTAACAAATTGCAGAGAATGTTTATTCTTATCATTGATTTACAATTTTCATTGATTATTAATTTTTCCTTTTCCTCTTTAAAATTATATTAGTATAATTCTTTTACCCAAGAATGTACTATACAGCAAGTGAACATTTGATTATAATGCATACACTAATATATATATTGTAAACTATGATGGCTCTAAAATGTAGATGAAGTTAGATGATTTTTTAATTTTTTAGAAAAAATTTTTGTAGGAAAATTTTTTTATGTTTTCTGGGATTTCTGACCACAATTTAGCTCCTGTATAACTAATAAGTTTTTGGCTTTGTTGCAATCGATATCGCGGTAAAAAATAGTTTTGTTGTTTAGAGAGCCTAGTAGGGTAGCTATGTATTGATTGTATTGATGTAAAGTATTTAATAAAAGACGTTGGGAGTTGATTGGCATTATAGCGAAACATGAATTTTCCGATTTCTAATTTGTATATTTGTTCAATGTTTAGTAAGTTAGTTTGAAAATTCTCTTTTTCTTGAATCATTTTAATAATTCTATTATGTACCTTGTTGAGTGGTAACAAGTTGGTTTTGTTTGCATTTCCCCAAGCTAATATGCCATATTGTAATTGTGAGTATGCCATGCAGTAATAAACATTTAGTAGAGTTTTGGAATTTACTAGTGGTTTTATAGTTCTGAGAATTCCACAAACTTGTGCTAATTTCTTACAAAGAAATTGAATATGATTTGTCCATTTTAATTTTTCGTCCAGCACTACTCCTAAGTATTTAAAAGATTTTACCTGCTCTAGTTTAATTGAATTTGTCAATGAAATTTGGAAGGTAATATTGTCATCAATTTTTTTATTAGAAGGTTTAAAAAGCATATATTTACATTTGTCATAATTTAGCTTCAGTTTGTTTAAATTCATCCATTGGGAAACTTTATTTATTTCCATATTTACTTTTTTGTTTAAAAGTTTCAGATTAGAGTCAGTCATAATTAAACAAGTATCATCTGCAAATAATCTTGTCGAAAAGTTAGAGATTAGTGGGAGATCATTTATATAAATCAAAAATAGTAGAGGACCTAATGTTGAACCTTGAGGAACCCCTGTATTTAATACATTTGGCTGAGATATGATGTTGTGTAAGACAGTAAATTGTATTCTGTTTGTTAGATAATCAGATAATAATTCATGCATGTTTCCTCTTATGCCATATTTGTGTAATTTGTTGAGTAGAATTGAGTGATTGACAGTGTCAAATGCTTTTTTTAAATCCAAGAAGACTGCACAAGTATACTTTTTTTGCTCAATACTGTGTAAAATCTTATTGTAAATGTCTGTTACAGCTAAAGTTGTAGAATGTCCTTGTTGGAACCCAAATTGGTCATGGCTTAGAATATTTTTAGAAGTAAAGTATTTATAAAGTCTTTTGTATATACATTTTTCAAAAATTTTTGAAAATGAAGATAGTATAGAAATGGGACGATAGTTGGTTGTTAAAGAATGAGATCCATTTTTGTGTATAGGTACTATTTTAGCTGTTTTTAATTCTTGGGGAAATTTTCCTAATCTTATATGATTATTAAAGATTTCAGCAAGGAATGGAGAAATGATGTCACCAACATATTTGAGAAATTTATTCTGAATTTTGTCAATTCCAGGTGATTTTTTATTGTCCAGTTTACCAATTTGAATCATAATTTCATTGGATGTAATAGGAGTAAAGAAAAAGGATTTCTTGTGTTGTGAAATTATGGAACTTGGATTATTTGATGTTGTACATAGAGGAATAGTTTTACTAATATTTTGTCCAATATTAGAGAAAAAGTTATTAAATTCATTGCAAATTTCTTGTTGCTCAGTTATTTGGTTGCCTTTTTGGTCAACAATTTTTGTAGGTGTATGAGAATTTAAATGTTTTTTACCAATTACTTCATTTACAACTTTCCATTGTTTACGAATATCATTTTTTGTTGTCTCAAGTTTTTCAGTATAATAAGAGATTTTTGCAGCATTTTTAATTTTTGTAAGTTTGTTACAATATTGTTTATATTTTTTAATTAATAGAGAATCACATGATTTGTAGCATTTTTTAAACATTTTATTTTTAGTTTTAATTGATTTGATAATACTAGATGTTAACCATGGTTTATTTATGAATCTTAAATCTTTGCGGGAGGATTGCCTTAAAGGTGCATGGGAATTCAGAAGATTACAGAAAATTTCAGCAAAATTTTGATAGAGAAAATTTTGGTTGTCATGTAATGTTTTAATGTAACTTTTATTGAGTTTCTCAAACATTTCTTCTCTGTATGTGTCAATGTTAAAATTTTTTATGTCCCTGTACACGTGGTTTTGCTGTTTTTGTGTAATAATGTCTTTAAATACAATATAAACTGGAAGATGATCTGATACTTCGTATATAAGAATTCCAACTGGTACATTGTTAAGTAAGTTGTTAGTGTAGATATGATCAATAAGTGTGGCTGAGGTGTTTGTTAATCTTGTAGGTTTATCAATAGCTAAGACAGCCCCTGCACTGTATAGTTCATTCATATAGTTACTAGTTTGAATATTGCTTTCCCATTTTAAAAGATCAATATTGATGTCCCCACAAATAGTATATTTATAAGAAGAAATAGCTTTTAGTACGCTACATAATTTATCTTGAAATAAATCAACATTACAATAGGAATGTCTGTAAATAACCGAAATAATCATATTTTTTTTGTTTGGAGGGGTGATAATTTCAATCCATAAATTTTCGCACCCTTCTAAGTCAATAAATAGATCTTTTCTTATTAAATATTTTATGTTGCTATGTACATATAATCCCACTCCTCCAGCCTGAGTAATTGAATCGTTATGTAGGAATGAGTAGTTATTTAGGTTCACATTGCATACTTTGCTTGATTTCAGTTTGGTTTCCGAAATAGCTATTATTTTGGGCAATGCATTACAGCAAAATAAAAAATCTTCGATTTTATGAAGATTTTTAGGTAAGGATCTCATGTTAAAATGTATTAAACTTAAATCAAATTCAGATTTATTTTGCTTAAGTAATTTACTGAATGAATGCAAGCTTGTATAGTTGCAGTGGTTTTGTACATATTCATGGTTGTAGATGTTATCTGATACTTCAAGATTGGCAAATTTTACATTATCAATTAATTGTTCCAAATTAGAATCAATATCTTTGAACATATTAATAAAATCACAATCACTTAAGCTGGTGAATGGAAATGCACATAGCAAACTTTACAGTAAAATATCATTGTGTCAGACATAGAGCAACTGTTTTTTTTAGGATTTAAATCTGTGCATTTGTAATGAAATTTATTTTGGCAATTGTCACATTCTATGCAATTTTGGTTTTTACGACATCTTTTTTTACAGACCGTACATGTTGGTGCTAATATTTTTGTCATCTGGATTACGAATCACATTGAGATTATATATGCTGCACAATAATAATATATGTATGGCAAAGTAAAAATAGCACTTACTAATAGTGTTCTTCAGTCATTTAATATTTTGTAAGTCTTCATCAGTTCTGATGATGAAAGTTTGAGTATTATCATCTTTTTTTGTGAAAATGGTTCCATTTTTGGTCCAGATGTATTTCCATTGATGTTCTTTTTTCAGTTTGTTTGCTTCAAAGAACAGAGATTTTGTTTGGGGATTTAAATTTTCATTAATGTAAAAATGGTGTGAGCTATTAAATCCAAGATCTTTGACAGTAAATTTGTATGCTTTTTTGCGATTTTCAAAAATGCTATTTCTTGTTTCTCTTGTTTTGAATCGGACAATAATTGATCGGTTTTCTTTGAAGTTACTTTTGTCTTTTGTTTCTCTACCAAGTCTATGAACGAGATCTAAATCTTCCATCTTTATATTATCTTTGACTTTTTGAAGAACATCGACAGCAATTTTTTTAATATTTTCATTTGGGATATATGGAATCCCTTGTATTTCCAAATTCTGTCTTCTTCCATATAAATCAAGGTTATTAACCTGTTTTTCTAGAAGAGATACTTTATCTTGTAAAAATTTATTCTTTTTCAGAATTTCAATATTTTCTTTCTTTATTATCTCATAGTCTTGCTTCATTGTTTCAAAATTTTGATTCAATAAGTTCATTGAATTTTTGATATCCTTTAGTTCCTTAAGAATTGCTTCAATTTTTGCCATTGTATTATAAAATTTAGAAAAATTTTTAATTATTTTTAAAACTTATTCAAATAGAATTCAAATTCAAATTCAATTCAAATAGATTACAGGTAGTTTTCCTTATTCAAATAGAATCGAGTCTTACTTTAAGAGTAAGAAGGAGTCCATCAGCGAGGTCATAGCTCGGTTAGTGTCCGTCGATGGTCTTACTTTTAACCAAATTGCAAACAGTTCTCTAATTAGTAGAGCTTTCAAAGCTGATGGTTATTTTATGCCCAAAAGTCCCCAAACCATCCGTGATCACTTTGTTAAAGAGTTTAAAAACACTCTCATGACTGTCAGTGAAAAAGTTAACACAGCCAAGAAGAACGGAGATCGTTTTTCAATTAGCTTTGACGAATCAACTTCAGTCAGGAATCGTCGATACATGAATCTCAATCTACATGACGGACAAAGTTTTCAGTCTTTTGGTATGATTCGTGCCAAAGGCAGCATGAAATCTAAAAAAGCAATCGTGCTTGTACAAGGAAGACTTGCCAAGTTCAATCTTAACTTGGACACGGACATTTTGGCCACAATCACAGATGGAGCTAGTGTTACGATGAAAGTCGGTCGAGAAACAAGTCCTCTACACATTGCTTGTTTATCTCATGCAATTCATTTGTGCATTTGTGACGTACTATACAAAGAGAAGCGAAAAATTAACGAATTTAACAACAAAAATAATAATGCCAATGATAATGAGGTTGAGGAAGAAGACAGTGATATAGATGAAACTGTTAAAGACAATCTCTATGAACTTCCAGACATAGTTTTGGTTTCTGAGTTTCGTACAATCGTTACAAAAGTGCGCAAGACAGTTAAAATGTTCAGAAAATCCGTGGTGCGCAACGATGACAATCTACAGCCTCAAAACATTGCCTCCTTTGGAAAAGATAAAGCTCTATTCCTGGATTGCAAGACTCGGTGGAATAGTTTGCTCAAAATGCTCCGACGCTTTTACGAGCTACGCAAGGAAATAAAGGTAGCGATGGTTGAGCTTGAGCAAGAGTTTGAGTTTTCCGATGATGAATTGAAAAAAATCAACGAGCTCTGTGAAGCCCTTGCTCCAATAAAAATGGCAGTCGAATACCTTTGCAAAGACAAAGCTGACTTACTTCTGGCTGAAAATGTGGTTATGTTCACTCTAAAGAAACTAAGAGATCTGGATACAAAGATCAATAAGGCCCTACAGGAAAAGTTTCAGATACGGGTGCAAGAAAGGCGACACAGGGAACTGATCCACTTACTTAAGTATTTGAGGTCTTCTAATTACCTGGACAATTATCAGGACCATTTTGGAAACAAAATCGGTAAAACCAAAATTGCATCCTTGGCGATATCTCTTTGGAAAAGGCTCTATCCACAGAGCCCTTATAATCATGTAGAAGAGGATCAAGAAAATGTTGAAGATGAACTCGTTACCACTAAATCTGGCCAGTCTGACCAGGCACCTAAGGTCATGACTCTATCCGAGGAGTTTGTTTCATTTTTCGAGAGTGAAAATCACGAGTGTGAGGCTATTTCGGCACAAGAAGAGAGTCGATCACAAATTGTAAAAAAAGAAACGAGTCTTTTTGAAGCTACAAAAAAGAGACCTGAAAATCTTGAGAACCTGTATCACGCATTGCTAACAATCAAGCCCACATCAGTAGAGCCAGAAAGGGCTTTTTCAGCTATGAGACTATTTGTCACGAAATTGAGAAATAGACTAAATGATGAGAGTCTCGGCGCTTTGATTTTCATGCGTCAGTACTACAAAAATCAGTAAAAGCTCTACTTTAGCAATAAAGACTTAATTAATTTATGCATTCTTCTTTACGTTGTCTTCATAATCATTTGCTAAACTAGTTTTTTTTTGGTTATTGTAACAATTGTTTTTTAATGTTTAACATGGTAACTTGGTGTGTATTTTTGAAATTTCAGCTTGTTTTGTACATTTAAACTTCAGCAGTCTACACTCTGCTATATGATTCATGTAGTTGACTTTGAAAGCCATATTGTCGGAACAGACATTTTGCTGTCTCCTTTGTGTTATGTTTTCACTATAGAGAACTAATGAGTTGCTAATAAAGTACGCATTAAATACCAGTCAAACAGTAATAATTTCAACGTAATAATGGGTTTATTTTGTGCAAAATCGCTTTTTCATCAAAACCCGAAAAACCCGAGTTTTCCCGGGGTTTTTCTCTCAGGTACCCGAAACCCGGGTTTTAAAATTTTGCCCCGAATTGGAAACACTACTTCAAAGTAAAAAGTTTTTTTGGAATTACTACTTTTTAGGCATGAAAATATCAGCAGTGTAGTCGAGTGGTTAGAACACTGTGATTGTGATCAACATGGTCTCAGTTCAAAGCCTACTCGCACCATTCCGTTGTGTTCTTGGAAAAGACACTTTACCGCACTTTCGTTTGCTTGGTAGTCTTGGCAAGCAATTCCAAATTTCAGTCATATCTCTGTATAACTAAAAAAGCAAAATAAAAAATTTCAACCAGACAGCAATATCTGGGGATCTCCAGAAGCAAGTTGGGTTAATTGCTTGCCCTATCTATTGTGTTGTGATGCTTTCTGCGAGTCAAAAAGATAAATACAGAGATGAAATAAAATAAATAAAAATTGAGAAATCTGAGAAAGATTCAAAATTGAATGTTAATTTTTGAACTTTCTGGGATAACTGGAATCCGGGTCACAAATTTGGATGAAGACAAAAAAATTCTTCACTTTGATCATCGAGGTATTCTTTTTTAGAAGGGGAAAATGATGGTACCCAAGTCCTGAAAGGGAGGAATGTAGCAAAAACTTTTGAGAACCACTGTATTAGACATATAGGCCTACTTAAAGTATATTTACCAAGGTTCGAAACTGCCGTTTTGAGAGTTGATTTTTGTTAAAAACTAATGACGATTAAAGTAGGCTAGTATAATTTAAGTGTTTTTATTCTCAACTTTTCTATAACTTTTGACCTCTAAACGTAAGCTTTATGACCCAACAAAATTTTGACGGTTAAGCCTCAAAAACTAGCTACATTAGTCGTAGATTAAAAAAATAAACCTGATAAAGATCAGTTATTAGATTTTTATTGCAACAAAAAACTTTTTAAAAAAACATTGGAAAAAGTATGCAAGTTACTGTTTAGTACATAAATTGAGTTTGTGTGTGTGTGTGTGTGTGTGCCTGTCTGTTTGTCTATTAATTTCTTTTTAAAATTTTACTCCCAATCAATTCAAAATTACCATAGTGCAAATTGAAATAAAGATTATAAATAAGGTATCAGCGACTAAACGAAATATGTCATTACACGCACAAAAGCAGTTGTGCATGGTTGTTGTACCTTTAAACAAAGCAGTGTGGTGCAAATAACGCACACATTTGAGCCACATTCCAAGAATGAATAGGCTACTTCAGTCTGCTCTATTTTTTTGTTTTGGCTCAATATTTAAAATATTTGTTTAGTTTTATTATTATTTTTTGTATTTATCCTCCTGACTCGCAGGAAAGCGACGGAGGCGCTAGAGTCTATATAATGCAAGCAGTTACCCTAACCTGCTTCGGGAGTGCCAATAGGGATTCTACAACTTACGGGATTGATAACTAATTTTCAAGCCGGACAACAGTAGGGCAAAATTTTTTAAAATAATTTTTCAGCTTTTAGTAATTTTAAACTGTAACACAATTATAAATGTTTTATTAAATTAATTTTTAAGACTTTTGATGTTAAATATCTGGGTTCGATTCCCAGCTCAATCAAATTTTAATAAATTTTTTTCTAACAGACAAAAATTAAGCTCCACTAATCGAAATCGCAAGAAAGCAGCACATTTAAAAATTTAGCAAATCTAAAGAAAACGAGAGCAGACTTATAGCACGCAATCATGTGGTCGAGTGGTTAAAGCACCGGACTAATGATCAACATGGTCTTGGTTCAAAACCCACTTGTGCCATTCTGTTGTTTCTTTGGGAAAGACACTTTACGACACTTTCCCCTGCTTGGTGGTCTTGACAAGCAGTTCTAAATTACAGTAATATCTCTACTAAATTACTAGCGGACAGCAATATCTTGGCATCTCCGGAAGCAGGTCGGGGTAATTGCTTACTTTATGTATAGCGCCTCCGTTGCTTTCCTGCGAGTCAGGAGGATAAATATAGAGATAAAAAAAAAAATCAACATTTTTTAGAAAAGTGAGCACTGCCTTTAGAAGTTAATTTTTCTAGAAATACGCATTGCTTTGGGTGCTGGTGCACTTTCAGAGAGCTGGGCATTAAACATTTTCAGTTTATTTTTTGCAAAGCAATTAAAAATACATCTCGAAATGAGCTCAAAATTGCAGTGCAGCTGGGCGCATCTCGTTGAGAGCAAACACTGCAGCATGTCGTACGAACGAATTGTTTTACGTACATCATCAACAAAAACTTGTTGATGATTTCTTTGCTTCAGAAATCGCTACATAACGGTTGATTGACCGTTTAGCATGGCATTATAAAATTTGGCCTCAAGTGTGGCAATAGCAAAAGTATATTCCGTTGGAGAAGAAAGCCCACCATAATTTGCCATCTCAAATAATTTTTTGTATTTATCTGGAATGACAGATCGAATGTCAGGAGCATCAGAGGAATTAATGAGCAAATTTTTGTATGACGAACACTTTCTGCGGCGTGTAACACTGCGGGCAATATGTTCGCTAGCATAGTAAATTACAACTAAATCTGAATTTGGTAAATTATCATCAATAGAAATTGAAAGAAAAAAATCTACCAGCCCTGAATTATTAATTGTAGCTCTGCTTGCTAAAGAAAAATCCAAGATAGTTAGTTCAGCTGCTTCCATGTTGGCTACTGATAATAAAGTTTGCTGTAGCAACATGCTTACCAAACAACAAATTTTTTTTTCTACCAATAATAACTGCCCCACTGATATATAAAAAGTTTCCTCCGTTTACTTGTCTGTACCAACTGAAGCGGCCTTCGATTGGATTAGACAATAATTTTCCTGGCAGGACGTATTCGATCCCATGTTCCGATTTTAGGTACTTTACGAGTTTTGGAAATGCACCGATACTTTGAGTGTATGCAAGAAAGGTCTCAAAAGTGAGGTCGTTATTCCCTGATTGCTTCCAGTTTTCAAAAATGTGCTTGGCTTCTTCCAGCTGCTTAAGCTCATCAAATCGTCGTTTCTAGGACATAAGGCATGGCAAAACAAATCATTTTTTCTAAGGCCTGTAAAATTATAAAATATAAGTTAAGGAATAGTCTACAAAATGAATGTTGTTTATAAATCGTATTTGAGCCGTTATTCTTTACCATTTTTTTTTCAAAATATTCTTTAAATAGACGTTTGGCGGTACAGACTTTGAAGATTGCGTGAAGTAAAAGATTTTTCTTCCCAAAGCTTTTCATCTGACACTCTTCAGGGGAAATCGTCAGAATGAAGCAGAATTGATATCGAACGGAATTGTAAAGGGGAAAGCAGAGTTCTCATTGGCTGAAAAAAGTTAGCCAATGAGAGAAAAGATTAAGAAATTTTCAAAGAGTAGACGAATTCTTTTTGCTTGCACAGAAGAGGATTGAGAGATTTAATGAAAGTTGCTTCAAGAGCAGAAAGGTGATAAGAAGAGCGACCTCGAGCGAGAATAGAAAATTTTTCGTTGCTGTAGTGAAGAGCGCATTGGGCGTTGTCAAGAAGATGTTGACCAATGGAGGATTCGTGAAATTGTTGTGGGCGTGTGTTGGCCTTGCAAGAGCGGGAAAGACTTTGGCGGTTGGGCGAGGCAGGAGGATTGGCGATGGATCTAGGAACGTGTTGTTTAATTCGCTCTTCTAGGCGTTGAGACGTGCAACCAATGTACCGACTATCGCAGTGGCACACAAACTGGTAAATAACATTGCTGTGATGATGGGAAGGTAACACGTCTTTCTTAATCGCTGGTAAGAGCTGTCGAGTGTTAAAAATAACACGTGATTCGACGGAGAAAAAGCAGCGTTTTACAGCAGACGTAATCTGCTTTTCGAACTTCATCGAGACATTTCCAATCCATGGGATATGTAGGTAGACAGGGCACTTTTTTACTGTGTAAACCTGGTTAGAATTTAGGTGTTGAAGTTTTCGTTTGAAAGCCGAATTGATTGCATGTTCCGGGTAGCTATTTTCTAAAAGAATTGAACGAATTTTGCCAAGCTCTAGGTCCAGTTTGCTTTTAGAATATATCATAAAAGCTCTGTGAACAAGAGTACCAATTAGATTGATTTTCGTTTCTGGGGGCTAAAAGAGTTCCAACGTAGATACTGGCCGGTGGGTTTCCTGTATACTGAAGTTAGAAATTCCGAATCATGCCTTTCTACCAACACGTCAAGGAAAGGGAGAGAGTGATTAGATTCCTTTTCATAGGTGAAGCGAAGTGAGGGATGAAAGGAGTTAAGGTGGATGAAAAAAGTGTTGCAGTCTTCTTTATTGTTGAATACGGCGAAAGTATCATCAACATACCGGAAGTACACTAACGGTCTTTTGGCGATGTTTAAAAGTTTTGCTTCTTGGTAGCCAACAAAAATGTTAGCTAAAGCTGGACCAAGCGGTGAGCCCATAGCGACGCCGTCGATTTGTCGATGCATGTTGTTATTGAAGCTGAATTCCACAGAGGAGGTGGCTAGCTGTATTAATTCGACAAAGATGTTGCGTGGAAAGAATGGCGCAATTGAGTCATCATTGTAAAAGGCGTCAGCGCAGATTTCTATGGTTTCAACAAGCGGAACATTGATGAAGAGACTGGATATATCAAAAGAACAAAGAAAGACAGAGGAAGGAGAAAAGGTAAATTTTCTGACTTCTTTTACAAAGGTGAAAGAATCAGACACACAATTAGAAGAAAGGTTTTGGAGAACAGGTTGAAGAAGAGAAGTAAGCCATTTAGCTAGCTGATGTTGGGCCGATCCGGTCATAGACAAAATCGGACGTAAGGGTACGTCCTTTTTGTGTATTTTTGGAAGACCATACATGCGCGGTCGCTGAGAGCCAGTGGGTCGGATTGCTTCGTAAACTTGCTTAGAAATAAGGCACTCTTTCCTCAGCTGTAGTAACCGTCGTTGTATCCGTGATTCAATTTTAGAGGTCAAAACGACATCAAAACGAAACAGATTGGCATATTATTTAATATGATGTGTGGGCTTGCTTATTTTTGCAATGTTCTTCAAATCTTGGAAAAATTTTCGAAACTGCTCCCCGCATTTCTCTTTCAACATTTATTTGTGATCTATATTTGCTTTTAATGACAGCCATAATGGTTCGCATAGATAGGACGTAACAAATAAGATGAACATTTGTAGTGCTTTTTTCGTCAAAACTGGATATTCGTCATTCAAAGAAATCCAAAAATTTGTCGGATTTACTAAATTAAACTTTCTTTTCAGGGAATTATCACAGGTAAGATCAAGATAGTCTTCTTTTTCTTGTTCAGTAAAGGACGACGGGGTAGGCTGGGCAAAAGGACGGCGAATCCGTTCATAACTGGATAAATTTTCCGGAAAGTAGTTTTTGAATTTCAACTGGAGATTCGGTAGATGCTGCAAAAATACGCTTCCTAAATTGAAGAAAGCATCGTACTTTTCTTTTCCGGCAAACTTGACAGTAAAGTAAAGTACTGAGAACTTCCAGACACGCTTTCTACATCTTTCTTCCACAAAGACATTTAATGAACCCTGCAATTTTATCTGCAACGTCAAGCATATTTTTATCCGGCCCTTGCATGGAAATATTCAGTTTATTCAATTTAGCAAAGATATCACACAAGTAAGCCAATTTTAATAAAAATTTGTTCTCAGCTTGGCAATCAGCAAGATTATTACTATTTTGTTGCAAAAAAAAAGCTTGAAGTTCATTCACCAGCTCGTAGACTCGTTCAAAGGATTTTTCCAGTGAAAGCCATCTGGACGAACAATAAAATAGCAAATTTCCATGCTCTGCATTCATCTCTGCACAAAGTTCTTGAAAAACTCTTGACTTCGATGGTCGTGTTTTAATGAAATTTATAACTTTGGTAACGACGTCATCTTTGTCACCAAGCTCAGGACTGAGTTCGCGAGGAACTAACCCCTCACGGTGAATCATGCAATGCATTCATTTTGCCATTGGTGCACGTTCTTGAATTAAACTTCGCGGTCCACAGCAGCTACCAGACACAGCTTTGGTGCTATCTGTGCATAAACTGATACACTTTTCCCAGTCTAAGTTGTTTGTCAAAATAAAATTGTCGATTATATTAAAAAGATCAATCTCTCGGCATCCAAGTTCAATAGGTTTACAAAATAATAGCTCTTCTACTAACTTTTGGTTTGAGAAGTCAACAAACCGCACATAATAAATCAGGACTGCCATCAGTTGCTTCATCTAATTGCAAACCGATTCTGGCTGTTTCATTTCATCAATCAGTTGGTCTTGAATTTCTTGTGCCATGTCATCAATTCGGCGACACATGATATCATCTGAGAGCGGCACCATGTTTAACTTTTCAGCAGCTCCTTCTATCATCGTACCTACAAGATCCACTGTAGCAGGTAGTGTTAGTCCCTCAGCAATGGTGTGAGGTTTTTTACACTTAACAATTCTGTGCGCCACTTGGTAAGATGCTAATAAAGCCTTTGATGAGAGTTGCGTGAATTTTGAAACGGTGGACACTTGCTTCTTTAGATCATTTAATTTTCGAGAAAAAAATCCCTGGGTTTACAAACGAATTGCGGATGTGACGTTTTTAAATGACGTTTAAGCTTATTAGGTAACATGCTCTCAGTGGCCAATACCTTGCTGCAAATAACACACTGAGGCTTTTCCTCGCCATTCCGCAAAATAAACGAGAATCCAAAATTGAAATAACTGTCGCTGTACTTGTAAGACTTCTTTTTAGGCCCATCATCTTCAATTGCAGATTTACGCTTAAATTGCAACATTAGCTTGCTGTTTACATCCATTTTATAACTTGAGTGGTGTATTCTTTGCTTGTATGAGCAAAAAGAATATTAAAATTGCGGAATGCGTTCATTGACACGTTCAGCTCGTTTGCTTTTTTGCAAAAGCATCCTCTGGGACGTAAATGGTTATATACGATTTTCGTTTTCTGCGCATTGGTCCAGTAGTTAAAGCACGAGTAGTTAAAGCACATGACGTAGCAGGATCAGGGCAAAGATAGTATAATATTTGAAGTGGTCACCGGTGGTACATGACGTATATTTTTCACATTTTAAATTTTGGGATGTCATAAGTTTATTTCGTAAATTATACATGTATGTTCGTAAATTATACAGACCTAGTGTAGTGATAACCACGAATGCAGAGAAAACCACGAATGTACCACCCGTGGTACACAACGAGGCAAACGTGATAAGTAATCAATCGTTGCAATTCGTAATAAGGAATTCAAAAACACGTGCCAGCAGTCAGTGTAAATTGATAAAACTGCACCCTAACAACAATTACTATTATTTGATGAAGTGATAAAACTGCATTGAAATTTGCTACTATTTGCTTAATTGAGTATTGCTACGAATGAAATTATTGTGCGATTTCCTGGAAAATTAAAACGACGCACCAGGGCGTCGCGATGCACAGTTTGAGAACCACTGGATTACAGTATATAAACACTCACTTAAACAGCAAAACGTTTCCATAACAAAAATTGATCATCTGTAAAGGTGACGTTCTTCCAGCGCGTTGTTTGTTTACTTCAGCACAAACAAGAAATTTTATTTGGCCTACATAGCCAAGCCCAAGTGACTACTGGTTACGCAGCTAAACCAAACTGACGAGTTCTAACGAGGACGAAACAGCTGTCTTTGGTTGCTAATACAGTAGCTCAAAAAGTAACAAAAATTGACCTTGGATAAATGTAAAATAATGCTTTTCTAAATAACTTATAAGTACTTGCTTAATGCATGTAAAGGAGATGTTCTTGCAATGCTGCTTGGATTTAATGAATTTTTTTCAATTTATGTGCTATTTTCAAAGTTTTATGTTCATCCAAAGCATACAGGCGCTTAATATGAGAAAACTCAGCTACACAGAAAACTCCCAAAATTGCTTCATAACCAGTGGAAGGAAGATGCATACGATTTTTGTTCAGAAAATTGTTGAAAATGTTTTTTAAACAATGAGTAAAATCGATCGGCAAATAAAGATATTCATCCTTTTGTTTTGGGCAAGCAATGCAGTGACTTAGACTTCCTTGACACAGATCCTGGTACAATTTTCTGCAAAACGTTGTTGCTTGAATTAAAAGCTCAGTTTCACATGTGTAGCGATATACATATTTTCTAGACATTGCAAAACATAGAGTAGTCACATTGAAAATGTTGTAGTAGGGATATGAAGAGTATTAACAGAAAATTAAGCATTGATCATTCTGTGAAAGCTGAAGATTTTGTGCTAATTACTGAGAAGCTCTTATAAGAATATTACATAGCAATTTTTATTTTGTGAATTATAGCAATTGACACAAAGAAAAAAATGCACTGGCTTTATCACAAACACACAGATATGAAAATACCTAGGCTTTAAAGCAGAATACAACAATAAGGATAATACATTAAAATAAAAAATAAATAAACAGATATTTTAAGTTAAAAACTACTATATTTTGAATTTAGCTAACTTTAACTTGAACGCATTTAATATTCCACACTTTACTGTGTTTTTATACACTCACGCATAAAAACTTACCTGTTGCATATATGAATTATCCACTGAAAACAAGGTATCCAAAGCATCTAATACAAAATCAAACCAGTAGTGAAGTATGACTGTATCAATTTGTATACTGGCACTAAATAAACAATATCTTTGAATTTTCCAATCACTGACTGCACCACAAATGCAAGTTTTTGCTGGTTTTCCTTTATTTGTCAAGCCAACAAAATAGCCATCATTGTATTCTATGCGCTGAGCAGTGTACACTTCATCGACAAGCAAAACAACAATACGTTCGTTTGATGTCCACTCAATTGTTCTGGCTTTCAAATAATTTAAATCAATCGTATGATTTTCTAGATTCATTCCAGCGGAGAGTTGTCGCAAATGACTGCATGATGGTAAAATGAGATTGTCATTAAACTTCTTATAGAGAGATGTACTTGTCAGCTGCCATAAAAAACAAGTTTTTAGCATTGCAACAGAATATCGCCTGTGTAGATAGTTATTCCACAAATAATTGAACACTTTCTTTGATTTGTTTATTCTTATTTAACAGAAATTGAAAGAACATATATTTACAATCAAAATAACACACTTCATTACAGTTATATTTTTATTCTTGTTTTTTATATCCACAACTTATTACTTCCTCGTTTCCAGTGTTTCCCTTCCATTTATCATTATTCTATAGGAACTTGTAGTGATCTATATAGGATCACTACAGACTTCCCCTCCTGACAAAATTTTGCAATTTTAAAAAATAGACGTGTAACAAGGAATGTGTTATAACAATATTTACAAAATATCATACAGCAATTAGCTTTGATGCAATATAATGAACTTATTCTATGTTAACAACACAGTCCCGCAGCCTTTGGGGAAAAACAGTTTTTCTGCGAGGACGTGGCTGTGGTGGCGACAAGATGGAGCTTTGAGTAGTGTCTGGAATAGGTTCAGTTTCAGGTGTTAAGTTAGAAATATTATGAATAAAGCCGGGTTTTACATTGTTAATGCCAACTGAGATTAATTTGCCACGCTTAATAACTTTGAAAACGTCATTATTGCGGTCTATAACCAGGTATGGGCCGGAGTAGGCGGGGCATAAATTTGGGTGAATTGGATCGTCTTTAATGAATATGTGGGTACAATCATTTAATGTTTTTGGAAGAAAAATTGATTTTTTCTGTTCCACTCTCGTTGAGGTGGGATATAATGATTCTGTGAAAGCGCGCATGCTGTTGATTATATCTGAGGAGGAAACATTCTGGTTCTCATGTGTGGGAGAAATAAGATCACCGGGGAGTCGTAAACATTGTCCGAATAATAATTCTGCAGAACTGCCTTGTAAATCTTCTTTAAACATGGTATTAAGTGAAAGAATGATGGAAGATAAATGAAAAGCCCAATTAGCTGAATCTAGTTTTGCAGTTAGTGCCGTTTTAATAGTTCTGATAGCTCTTTCAACAAGTCCATTTGATTCTGGATAACGTACACTGCTGATTCTGTGAGTTGCTCCAAGAAATTTACAATAATCTTTAAAGGTATGTGATGTAAATTGGCTTCCTGCATCAGAGTGAATTTCTACAGGTGCACCAAATGTTTGAACATGAAGATTTAAATTTTGAATGACTGAGGCAGTAGACATGTCTGGCATTGGAAAGGCTTCGGTCCATCTTGTGAATGGATCAATACAAACCAAAACATGTGTATAGCCATTTGAGCTGGGAAAAGGTCCAGCTATATCAATGTTAATGCGTTCAAAACGAGCATTAGGCATAGGTATTGATGTGATTTGTTTAACAATGTGTCGGTTTGTTTTCGTTCGTTGACAATTGATACAAGCATGAACAAAATCACGAATTTTCGATTTCATATTCTTAAAAAGAAATCTGGCACATATAAAACGTTGAGTGGCCTTTATGCCTAAATGATTTATATTATGGTAATAAGATATTATCGTCTGTTCCAAACTAGGGGGAATTAGTATGCGGTCATGTGGTAAACTGGTATCAATTAAAATGCAGAAATTAGTTTTAGGTACTGGCACAGATTTGATATTGATGGATGAGTCAGTAGGAAATGAAAAAGCATCTGATTGAGACTCATGTTGCTGTGCGTCAGCAATTGATTCCAGAGAAATAGGCATAGGTTCTTCAAGAATATTGGCTACAATAACTCGGGATAGGCAATCAGCCACAATATTGTTTCTGCCTGGCAAATGTTGAATATTACAATCAAATTGACTGAGATAAGACAATTGACGCACTTGCCTAGGAGAGTGATTTTCAGAAGGTTTTGCAAAACTGTTAACTAAAGGTTTATTATCTGTGAAGATTACAAAGGGTTTATCAAGCAGCATATATTCAAAATATTTAACGTTTGAATAAACACTAAGAAGTTCGAGGTCATAGGTTGAGTAATGTTTTTGAGCATCTGTTAGTGATTTGGAATAGTAACCTAAAACTTCAATTTTGTCGTCATAAATTTGTTCAAGTACACCACCAAGAGAGGTAGCAGATGCATCTGTTTTTAATTGCAATTTAGCATAGGCTTTAGGATGAGCCAAATAAGCAAGATTGGCAATAATTTCTTTTACTTTCTTAAAGGCCTGCAGTGCATTGCAATTCAATGATATTTTTGTTTCATTTTTTACTTTACCTTTGAGATAATCTTGTAATGGAGAAAGTAATTCAGCTGCATTTTCAATGAAACGACGTTGATAATTAACTAGACCAAGAAATTGACGTAATTCTTTGATGGTTACCGGTGCAGGAAAGTTTTTTACAGCTGCAATTTTTTCATCAGATGCAGTTATGCCACTAGCATTTAATTTGTATCCAAGTACATTAAGTTGAGAAGCACCAAGTACACATTTGTTCATGTTTAATGTTAATCCATAAGAATTGAGTCTATTAGCAATTTCTAAAAGATGTTTTTTGTGTTCAAGCTCATTTTTGGAAAATATAATAATGTCATCAATGTAAGCAAAACAAAAAGTATCAGTATTTTGTAGAACATGATTGATAAAACGTTGGAAGCTGCTGCTCGCATAAGTTAAACCTTGTGGAAGTTTATTGTACATGAAGTTACCGCGATGAGTGCAAAAAGCCGTAAATTGTCTATCAGTGGGGCGGACATCCAGTTGCCAAAAAGCACTTTTTAAATCTAATGAAGAAAAAATGGTTGCGCCATGAATGTGTTGAGTAAAATCTGTTAGCCTTGGTAATGGATAATTTTGTTTTTTGCAATGTTTATTGATAAGTCTGTAATCATGTACCAACCTAAAGGAACCATTCTTCTTTTTAACTAAATGTACTGGTGAGGCCCAAGGGCTGGTAGTTGAACTAATAATATTTTTTTCAAGCATGTCATCTAATATTTTATTGAGAGCATTTGTTTTTTCTAAATTGAGTCTTCTTGGTCGAAAGGCTACTGGGGGTCCATCAACTTCTAATACATGTTCAAAAGGATGTTTCTTTTTTCCCACTTTAATTTGTCCAGATACAAGATGAGGAAACATGTTTAAAATATTCTCATATGAATGTATATTGTAGTCAATGCTGGGCAATGGAGTTAAAATATTTTCCTTTGTAGAATTTGAAATGTCAACTGTGCTTGCAGCTGTGTCAATTACAAATTTGTGCAATTTCAAAAAATCCAAACCAAGAATAGCATGTTTAATGTTTGCAACAATAAAAGAATGAGTAAACTGTTTATTAGGAAATTCCTGAAAATGTAGTGTTAGTTCAATGACACCTGATTGTTGTATAGGATGACCATCAGCACCAAATAATCTACAGGGATCTGGATTTGTCACACAAGTATATCTGTTAGAGGGAATCAGTGACTTAGGGCTAGCTGTATCAATAATAAATACAATGTTATTGTGTGTATCAGTTAAGTGAATATATTTGTCAGCAGATTCAGGCAATGCATTGCTGACATTGATAGTATTTATTTGCAAGTCATGATTTATTGAGGAGCATTGCCTTGTGAGTTTAAATGTTTAGTCTTCATATAGCTATCAAAATGAGTGCAGCCTTGGACACAGTATCTGGCAGTAGTTCTATATTTTTGGTGGTAAAAACACAGACCATTAAAAATCTTATCTCTACCTGGAATAGTGAGATTCGGACCTGGTGGTGGTTGCAAAGTAGAAGAAAATGGTAATTGTTGGGATGAAGTTGGGAAATGATTTTGAGGGTTTTCATTAAAAGACTTGGAGTGAGATCTATTGTGTGATGGGTAAGTGAAATGAGGTGTGGTAGTTTGGTGAGAAAGAATTTTGTGCAGAGCCAAAACTTCAGCTTTAAGAGAGGAAAATTCTTTTAACATAGCAGAAAAAACATCATCAGTGGAATTAACTTTAGGTGAGTTTAATGATTTATCATTTTGTATTAGAGAATCAGCAATGGGAGCTAGTTCTTCAACAGATTTGAAAGGGAATGCAGCTAAAATGAATTGTATATTGTTAGGAAGCCTATTCATAAATTCAGTTTGTAAAAACCAATTTAATGTTTCATCTTGAGGGTCAATTGTTCCTAAAATGTTTTTTAATTCATATAATAATTGTGTGGGAGAACGGTCTCCCAAAGGAGGAGCAGTGCGAAGCTGGGTTAATCTTTTGTGTAAAGGAAGACTGTATGCTTTTATTAAGGCAGCCTTGAGTGTAGTATAGCTGTTGACACTATCTCTTGACATGCAAAGTGATGCTTTGTGAAAATGTTCAGAAGATAAACATTTAATCAATTCAAAATACAATTGTTCTTCAGTTAGATGCTTTCCAAAATAATGTGCATCAAATGTGTGAAAAAACATGTCAATGTGAAAAGGATCAAATTGGAGTTGTGGAGAATTTTGAATTATTATAGTAGGTGGTTGAGTATTTTGCAATAAAGATTGATGTACAGAAGTAGATGATGATAAAGGTGTAGAAAAGACTTGAGAAGTAGTAGTAGGTAGAATTGAAGCTGAACTAACTGGAATTTCATCAGCACTTTGTGCTTGCAAATGGGTTTGTGTTGAAGAATTATTTTCAGCCAAGGCTATAAGATTATCATTCATATTAGATTTAACACTTCGTAAAAAATATTGATTTGAATGCATAAATAGTAATAATAACAAATAATTTTATAGACAACAATAATAATTTTAAGCAATAAGGTAATAATTATAATGTTCATACAAGTAATTAGTAAAATTGTTTAAAAATTTGTAAATAATGTTCTTTATAGATTGAATACAATGCTTGAGATAAGATAGTCTTTTAAAATAATTGGTATAGATTAATATGATCCAAGTCACTTTGTTAGTTGTTAGTTGTCAGATGTCATCAATTGTAGATGTCTTGTTAGTTGTCGGGGTCACCAATTGTAGATAGTTATTCCACAAATAATTGAACACTTTCTTTGATTTGTTTATTCTTATTTAACAGAAATTGAAAGAACATATATTTACAATCAAAATAACACACTTCATTACAGTTATATTTTTATTCTTGTTTTTTATATCCACAACTTATTACTTCCTCGTTTCCAGTGTTTCCCTTCCATTTATCATTATTCTATAGGAACTTGTAGTGATCTATATAGGATCACTACACCTGCCATTTTTTGAAACATGAATTAGTTGCAGTTGCTCTAAGATAAATCGGAATAAAAATTGCTAATTTTGATCAAGAATATTCTCATCCAATTGAATGTTTAAATATTTTTCTAAGAAATTAATTACATTATTCATCAAAATATTTCAATTATTTAAATTATTCATTTGAAAAAAAGACTTCCATAAAGCCAAAATATTAATAAGTTGTGAAGTATTAGACAGTTTGATACCTGACATTATATGGGAAAAAGATGATCGTGGCAAAGGTGTGGATAGGACAACGGTTTGATGGTAAGCTCTTCAGTAACAATTACAGAAGAGAGAAGCTTTGGTGCATCTTCAAAGTTTTCCTGGTAACCAATAAATGAAACTGCATATTGTTGGAGTTTGATAATGTTAGATATCCAGTTGGCAAGATTTCACTAGCAATTTTATTTTTGAAAATGAAAAAAGTGTGAAATTCTTCACCAACAAATAAATTTTTGTTGCGTGATTCTATTCTGGCATTTTCTAATTCTTAACGAGCTGATGAGATACTAGCTGTTGTAAAACATGGCAAAACCTTTTTCGAAACATATTTAGGCAAATTAGAAAAAATATGGGGAACAGCTGTTGGCCGTAATCGTGTTTGCTGCAAAGTTTGAGTGTAGCGACGATTGCTTTTTTTATCAGTTGAAACTGCAATAAAATTATTGGCATCAAAATGAAGAGCACAAACTTTTGAATTCCATGTAAATGCAGAATCTTGTCACGATAATGCTTTAATCTATTTTTCTTTCAAGATTTTATCAGTTGGAAATTTGTAAAGAGCAATTTTTTCATTTTGATCTGATTCTTTACCTTTCTTTGGTTTATAACCTGTTCTGCATGCAGTGATATAGCAGGTGTGTGCCATACATATTTCAATAATTATATACTCTAAAAAAGAACTGTTTACTAACTAGATAACCTAACAAATAAAAGTACTTAATTTTTTATGCTTTCTAAAGCTTTTTAAGAGTGCTCCTGAACTTTTATATTTTTAATACACCGTATTAATTGTTATAAAAACAATGAACAGCACTGTATTTGACAAGCTGACGTTTACCACAAGTTTTATGATAAATCACTAATGTTGGTGTTGTCGATATACGTGTTATCTCGACCTTAAATTTTAATTTGTCTCCGATCTTTTTATTTGGCAACATGGTAACGTAATCCTCTTTTGTCTCGATTTAGTTAAGCACATGGCGAGGTGCAAGTTGGGATGGTTGATGTTCTTTACGTACTGTATATCAATTGTAATCTATTAATTTGGAAGATAATTAGCCGATGTCGTTCTATTTGTTAAATTAACTTTATAATTTCCAAATCTTATAATTGTACTTGTTTTTAGACAATGGAGTATTAGTATATAACCGTGGGACCAGTTACAATAGCATTATTTATTTATTTTATTTAAATCAGATTCACAGTCCATAACAGAAAAAAAAACAAAAACAAAACAGCAAAAACTACACAGAATAAGAGACACATACAAAAAAAACAACACTTTAAAAAAAAAAAGAAAGTTACCAAGTATCTACAGTCAAACCTCGGTTTACGAACACAATTTGTTCTGGAAAGCTGTTCGAAAACCGAATCATATTTTCCCATTATAAATAATGTAAAAAAGATTAATTCGTACCACGCGCGAAGAATAACTTATTTACCTGTTTACAATATACCTTGTATATCATAAAATAAAATCATTTCTTCCAAGAGTAAATAAAACAAAACATAACAAGTAATTTACATTTACATAACTTTACATAGCATAAAAATTTACATAACAATGTCTATTTAATAATACATGTATTTTTTTTCCTTGACCAATATCACTTCTCGCTTTCATTGGATCCATGACTTAGGGCTAATGAAGAGAAAAGAATGTTTTGTAGAATAAAATTGTAAATGCACAGCGTAACAATGAATGTTATAAACGTAACAATAAAGCATAAGTAACAAAGAATGTACTGTAACTCGTACGCTGGTGAACAAAAAAAGTTGTTCGAGAACCGAATTTTTGTTCGAATACCGGGTCATTTTTAACTCAAAATTTCTGTTTGAAAACCGAATTGTTCAAATTCCGAGACGTTCGTAAACCGAGGTTTGACTGTATTGCAAATAAACTAATGTGTTGTAGTATTTATAATATGATGAATTAATAAAACATTCCAAGGTCATTAAAGAAAAATTAATTTATTATTAGAATCGGAACAACGATAAACGAACGAGCAGCACATTTTTCTTAGAATTGCATCAAGTGTTGTAATGTTATTCAACACCTGATGTTCACGGGCACTTACATACCTAGGCAATTCATGTAAAAATCGAAAAGAATTATTGTAGGCTACACGTATTCTTTTTAGACTAAAGGACAAAAAGTTATTCCATAATTGACATGCATACATAGACGAGAAATATGTGCGAAATAATACATTTTTTATTTTCGTCGAACGCTTGTAAAAGCATGTTTTTAACCTATTTGCAGTGCCATATAAATAACGAACCTGTCCATTTATATCTTTATCATCACGTAACTTGGAGTTAAGAAATACCCCAAAGCATTTAATTTCATTTACAAACCGTATCTTGAAATCACCAAGTACCACATTAGGTTTAATATTTAATTTAAAATTGCTAGATGCAAAAGATAAGCCTAGTGTTTTTGACAGTTGAATATTATATTATGAGAGGAAGCATACGAGTGGCATACATCAATGATACGTTGAAGACCATGAATGCTACGGCAAAAACAGCACAGTTCAGCAAATAATAAATAGTTAACAAGAGATTTTCCAACAAAACATCCTACTTTTATTTTGTTTAATTCTTTCGATAGATCATCTATGTAGACTGCAAAAAAATATGGACTTAATATGCTACCTTGTCTAACACCATTAGTTACCGAAAATAACGAAGAATAACATCAACCCCATCTAATTTGCATACTTTATTGAGTATACCAGTAAACTAATAAACGAACAAAACACATTGGAACATTGCGCACAATTAACTTTTGGAAGAGTAAATAATGATTTAGGGGAGAGTGGGGTGCAGTCGTACAAAAATTACAATTTTTGCTGTAGTGCTTTTTTTACAAGTTATATCCTGACCAAACTTTTTTTGTATAATTTATACAACTAAACCTATCATATGCAAGTGTATTTTTACAGATTTAAACTCACAACATAATTTACGAGCACATTTTAAAAAATCATTTTTTTGTCCAACGTGCCCAATGTATGGGGCACAATCGGATTAAGCATAGGGCTCTATCGGACAAGGAAAAAGAAGAATTAAAATAAGCAAAATAACAAAATATTACAGCGTGGTTTGTGCTTGCATTCTCCAGACAATGAAAAAAAAAACAACCAAAAAGTTTACTACAGCAGCAGATAACGAAAAAGTGCGCCGAAAAGGAAAATGCAAAAGCGTGTCTATGTATTAAGATAGATCAGGATTTCTTTTGAAAATAATTTATACATTAGTAACATACATTGAATAACAAGCATGAAAGGTGCTGAGCAGAACATGTTGTTTAACTATTAATGTACATTAAAGAAAAAATTTCATAATCGAATTTCAATGAAGATTTTTGACGTCTAGTCGATCCATATTCCTTGGGTGCAGGCAACACAGCCCTGTCTTTTTCCTTTACTGAAGCCAAAATCAGTGACTTTAGGAAAAACTCTGTAACATTGCGTTTCTTCCGCATGTAAAAAATTTCATAATCGCCTTAAAAATTCTTGTTTTTGGTGATCTGACCAACATAATATTTTCTGGGAAATGTTTTAAATTCAACTAGCACATAGTCACCTATTGCAGGCTCATTAGTGCAGTCTGGGACAAGGAGATTTTTTTTCAACATCACAACGGTCTGAAAAGTTGTCAGATGAATATCTGACAAAAGAATCTGTATCTCATCAATATTTGAACTTTCGTTGCTTTACAGACGTTTTCTAGTGTTTTTAACTTTCCGTTTTGATGCTTTCTGAACTTTTTTACAACTGTTTGGGGTGTGTCAGTTAAAATTTTGCTACAATCTATTTTCCTTCTCTGGTGTTTTTTTTCATCTGGGAGCTTTTGGATAACCAATTACATGCTTTGGAGATAAAAACTATTTTAGAATGTTTCCAGATTTTGGATCTCAACGTCATTAAGCGACCTTAAATCTTGCAGCTGAAAATCAACATTGTGGAAGCTTTCGTTTTCTTTCAAATGTCTGATGCCTGTTGATGCATCATTAGATTGATCAGTGACCAGACTGGGTGAAAAATCGCTTTAATCAAAAATGTGTTCATTGAAGGGAAATATGACAGTCTTTTTAAACTCAGCTATGATATTGGTTGGAGTCATAGCTTTTTCTTCAGTAAACATACCAATGGTAGACTTCCTTTGTCTATTTCTTACAATAATTTTTATAAATTATTATAAAATAATAAATATTATCAACTAAGAAAAATTTTTTACAATTTATGGATCATATGTAACTTAAAAATTGTAAATATAAACTTTAATAAAATTAGTTATAATGTTCAGGCTAATTACTAGTTGTCAATGAATCAAACGAAATAGGCTGTTGTGTAAAATAGATCTATATAATCATCAAAGGGCAGTCGAACAGTGTCTGGCTGTTGCCCCCAAAAAATGTCCGATTGTGCCCCAACCAGAATTTTTTTTTATTTTCCAAGATGGTGGCAAAAACTTAAAAGTTACTTCAAATTATTTTATGTTATAAGATAGCAAATAAACCAAGTTCTAAAATGTCTCAACAGTGAGATCAATTTAAATTACAGTTAAGGTAAAAACAGGTTCAACTATACCCTTTCCAAAATTAGTTACCTACCTAAAAACCAAAATTCATCTATCAAATTTATTTTACAATAATTAGTTTTTTCAAACTAACACGAGTAAATGCTCTGTGGTAAAATATATTTATGTCTGCAGTTTTAAAGTTTCAGAGTATCCAACTTTTTTTCAAATTAGAATGTCCGACTGTACCCAGTCTCCAGCTGGGCCCCACTCTTCCCTACCCTATCAAATGCCTTTGAAGCATCAAGAAAAACAAAGAAAATTGGACTACCACGAGAAATATAGTAAGAAATTGCTTGTTTGAGTAGGAAAACACACATGTCTGTACTATGCTTAGTTTTAAAACCAAATTAAATGTCAGTGGTATCTAAGAAAATTTTAATATTAATTAAGATGACTTGCTCAAACAGCTTTGAAACAACTGTTGCAATTGCTATAGGTCTATAAATGTCACAATCTTGATGATTATCATTCTTATTTTTTAAAATAGGTACAGTAACTGTTTTAACACCAAAAAGATTGAAAAATGCTGGTAATATGAACATTTGTGAAATATAAATACCTTAATTTTTACAAAAAAAAATTAATGACATTTGAAAGCTAACAAAGTTTGTAAAAAGATAAAAATAACATTTGCCAAAAGCAAATGAGTCAAAAAAATGCTAACCCAAAAAAATAAATTTGTTAATGTAGTAATATAATATAAAGCAGCCAATTATTTATTTGATATTTTCAGCTTATGCTGCTTTAATTAAATCTCTTGAAGATTTTCGTCTTGAAGGAATAGAAATATGCAATGCAAACTTGCAATAAAGCTAACTTTAAACTAAAATTGTAAAAATAATAAAAGTGTTGTGAAATATTGTCAAAATCATTTAATGTTATGATTGCTTGTGCAAGATAGATCAACTGATAATCACAATTAAATATAATGTAAGAAGCTATTTAACTTATTCTATGTTAGGTTACCTTTTACAGTTGTCATTTAAAATCAAAATACTTTACCTAAATAATTTCTAATTCATTTGTTTCAGAATGACAATATATAAAATTTTAACTTAAATAAGCAGTTGTTTTTACCAGATCACCTCACAAACCATTTGTCAAAATGTCAATTTTGAAAATTGCTAAACCTTTTAAAAAAAAGCTGCAATCAAGTCTTGTAAGTCAAGTAAATAAATAAATTGCATATCAATCAATCCAGAACTTTGAAAAAAAGTGAAAATTTTCATATAAATTTGATTAATGGTAAAACATTTGCAGACTGGTTTTAGTGTTCTATTGGTTTCTATTGTACATGAACCATTTGCTACAAAAAGAAAAAAAAATGTATTTTTTATTACTAGTGTTTGTAAATTTTTTGTTTTGTATGTCATTTATTTTGTTGCAATTATGGAAAGTGAGTAATATTGTATGCATAAATGCAACTAATTTTAAGTAGTGTTTTTATCAATAAAAAAATTTAAATTTAAAGCAAGATTTCTCTTTATTTTAAGCATATTTTTAGTTGTAAAGTTGTTGCTGCTAAATTTCAATCACTTTTAGATAACTTTATAACAATTTGACTATTAAGAATAATTTACATTACATAGTTGTTTTGCGATATTGTTTTAAATTTTAAGTGCATAATCAACTGAATTGCCTCTTTTCATAATACTGGTAATTAAATAAAATAAATAGCGCGTAAAGCAGCCAAAAAGAAAAAAGAAATATGAGAGAAACAGAAATCAATAAAGAGAGAGGCGAACTGCTCTTAAACGTAAAAAAAAGCAATGGAATCTAATTTTACAGCAGAGAAATAGATTGTTAGGAGAGAATAAGCAATGTGAATTTTAAAGATAAACTTGAATTACAGTATGTAAAGCTTCCACTTTTTTAATCAACGTGGTATTTGCATTATTTTATACCTTTTAGCCAATTATTCAATACCAAAACAAAGTCTTAGCTTTTTTCTCATTTTTAGTGTTTTGTTCACTGTTTGCCGTTGCAAACCTAACAGCCTTTGGAGATTTCCCAAAATTTAAAAGGTAATTAACTAAACTCAGCTAATAGTAAACGAGAACCAATTATTGTTACTTAGCTTCATAAATCTTTACAAATTAGCCTATTGTATTACTTAGTAAAATGTGCCCAAAAGTTTAAGCGCCATTGTTTTTTTGTATAGGAAGTATTAATTTAAGCAAAACAAAAAAGCAGATTACAAAGTCAGACATAGAAGTGTAGAATGAGTTTTAGAAAATCTTTTTTACTGTAAAATTGGAGTTGTCAATGATTAATAAGTAACTAGATTTCAATAATATAGTTTAGCAACTTGTAGATATTTTTTAAAGTTTAACTGAAAAGTGCTCTGTAGTAAGTATTTTTTTAAATTAGGTTTTTAAAGTCTATAAATGACACAAATGTTCATATTACCAGCATTTCTCAATCTTTTTGGTGTTAAAAAAACCATAGCTAAAGCTTCTTTTTCTGATAATGTTTATACCACAGATTTTTTGATTCTTATGATAAAACTTGTTGTACATAGTTGAATCGGGATAATTGTTGAGATTTAACATTATTTTGCTCGACTGGCTTAATTGTTATTGTTATAAATATATTCAATAAAAAAATTGTTTTTGTAGTTGTTGCTATGTAACTAGTGCAAATTTGTTTTTACTTCTAAAAAAGATCAGATTTTTGTCTGTGATAGTAGCTTACCTATTTAGTCAGTTCAATTTTAATTCTGTTGAAATATATTTTAACAAATTTATTATTTTTTTAGACTATTAAGACTATTGTAGGAATGTTTATTATGTAGTGGTGGGAAAGTTTTAAAATATATTTCTAATAGATTTCGTGCATGCCAGCAGTAGTCCAACAACTTATAACTTTCAAATTCGAACCAAGTTCAAGTTCTCTTCAAAAAGCTTGAACCGATTCCAAGTCCAAGCCTACCAAATATGATGTAATTTTAGTAGAAGTCCATGAAAGCATGAAACTGAGTCTGTGAAATTTAAATTTTCAAAACCATTTTCCCAAGTCGCTTCTATGCATTGCATATAGCCTAGCTTACTAAGCATACAAAACCAATTCCAAGTCAACAACTATTGATTTGAGGACTTGGGTCGAGTCCTTGTTTTTAAAAAAAAGGCTCAAATCAAGTTTAAACAGTGATGAAAATCAAAAATTATAAAAAATAAACAAGTTCTTTCCCCTATAGTATAAAAGTTATGAATTATAGATTCTTTCATTAGCAGAGTTATAAAAATACAGAGATTACATTAAATTAAGAACGCGCTCGCTGAACGTTATGATATTCGCCGAACGTGTTTGCGCAAACCGGTGCAAACTCCCTGAATCCCATCACTGAATTCAAGTCTGTCCAAGACGTTTTCAAGTAAAAAAAAAAAGGGTTTTAGTCGTAAGTATATGCATGGGAGGAAGGAGTTTAAAAGTGATCTTCCACTTTGAAAAATAAAGGATATGCAGATCAATTAAAAGACAATTGAGCAGTAAAATAGTGTAGAGAAAAAAATGGTTTTCACATTATATTAACTTTTATACTGATTGTATTTTTGGTTTCTAACCCGGTGCTACGACTGTTGATCGAACGACAGTTAATCGAACGACATTTGACCAAAACGACACTTTATCAAAACGGCACTTGATCGAAATGACAGTTGATAAAAAAAAAAGATTTATTTTTGTATGTTTCTGCGATTAAACAATCTCTTTGTAATTGTAAATTAAATTCATAAAAAGTAGAGGCCAACAGTAAGAATACAATTTTTTTATTTTTTATAATTTTTTGCCAATGTCAAAGTCAAGGCTTTTTAACAAAATTCCCTGGGCAAAGCATTTTTAGGGGGGCAACAAATAGATCTTTTGTCATAGTTATGTTTCGTTAGATGCTTATTGCAATCATTTTTTTGCATTATTTTTACGTAGTCAGTTATTTAGAGGGGAGAACATTGTGCTATGGCTCCATCCTTGTAGACCTGTTGCAGAAATTAGACACAGAAAAGATCTTATTTTTAGAGATTTATGATTTTGGGACAAAAAAATCAACTAAACCGGGACAGATTTAAAAGTAGGCTACTATGTTTTTGGGACGAAAAATTGACAGAATTTTTTTTTTTTTTTAAATTGGAATAGATTTAAAGTTGTAAATCTTCTCTTTCATCACTCGATCAAATGTCGTTTCGATTAACACTTTGACTGCCATGTCAACAAATATTGTTGATTTTTTTGGTGGCCCCACTGAGGTATTTCTAGAAAACCAGCTTGACAGTCAAAGTGTTAAGTGTTATTTCGATCAGGTGTCGTTCAATTAACTGTTGGATCACGTCTAAATCTTCATGATAACTTTCTGTGTTGCCACTGATTTGAGTTATTTCAAGTTTCGTATCAGAATCAATTTTTTCCCAATATTTCGTAGCCTATCTTTCTAGATGGCGTTGGTAAAATCGCTATCGAATTCTTGTGACGTCATTTCTTGGGGGCCCCTAATTTGGATTTTGCCTCAGGCCCCTAATTTTGAATATCCATCACTGCCGATACGATTCGGATTCTACCCAATTATCCCAATTCCCGATACGATTACTATTCCTGGCTATTGTGCCCAGGTATTAACATATCTAATTAAAATATAAGTTAAAAACAGTAGTGTATTTGTAGTGGGGCCATTGTGCCATGCTCCACCCCACTTGGAGTTCACTAATACGAGAAACAGAGACAGATTCAAAGTGAAGACTTTTTTTAAGAGATTACTATGTTTTTAAAACGAAAAATCGATGAAACCGAGACAGATTCATAGTGAAGACCTTTTTTTACCACTTGAAAAAATTTTTTCTCTAAGAATATTTGATTGTGGTTGTATGCTCCTCCCTTTAAAAAATCTTCGGTACGCCACTGATTGTATTGTATTTCTTATCAATATCATGCTAATTTAACACACCCAAAAAATCAATTACATGTAAAACATGAAAAATGCATTGACAGAAAGGCTGCAAAGCGACTACAACATAATGGGTCTTCTAGTACGCAGTCCTTGAAATTGTAAACTAAATGTGATCCAATATTTAGTATATACTGTATTTACCAAAAATAAACAAACACACAAATAAACAAACAAAAAAAGAAAAACAACAGCATTACATCAACTAGTGTAAAAGCAGTGTAAATAATAACAATGGTAGGCTATATCTGTGCAGTAAATTGTGCCAAAGAATTTGTTTAAACTACGTAAAGCCAAGTTGTAGTAGTAGTAGTAGTAGTAGTAGCAGTAGTAGTAATAATAGTAGTAGCAGTAAAAAAAAATAAAATAAAATTAAGCTTGAAGATAATACAAGTTACTTAAAGCGAATTTTTTTTGTATGTTTAAAGGGTCTGCTGAAGAAAGCAAGAAACTATCGACAGAAAACCTAATAATTACAAATATTGGTCTTTAAATCTATGTATGGTATCTCATGAATTTGACAATGTGTCATGTACAACATAAAAATAAATAAATAAATAAACCAACTATTTAAATATTTCTTAAATTTGATAATGTGTTATGCAACATAAAAACAACTCAACAATTTCGGCAATAATCCACACTACAAAGGAGGTCCCATCAAAACACCTTATCAATAAAACACCTCATGCACAAGATATAACGCACTAAGAGCAGCAAAATAATTTTATCATGCCGTTGAGTGTTGAGAGTATGAGAAAAAAATGTCAGATTTCAGATAAGTATTTTTGTAATAAAGTGGACTTTAGTTTTGACTTAAACGCAGTTAATGACTTGGAGTTTTTAAAATTTAATGATATGTATTCCAAACTTTGAACCCTGATATTTGATGGAACTTTTTAATTCTACAGAATGACAAAAAGAAATTCTAATTATTGGAACCTCTTGTTAGTTACTTGTGTATATTGCACACGCTGAAAATTAATTTTGAATCGGTAATGACAATGGATTGTTTTTGGTCTTTATAAATAAAAACTGCCGTTTTGAACATTACTAAATCTGTTAATTTGAGAATATTGTATTTTGAAAGGTAAAGCTTCACCAGGTCCCCCCTAAAATACATCAAAAAGTGGCCCCCCTAAACAAGAAATTGCTCTATTTCTTCATAGTAGCACCAGGACGTCGATGGCATGTCAAAAAGAAAAGAAAAAAATTTGAAAAAAAAACGGCTTCTGCTCCTTAGGTTATTGTCACTTGTGCTTGTGGAAATGTGGAAGTACGGACCGTTTTTTTTAGAGATCACAATGTCTTGAGGCAGTAAAAAGTGCTACTTGTGTATAGTGGCAATTTGACCCTGCGTACTTCCGGGTCACCGTGACGTCACGCGCCGCGCAGCGGTGCGTAGCGGAGGAGTGGGGTTGACCTCATTGCTTCCGGGTCGCGCGTATATTGATGTAGAACGTTATGATCATAGTATCATGAATTCGATTCTTAGGAAAGTGATTGAAAAAAAATTTAGTTTGAAAGGTTGTGATCGATGGATTGTGAGTTCGATTCTTAGCAAGGCAATTAAAAAGGTTTTTTTTGAGAAGTTTGGAAGGTTGTAATTCATGGATTGTGAGTTCGATTCTTGGCATGGCGATTGAAAAGGTTTCGTATTCGATTGTTAGCAAGGTGATGTTTGTGGGTTTGATTCTTAGGAGGGAGTTGAAGATTTTTTAGTTTCGTGTTGAAATCTTAGCAAGGTAATTTTTGTGGGTTCGATTCTTAGCATGGTGATTAAAAATTTTTTAGTTTCGTGTTCGATTCTTAGCAGGGGAAATATTTTTGGACAGGTTCGATTGCTGGCATGGCGATTGAAGAGGTTTCGTGTCGAATCTTAGCAAGGTCATTTTAGTGTGATGGGTTCGATGCTTAACATGGTGATTGAAAATTTTTTAGTTTCGTGTTTGATTCTTGGCATGAGAAATTTCTTTGGACTGGTTCGATTTTTGGCATGCCGATTGAAAAGATTTCGTGTTCGAATCTTAGCAAGGTGATTTTAGTGTGTTGGGTTCGATTCTTAGAAAAGGGTTGAAGATTTTTTAGTTTCCTCTTCGAATCCTGGGCTAGGAGGAATTTTTGCACGGGTTCGATTCTTGGCATGGTGATTGAAAATTTTTTAGTTTTACGTTTGATTTTTAGCAAGGGTCTTATTGTGTGGTGGGTTTGATTCTTAGCACAGTGATTGAAAATTTTTGTGGTGAGTTCGATTCGTAGCAAGGAGATGAAAATTTTTTTATCATTGGGTTGTTTGATTGACTTTAAAAGTCTCTTTGTGTTCGATGCTTAGCATGGTGATTGAAAATTTTTTAGTTTCGCGTTCAATTCTTAGCAAGGGAATTGTTTGATTGAGTTTAAAAGTCTTTGTGTTCGATTCTCTGGTAAGTTATTGAACAATTGCAATGTTTGTAACGTGCTAAATGCTTTTATTGATAATTTCGCCCTGCGCTTCTTAAAGACAGGCGTGATTGATATCTTTAGAACACATCTGCGCAAGTTTTATTCACGTGACAAAAAAGCACAATTGTTTGGGATTGAAAACAATGTTCCCGTGTTTTAGCAAGACAATTAGGTCGTTTTAGCAAGCATGTTGCAATCTTTATGTTAGCGGCTTGTTTTATTTCGGATTAAAAGACAATTATTGTTCTTTGAAAAAGTCTTCGATGTTTTCGCTCGCAAAAATTTAGTAGGCGTGTTGAAAACTTTTACGATGCTCGTACCGGACGTTTCTAGCCTGGGCGTGTCATGCCAAGTCGTTACTAAAAAAGGAGAGCGAGTCGTTACCGAAAAACGATTGCTATTGAATGTTGAGAGCACAGTTGTTTGGAAAACAATTCTTATTGGGTACAACTGTTGCTGCAGAAAAAAAATTTCTCTATAAATATGGTCGGTTTTTGAAGTTTTCATTCATTCCATTTTAAAAAATGGCTCAAAAGATGATTTCTTCAGTAAAACAGCACACCAATGTCTGTATACGATGACGATTAGCAAGAAATGACCCGAACCAAATATTTCCTCGATGTTCCTTTATCAGCGATGAACAATTCGACGACGTCTGACAAGAATTCCTTTTGTAACGTGTTTTCTACTGTGAATGCCCAAAATCTATTTTGCACCGTGAAAGCAAAACGAAAATACGACGAAAAACCTCGAGCAAACTGTGATTTGGAAATAGTTTCTTTTTTTGTTGAAGTCGATGATCAGCAATATTTTGATCACCTGCAATTGCGCGAAGTTTTATTAAAGTTGATACCGTGTCGGACGTATTTGCTCCTGTTCGAAAAACGAAACATCAAGGGAATTTGCAAGCTTCACATGATTTTTGTAACAAACAAAGACCCTAGCGATTGTTCCGTTCGCGCTATTTTTCAAAACGCTGGACAAGAAACATCTGCTGATGGGATGAAGCTACATTACAAGTTTGTCAATTTGTATTTTCCCCTGACTTACGTGAAAACGATGAAGAGCTCTGTGGTGTGCTACGAGTGCGTTCGTTCTAAAGGTGCGAGAAGCATCGAAAAGAAGAAGTTGGGTGAAATTAGCGAATTTTTTAAGTCTTGTTGTAGCAATAGTAAGAACGCTTTGATGCAGGACTTGAACAGTTATTCTTCGTTTTAGTGAAAAATAAATTTATTCTACTTTGTTTTTGTTTGTTTTTTTCTCACTTGCGAATAAAATAGACAATATTTTACGCTTTTGTGTTTTATTCCAGCAATTGTTCGATCAAAACGTCGTTTATATTTAAGTCGTTAGAAAACACGTTTTCCTTTTGCTTTTAAGGTTTTTGGTAAGCTTGAAAGAACAGAGTTTTTCATCAAAGTTTTATTATTCGGCTCTTGTTTTACGACTTCCTTATGACTTGCTTCTTTTTGTAGGTCAACTTCTTTTTTGTTTGTTTCATGCTTTTCTGGAGGTTCTTAAGGCGCGTTTACAGCCGTTTACAGTACTTTTTTCTTTCAGCGCGATTTTGGTTTGTTTTATTGACACTCAAATCCACTCATTTGAGCGTCAATAAAACAAACCAAGATCGCGCTGAAAGAAAAAAGTACTGTAAACGACTGTAAACGCGCCTTTATACAGTTACTTGGATCGGTGTTGATTCGATTTTATTTTTAAAAAACAAATATTTTGTAAAATCTGCTGGTACAACGCTATTTTTTCTTCGTCCGAGATTTTTTGTTTTAAAATATGTTGCATTTCTTTATCCAAATTGGACAGTACAGTAGGAGGTTGTTTATTTTGTAGCGGTTTTAAAATACGAGGGTTTACTAGAGCTAGCTTTTGAACCGTTTCCAATATTTTCCTTTGAAAAGACTGGGCACAGCTGGAATGGCTGCACCAAGCAAGGGTCCTATGAGCGCTGATAGAAAACCGCCTTTTTGTATGAGTGCTTTTTTTCTCTTTAGTGAAGTACTTTTTTTGGCAACCGACCTTTAGAGCAGTTCTGTATTTTAAAAGTTTGCTTTTTTGCTTTGGTGTCAAGGCAACATTTCCTTTCAATACGTTACAGCAACATTTTGAAACGCAATCAATGAAGTCTTTGAGAGCGTCTTTCATAATCGTGCGAATGACTGAAGGTTTGGTTTTACGAAGAAAACGCAAGGTAGAACCGTGTTTTTGAAGCCTTTCAGACATTATCGAAGATGATTAGATTGATACACGATTTGAGTTTCACCTGGAAATATTTTGGATCGTAATCGATGTTTCTCGTCTGTAGATTGTTTAAAATCGAAAAGCAAAAAACCGTAAGGGAGACTAGTTGTGTCAGCAAACGCTTCTATAACGCTTTTAAAATGCTTTGGGTAAATTTGACGTGCTAATGCAGAGATTTGATTTGTATCACGAGGGTTTTTAAAAGCTACTATGTACTGTGAATTTAACGAAATGGTACGATGTCCTTTGCTCTTTCTGAAAAGATTTTGCACAATGTATATCACGCTAGTATTTTTATGATGACTACCTTTTGTAAACAAATTTGCAATAGCTTTATCGTTTTCGCTCATTAAATCGTCAATTATTTTTGTTCTGGTTTGAAATTTTGTGTGAGTCCTTGAACGAATTCGACTTGCGGAAGCGTTTCATACAGCTTCTGATACTCTCCGTAGCACCAAACAATGCGATCTGGTTTGGGACGAACGACGTTTTCCTTAATTAACTTAGAAACAAAAACGCTTTTTCCACAACCGGTGGGACCTGACACAATGCACGTAAACGGATGAATTAACTCCATTTAAAACGAAAACTTTGTGCTCACATCTTTATAACGCTGATAAACCTTTTCTTTAAATAAAAATTTTTTGTATTGCGGTAAAATTCACTCGACAAACAGGACAGCACGATACTTTTACGCTACAGGACCAACAAGAAAATGCGTGACCACATGGAACAAAGACGCAATTTATTTTTCAATTATAATAAATTTTACACAAAACATTTTTTGTGGTTCCAGAGGTGAGTTCATTGCGCTCAGAAGGAGAGATCGAACCGTTATTTACAGCAGCAGAAGCAGAAAAGCGATTACGAACGTGTGAAACTAAAAAAATCAAAACCTTTGTGCAATAATGAGAAATCGCTATTAGGAAACCACTTGGCATGCTCTACCCAGGGATTGTCATCTAGCAAACAATTTTCCAAGGTGCAGTTACAATACCAACACGCCGTTCGATCTTCTTCTCCTACAAAAAACATTCCAGCAGAAGCTAGAATTGTTGGTGAAGCACGCGAGTTCCAACCACGAAGAAACGAATGTAAACGGTTATGAAATTTCTCCATGTGAACGTTTTTTGGAGAGTTCATGAACAATCGCCCACGATTTTCTACTAAGTCCATAATCATGTGAATTATAAAATTTTAAATTTGTTGAATAATAGTTAGTCGAAACGATTCGTTAAGCGAGTCAGCCGATGTTTTTCTTTTGACGAGTTTGGATGACAAGCTCAGGCTAGAAACGTCCGGTACGAGCGTCGAACACGTCACAGTCGTAAAAGTTCTCAACACACCTACTAAATTTTCGCGAGCGAGAACATCGCAGACTTTTTCAAAGAACAATAATTGTCTTTTAATCCGAAACAAAACTGGCCGCTAACATGAATTGGGAAGCATGGAAATAACGATACTCTCCAGATTTAATATGTTTTAAAATAAAACCAAACGAATAATTTACTTTAAAATTGAAAACTTGCCGCAAAAATATATTCATAAATTCGCCTTTAAGTTCAGCAAAACTTTTATTTTCAATAAAAAAATTGAACCTGCCTTGAATTGATCCACGTCCTCATTGCAGATCACCGTTTTTCATAAAGATTTCTGAAATAGGTATACTGTATTTATATAAACTTTAAAACATTTTTTTTCTTTTGCAAAACTTACTTTAAAACGGGGTTGCAGATAGACAAAAGCATGAAAAGACTTAAAATATCAATATCGAACTCCAAAATTGGATCTTCGTTCACTCTGGAATACACAAGTTTTAAAATTGAAATAATAAAACTTTTCTAGTCACACAAACATACTCGTTTATTACGTTTCCCGCGTTCATTTGTTGATGTTCGTTTTGATCATTTCTAAAGTAATTGCATAATATGCTTTTATTACAAGTAATTTAAAAGCATAGACAAGAAAACTTACATATCACTCACATTCTTCACTTCTCTATCTTTGTTTGAGGGGGTAGGAATTGCGGTTTGGTCGTCTCTAAAACAGCAACATAATGTAATTTTTTTTCGTTATAAAGAAATTTCAATAAAAAAAACATAGACCTTCATAGCAAAAAACTTACTTTAGCAAAAGACTTAAAATATATATATTTATTTTTAAAAACGCATTACCAAACAAAACAAATTTTACTTGAAACCAAACTGCTTAAAAATGAGAAGCACCAGACTCGAGTTTCGCTCTTATTAGAGCTCGTCAGTGATGCATATCTCACTGCGAATCGAACTCGCTACATGTGGTCCTCCACGCAGGAGACAACACCACTAGACCACGCGAGCCCGACAACAACTCGATCACAAGCAGCTGGAAATGATTCCCGGCTTTGCCCCACAAGGAACACACAGAATCCACTGTGTGGTAAGACCAAGGCCGCACCTCATGACCGGGACTTACCCGACAAGCGTTAAGCATCGCGCTTACACTCCTAGAGCTTGGCGAGCGAAGAAAGAATTTTATAATTTTATAAATAGCATGAGGTATTTTGGATAATACTTGAAACCAAACTGCTTAAAAATGAGAAGCACCAGACTAGAGTTTCGCTCTTATTAGAGCTCGTCAGTAATGCATATCTCACTGCGAATCGAACTCGCTACATGTGGTCCTCCACGAGAGAAGTTATAAAAACAAATTTTAATAAACAAAATAAAAAAATAAAAAAAAACGTAGACCCTTTAGCAAAAGACTTAAAATATATATTTATTTTTAAAAACGTGTTACCAAACAAAACAAATTCTAATACTTGCCTGTTCAGAGTTAGAGAAAGTTTCAGTGCTTTCATATCTTCTTCTTGTGTGAGATGAATTTTTTTTGCATCGGGAGCATGTCGTTTGCTTGCCATCTTTTTACCAACATCACTGACTAATTGTAAAAAAGTTTGCTCAGTAATACCGCTTTGTGCTTTTATATACTCAACTTTGCCAAACTCGTTGGGATTTTATCCAATAAGAATCGTTTTCTAAACAACTGTGCTCTCAACATTCAATAGCAATCTTTTTTCGGTAACGACTCGCTCTCCTTTTTTGGTAACAACTTGGCATGACACGCCCAGGCTAGAAACGTCCGGTACGAGCGTCAAACACGTCACAGTCGTAAAAGTTCTCAACACGCCTACTAAATTTTCGCGAGCGAGAACATCGCAGACTTTTTCAAAGAACAATTATTGTCTTTTAATCCGAAACAAAACAGAAACAGGCCGCTAACATGAAGCATGGCCTTCTAAATAGTAGTACCTGGACTGGAAACTAAATCGAAAAAAAAAGATTTGCGTTCCATTAGTTGGCCCAACGAATAGCGCGGCGCAAAGGCGATTAAAGATTCTCGAGATGTGACAAAACACTTTGCAGAAACCTTTTGGACAGCTGGTAGGAAGTTTCAATTGCAGAAACTTATAGTTTTTAATTTTAGAATTTCAATAAAATTTCAGAAACTTAAAAAAACAAATGTATCTTAGCCGAAGTTAAAAGTTAGATTTAGATATATATAATTGTATAAGTATGAATAATTTTAGATAAATACTTAAAATTTACTCAGCTGCACTAAAAAGTTTTAAAAAGTTTTAAAAAAAACTGCACTAAAAATAAGAAATTTAAGTGAGAAAGTGCTAATTGTGAAATAGCAACTGACCTTTGGCGGTGGTGCATCAGTAGCCACTAATTCATAAATTTAATTTACAATGTTAATACAATATAGAATCGCATCAGTTGTGATAAGTACAATAATATTCCTAGTTGCAAACAAAAGAATATAGGTTTGATGTTTAGTGTATTTGCTGCTGTTGTTGCAAAGATAAGCAACTACCAAAAAGTTGATTACCTTACATTATTGCTTAAATCTAAGAAAAATATTGCAACTAAGTAAATTATAATTGTGGCGATAGCGTTTAAATTTAATTTTGTTTAAAAACACAATTTTTAAATCAAGGTTCACAACATTGATAATTGTAAATTTAAAAAATTGCTAACCTATAAATTTGCGTTGATATATGCGTTGATAATGCTGCTGCAAATAGAAAATTTTACAAAGAATTTCTTTGGGAAGGATGTTGGCAAAGCTCAATCAAAAATAGTTTCAGTGGAGGAAGAATTTTTTTATTATTTGACCCAACCCACATTGTTAAAAATATTTACAACAATTTTCTGACGAAAAAAGTTTTTAAAATGCCTGTGCTGTCACCAATCTTGTCACAAAACCTTACAACAAAGTCTTTCGATGTAAAAAATGTTTACGATCTTGAACGTCACAAGCCGTTGAGAATTGCTCACAAATTAACGGAGACTGTTTTAAATCCTAAAACAATAGAAAAAGTAAATGTGAAACTTGCTATGTCACTTTTGCATGAATCAACACGCACAGCATTGAAACAATATGGATTCATAAAAACCGCAACTGCCTTAGAATTTTTTGCCAAGTTTTGGAATATCATAAACGTATCGTCGCCAACTATTGGAAAGCACAAACGGGATATTTTTCGCGATCCAGTAAAATCTCCAGATGACTGGAAATTGGATTATTTTTTGGAGTTAGAAAAGTATTTTACTTTTTGGGAAAACTCAATGGTAAGTTCAAAACGCAAGCAATTAATAACCACTAAAAATTCCTTGGAAAATTTCTTTTTAATTTACGCTATGATGCAATTTTATCACATATATCTGATATATATGTGATAACGACACAATACAGATACGTTACATACGTATGAGTGCACTTTGGAATATTTTGAATCATATATCATTTCATTTTCAGATGCCCGGATTGACCAAAAAACGTTTTTGGCTTTGCGCCAAACTTGTCGAGGAGTCACAGGTTTGGCGAAATATTTAATTAATTATTGCGGTTTTAAATATGTACTACTTGGCAAAATTCAATCCGATACTATAGAGGGACGATTCGGCCGAATTCGCCACTTAGTGGAGCCAATTACTACATTTCGATGAGGCAATTGCTGGAGAGTGATAGAAAATTACGAACATTGTCGTTGGTAAAATATTCTCGCATTTCCATCAGTCATATTGATCAAGTTGCCAAATCAACAAAAAATGTTGAAAATGAAGTTATTGCAAAAGCGGAATCACTCTATGGAGACCTGCAATTTAATATTTTGCCCACACACAATGATGTGGTAGTGATATTTTATGCTACTGGCTACTGCTGCAAATCTTTGGTCTCCAGAAATAAATGCGCAGAATGCAAAGACGCCACCATTGCTGGTATTAGTGAAGCAACGGATGATTATTAGTGAAGCAACGGATGACATTCCTGACAGTGCCAACCAATTCATCAAAGATATAGATCGCGGAGGGTTATGGAAACCCAAATCCGAGATGTTTGATTTTGGGTGTTTCTACTGGAAAATTTTGCAGAACTTTCTGAGGGGGGATTGCGGCATAAGTTTTTAAGTTGCCAAGAAAACCAACAGGCGATTTTTAAAGAACTTGTGACTTTTGCATTTTACGAAGGTGCAGTCATATCACCTTGGTCTCTGATCCTATGTGTGCAAAAGAACACAAAATCCTTGAAGGAATTGCACATGGTTTTTTTAATTGCATGTGCAAAAATTTGATACGAGAAATTAGCGGCACTGAAGCGAATAAAGTGTCTGCAAAAATTTGTAAAGTTGTTGGAAAAACAAAATTTAGTCGAGTTTTAATTTTTTAGCTTTTAAATTTTAAAATGATTTTGCATATTGCTTGTGTGTAAGAAATATTGATTACTGTTGCTTTTTGTTTTAATTTAATTGAACTTATTTTTTATGTTTATGCGATTAAATGCATTTTTTATAAATTAATACAGCGTTTCTTTAACACTAGATTATTTGTTTGATCTTACGGTATTTTATTGCCTAAAAAAGCCGTTGATCATTTTGACTTACAAAGCTGCACAATAACTAAGCGTACTGAAAATATTAATATTCTTAACAAGATTTGCCTTTTCGAGAATTGCCATCATGACGGCTGCCATTGTAATTTTTATACAAAAAATGTATATAAAGTAAACTTTCTACTATATGCTAATGCAATGACGCTCCGTAAAGAGTTTACAAAACGACAACGCAAACAATTGCTTGGGGCAGAGACTTCTATTTAGAAGTCTCTGCTTGGGGCAACTGTTGGTGTGTGCGCTAATCCGGTTTTCAGTGCAGGTACTACTATTTAGAAGTCTATGCATGAAGATTACAACACGCTTGCTAAAAGGACCTAATCGTCTTGTTAAAAACGGAAACATTGTTTTCAATCCCAAACAATTGTGCTTTTCAGTCACGTGAATAGAACTTGCGCAGATGTGTCCTAAAGATATCAATCACGCCTGTCTTTAAGAAGCGCAGGGCGAAATTATCAATAAAAGCATTCAGCACGTTACAAACATTGCAATTGTTCAATAACTTACCAAAGAATCGAACGCAAAGACTTTTAAACTCAATCAAACAATTCCCTTGCTAAGAATTGAACGCGAAACTAAAAAATTTTCAATCCCCATGCTAAGCATCGAACACAAAGAGACTTTTAAAGTCAATCAAACAACCCAATGATAAAAAAATTTTCATCTCCTTGCTACGAATCGAACTCACCACAAAAATTTTCAATCACTGTGCTAAGAATCAAACCCACCACACAATAAAACCCTTGCTAAAAATCAAACGTAAAACTAAAAAATTTTCAATCACCATGCCAAGAATCAAACCTGTGCAAAAATTCCTCCTAGCCCAGGATTCGAAGAGGAAACTAAAAAATCTTCAACCCTTTTCTAAGAATCGAACCCACCACACTAAAATCACCTTGCTAAGATTCGAACACGAAACCTTTTCAATCGCCATGCCAAGAATCGAACCCACGACACTAAAATCGCCATGCCAAAAATCAAACAAAACTAAAAAATTTTCAATCATCATGCTAAGAATCGAACCCACGACACTAAAATTGCCATCCAAGAATCGAACACGAAACTAAAAAATTTTCAATCACCATGCTAAGAATCGAACCCATCACACTAAAATCACCTTGCTAAGATTCGAACACGAAACCTTTTCAATCGCCATGCCAAGAATCGAACCTGTTCAAAAAAATTTCCCCTGCTAAGAATCGAACACAAAACTAAAAAATTTTTAATCACCATGCTAAGAATCGAACCCACGACACTACAATCGCCATGCCAAGAATCGAACCTGTCCAAATAAATTTTTCCCCGCTAATAATCGAAACTAAAATTTCAATCACCATGCTAAGAATCAAACCCACAAAATCATCTTGCTAAGATTTGAACACGAAACTAAAAAAATCTTCAACTCCCTGCTAAGAATCGAACCCACAAACATCACCTTGCTAACAATCGAACACGAAACCTTTTCAATTGCCATGCCAAGAATCGAACTCATAATCCATGAATCACAACCTTCCAAACTAAATTTTTTTTCAATCACTTTCCTAAGAATCGAACTCATGATCCTATGATCACAACGTTCTACATCAATATACGCGCGACCCGGAAGTACGCAGGGTCAAATCGCCACTATACACTACTAGTGCTTCTTCATGCTTTGGATCACCCAATAGTGTCCCCCCTAAATTGAAGACCTTTTCCTTTTTAGAGATCCCTTTGCTTTCATATACTAAAAATAGCTTCAGCTACCTTTTTTTAGTAAACTAAATAATGGCCCTCCTTTTTGTAAGGGCATCACTGAGTAAGGTGTTGCCCTATCACGCCATTTCGCACCTGCAGTAATTTTTACTGCCTTATTTTGTATACTACTTAATTTATTAACGAATGACTCAAAGGTCGGGCCCCAGACAATTAAACCATACATTAAGTGGGTGAAGTTGGATGATGAATCAGCAATGCTGCATAAACAACATGAAAGTGATTAGCATTTGGAAAATTTAATTGGGTTTTTGCTGATTTATTAAAAAAACCTTCAAGCACACTTAGAAAATAAAGTCAACTTTTTTTAAGGTTGTACATGGTCTACTAAATATTGAGTTGGCCATGGGCTTTATTACATCATGAAACTTGCACAATCTTACAGTTCACCCCCCACCTTGGGGTGAGCAATTTTTAGTTTAATAATCTTTAATTTATATGGTACCGTAAAAATGTTTACCAATTTAAAATTTGGTAAATTCTCATGTAGGAGAAAAAAGTGTCTCTAATGCTTGCTTGTTATAAAAAATTGGCACCGTGGATAAGTAGTTAAAGAGTGACGTAATAGCTAAGGTGTTTGACATGATCGCCGTTCAAAATCTACTCGGGCCATTCCATTACAAATTTTACTTAAAATTCTCCCTTTTTCGATGTAATTATAACTAAGTTGCTATGATTTACTTTTAGTACGAATTGCTGACCATGATAGCAGCTTTAGTGTGACAATTAACTGCTTGGGTTGATTAATCTTGCAAGTTTTTTTGTGTTAGCCTCGATGCCAACGTAAATTAACTTGTTCAACTTCGTCAAAAATTATATTTCAACGTCAAAAAAATAACGTCAGCAGCGTGGTCGAGTGGTTAAAGTACTGGACTGATGATCAACATGGCCTCGTTTCAAAACCCACTTGCGCCAAACCCACTAGCCTTGGTTTATCCGGATTATGCAAATATCCGGATTATCCGAAGACTATAGTTTCAAGCCAGACGTTATCCAGAGTAGTAAGATGTAGATAAAAATCACCTTATTTGAATATACGAGTGTAAAAGAGTATAAAAGACTCAATGGTACACTTATTCAAAATAAACAAATTTATTCTTCAGCTGAACATCGAAGGCCTCACTGCAAGCAAGATGAATGTTCTTCATCACCTCGCTATGCAGTCTGAGGCACTCGTCATCCTACTGCAGGAGACCCACTGCACTGATGCAGAGAAGTTGGTGCTACCACACTACCAACTAGCTGGGTCTTCTTTAAGCAGGAAGCATGGCCTTGCCACGTTTGTTCACGAGCGACTGAGATACACGCTTTTGGACCAATCTCCACCGACATCGGAGATCGAGTGGCTGTGTGTGGACGTTGATGGCTATAAAATAGTCAACGTCTACAAACCACCGCCAACGCGATTGCGAACCCTGGATCTCCCAGTGTTTCCTCACCCCTGTCTGTACGCTGGCGATTTTAACTGTCGTCATGCTGAGTGGGGTTATGATGACAACAGTCCGGATGGTGAGTGCTTGGCTGGATGGGCAAGTATTAATTGTCTTGCCCTCCTATATAATGCCAAGGACGCTGCCAGTTTTTATTCCGGCCGCTGGAACATTGGCACCAATCCAGACCTAGCTTTCGCTAGCGTAGGTCCAAACAGTCGCTTACCGGATAGACGTGTCCTTGAGAAGTTTCCCAAGTCACAACATCGACCTTCGCTTATTACACCACCAAGGTTTGCTATGGCAGTGCCAAGCATGCCTGTTAAGCGATGAAACTTCTGCAAGGCCAAATGGAGTCACTACATTGCTTTGACGAATAAATTCGCAAAGACTTTGTTGCCGCCTGATTCACTTGATGTGGATGCGGCTTACCAGGACTTCTGTAACATCATTAAGAAAGCAGCCAAGAAGACTATCCCACGCGGGTATCGAAACAACTATATTCCGTGTTGGGATGCAGAGTGTGAATCCCTTTATAAAACCTTTCTGCAGTCTCCTCAGGGAGACGACTCAAGTTTGGCTGCTACAACTCTGCTTGCCAAGCTTGACAGAAAACGGAGGGATCGATGGTCCAAAGCAGTTCGGAGCATTGACTTCTCACACTCTAGTCGAAAAGCGTGGAGTATTTTGAACAACCTTACTGGTAGGTCACGACACTCTCCTCGTCATTGTCCCGTTTCAGCCGATGCTATTGCATCTCAGCTGGTTAGAAATGGGAAATACGAGGCTGTTGATCGCAAGTCATCTCGACTTGTCTTTCAAGAAGTGTCTGACCTTTGGAGGGCCACAACACCAGACGCAGTAAATATCTCTGACAATTTTTCACAGAGAGAATTTGCTGCTGCCCTTCAACATTTAAAACCAGGCAAAGCTCCGGGACCTGATTCCATCTGCCCCGAGCTTATACTCCATGCTGGAGCTGCTTTGAAGTCCTGGTTACGTGACTTCCTTTCTTCCTGTTTGCGCCGACTCAAAATTCCCAAGATCTGGAGAGGAGCGCTTGTGGTCGCGATCCCAAAACCAGGAAAGCCCGTGGGGGACCCAAAGAGTTATCGACCGATATCTCTGCTCTGTGTCCCCTACAAGATCCTCGAGAGGCTTATCTACGCCCGCGTTGAACCATTAATCGATCCACTGCTCCCTAAAGAGCAGGCTGGGTTCCGACGCGGAAGTCAACCGTAGATCAAGTTGTTCTGCTAACCCAGAACATCGAGGATTCTTTCGAGGCTAAAAAGAAGGCCGGTGCCGTATTTATCGATCTGACAGCTGCTTATGACACTGTCTGGCACCGTGGCCTTACCTGCAAGCTGCTGAGACTACTTCCGGATAAACACATGGTCAAAATGATCATGGAGCTTGTCTGAAATCGAAGTTTCACCCTTACCACCGGTGACAGTAAGCAAAGCAGGCTACGCCGTCTTAAAAACGGCGTTCCTCAGGGATCGGTCTTGGCTCCCCTCCTATTTAACATCTATACGTACGATCTTCCTTCCATGATTTCCAGAAGGTTTGCTTATGCTGATGATTTAGCATTGTTGCACTCTTCTGGAAACTGGAAGGACTTGGAGCGGACATTAAGCCAAGACATGTCCACACTGTCAGCGTATCTCCAGACTTGGAGGTTGAAGCTCAGTCACACTAAGACGGTGACGGCAGCCTTTCACTTAAACAACCGAGAGGCCAAACGTGAGCTAAAGGTCTACAACAATAGTAGACTTTTACCGTTCTGTCCAACCCCTACATACCTTGGGGTAAAACTGGACAGATCGCTCACGTTTCGTCACCATTTAGTGGCATTGCGCAAAAAACTATCATCGCGCGTCACACTGTTGAGGCGACTCGTGGGCTCGGGATGGGGTGCTGGTGCTAAAACACTACGCATAGCCACCTTGTCTCTAGTCTACTCAACAGCTGAGTACTGTGCGCCAGTCTGGTGTCGCAGTGCTCACACTCGCCTCATCGACAGTGTCTTGAATGACGCCTTGCGCATAGTTACTGGATGCCTGCGTCCCACTCCAACGGACCACCTACCTGTACTTTCAGGCATCCAGCCAGCTGAGCTTTGCCGACTGGGAGCGACACTCTCCTTGGCTTACCGTGGATCTCTGGACCCCGATCATATTTTGCATGGTCTGTTAAATGGGTCCTCAGATACTGGCCAAGTGAGACTAAGATCCAGACGCCCGTTTGTGCCAGGTGCGCGGAATCTCTTGGACAATCTTGCCAGACTTGGCATCCGCGCCTCTGAATGGACAAATCACAAATGGAACGCGGAGTACTGTGAAAGTGCTTCCAGGCTCCATGCTTTTGTGCCCGGGACCAGTGTCAGGCCTGTTGGGATGGGCTTACCCCGAGCAGCTTGAATTAGGCTCAACCGCCTGCGGACTGGTGTTGGGCGATTCCATTCGTCCATGCACAAATGGGGTCTCGCTCCTTCACCGAATTGCGAGTGTGGCGCCTCAGAGCAAACCGCAGACCATGTACTAACAGCGTGCCCTGTACATCGGGCACCACATGGAGCACGTGGTCTGACGGTTTTGGATGACGAAACTCGATGCTGGCTTAATAACATCACTGCCAGCATCTGACCCAGGCAGTGCAGCAGTCTGGGGTAGTAAAAGGATAAACCCTCGGCCCCAGTTCTGTTTGTGTCTGGCCTGGAGTGGATGCCCTTCAAACGATGACGACGACGACGACGACGACGACGAACAAATTTATAGTGTAGGACAAAAAATTGTGCGAAATTCTAAGACATCGACCAATTTTTGTTGCAACACCATATTGTTCCCTAAAAAAATAAGGTTTCCACTTCAAATCAGACTCAAATTTTTTACTTTTCTTTTCAAAATCATAGTGTTCTCTAAAAAAAAAGTTCTTTTCCGCAAATCACCTCACCTTTCTCTCATTTCGTCCCAAAGCAGCGGTACTTTTTATTACGTTCAGAAATAAAGATCATCGCGCAAAAGTTCGTTGGTCATGCAAAACATTACTTGCATGCCCTGACCGCACGCCACTGATAGATACTATAGCAAACCAACGAACACATTCGTTAAGTTGAACTGATATAAATTTTAAGTAAGCAGCATAGCCAACGCTTGCAAACCATAATCTGAAATAATGTTTGTGACGTTGAGAAAAGACATCCTGCTACAGTTGTGAAGCGGGAAAATCCGAATTATAAATATAAAAATTTTTTTATCCGGAATAGGCAAAAATTTTATTAAGTAATCCGGATTATCCGAAGCTTTCTAAGGAAAACATTAGAAATTGTTTGTACCTTTAGTTTATCTAAATTAGGCGAATATCCGGATTAACCGAGGTTTACTGTAGTTTGCAACGCGCTACAAAAATGTAAAGCGAACACAATGGAACTTCAACCAAAATAGCACAATTCTAATCAAAATTAAATGGTTTGAGCTTGAACAAAAAGATAATGACTTTATCATAAACAACAAGCAATTACGAAAATAAAATTTCACTAAACGGCCGATTGCGAAACACCCGATATGCGTGCAAGTGAGATTAAAGAAATCAACAAGCATACAATGCTTCAGGATATGTGTTTGAATAATTTCGATCGTTAAAAATGGTGAAATTTTGTTCCATTACAATTGGTAGAAGTACAAAGCGTATTATCTATAAACCTTTTTATTTTACCTGTACTGCCTGTACTTGCCATAACTCACAAGCGGCGATTAGTTAAAACTAATTCCTAAATACCTTCCTAATAAACGTCTAAAAGTGCCGCCTTAGCAAAACGTTGCCCTATTTCTTCATAATAGCACTATGAAGGTGGCCCCCCTTGTCTACACCTTAACTTTAGAACGAAAGTAGGGATAATGCACTGGGACAAAAATGAAAATTTTGGACATTAATTGAAAATTTTGACCTTTTTTTAAAGATGGCTTTATTTTGACGTGAAAACAAACTTGGCACAGAAAAAAGTGGCCGCCCTATTTTTCTTGCACCGTCCCCTCCTTTTGTAAGGCCATCACGGCATACTTGTGCATTTTTAAACGATAGCTATACTAAAAGCCTATTGATAAAAAACAATGTTGGGTTTCTGCTCCCATTTATCATCAATTTTCTAATTGAGATTTTTAAAATTTTTTAATTATTGAAAAAGACTAGCCTATATAAAAATTTTCATGTAGTCTGTTTTTATTTTTGTAATTTCATTCATTTGCGGATAGTAATAGGCCTATAGGCTACGCATTTTATAGTCTCTTTTTAGGCTACTTTAAAATTTTTAAGTCTGCTATTGCATACATCTTTCAATAGCTTGGCTTTCTTCTTCGATGATGAAATCTAACGACTTTTTATCTTTATAACTTGCAGAACAAAGTCGTTGGCGTTAAACTTGAAGCAAAGCAACTAAGGCTACGCCGATATGCGTCTAAAACACTTGGTTTTTGCTCTGTGTTTAAAACTTTTCCGGTTTTTTAGTTATCGGTATACTTTTAAGCTGTAACTGTAACTTTAAAACTGTTAAGAGTTAAGACGTTTTGAGACTGATGCTAATAGAAAAAGCTGTCGTAAATTTACGGTTAATCTTTGCTATTGTTATTATTATGGTATCCTCATGAAAGGCAATTTAAATTGCCATTAAATTTTCCTGAGGACACAATAACATGGCGAAAGTCGAGTTGAACCGAGACCATGTTGATCAGTCATCATAAAAATGACACTCCTGACAACTCAATATCTAAAATGCGTTGAGCAAATTCTATCAACGGCAAAATAGCTGTTTCACCTAATGATTGTTTCATGACATTTAGGCCAACTTCCGATCGTCCAACTGTATTTCTGATTTCCTTTTTTTCACGGCTTTTTGCCCATTTTATTTCTTTACGAGAGATTTTTTTGGATCTTGATCGATTTCTACAGGCTACCACATCTGCTTCTGCACCTAGTTCCATCTATTTTATTTGGTTTTTAGGCCTACAGTATAATTTTTGTTATTTTCTTCTGTGTGCTGATTAAAAGCTGTATCTTCTCTTAATCTTTGACAAAAACAACAACAGCAACAACTAGGCCTAGAAATTTTATTTTTAGAAAGCTATAAGCTATAAAAGAAAAACAAATAATAAATCAGAAAAAGTGTGTTCAGTTGTCCTAAGGTGACGCGAAAAACCATTGAACAAAGCAGTCTCGAGTCTGCGGGTGCTATGACCATAGGCGTACGCAAGGGGGGGGGGTTCAGGAGTCAAAACCCCCCCTTGAAGAATGGTGTTCAGCCATATATAAGCCTATTACCATGTATTGACATGGTAATAAATAGGCTTTAATAATAGGATTTTGGTTTCTATTGTTTACCGCACTTTTTAAACTTAATACTTACTTAAAAGCGAATCAATTTTTGCTATCGCTTAAATTGCTTCAAAGTTAGCTAATGTACAATTGCCACTGTGAAGAAGACTTTCAAACTCGTAAAATATTGAAAATTAAACATGGGAATGGAAATAAACTGCATGGGAACAATAGCTTCAGTTCAAAATTTTTTTAATGCTCCAAAACGTCAAAACATTTTGCGCAAGTCCATCAACACGATTTCGTCAACAACAAAAGCTTAAAAACTTGTTCAAATTTGTGCCACTAGATGGGTCGATCGACACGAGAGTGCTAGTACTTTTTCAAATTTACAATTTACCGTTGTAGAAGCTTTGGCAGAAATTTGAGCATGGCCAGACAGAGAAACTTAATCACGAGCTATGCAGTTGCTATCGACAATTAGGTAAAGTGAATTTTGCACTGCTCTCATAGTTTTAAAATACGTTTTTGGATAGAGTGTTGTTTTGTCTAAAGTTAAAGCAAAAAAGTCAATAAATCTTTTTGAGGCCGTCAACATTGCACAGTATATTGCAAATGAATTGAAGTGTCTTAGAGAAAAAGCCGAATATGAATTTCACCAGCTCTATATTTCTGCGCAAGAAACGGCCAAAGCCGAAGATTTTATTTTGTAAACACCACGCCTTACTTCAAGACAGACCAATCGATGCAACATTGCTGCTGCAACAGATGAAGAATATTTTAGACTAGGGATTTTTATTCTATTTCTTGATAACTTTATTGTCACTCTCGAAGCAAGATTTACAGCCCACAAATCGCTTATTGGTGAATTTCAGTGTTTAATTTCTGCTGATCGCGACTTGCCCAAGTATTTTGCCCATTATCAGGACTTCTGAGAGCAGTCGTGTTTTCGGCTCCAAAACCCCCTTTAACAAATTTCTGCGTACGCCACTGGGGAGGCATTGTGCCATGGCCCCACCCTCGCAGGAATCAGGGACAGATTCAAAGGGAAAACCTATTTTTTAGAGATCACTATTTTTTTGGGACAAAAAATTGACAAAATTGGGACATATTTAAAATTATAAATTTTTTTTCTATTGTTTGATCAAATCGTTTGATCAAATGTTGTTCGATCAACGGTCGGGTCACGGAGTCTGCGTCCCACCTTCAACATTCTTCTGTTCTTTTTTAATCGACTTTATGAGCTTAATGATATTCTAATTATTGGGTTTATCACGTATATGTTTAATTTCAATTCCTTTTTTATAATTTTTGCAACTACTTTATTTGTTGTTTTTATGTTTAAAAATGACATAACTTACTATCTCCCTATTTCACAACTTTTTTTCTATCAGTCTTTGAATTAAAGTTATATATTTTCTCCAGAACTAAATATTTGTCTACACAACATTATTACTATAAGGACTTCTATAAACCTGGTTGTCTCAACATTTGCTTTTTGAACTTAACTTTCTTTTAAGATCTTACACCAGTGGTTTTCAAATGGTTGCCATAACAAACTTCGTACAAGTAAAACATGACCAATCAACTACTAAATAAATTTTTCAGGCAGGGTTGCGGAGCAAATTTAAAAATATCCGATTCTAAACTGTGTAAAATTGGTTGTCCGACTCTGACTCCCAAAAAATAGTTTTGTAGGGATCAGATTTTTAAAAAACTGGTGAAGCGTAACCAAATCATATGTTTAATCGAAAAAGTTCGCCATTTTAATTCATTTTAAAATTGAAGTATTTCTCTGACTCATTCTTGGTTTACTTAAAATATCCCGACTCACTTACTTTACAGCCCTGTATTTAAGTACAGCATGCAGTACGGTACTAGTTTCTTCTGACAAAACGTTTCCAAATTAGCGGCTTCCTTTTTTGCAAGACACTTAGTTACTTATCAGCCTACTGTTCAAGATGAGCAATGCCAGAAAATTGAATCTATACCTTCAGCATTCAAAGCTAACCACAAGACTAAATTTTATACCGTTGGATGAACGCCAAAATAATCTTAAGTGCACCATAAGCATAACAAGTTCAAAAACCGGTGCTAATTTTTTTATACTTTTATGTGTAACTCGTTCCTTTTCTATACCCTAATTTTTAATGTGTCTTATTACTAGTCCACATTATAAATAAATAAATAATACAAACAAAAAATAAAGAACGGTTTAATAATAATCACACAAATATTACGAATCATTCAACAAGCAACGTACAATTTCTTAAACATTAAGCGAAAAGTAATTCTTTTCGAATAAACGACTAGTTAAACAAAAGTTTACATACATTCATGCGCCGAAAGTATAATGCGATAATTTTTAGCCAAATGAAAAATTGAAACAACCAAATAACAATGACCAAACAAACAAAATAGAAGCGATATTTGACATAGGGTCTTCATAAATCTTTATGGCAAATGTTCCATCACCATAAATCAATATGATTTGTTATCAAATTTGTGACAAAAAAAACAGGCAGGTATAATTTTATTAAGCCGGTAGACGATTTATTGGCAGAAATAAAGAAGCGCTAAGGGCAAATTTACAACATAACGTACCAGTATGCGAACTAAGTTATAAACAAAATAATTGCCGTAAATACCACAGCTAAGCAACCGGTGATGACAAAAAATAAAAAACCCCAAAATTTTTTTGATCATAATTGTTATTTTTGAAAATCAGTTTTTGGTATTCGAAGACAGGTGCAGCAAAATACCAGTTATACTTTCTGAAAACCATTGTAAAAAAACACTCAGCATTTACAACTCAGGTATAATAAATAGGCTTTTTCACATTGATTCCTCTTTCTGCGAGTACCGGAGTGAGATCGTCCATTGTCAGAAGCAATCTTAAAATTAAAAGTAACAGCCATCATTATTACGGTGATTAGATATTTACGAAATAATTTTTTCATAGCAAGATTATCTCATAAATTTTATTTTAAGAACGGGTTAAGCTATGATTCAATTAGATTCAATCAAGAAATTAGATGAGTGGTTTCTAACCTTTTTTAAATGTAGAACACATCTATATTTGTTTCAAAAATATTTTCGATGGAACACTTACTACAAAATTTATGAAATAGTATGTTTTTAGTCAAACATCTTAGTTAATCAATCACCCAGTCCTTTTCGGAAGAAAACTTTACTATGATTACTCGTGATGATGGATGAGAAGCAGTCAAATGCTCGTTAACATATTTTGGTCAAACTAATAATTTTGATCGATTTTGACCACAGGTCATCTTCAGTTATCCTATTCAAATAGAACTGAAGGTGACGCCATGTTGAAATCGATCTTAACTCAGTTTAATAAAAACATGTTAACATACGACTGATTATTGTGTCACGAATTTAAACATTTTAATAAACCTAAATGAAATATATTATGATAGGACAGGGGTCCGCAAATACTTTTTGGCGTGACCCAAAATTTTAAGCTTTTTTTCTAAAAATCAAGTAAAAACAAACAGAAAATATCTTTATCTACGTAATTTCGCGAGAAAACAATTCACTATTGATTCATAATGGATACATTTTTAAAAATCGCGCAACTTTCACATTTTTTTGACCGCAAATAGTGCGCGACCCCAATAGTTTTGCGGATCCCTGCAATAAAATACATAGCTACGATTTGAAAAAATTATTGATTCAAAACTACAAACAATAAAGCCCTTATTTTTTAATACCTAAAAGTTAATTCTTGACTTGACTTTATTGTAGTTAAATTTGACTTCAACATTTTGCCTATTACTAAAGCTTTCAGGCGGATATTTTGGTCGAAAAGTGGCGGAATCTGCAATTTACATTTGATTAGTTGTTGTTGTTGTTGTCTCTCCTCCAAAGATATCTTGAAGTAGCCATCCTAACTCCTCAAAGAAGTCAATCTAGATTCCCACTCTTGCATTAGCTTTACTGCTTCTAAATGCTTTTTCCACAGACTAGTGGTGTTGTGTTGGTACTTGGCTACAGTTAAACAGATGATTAGTGTCATGGGTGTGTGTGTGTGTGTGTGTGTGTGTGTGTGATAAACAAAGTGGGCATTATGGTGTGAAAGTATTAGGGTTCACTGTATGTAGGTACCTTTGTAAGAGTAATGATTTGTTGGCTCTAAGCTGTGCTAGTTTTGTACGCATATGACGTGGTAATGTTTTTTCTGAATAATATATGTCATGGAGCGCAGTGTTAGTAACTTCGTTTTTTTTTCTGGAATTGAGGTATTGTGAATGATGGTAGTGTGAATGTGTTTGAGATGAGTCTTTTCTCACCAGATAAAGCAATAGCTCAATCCAATAGAGATAAGGCAGAAAGCAGAAATGAGCCACTTTGTAGTGGTTGAAAATCAACCACCTGTAGCTTAACCTTGACGAGGCCGACTCACTTAGAAAAGTACTTTTCGAACAGATACCTCTGTCAAGTACCTGAACGTGGACCTTTTTAATCTGTGCGACGCCCGACGCAGCATGAAAATACGTTCTAGGTGACATGTAATGATTTTGCAGTGTAATCCTACTGCGAGGAGGTTTTTATATAAGAGATTTCCTTCTCCTTTTGAGCACAGTCTGTCCAGGTTTGAAGTTTCCATCTTGTGAACTACGTACATTTCGTCTTGGTTCTATCTGCAAACCTCTTTGGCATGGATATTCCTAACAGGAAAAATAAAATCTCTGGCCAACGCAGCTTTACAGGTCACCGAGGCAAGCAAACTTTCCTAACACGGTAAGGTAGTAGTTCATAAGAAAGCTTTTAATTAGAACGAAAACAATTTGTGGTTACGAAATTCAATACCAAAATAAAGAATTTGAAATCAACAAAAACTCTAATGGTCGATACTGTACTGACGAGGTCCAATAGGCCGAAACAGTGACACTGTCTGTTATTACTAAAATGAATAGTTTTTAATAAACAGGAACAAAGTGACACCTTTTTGATTTTGAGTTTATTGAACTCAGCAAAAGTGTAGCTATCGGTTATAGATATGTTGACTAGGTTTAAATGAAATATTTATATTTTAACTTAAGGCTTCATTAAACAAAATTTTTATTAATGTGTTTACGATATTAAAATCTTTATTCATGCTCTTCTGGTAAAATCTGAGTTAAATTGCTGTTAATTCTTTATTAAAAAGTAAAAACAATAACAAAAACTCAACGTTTCGGTGTACTATGTTTCAGTAAACCTTCATCAGGAGATTAAGCAAAACATAAATATCATCCAAAATAAAACCACAGTGGCGCGAAAAAAAAGGAAAAAATATTTAAAATACATTATTGATTTAAAACGACATCTAACGGATTCAAAATTTTAAATTATAATAAGCATTTGGATAGAAACAATTGGTTTTATCATTAACAGCATCATTATTAAAATGAATAAAAAAGGACTCCAAAAATCTTCTTTTTATATAATCTGCTTCTTTTGCCAAAATTTTTGAATTATTCCAATTCATATGATGCTTTTCCGAATATACATGTTCTACTAGAGCAGATTTGTTGTTTATATCATTATTTTCTAATCGTGCTAAATTTTTTGAATTCACATCCCGCATGTGTTCTTTGCATCTTGTAAGAAATGCCCTACCACTTTCACCAATATAAATGCCAACACAATCTAAACATGGAATTTCATAAATTACTCCTGGCTGTTGCTTTGGTTCAATTGAATCTTTTAAGTTGGGTAAAATTTGCTTGATTGTTTGAAAAGGTTTTGTATATACTCTAATATTTTGTTTTTTAATTATACGACTTAAAATTAGTTTACGATATTTTAAAAAATGTTTGCCAATAGAGAATTTGCATTTTGAATGAAGTTTGAAATCACTTTCAAAATTTTCTGGAACACCAGTTGGGAAACAGTAAATTAGAAAGCAGCATTTCGTTTATAACTTGATTTTAATTACTTTAGCTTTTATTCATCATCACGATGCTATTACTCGTAAAATAAATCGAGTAAACAACATCTTAGGTTGAAGGTGAAAGTAAGTCAAAGGGCTGACTGATTAACTGATCTCGTATAAAGCACTAAGTAATTAGTTAAGTTTAAGTTAAGCTTTAATCTAGCTTTGCTTATTGGTAGGTTTACCCTTAAACAATAGCCTTACTTGGTGTAGATTTCAAAATTTGTATTAACTTCGTAATTTAATATTTAGTTAGCACAAAAAACTAAATGTTTCCATCTACAGGGTGATTCAGCGAAGTGTGCACAAATACTTTTCTTAGTTTTATGTACATGTATTTCGTCCATTATTAACTTTCAATTATTAACATTTCAGTTTCTTATTATTTAAGAGTTAAAATTTAAAATCTGGTATTATTTGAAGTAAAAATAAACGATGAGTAAAACGATCAATGACGTGATAGAAGAGTATTGCAGGAAGAAGCTCCCACCAAATGAAATTTTCCGGTTGATGAAGGAGGTTGTAAGCCGTAGAGGAGTTTATAAAGCCGTGAAAAGGTTCAAGGACACTGGGACTTGTGCTCCAAGAATCAGGAGTGACCCTGAAAGAACCGTAAGGACGAAGAAACTGATCAAAAAGGTCAGAGAGAAGTTGAGGAGAAATCCTGCAAGAAGTGCCAGACAACTTGCTAAAGACTACTCTGTGAGCGTGTCCAGCATGCAAAGGATTCTCAAGGATGATCTCCAGAGCTACCCATACAAGTTCACCAAAAGACATCTCTTGTCGGAGGCCACTAAGAAGAAAAGGCTCGATAGAGCAAAGGTTTTGGTCAAGAAACTTGTCGATGGCACGCAGCCTCAAGTTTTATGGACAGACAAAAAACTTTTCACTGTTCAAGCTGTCCATAACCATCAAAATGACAGGATTTGGCTTCCAGACATAAACATGGTCCCAGTTGAGCGTCGCAGCTCTTTCAGAAGACAAAAACCCGCCTCCGTAATGGTATGGGCAGGCGCAACATCAAAAGGGCTGAAAACTCCTCTCATATTCATTGAAGAAGGGGTCAAGATAAACCAGACCGTCTATAGGCGAATGCTGGAGGAGAAAGTCCTTCCCTGGGTCCAAGAAGTAGTCGGAGAACAAGGAGTTACTCTTCAACAGGACGGTGCAACCTCCCACACGGCCAACTCAGTTCAAGCTTGGTGTCGATGCAATTTCAAAGGTTTTTGGGAGAAAGAGCTTTGGCCGCCGTCTTCACCAGACTTGAACCCTATGGATTTTGGGTTATGGTCTATTTTAGAGACAAAAGCCTGCCGTACTTCTCATCCAAATCTGGACTCTCTAAAGCGAAAATTGACATCGGCATGGGACGAAATTGACCCAGAAGTGGTGCGTGCCACATGTGCCCAGGTTCTGCCACGACTTTGGAAAGTAATCAAAAACAAAGGGGGTTATATTGAATAACTTGTATATTTTCTGAAAGCTTATCAAATTTACTATCTTCACAGCATATAACTTGTTTCATTTGACCTAATTATAAGTCCGAAAGATGAGTTTTTATTTGTGCACACTTCGCTGAATCACCCTGTAATAATTTCAACTCACTTCTTATCTTTTGATTTGCTTGATCTTGAGGTTTGGGCGGATCCCTTCATTTTGTTCAATTGCATGGTGTCATTAATAATATCTGCGACGAATTTTTGAGCAGCCAATGCTATAAGTCGAACACTAAAATATATACAGTATAAACTTTTTTCATCAACAAATGAATAAAAATCATAAATAAATAGTATTCGCAAAGTACAATAAAAACATAAATACATTTTCCTGTCCTAATTGGATATCAGTTGATGTTTTACCAAAACAGTACCAACACATGATTAAATGTACTTTTAAAAATTATGATTATATATATATAACTGTATAAGCTAGAATGCTGCAGTCCAGCTTGCAATGCATCATTTCACCACTTTTGTGTTACTATTACGAGGTCTGTTTGAAAAGTATTGAGACTGTCAACGTAAAATCTTTATTATAAGCGCTAACGGAAAACTACAACTTTTCGCCTTCCAAGTAGTCCCCTTCCGCTTTGTGCACTTTGCTATCCTCTTCTGCCATGCTTCCATGCACTCCTGGAGGGATTCTTGCAGGATCGCTTAGAGTTCCTTTGTCACAACCTTTTTTATGGCTTCTAAACATCCTTAAAATGCGTTCCCTTGATGACTTCTTTGAGTTTTGGGAAGAGAACGAAGTTGCAGAGGGCCAGATTAGGTGAGTACGGCAGTTGGTCCGACACAACGAAATTATTTTTGGCCAGATATTTACGGATATTCGAGGAATTGTGTGCAGAAGCATTGTCATAATAGAGGAGCCAGGAGCATTTTTCCGACAAATCTCTTCTTTTTTCTCGAATCGATCGCATTAAACGTTGTAAAATGCCTTTGTAGATGTGTTGATTGAATGTTTGACCTTGTGGCAAAAACTCCATGTGCACGACATCTCTCACATCAAAACATCATTTTTACTCTGGACTTGCTTTTTTTGTGTCTTGATAGTGTTACACTCTTCCACCCAAGGATCTGTCTTTTGGTGATGGATTATACTTAAATACTTATGGGACTCATCACCCGTTACCACTCTCCTCAACAAGTCCGGTACAGTTTTTAATTGTTCCAGGATGTCATGACACATTTGAACACGCCGCTCCAATTAGCCCTCATTTAACAAACGTGGGACCATTTTGGCACAGATCTTTTTTAGCTCAAGTCTTTTGTAATGATTGCCAATACTCTTTTGCAGCTGATGCCCAGTTCTTTTGACATCATTCAAACAGTGAGCCGACAGTCGCCGCGCACTTTCTGCCGCACAAGTTCAATGTTTTCATGGGTGCTACGACAGTTGATCGAATAACACTTGATCAAACGACATTTGATCAAAACATTTTTGATTGAAACGACACTTGATCAGAACGACATTTGATCAAAATGACACTTGATCGAAACGACACTTGATCAAAATGACAGTTGATAAAAAAAAGATTTTCTTTTGCATGTTTCTGCGATTAAACAATCTCTTTGTTACTGTAAATTAGATTCACAAAAAACAGAGGCCATCAGTAAGAAAACAGTTTGTTTTTATTTTTTATAATTTTTCATCAACGTCAAGATAAGGATTTCTTAACAAGGTCCATTAGGCAAAGCATTTTTCGGGGGAACCAAGTAGATTTCTTGTCATGGTCATGTTTCGTTAGATGCCTATTGCTGCCATTTTTTGCATTCTTTTTACATTGTAATCAGTTATTTAAGGGAAGGGGGCATTGTGCCATCGCCCCATCCCTGCAGACCCCTTGCAGAAATCAGAGACGAATTAAAAGGGAAAATTTATTTTTTTAAAGATTATGTTTGTGGGACAAAAAATCGACAAAACTGGGACAGATTCAAAGTGAAAACTTTTTTTAAAGATCGCTATGTTTTTGGGACGAAGAATTGACAAAATTGGGACAGATTTAAAGTTTTAAATTTTTTCTTTTATTATTCGATCAAGTGTTGTTTGGATCAAATGTCGTTTCGATCAAATGTCGTTTTGATCAAGTGTCGTTTCAATCAAATGTCGTTTCGATCAAGTGTCGTTTCGATCAAGTGTTATTTCAATCAAATGTCGTTTGATCAAGTGTGGTTTTGATCAAGTGTTGTTGTTTCAATCAAGTGTTGCTTTGATTAAGTATTGCTTCGATCTAGTGTCGTTTCGATCTATTGTCGTTTTGATCAAGTGTCGTTCAATCAACTGTCGGGTCACGGTTTTCATGATTTCTGCTGGTTAAAGGTCTTCCACTTCTGGGATCATCCTCCACCTCTTCCTTTCCCTCCTTGAATCTTTTGTGCACTTAAAAACACAAGCTCTTGACATTGGACATAATTTTGATCGAGCAAGTTTTGAGCCTCTGTTGGAGTTTTCTCTAGTTGAACAAGAAATTTGAGATTAATTTATTGCTCTGAACTCATTTCAATTTCACACAACAATGAAACCAAAGTAACGTAAATTATCACACAACGATAGATACTCAAGTGCTCTTACGCAAAAATCTGTAAAAAAGTTATGTAATAGTGATAGAAAAGTGAAATTGCATTTTTAGACTCGTAAATGCTTGCACTGTCTTGCAAAAAAGCGCTTTTTTCTCTAACGCATGCACAACTCGCACAGCAAACAAAGTCTCAATGCTTTTTAAACAGACTTCGTATATCATTGTTTGATATGCAATTTTCGTCTGCTGGCCATTTTATGCGTAAGAGAAATCGAAAGAATGAAATACAATTGACAAATAGGAAAATGGGACAAATTTGATATGTCATGTCAAATAAATATCTGTCACGACATGCTGACTTAAATTTACAAAAATAGAAACGAACTATTTCGATATATAAACAGTTCAATCTCAACTTGAAATAGTGGGACAAACTTCAAATAGCAATTAATACCGTAATTCAAAATTTTATTTCAATTTTGAACTTGTAGTCAATCTCAGAAAATACTTTGTAAAGTATTATTTTCTCACTGCCTTGTGTTAAAATTACTGTAAATTGCAAGAATTTAAAAACATACATTCTTCCATCATCTGTATTCACTCCTGCTTTATTCAAGTAATATTCAGCAACTCCATCTGGAATCTAAATTGGAAAAAAAAAATTAATCACCTTATAATTTTGAAGTAATGGAAATAATTTCTTCAGTTTATTTCCAAATTGATATTTGGTAATTTAGAGCTGCATGTTGAAACTACTAAGAAGAAAAAAGTAATATAACGTGCTTTTTTTCAAAAGCACAACATAAAATATACAGTAAGACTACTCAGTTAAAAAAACCAAGGTGGCAAACTTGTCGCTGTGTTTTCTTCGAATGGTTGTACTGGCCAAGTTGCTGCTCTCTGTTTTGGGAGTTACAATTGTAGATATTACGATTGTAGATTGTAGATAAGCAATGTGAATCAATTTAAAATTTTATCGTAAAATATCTTTCTTATGGGAACAACTGAGCACCAAATTTGCATTCTCGTACTTGCAAGTCAGAGGGCTATTGCACTAAGTTATTTCGCCATTGTATCTATTTGGCGGAAAAATAGCAAGTGTGATTTTTGGAATTATCAACCTAACAAATGCATAAAAAACTCGACTGTGATAATTGCTAATTTCATGGCAGCAACAAAGGAATAGATTAATTTGCAAGTCATGAAAAATTTGTGATGTCAATTATCATCAAGAGCTCTTCTTGGCTAAGAAAAAGGCTGGTGCCATCTTTGTTGATCTGATAGCTGCAAAAAATCACCATGATTGTGATTGACATGGTCTTGGTTTAAAACTTACTTGCACCATTCCGTTGTGTCCATAGGAAATACACTTTATGGCAATTTCCCTGCTTAGTGATCTTGGCAAACAGTTCTAAATTTCAGTTATATCTCGATAAAACTAAAAAACAAATAAATAAACAATTTCAAGTGGACACCAATATCTTGGCATCTCCAGATGCAGATTGGGGTAATTGCTTGCCCTATGTATTAGTACCTTGGGCGCTTTCCTGTGAGTTAGGAGGATAAATATAGAGATAAAACGGAATGTCTGACACCATGGCTTTACCCACAAGCTGCTAAAACTTCTGAAAAGCACACAGTCTGATTATGCACAATGAATATTTCATTACCTCTACTAGTGACAGCAAACAAAAAGAGCACCTTTGTCTCTCTTTTTAAAATTACATATATGATCTAACTTCAACAATTTTCAGAAAATATATTTGTACAAATGATCTGGACTGGCAGTAATCTTCTGAAGACTGAAAGACTCCAAATCAAGATATAAATGCACTTTCACCATATTCCAAGAGTTTTTTTTTGTCAATATCTGATCCAGGCAAAATAATAGTCTGGAGTATAAAAAAGATAAGCCCTCACTCTGATACTCTCGCTGTATGACCAATAGTCAATATCCTTTCAAACAAAGAAATATTAAGAAAATGTATTTGTGGAGTTGTACTGTTATGTCATATTCAGGCCCAGATGGTAGGTGCTTTCACGCAGCCTGGGCCGTGAGTAAGTCTGCTCATTGATTTTAAAAATGACAGACCGAAACCGAACCTACCAAAACGGAAGGGTATCCACCCATTCCGATGTTCAGTGTGGGTCTGTTAATCGGCAAACGTCCTTTTCAGGACGGGGCAATGTCAGGATAAAACTGCCCTTTTCAGGGCACATTGCCAACAAGTTCCGAAGACCCACTATTCTTCAGCTGAACATCGAAGGCCTCACTGCAAGCAAGATGAATGTTCTTCATCACCTCGCTATGCAGTCTGAGGCACTCGTCATCCTACTGCAGGAGACCCACTGCACTGATGCAGAGAAGTTGGTACTACCACACTACCAACTAGCTGGGTCTTCTTTAAGCAGGAAGCATGGCCTTGCCACGTTTGTTCACGAGCGACTGAGATACACGCTTTTGGACCAATCTCCACCGACATCGGAGATCGAGTGGCTGTGTGTGGACGTTGATGGCTATAAAATAGTCAACGTCTACAAACCACCGCCAACGCGATTGCGAACCCTGGATCTCCCAGTGTTTCCTCACCCCTGTCTGTACGCTGGCGATTTTAACTGTCGTCATGCTGACTGGGGTTATGATGACAACAGTCCGGTCGGTGAGTGCTTGGCTGGATGGGCAAGTATTAATTGTCTTGCCCTCCTATATAATGCCAAGGACGCTGCCAGTTTTTATTCCGGCCGCTGGAACACTGGCACCAATCCAGACCTAGCTTTCGCTAGCGTAGGTCCAAACAGTCGCTTACCGGATAGACGTGTCCTTGAGAAGTTTCCCAGGTCACAACATCGACCCTCGCTTATTACACCACCAAGGTTTGCTATGGCAGTGCCAAGCATGCCTGTTAAGCGATGGAACTTCCGCAAGGCCAATTGGAGTCACTACATTGCTTTGACGAATAAATTCGCAAAGACTTTGTTGCCGCCTGATTCACTTGATGTGGATGCGGCTTACCAGGACTTCTGTAACATCATTAAGAAAGCAGCCAAGAAGACTATCCCACGCGGGTATCGAAATAACTATATTCCGTGTTGGGATGCAGAGTGTGAATCCCTCTATAAAACCTTTCTGCAGTCTCCTCAGGGAGACGACTCAAGTTTGGCTGCTACAACTCTGCTTGCCAAGCTTGACAGAAAACGGAGGAATCGATGGTCCGAAGCAGTTCGGAGCATTGACTTCTCACACTCTAGTCGAAAAGCGTGGAGTATTTTGAACAACCTTACTGGTAGGTCACGACACTCTCCTCGTCATTGTCCCGTTTCAGCCGATGCTATTGCATCTCAGCTGGTTAGAAATGGGAAATACGAGGCTGTTGATCGCAAGTCATCTCGACTTGTCTTTCAAGAAGTGTCTGACCTTTGGAGGGCCACAACACCAGACGCAGTAAATATCTCTGACAATTTCTCACAGAGAGAATTTGCTGCTGCCCTTCAACATTTAAAACCAGGTAAAGCTCCGGGTCCTGATTCCATCTGCCCCGAGCTTATACTCCATGCTGGAGCTGCTTTGAAGTCCTGGTTACGTGACTTCCTTTCTTCCTGTTTGCGCCGACTCAAAATTCCCAAGATCTGGAGAAGAGCGCTTGTGGTCGCGATCCCAAAACCAGCAAAGCCCGTGGGGGACCCAAAGAGTTATCGACCGATATCTCTGCTCTGTGTCCCCTACAAGATCCTCGAGAGGCTTATCTACGCCCGCGTTGAACCATTAATCGATCCACTGCTCCCTAAAGAGCAGGCTGGGTTCCGACGCGGGAAGTCAACCGTAGATCAAGTTGTTCTGCTAACCCAGAACATCGAGGATTCTTTCGAGGCTAAAAAGAAGGCCGGTGCCGTATTTATCGATCTGACAGCTGCTTATGACACTGTCTGGCACCGTGGCCTTACCTGCAAGCTGCTGAGACTACTTCCGGATAAGCACATGGTCAAAATGATCATGGAGCTTGTCCGAAATCGAAGTTTCACCCTTACCACGGGTGACAGCAAGCAAAGCAGGCTACGCCGTCTTAAAAACGGCGTTCCTCAGGGATCGGTCTTGGCTCCCCTCCTATTTAACATCTATACGTACGATCTTCCTTCCATGATTTCCAGAAAGTTTGCTTATGCTGATGATTTAGCATTGTTGCACTCTTCTGGAAACTGGAAGGACTTGGAGGGGACATTAAGCCAAGACATGTCCACACTGTCAGCGTATCTCCAGACTTGGAGGTTGAAGCTCAGTCACACTAAGACGGTGACGACAGCCTTTCACTTAAACAACAGAGAGGCCAAACGTGAGCTAAAGGTCTACAACAATAGTAGACTTTTACCGTTCTGTCCAACCCCTACATACCTTGGGGTAAAACTGGACAGATCGCTCACGTTTCGTCACCATTTAGTGGCATTGCGCAAAAAACTATCATCGCGCGTCACACTGTTGAGGCGACTCGTGGGCTCGGGATGGGGTGCTGGTGCTAAAACACTACGCATAGCCACCTTGTCTCTAGTCTACTCAACAGCTGAGTACTGTGCGCCAGTCTGGTGTCGCAGTGCTCACACTCGCCTCATTGACAGTGTCTTGAATGACGCCTTGCGCATAGTTACTGGATGCCTGCGTCCCACTCCAACGGACCACTTACCTGTACTTTCAGGCATCCAGCCAGCTGAGCTTCGCCGACTGGGAGCGACACTCTCCTTGGCTTACCGTGGATCTCTGGACCCCGATCATATTTTGCATGGTCTTTTAAGTGGGTCCTCAGATACTGGCCAAGTGAGACTAAGATCCAGACGCCCGTTTGTGCCAGGTGCGCGGAATCTCTTGGACAATCTTGCCAGACTTGGCATCCGCGCCTCTGAATGGACAAATCATAAATGGAACGCGGAGTACTGTGAAAGTGCTTCCAGGCTCCGTGCTTTTGTGCCCGGGACCAGTGTCAGGCCTGTTGGGATGGGCTTACCCCGAGCAGCTTGGGTTAAGCTCAACCGCCTGCGGACTGGTGTTGGGCGATTCCATTCGTCCATGCACAAATGGGGTCTCGCTCCTTCACCGAATTGCGAGTGTGGCGCCTCAGAGCAAACCGCAGACCATGTACTAACAATGTGCCCCATACATCGAGCACCACATGGAGCACGCGGTCTGACGGTTTTGGATGACGAAACTCGATGCTGGCTTAATAACATCACTGCCAGCATCTGATCCAGGCAGTGCAGCAGTCTGGGGTAGTAAAAGGATAAACCCTCGGCCCCAGTTCTGTTTGTGTCTGGCCTGGAGTGGATGCCCTTCAAACGACGACGACGACGACGACGAGGTTTATCATCAAGAAAAACTAAATGTCCATGTTTGCAAATACAATGACAAACTGTTAGGGATCATTTCCACTATAAGCATTGGTAGGAATATTCTTTGTTTATCTATTTTTTTACTTTCATCCATGTTTAAGCACTAAGAAAAACAAAAAAATCAATAAAAAAGGAACACTCCTGCCAAAGCTAATACTGTAGTGAAATATTTTCACTACTAATGATTATACTCTTTATTTTTTCAGTAATCACTTGACAATTCTATAGGATAAAACAGACTATTGCAATTTCTTCTAAAAGTACTTTGCAAAATTTAGAATTAAATATTCAAATATCCTTTTTCAAATAGAATTTTTCTACTTTAATAAGGATCAAGATTTTTATTTAAATAGAGATGTAACAGATGCTTGCAGTTTTTTAAACACTGATTAAATAAATTTTGTATTAAAATATTGCTCTGATCCTTTCATTGAGCACTCTGCAAGGTTGGATTCACTTTTTTAAAAACAATTAGGGTAGAAGCACTGTACATCAATTATCCAACTGATTACACAAAACATTTTGTCAGTCTTAATAGCAATAAAAATTAAAAAAAAAATTTAAAAAGCAATAGAAATTGTCAAGAATCTAAATTGAATTGGTATTGAAATAAAAAATTTTTGGTGGATTCAGCATCAGAATCAGAGTCGAAAAAAAATTAGCATTGTCCCATCACTAGTTTAAATGTTATGTTGTTGTGTCTTTACCTAGAGATTAAAAAAAATTTTTTTTAAGAGTATATTTTTGTAAAGTTAGAGCTTTATAAATTTGTTTCATAGATCTGCTGCACCTTGCATTTAGTGAGTACCTAAAGCACATAGAATGGCTACAACAATAAATTTTTTTAGGTTGTAGATTTACATTATTATGAAGCAGCAGTTTAAATTTAGTGGTAAAATTGACAATCACAGAATGAATGATTTGTTGCAATATAGTTTAATTAGTTTTGTTGGTACTTTCACAAATATTAATGTATAAGAATGTACGATCAGAATATGCATATTTTTGTAAAATTGAATATGTACCAGTATGATCAAAATATTAAATTTAACCAAATATGCAAAAACTAATTTTTTTTGTCTAGTCACATTAATTCATTTAACAAAAGGTAAATTGGGGCAAATTAGTCATGACCAAAGTGTTCAATCAGGCAGAATTGACTATTTATTTAAAAAGTATTAAAATTAAAAATAGATTAAAAATAAAAACAAGCTTTTCTAAAGAAAATGTTAAAGATACAAACACTGGCAAAGGATGTCAAAAAGATTAATCAATAAATAAATTTAATAAAATTGAGAAACAAAGTTTGCAAACACATTTTTAAAAGTTTACATCTTAAACAAGGATGAAAACTGGAGTACAATCTCTAGTATTACTAATACCATTATCACTATTCCTACTTTTATATATATGCATGGTTTACTAATTATGGCTAATAATGAAAAAATAAACAAGATTATAAACACTAAATTAACCATAACAAATATTGCAAAAAAATTGATTAGTATATAGCATATAACGTTAAAATACAAACAAAAAAGACAGGTTTACAAAAACTAAAACTATTGCAAAACTTAATTGTCAATGATGGTTTTTCATCAGGTTATCAGTTAGCATATTTATGATTGAATTAAAAATCTTAATAAAATGCAATAATAATTTAAGCTTTGCAAGTTTCAGTGCATGTAAATGTGGCTATTAATTTTATGACTTATGTTACCGATGGATTGTAGCTTTCAAGCTGTTGAAGTAGATCATTGAAAAGTGGTTCACTTAACTGCTCATCATCAACTACTTCCTCCTTTACAGTTGGATCAGATTTTTCATTTTTTACTCCATTCATAATTAATGATGTTATAAAAAATTGTTTATTTTATGAATATGTATGATGTATGTGACAACTGCTCCACCTTTAAATAAAAAAATATTGGATTTAATCTGAAATTTGACATAAATGCTTGTAAATACTCACTAAATACCAACTTATATGTAGCAATAAAGTACTTTTCATTAATTTTTGCAAATTAATACCATAGACCAAAGCTATTTTAAACTGCCACCATATTTATAGGCTAAATATTAATAGTTAATTAAGTTTACTGGATATTTTGCACCTGTACCTCCAAATATCACATTAATATGGAATTGAACCAAACATTATTCTTTAAAGAGTAAAATATGCTTCAAAAAATCTCACTAATTTATTGAATGTTATAAATGTATATAGATAATCAATACTTTTATTATAAATCAAGCTCAAGACTTTTCAATTTTTTATACAAAGTCCAGCCTATGTTGTATTCTGTATATGGCCAAAGAAATTTCTTATTTATGGTTAATGGTATGAAAAAAATGATAAGGCAATATAACTGAAAAACAGGTAGGTCATTTTAACAAAACTCACTGGAACCAACATAATTTAATTATTAAAACAAAAACTTAGTTTATAAAATTTAACAGTGCTACACAAAATGAATTTATGCAAAAAAAGAATCTCTTAAATATTACAGGGTGTCTATAAAATCTTGTTAAAATTAAAAAATTTATGGGTCTCTTTAAGAAGTCACCATGAGCAATTTTTTCAGTGAAACTAACCTGGAATTTCCTTTTCAGCACCAGGGTGGAAAAAAGACGAAACCAAAAGAAAAAGTATCTCTTAAGAAATGATAGTAATTACAAGTACATTGGTATCTAGATTAGTTTTATGAATAAAAATAGCTTATGGTGACTTCTTGAAGATACCTGAATTGATTAAAAAGGTAGTTGATAAGATATTTTGTTTAGATTGACTTTATATTAATTAGAGTTTAATAAAGTTTTTATTCAAACTAAAATTGTGTTTCAGATTAAGATTTTGTGTTTAATAAATGTGTTAATTAACTCTTGCAAAATGGCTACTCTTCACGAGAAGACACAATTTTTCCAGATGTTTTCCCAGTTGATTTTCCCAGAGTCAGGAGGATAAATATAGAGATAAAATAAAAAATAAATAAATAAATAAATGTTCTGGGTTTCCCACTTCTAACTGTATCCAACACTGAGCCTGTCTTTATAAATTTCTTAAGTCATTGATAAATTAAAGGACATGATGGTAAATCCCTTCCATACTTAGTTCTGTATTTTTGCTGAGTCTGAACATCAGATTTGATCCCAATAAGCCAGGATACATATTGTGCCTTCTCTTGAGGAGTAGCCATTTTGCTAAGTTTTATTAACACATTTACTAAACATATAAAAATTTAATCTAAAACACAAAATTTTAGTTTGAATAAAATTTTAATAAACACTGATTGATATAAAACAAATCTGTACAGGATATCTCATCAACTGCCTCTGTAATAATGTTTAAAAATTGTAAAAAGACTTTATGGACAGCCTGTACAGATTTTTAAAGATACAGGTAAGTTTCGGTAAATCGACTCTTCAAAAAGTTGTTTTACCGAAACTCACCTACTAAAATTCAATTTTTTTTTGTTTGTGCATAATCTCTGCAACCTGTTTTTCTTTCAATTAAAAATTATATTGTATTTGAGTGACATGCTGTTTTTTTAGTAAGTTTTGGTAAAACGACTGTGTATCAGTAGCCACTGTGATTCTGGCAGAATAACTCTCATTTCAACAACAAAAAAAGTAAAAAAAACAAAGAAACGTTACGCAAATGACGCATCATATCATTCATTTTCTATGCTGCAAAAGACGCACCAATCTTCCGTTATTGGACATTAATTTTAAATATGTTTCCTATCGATATCGATGCCAAATTTATCCTTTGTAGCGATTTCAGAATCAAAATATATTTTGCTTTGTAAAATTTTTCATTAGTTTTTTTATTTATTTTATATTTGCTTAAAAGTATTTTTTAAGACTTAAGAAATATTTAGTGCAATCATATTTAAATGTATGTGCGCAATAGTTTTGTTTATAAAAAAGCATTTAATTGGATTACATATTGTTTGAAGTGCAGTAAAAGTACCTTTAAAGGAAAAGTGGCTGCTTTGAAAAACAAAAGCGCTATTTTGGCAATGATTAAAATAAAGCTATAGCGAAATTGCGAAAATTGTTTTAGTATTTAATTTGCCCACTATTTTAAGATAAATTCTGTTTGATAGAAAAGCTAGTACTCGCGTTTTCTTTGAATAATGCAAGGGTTACAATTTTTTATGGTTAATCATATGCGTATTGGTAGTTTTGGCGAAATTATTTTTCAATTGCAAGTATACTGTCCTGTATAGGATATAAAAAGCTTTTTTCCGGTTGACGCTATTATATTTAACTTTACGAAAATTTATCTTAACTTAATTCTATAACTTTAATAAATTGAATTTAATGCAGTTCATGATGGAATGAATTATAATTCCGAAACGTCCTGAAAAAAACAATTTTTCGAAATATATTGGCTTTACTTTTTATTTTGAAATCGGTTAAGCGTTCCAAATTTTGTGCTCCGAGATTCATATAAAGCCATTCTGGAACTTTGCTAAAGTAGTCTTACTAAATTTACAAAATTAAGAAACATTAAAGTCCGGAGATCTTTTTTATTGCAATTGCCTCGGATGTTATTGATGATAGTACTGGTTGGCATCATGTGGAATTTGGATGCTGATGACATTTACCGGAAATATTCATCTGGTTGACCAATTCATCTACTTGTTACAGGTAAGCAACCAATCCGGTTGGATACTACCATTTTTTATATTTCCATTTTCTAATCCAGTAGCCTGTGACCAATAACCAGTAGTATAACGTTATTTTACTAAAAGTTGCGAAAATTTTTTAAAAATATTTAACTTCAAACTAAAAACTACAGATTAGTATTAGATTATTGAAATTTTGTTCACGAAAACAATAATTACAAAAATCTCACAGGTAAACTGAGCATAAAATTTGACCCCTTCTACTTGCAAGTCAGTGTATTATTAGCTGATTTTCCCAGAACAAATCAAAGTTGTGGAAAACTAAATTTTTTTCATATCCCCATTCTGCGCTTTCTCAGTTACAATTCTCTAGCAACGATGGTGATATTCCAGTCTTGTTTCGTTGGCAAATGCACGAACCGCAGTGTTCCACATTGCCATAGAGCGGTCTATTATGACCATGATCGGTTTGTGATGAAATCCACAGACTTTCACAACGTCATCCAAAAACAGTTCTATAAACCGGTAAATAGTACCAGCGCCATGGCGTGAGCAAATGGTAGTGACTACAGGAAGACCTGGTCCTCCTTTGCTTAGACTTTCTACGAATAAAGGTTAAGTTTGAAAGACTTTTTTATTTGTAAATTGTTTTACAACACTTCCTGTAGCATCTAAATACAAAATCTTTCTTAGAAATATCGCTTTATTATACTACTGCTGGAGGGCAAACTGAAATATCTCAAACAAACGTTTTATTTATTATTTTTTTTATCTCTGTGTTTATTCTCCCGACTCGCAGGAAAGCGATGGAGGCCTAAGGCAAGCAGTTACCTCGACCTGCTTCCGGAGATGCCAAGATATTGATGTCTGCTTGAAATTTTTATTTTGGTTTTTTAGTTTTATAGAGATGTGACTGAAATTTACAACTGCTTGCCAAGACCACCAAGAGGGGAAAGTGCCGTGAAGTGTCTTTCCCCAAGGATACAACAGAATAATACGAGTAGGTTTTGAACCGAGGCCATGTTGATCATAATCACGGCGATTTAAGCACTCGAACACGCTGCCAGCTTTATGGTTTTATGGTTTTCATCAAGTTTTTTCGCAAATAGGCTACTTCTAAATTATTTAACTAATTTTCGCGATAGCGGTTACTAAAAAATATTTTAGACTTCAATTTACACAAACTGCTTGAGTGGTGCATACGCTCTTTGCCTTCAAGACAAATTTAAAGGTTTTTAAACGCTGAAATTCCTTTTTGATTCCTCAACTATTCCATTTATATGTTTTTGCTTTTAGATTTCTTTCACTGGGTCACTTTTAAAACAATTAATAAAATGCGATCTGTCATCAAAAATAGAAAGGCTAGCCTCAATGCAATCTGCATAAGAGAATAGCATTACTTTGGAAGAAACCCCGCAATCACAGCAATTTGCATGACGACAATATACATTAATGTGTCCTTTGTATTAATAATATCTCTACTGGTCTTATATAGGACTGCAACTTTATATGGTTTCTTTAGATAATGATTTAGCACACATGAAACACATCCATTGTAAATACTTTTTAATTTAGGCAGAATAATATCAATGTAATAAATTTGATGAAAATAGCCATAAATTTGGCATCTATATCAATCAGGAACATAGTTAAAAATAACCTCGAAATGACAAAACCGAAATCACTTTAAATTAAAAAATTTTGTTCGCGCATTTGCTGAGTGGGAGTCATTCAAGTGCATTTTGTAGGAAATTTAATACAATGTCGCCACAATCTGATTTCATATTTGAAATGTAGATAAAATTATAATTAATGTGACATTAAATTTGGCATCAATATTGATCGGGGATATAGTTAAAATTAACCTTAATACAGCGTAAACTGAAATCAATATATGAGTTAAAAGATTCGTCCACACTTGTGTTTGATCTTGTAAAGTGGGGGTCATTCAAGTGAATACTGTTGGAAATTTAATATAGGTTGCCGTAATCTGATTTGATATTTAAAATGTACGTGAGAATTTGATGAAAGTGGCATTAAATTTGCATCGATATCGATAGGAAACATATTTAAAATTAATGTCCAATAACGGAAGATTGGTGCGTCTTTTGCAGCATAGAAAATGAATGATATGATGCGTCATTTGCGTAACGTTTCTTTGTTTTTTTTACTTTTTTTGTTGTTGAAATGAGAGTTATTCTGCCAGAATCACAGTGGCTACTGATACACAGTCGTTTTACCGAAACTTACTAAAAAAACAGCATGTTACTCAAATACAATATAATTTTTAATTGAAAGAAAAACAGGTTGCAGAGATTATGCACAAACAAAAAAAATTAAATTTTCGTCTCAGTTAGAAAGATAGGGTAGAGGTGAGTTTCGGTAAAACAACTTTTTAAAGAGTCGTTTTATCATCGAAACTCACCTGTATCTTTAAAAATCTGTATTATTTAAGAGATGTTTTTTTGCATAAATTCATTTTGCATTGGCGCTGCTAAATTTTAAAACAAAATTTTTTTGTTTGATATTAATTAAATTAATGTTGGTTTCAGTGAATTTGGGTGAGTTTCGGTAAAACAACCTACCGCCGAAAAATACCTCAGTTGAAATAATTCAATCTTTTTTTTATGAGAGCAAAGGAAGAAAATGTTTACACAACAAGATTGTTTTACATTAAATTTGCGTTTTTGTTTAATTTAAAGCTCATGTAATATGAGCTTATTTAGTTATTTTTTATTTAATATAAATATCAATTCAACCGATCACTTCAAACTGCAAAATGTTACAGACAAAGAAAGTTAATTGCAATTAAAACTATTTTTTAAGCGAAATTAACTCCTACATTAAATAAGATTTAGTAACGGAATCTTACTCTAAAACTCTTAATACGGTCGTAGTGATCAATCCTGCTACAGCAAATTCAGAAAAAATACAAAATTTAAAAAAAGCACAAAACTTGGACACAAAAGCACCATTCAATTTTTTGTATAATATATAAATTTAAATGACCACAAAAAAAACCCTCTATTTAATCTCAGACGTAAATTTAGCCTGAATCAACAACGTTTACACAAAAAAAACTTCTCTTTTGCGTTTTTAATCAAATTAATGCTTTTTTTGGTTTTATTTTGATTAAATGGAAAAATTGTGAATTTAGCTTCCTAAAAACTTGAATTTAGATTGTAAATTTAGGTAAAAACCAAAAAAATCATCTACTTAATTTTTCCAAGTACTAAAGTTATTGCCAAGAATTCCATTTTATTAAAAGTTTTGAAAAAAAAACAAGATTCAACCAAAAACTAAAAAAAGAAGCACAAAAATATAAGATTGAAAGTAAAAACACTAGGTCTTGTGTTAAAACACAAGGCGTCGCACCATTGATAGAGATATCTATGAATCCAGTGTTTACTTACTTTAATCTCAAACTGAGGGTGCAGCTCTGAGCAGTACGTCATAATGCAGTCTTGTCTAAAAAAACGTGCTATTTAATTATTACTATTATTATCTCTATATTTATCCTCCTGATTCGCAGGAAAGCGACGAAGGCGCTAATACATAGGACAAGCAATTACCCCGTCCTGCTTCTGGAGATGCCAAGATATTGTTGTCCGCTTGTAAGCTAATAGAGATATGACTGTAATTTAAAACTAATTACCATGACCACCAAGCAGGGGAAAGTGCCGTTAAGTGTCTTTCCCAAGGACACAATAGAATGGCGCGAGTGGATTTTGAACCAAGATTATGTTGATCATAAATGCGGCGTTTTAACCACGTGACCATGCTGCCGACAAAAAAAGTCATCTATCGTGCTAGGAAATAAAGTTAAATATTAACAATTAAAAAGGTTTTTTATGGACGTTCTGATTGAACTGTAAACGTAGTTGCTTAAGCGGGAATGCTGTATCCCAGCTGAATTTTTTTTATTTTATTTTTTCTCTATGTTTATCCTCCTGAATCGCAGAAAACGACGGAAGCGCTATACATAGGGCAAACAATTACCCCGACCTGCTTCCGAAGATGCCAAGATATTGCTGTCCGCTTGAAATTTTAATAAAAATATGGCTTTAATTTAGAACTGCTTGCCAAGACCACCAAGCAGGGGAAAGTGCTATAAAGTGTCTTTCCCAAGGACACAACAGAATGGCGCGAGTAGAATTTGAACCGAGTCCGAGTCAATCACGATCCCGGCCTTTAATTACTCGACCACACTGCCAACTGAATAGTAAAGCTAAAGTTATTAAAGTTACTTTTGGAAAAAAAGTTTATTCTAATTGTTGGACAAGTTGTTCCATTTGAATAAGGTTTACTTTAATAAGTATATTTGTCTAATTTATTTTCAGAACAAAGGTGTTGGAGTTTAACGCAAACTAGGATACTAATCATACCGAATAGTTGGTATTCACGAACAACAACCATGATGACAAATCTTCTTAAGTAAGAGTAGTGCTAGTGGTGTAATGAAAAATACGAACTTGCTCATTTCTACCTAACACCGCTACAAGGGTAATACTCAATCACTCAGAAGGAATCGTAATTACTGTACATCTGCTTTAGACCGGGTGCCAAATAAGGTTCTGCTGTCGCCACTATTACAAATTGTAATTTGCAACATTCATTTTCAAATAGGCCTAGAAAAAAAGAGAGACCTTTGGACCTTTAATTTAATTCTCTCTTTTTTAAAAGTAACTCCTAAAATTTATTTTAGGAATTAAATTTAGTTTTTTTGTCCGCCTTTAAATTGTTAGCAAAATAATGCAAGTGTATCGGAGAAAACAAAGGAAGTTTTTTTACTGAGGATAAGGTAATTTTTTTTTTGTTTACAACGAAGTAATTTTAACCAAAAAATTTTTCTTTTATATTAATTTTTGCATAATGTTATAGTTAAAGTATTATAGTTTTTTCAAAATTAAGTTTAATCTTGAAACTGTATCGATTAGCGTTAATGTAGGCTATTAAAAAATGTTTGAAGTGGTCTCAGAGATCAACAGATTATTTATGTAGACTAATAGATTAAATGGATCATGATCTAAAAATTTAATTTTTTAACAGCCTAATATTTTGTTTTTGTAGTAAAATGCCAACTTTTTAAAAATATAAAAGTACTGTATAAAGCAAAAGTTCTGATTAGGCAAAGCATATTGTAGAAAATTCCCAAGGCACATGTTTGTTTTATTTTTTTGCTTTTGTGATCATTATTTGCGCGTGCACTCGCTAACAGCGCCTATTCGATTTGCATTTCAGAGTCAATTTCTTCCCGGAGCATAGCTCGTTTTTGCAACGCTTTCATTTAGTGCTGGCTTTTTTGGTTTTTCTTTACTTCTCAATCTGCGATGCAACCAACAGCAATATTGTTGGCGGCTATCTAAAGTCTGAGTTGACTTAGGGCTGCTTTGTGATCCCGATTGTATGCTTCCCGTTTCCCCGTGAGTCAGCATTGACGTGAACTGCTAGGCAAGGCAACTATGTGTTTTCTCTTTATGTTCGATTTTTAGTTCGTTTTATTTACAGATTACCGCTTCTTATCGCTTCGCTTCAGTATTAATTTTCATTTATATTAAACATCTTTGATTGTTTTGACTTTTCCTTCTATCGAAGCCAGAAGCGTATTATTCAACGGTTCACTTTGCGGCAATCTACCAACTTCACCGCCGTTTGCTGTTACACAAATTTTTGAAGGGGCAAACCGGGACTCGCTGACAAAAAATCCGTTTCTAAAAAGTAGTGTTCAATAAAAAAAAGGTCTTCACTTTGAATCATTCTCTGAATTCCTGAATTTTGTCCCGAAATGGAAGTTTTCTTTAAAAAAGAGAACAATAACAAAAGCTCTTCACTTTGAATCTGTCTCAGATTTCACGATTTTCGTCCTAAAATTGAAGTGTTTTTTAAAAAAAAGTTTTCGCTTCGAATCTGTCTCAAATTTCATGACTTTCGTCTCTGAAGACCAGTGATCTCGTAAAAAAGAGTCTGCGCATGGAGTCTGTCTTCGATTTCTGTCAGGATTTTTGCCAAAATGGGCGGGACAGAGCCTAAAAATCAGGACTGCCCTGCCAAAATTAGAATGTATGGTAAGCCTTGTTCTGATGATAATATAATTTAGTTATTTAAAAAGTTTGGATCTTTTTTACTGTTCACATTTCCAACCAGTGATGGCTTTACAAAAAGGAAGGCTCGGTGCAAGAAAAGTAGGGCGCCACTTTTTAGTGTTCTGAAGCAAATCGACGAAGCGATCTGTAAAAAAAGTCATCGTTTCAGGGGCCACTTTTGACTCTATTTAAAACAAAGTGATCTCTTAAAAAAGTCTTTATCTTAGGGATGCCATCGTCCTGAAGAAAAGGAACAATAGAATAATAACTATGAAGAAATAGAACAATAGCTTGCGTAGGGGGGGCCTATGAAGAAATACATAGCTTTTTGATGTTTTTTTTGGGGGGCGGGTGCGGCCGCTCCGTTGGGACCCTACTAAAGCCATCACTGCTTCCAACTTCAAAAGCTTTTTAAATTTTGGGTAATCCTCGTAGCCGGCAAAGTTAGTAACGGCAAACAGTGAATAAGACCAAAAATTTTTATTTTAACCAAATTAGTAGAGTATTAGAAAATCTTGCATCCAATTTTTTTGATGACGTTATATGAACTTTAAAATCATACACCCCTTGGGCCAGCTAGGATCGTATTGGTTAAACCTACAAAAATATGCAACATATACCGTGCAATGATTTTCTTACAATGCAGAATAACAATAAAAGTGACAAAAAAGAAAATGTGGCGACTAACTTAATACGAAACAAAATTTGTTGCTATTAAAAATCGCCATTTGATATTATTCATTATTTTAATGCTATCTTTTTGGTCATCAAACTGCGACATGTTAGATTTATTTTCCAGCAAATAAAATATCCGGCTACAGCCAATTAAAGTTTAATTTTTTAAATTTTTGGTCTAAACTTGAAAAACGTATTTTAGCTCCAATACGGGTAAAATATTTTAGCAATATTGAAAAGAAAGAAAACAAAAAATTGAAGTAGGCCAAAGCAGGTTTAGTAGACAAATAATTAAACTAAATAAACACATTAATAAATGTGTTCTTTAAACTATTGATAATTTACATAATTAAAGAAAATAAAATATAATTAGTTTCCAAGCTGCAGGTTAGAAAAAAAAAATTTTTTTATAATTATTTATGAAACCCAACTGCCATGAAACCAGTCCAATGAAAAATTAAAAGATTTCTCGTTATATTTATAAAAGTCTTTGGTTGCAAGTAAGTAGTGGTGACAGAAAATTTATATAAATGGTTCTATTTTTTAAATGATTTTATATCAAAAGACAAAGAAACGAAACCAAACTATAATTAGTTTTTTTTTAATTTGATGAATCAGTTAAGTGTCCACATGGTGCTGCAGTTGCAACAGTGGGACAAGGTCGTGCCTAATTCGAAGAAAAATCGATTGGAGTGAGAGTTAGTTTTAGGGAGATATAGGGTTAGTTTTTGAGAGAAAGTAGTTGGTTCAAAAGAAATTAAATTCTTCTTGATCATCTTGACAAATTAAAAAATTCCAAAAATTTTGGGCCCACTTTGGGCCTGCAAGAACAATTTACGCGACGTTTTTTTCTGTTTTTATCTCTTAGAGCAACTAGTTTTGTTTCTTTTTACTCTCACTCCAATCGGTTTTTCTTCAAATTAGACAAGACCTTGCGACAAAGGTCTTGAGTCAATAAAATTAAGTAAAGCTGATATACGGATTGGTTGGTCATAAATGTCGGCTGGTTCTACAATCATAAACATTTGTTGGTCATAAATACGATAAATACTTAGAAACCAAGCCGCTTTAAATGAGAAGGACTCGACTCGAATTTTGCTCTTATTTGAGCTCGTCAGTGATGCATATCTCATTGCGATGCGAACTGACTAGATGTGGTCCTCCACGCAGGAGACAACATCACTACACTGCATAAGCCAAACAAGAACTCGACCTTAAGCAGCTCACAAGTTATACGATGTGATTATAATGAAAAAAAAAAATAATTGTAGGACCAACCAATTCGTTTATCGTATTTATAGTTGACATATATATAAATACGACAAACGGATTGGTTGGTCCTACATTTACTTTTCTTGTCATTTAATCACTTTATTGGAAAATAAAGGTTTATGTTTTGTCATAAATGTCAACCAACAATTGTTAAATGATTTGGATTTTTTAATTTATGTAAGTAAGCCACCCCAGCTGAAACCAAGTAAAAATTCTTTTTAAAGACTATCTATCTGTAAATATAGAAAATTATGTGAAAAGGTATATGTCAACACATTAAAAATTGGGAAAGAAATGAAAGAGCAATGTGTTGCAAAAAATATAGCTCACAAAAATAATTCAAGAATTTTGAGAAAAATGCCAGCACCAGCGACTCCCCATAGCAACACTTCATTTAGTCCGTATCACTCAAACTCGAATACAGCTTTTCGAAGTCCTTCAGTTCGCCCACCCGTTGTTTCGCCACCAAGAACTCAACCATCCTATTCCCCATCAGAACATAGAAATATTTATTGTTATGAAGGAGAAAAAGGAGATATTGGAGCGAAACGTTGGGCGAAAAAACAAGTGGAATCGTTCAAGGCAGCGTACGATGTCGGGAAACCGGTGTTAGAAAGCAGTGTTATGATTATGCTATCTTTGCTTTTTTTGATGTTTTTTGTTCAGCTTCTAATTCAAGCAGCTTCATCTGGAAAAATCTTTTGGAAAAGATCAGACTAAATCAATTGAAAGCATTTCGTTTTAATGTCATTAAAACACAGCGGCAAGTAATAAGCAAAAAAATACAGCAGATGACATTTTATGAAAAATGTCCGTCGTTTTTTTAATTAACGTTTAAAAAATTTTTTTCGTAATAACAATGTTAGAGCTTAATAAAAGATAAGCTTAACTACAGGAAAGAGTGTAGTTTCTTCATCCATATATTATCGTTATAAGCAACTCTGCATATGCGCTCATAAACCAAAATATATATACATATAGATTCATCATGAACACCCTGTATCGATAAAAAATAAATAGCCTACGTTTTACTCACTGTGTACATGCGAAGTATGTTTTATTTTTATGCTACGAAACGGTAATTCTAATGCAAGTAAATAGCCTATGTTTTGTTCACTGTCTACAAGCGAATTATGTTTTATTTTTATGCTACGAAACGGTAATTCTAATGCAAGTAAATAGCCTATGTTTTGTTCACTGTCTACAAGCGAAGTACGTATGTTTTATTTTTATGCTACGAAACGGTAATTCCTTTTCAGAACGACACCAATTTGAAAAACCTCTTTGATAAGCTATCTAATCTATTACCTCTTAAATCAAAGAACCAGTTTTTTATAAAGGAAAGTCACTTTATCACGAAAGTTATCCCTAATTAAAATACCTGTTAGTTACCCGTAATTAATATTAATACAAATGCGCAACATTATTTAGTATAACAAAACACCCAAAACAATCACAATCATACCATTTAATAAAGTTTTTTTTAAACGCTGAGTGGTATGTCTTAAACCGTTTTTTTAAATTTCATAAGTTTTTGCCATCAACAAACCTTAAGGTTGTGCAAAAACGCTTATAAGTAGGGTATTGTCTTAAACATTTAAAAAAAGAAACTTAAGCAGTTAAACCACAGTTCAACCAGAACAATGTAGAGTGTGACAACACTTTTAGAAACCACAGCAAACCTTAGCGCGAATCTATAGCAGTGGATGCCTACTCTACGACAGTCCACTGCAAACTATTAGACCTAGATTAAATCCGGTAATAAATACACAGAACAAATCCTGATGCTCACGCTTGTATTGTTTGTTTAACGATCACGGCCGGATAGTTTAAAGCGATTTAGATTGTTTAGTCCAATTTTAATAAATGCACAAGATTAAATACGACTATAAAAATATGAAAACATTTCAACTTAATTAATTCACTTACTTGATAAGTTTATGGATGCATTTCGAGTTTACGGGAGCTGGTGACGACACGATCATTCACTGCGACAACGAATTCGAACTGAACGAGTCGAAATCGACGACAAAGCGAATCGCCACGCCGCCGCCAATGAAATGCATACTTTTACAATCAAAAGGGAAAGGGAGCCGCTTTTTTAGACGCAATTATACTAACAATTTATGTTTGTAAACAAACTCTTTCTATCTACACAAATTAGATTTTCGAAGAGTGATGAAAATTGATTATAAGAATCCTTAGAATCAATTTTCATCACTGACAGAATGAGTTTGTTTACAAACATAAATTGTTAGTATAATTGTAAAAAAAAATTTTCCTTTTAGTTCCAAATTTTAGCACAGAACTTGCATAATTTTGTTCCTTTTTTTGCCAAAAATTTTTTACGCTGACGAAATGTGGTTTTATTTATTAAATACTTTTAATTATTATGATAACTGTTACTAACCTTAATTTTTAGCCAATCAAGATCAGTCTTAAAACTTTTGAAATACTACGTTCAGTTCTGCAATTCATTCTAGCGAAACCTCCTGAAGAGAGCTAGACGAAAACGTTCGAGTTTTCAAAACAGCCTTTTTTAAGGCTACTCAATTAACAAAAGAGCTTGAAATGAATCATTTACTTTTAAAAGCTATTTTAAAGTTTTGTACCGACAAAAAACTTTTTAAAGTTATTAGGCTTATTAAAAGAAAGAAAGTTGAAATCAGAATGGGAAAAAACAGGTTAGAACCTTTTCATTCTTTTTATATGGTTTTAAGGCTCTAATTTCAGTTTTCTCCGATGTGATCCCATGTTTCCAATTCTGAAGACGGGCCTGGATTGAACAAATGTTTTTAAAACTAAATAGCAAAAAAACGCTTTTTGTCTTCACTTTCCGTTGAAAAAGTACTTTTTGTAATGCAAGTTTATCAAAGACCAACTAAAGGGTACCGATGATCTATGATTGGAAGCATGTCGTCCATTTTTTTGAAATGATAAAAGAACGAAACGAGTGTAATTGAAATATTAGAAATTTTGAAACGACAGATGGATGGGTCATTAACCTTAATTACGCGGGTCGCGATTGTGACCTGAGGGTCAGTGGTTTTTCCATGCTCTAAACACAAGTAAGTCTATCACGTGACTTTGCAATTAACCGCCACTTTTACCGCACGACATACAAAATAATTCCATATTATTGTTTTATGATTATTTCTGCAATACAGTACAAATATTTTAAAATGACATGTAAAAACTGAAAACAAGTTTTTGCCTCGTTCTTGATGATGAAAAGTACCTGCAAAGGTGTAAAGGTGGCGGGCATGTGTGAAACAGAAGTCTGTTTGTTTAGCTGAAGCATTTTGTTTTCCTGATAGAACAATACAACAGTTCCGTTAGGAAATGAGTGCTGTTTGCTTACTCATAAATTGTACAGTAATTGTTTTGTTGTGCAAGATAAGCTGCCACCATAAGACTTAGACTATAGAATTGATTTCAACAAGACCTTTTTCGTTGGTATCGATTTCGAAACCTCGGTTATTACTCATATGGAAATGTTGCATTGCCTTTGTAATAAGCATTTTTATGAAATTGTTTGTTTTTATAATAGCAATTAAGAGATGTTAATTGTTTAAAAGGTTAAGAATAAAGCGGTAACAAAAAGTTTTAAAAAACCATGACAAAGTTTTATATGTATATACAGTATAAAGTGTCGTTGTTGACACATAGGTCGTTTTGATGTTAAAAACAAAAAGACGCAGGCCTTTACGAAGTAATTGTGGGATGAATTTTTTTTTTTAAAAGCGAAAATGTATTGGGAATGTTTATTAAAATATATTGTATTGTATTAGTGATGTTTTTAAAAAGCGAGTAATAAAAAATTAAAAAAATAAACAATTAATGCCAATCTACAGCTGTCTACCAATGATGTAGTCGAGACCATATGATTTGAGACCGAGACCGAGACCGAGACCGTAAAACTTTTTGAGGCCAAGACCGAGATCGAGACCGGAAAATTTCGAGACCTAAGGTTCGAGACCGAGACGAGAAACTATCGAGATCGAGACCGAGATAGAGACCAGAATATTTTTCGTAAAAAATTTAATTTTATTAATGACATTAATTTTTATTTTTCCAAAAATCCAAAATTACATTTCAAATAAACTAGCATCTCCAGCATGTGACAAGAAAGCCTTGCTGTATGTGGTCGCATGATCAAACCGCCGGCGCTAATCCGCTCAACTGGAGCAGATGAAGCGGGAACGCACAAGGCGCGGTTTGCGACTTTGAAAAGAGCAGGATATTCTTTAGATTTTTTTTCCAAAAATCAAAAATATTTGAAGCCAACAGAGTCATTGTTAAAACTTCTTCCAAGTATTTTCTTAGCTGTACCCTTGGTGTTGAATTTGTGTTATTGGTTGTTTCTCGCTTGTTTATATATTTTGTAAAAATATTTGGCACCTCTGGCGGGCAAGAATCATCAACTGTATACGCTGAAAATGAAGTGCTGCTTCTAGATTGACATTGCTGGTCATTTGTTTCCACGTCGTTTTGCCATAAGCGCTCGGCTGCATCAATGATGATCTCTATGAAGAATTGAAAAACAGTAAAAGCTTTAAAATAATTGCAATGGAAAAACAAAATATCTTATTTTACATTCGTAAAAGTAGCTTCTAAAATCAAGCTGTTGGATATGTCTAAAAAACTTATATCAGTGATCTCTTGCGACAAAAGCAAGTGTTTAACCATTGTGTTCTTCCGTAAGAATATGCCACATAACAATATTCAAAAGAAATAATAAAACATTTATTCAAATTGGTTTGTTTTGTTGTTTTTCTGTTGAAAATTACTTTATTGTGAGTTTTTCTAACAACAACCGTACGGATTGTAGAATACAATAACGACAATTGACAAAGATTATTGACCAAAACAATATTGTGAGCAGGGTTGCGGAGTCGGAGTAGCATGGAGTCGGACAATAAAAAGAGACACAATAAAAGGATTTCAATTTCATTTCGCAGGGGAATTGTTTATGATGAGGAAAGCATTAAATTATTATAACCACATCAAATAACAAAATTATCAAAAAAAGTTCTGTCTCAAGACCAATTTAAAAAGTACGAGACCGAGACCAGGTCATTACGAGACCAAGACCGAGACCGCAAGGCCGAGACCGAGACCCTAAAAATTGGTCTCGAGACCTTCATGACTGCTGTCTACGCCACGCGTACGTTTGTTCATTCAAATTTACACACCGAGCGTGATATGCTGAACGTAGAATTTAACAAATAAACATGCCTACGCTGAGCGTTTATGCCCGGTGTTAAGCAATTAACCTGACCTGCTTCCAGAGATGCCGAGATACTGCTGTTTGGTTACAACTATTTATTTTGGTTTTCTTAGTTTTTATCAGAGATTAAATTGAAATTTAGAACTAAACCTCCTTGCTAATACCACCAAGCAGAGGAAAGTGTTGTAAAGGGTTTCTCCAAGCAAACAACAGAATGACTTGTGTAGATTTCTGAACCGAAACTGTATCGATTGCGAACGTCATCAATTGCAACGCTCTTAACCACTCAACAGCGCTGTTGTCATATTTTTAATTATGCGACCAAGTATTGTCCTAATGTAAATGAAAAAAAGTTGTTTTTTTTATTCGTGCTTGCTATAAAAACATTTATTTAAAACCAGAATGATGCATGAAATTATTTTTCTGAATGTATGTGTTGAAGTTTTTGTACGATTTCATTTTTAGACGGAAGAACATTTTTTACGTTCATAATTGTGGATCACAAAAGTCCCGTATGAAGTGAGGGTTTTTGCTTACTAAAGACGAAAAAATAAAATTTTTCTTTTTAAACTGATGCTAAATTACTGCTCAGTATGCTATAGAAATTTGCGATTTCCAATGAAGCATTGAAATGACCTTACCTTTCTAGCGAACGTGTCCTGATCAGTGATGATCATTGCGTTTCCATCATAAAAATTATTTCTTCGCAGCTTGTGACAAAACAGACATTAGGCTCAGGAGTGGTGATTGCCAAATATGATCAGATGGCGTCTATGACACCTTTTGCGATTACAAAGTATTTCCTTTCTTTACAATTAATAGGCCCATTCCTGCTAACACCATTGATAAGTAGATATAGACTGAGTCGTACTCGTCGCTTTACCGAAATGAATCGAAAAACTGAAAGCAGAAGGTTTCATTTGCATTGTAATAGCAGCTGAGGTGCGGCGTAATTTTTTGTAGAGCTAAAGCACATCACTAAAATTGCAATACTATAACTAAAAACTACTGCAGCCGCTGCATCTGTTTTTAATAGTTTTAAAATCGTCTTTACGTAAAATAATCGGGCTCAAATTCTTCTACTTAGCTTTTTATCTATTTTTGGCTACTTAAAAAAATCAATTTTCTAGTGAAGCAAAATTAATTCATTAATCGCCTAGTAACAAAAACAGTTTTTAAAGTAAGAGCTTACTCGAAATCAACTTGGGTTTTACTTATTGTCTTGTCTTAGCAAAACTGACCTAAGTACATCATCATATTGTTCATGTCAATTGAGCAGGCTATTCTTAGGCCATAGCAATTATGTTTATTCAATACTTTCGGACAACGGGACAATACAGTCGTAATAAATTGCCATATTTCACGTCATCAAAAGAGTACCATTTTTAAACCATAAATGCAGAATATGAATAAAAGTTAAGAAAAGTATAATTGTAGTTTTTCGTCAGCAGTGAGATAAAAATTAAAGCTTATCTCATAGCACAGTGCTTCTGGGCTGGATGAATGGCTTACTCTAGAGTGAATAAAGTTTCTGCAAAAGAGAACAAATAAAGAGGAGTAAATGAGGGTGAAATAAAATAATTTCTAATTTTGCATTTTAGCACTGGTGCCCGATAATATCTTTTGTCGCTCTGAATAAATTTTGTACTAAGTACCCAAAATTTGTGCATGAAGAGTTTTATTTACCAGATTCGCGGTGTATCTTGTTAATGTTGTGCATAATTGCGTATACAGTAAACCTCGTATATAACGTACGAGTCGGAACCCCTGCGCAGGCTTTTGTTTTGCGGCGCACTGTATAAGTATTTAGCCGAGAACCCCGCGCAGTACTTTCGTTTTACCGCGCACTGCGTAAGTTTTGGCAAGACATGCTTTCGCTGCATAAGCATTGACAAGGTTTGATTTCGGAAACAAAATAGGAAATCAAGGATCAAGGAATCGAAGTAAAGACCTTTTTTTTTTTAGAGAACACCTTGATTTTGGAAATAAAATAAGGAAATTGGGGATGAAATCGAAGTGAAGACCTTTTTTTTTTTTAGAGAACACCTTGATTTTGGGAATAAAATAAGGAAATTGAGGATGAAATCGAAGTAAAGACTTTTTTTTTTTAGAGAACACCTCGATTTTGGGAGAGAAAACCAAAACTTCCTTGCTTCGGGTAATATTCACTACTGCTCACACAGCCTTTCATTCCGCGCACACTAAGCAAGCTCTTAGAGGGAACATTGGTCGGGACCAGCGATATATGTCCGTAATATGCGAAATACGAAATTAATCTGATGCTCACTAAACAAGCTCTGATGTATTAAGTTCACTGTAACCTGCAATACCCTGAAGTTTGGCTGAACTCTTCAAATCTTCAACTATTAATTCGAGTGCCAATTCGGAGAAAGATATTATGACATCAAAGTTAAGTCAGTCTCATAAACACTCGCTGTTGTTCTGTCACAACTGTAAAACAAGTTGTAATTTTTTTTGCTGAAGAATGAATCGGTTAGGCGAGGTAGTTTACGTTGTTTTATCTCAACGGGACTGAAAAATTGTTACGTTATATACGATAACGGATCGGTTATGGACAAAATTGAAATGCACTAAAATCAGTAGGATACCATTCGGACTTAAAATTTCGTCCGTTTAATATAATTATCCGTTACATAGGCGGTTTACTGTATTCGAGAAAAGTTTGTTGTTCTTATGTTGTTCAAAAAAAACTTTGTATAAGAGAGAATGAAATTTGGCTATTTTTTGAAAAGGTGAACGAAATTGAAAAAACTTAAATTTGCAGTAATTTTGCTGTAATGGCATAAGACGTAATATAGAGATTAATAGTGACGTAATAGATTTAATCATCGACTGCCGAGAAACGGTTTTTATGTTTCTTTGTACGAGGGTCAGTCAAAAAATAATGAGCCCAAGTCTCTCCTGGCCATATTTGTTGCAATAAAATCAAAAGTCATACATCAAAAGAAAGCCCAGGGATAGGAGATCTCAGTTCTACTTTTCAATGTAATCTCCGCACTTTTCAATTCCAACTGTCCATCGATGAACAAGGGACACTATGCCAGCCTTGTAAAAGTCAGCAGGCTGCATTTTTAACCAGTTTCTTACAGCGTGCTTGACCTGCGTGACGCCATTCCATGGATGATCTTTTCGACAGAGGTTCATAGTGATGAACCCAGGTTTCATCTCCTGTCACTATACGGCTAAGAAAAGTTTTGTCACTTATGTGACACTCAATAAGCTCCGAACAAGCTTCAAAACGGGCTTGCTTGTGAAAATCCAAAAGTTGCCTCGGAACCCATCTGGCGCAAACCTTTGCAAAGCCTAGCTCATTAACAATATTCACAGCACTTCCATGGCTAACTCCAACACGTTCAGCAATGTCATCAATAGTGATTCTGCGATCATCTCTAATCAATTTCTCAACCTTATCATTGTTTCCAGGATTGACTGCAGAAGATGGTCTTCCACTTCTTGGTCTGTCCTGGAGGCTACTCAAACTTGGATCATCTTCTTCGTGTTTAATCCTGGATACCCACTTTTTCACAGTGCTGTAGGCTAATGAAGCATCTCCATAAACATTTACCAATCTTTCGAAAATTTGTTTTGGCGGCTCCCCTTCCGAAACAAGAAATTCAATCACAGCTCTCTGCTTCTGACGGACATCCAGTGATGACGTCATTTCCAAAACAAAATACCAAAAGTGGACACGTTGAAACAATTTTTTTTTACAATTTATCTTTAAAGCAGTAAATTTACTAAATACCCTTAAAATTTCTAGAAAAAATATGAAGGTTAAAGCGGTTAAAGTTAACAGGGCTCATTACTTTTTGACTGACCCTCGTATTAACTAGGGGCGTTTGAGATTGGCAAATGTTTTTATGACAAAACACATAAAAAGGATTCAAATAAATAAGGATAAAACTTGATTTTTACAAAATTTTAAATTGTCAAATACTTGGTCAAAATCATATAGATCGGAGGTGGGCAATAATTTTTATTTTGAGCCACATTGGGGCTTTTAGAATGATTTGCGGCCCGCACATAAACTGACATTGGTAAATTTTAATAAATATGGGTTATTACAAAATGTCATTCGTCCCTAAATGTAGTGATCCCTAAAAAAAGTCTTCAATCAAAAATTGCAAGAAAAACCAATCAATGACTTTTTGAATATATAATTTGATAAGATGAAATTTTAACAAGTTTTGACATTATTTTGACCTATAAACTCACAAAAAAGACTTCTGAGCAACAAAAACTTACGTTGGGGTAAAGTTTAACGGATAGTAGAAACCTGAAAAAATTTTTATTTATTGACTTTAGTGGGCCCTAATCATGATGTAAAATTTTTAAATAGCTCTATGTGTAGCCCTACGAGTTCATCATTCATCGTAATTATTTCAATTATTAAATTTTTGTTCAATTTCTTTGTTTTTCGTTCAAAATTTCTTGAACTTCTTTTAAAACTTTTTTGTGATTTGGAGCATTATGGCTGGAATGTTTGAATAATTTAATGCTAAAGTTTTCAGCAAATTAATTTGAACATTTGTTTTGCAAACTTTAGCAACCCTCGGAATCAAACTGGCTCGGAAACTGTGATTGTATTCGATCGGAAGTTTTCAACAATCACGTGGTTGAAACAGTACCGTGCGTAAAGATTTATTAAAGGAGTAGAGGGGGAAGGAGAATAGAATGGTTGCCTTCAAAGTCAGTTGAAGACTAAACAGGTCTTCATTTGCGATAACCAAAATTTCTTTTTTTTCGCCAATCGCCAAATGTAAACTAAAAAACTTTGTTTCATTTGTAATTTGAAGTGAAAAGTTTTTATTTAAGCTTCTACAGGACTTTCGAATACTGCCTAACAGAAACATTACCCAGGTCCGTATATCATTTTAATAAAAAAATCGTATGGTTTGTGCCCCTAAACTCCCTCCCGTATGTAAGTCAGAAAACTTCTTGACACACTTGTATTTAGAAGAAATAAATTGTAACAAAAGAAGCTGATAAATGGGTAATTTTTTTAAATCGTGCTGTAATCCAAACAGAAACAAAGAAACAAAAAAAGTTCCTTATCTTATCACGGTAAAGGTAAGTGGCGCTTGATTTAGGTCAAGGTCATCTCGGTTCATTCAAATTAGTTTGGTCCAAGTTTTTTTAAATCGTGCTTTTATACAAGAACACTTTTTGTACAGCATTTGAATAGATCAATGATGAATCAAAAAACTATTCGATACCAAACAAACAAATAAAAAACCAATAAAAAGCACTTTAAGAATTAGTTTTAAAATGTAAAGAAATTCCTTGTGTCGACAGAGATTGGGTTGAAAAGATTTGATAAATGTAGCTTCAAGAGCGGAGAGTTGGAAAGAATGTATTACAGCCATTCAGCGTTACTACTTTTCTGTTGAAACACTTGTTGTTTCTACAACCAGGCCTCTTCTTCCCGCAACCAAGAAGGATGCATTACCTGCCCATTACCACAATAGTGTTATCTATCAATTTGTGTGCCACTGCGATACCCGGTACGTAGGACGTGCATCCCAAAGGTTGCAAGAACGCTTTAAGCAACATGTTTCCCGGTCGACCAGAAACCATCATTCTTCTCAAGATCGCTCCAATCTTTCTGTACCTGCAAGAAAAACAGCACTTCTCAATTCACCGCCCATGACTCTGCTATTGGCCAGCATTTTTTGGAAAATCTTTCCTGTGCCAGCCAATACATGACACCAAATTCTCTAAACTTGCCCCAGGACGTACTTCTTTTCACCTCTCCCCTCTTGAAGCTACGTTTATTAAATCTTTTCAACCCAATCTCTGTTGACGCAAGGAATTTTTTTACAGTTTAAAACTCATTCATTAACGCCCTTTTTCTTTCATTTCTGATTGGTTGTCTCTCTTGACCATTCAGACACACTTTCGTTTTCTTTCCTTTTCTTTTCTTTTCTATTTCTTATTGGCTGCCTTTTTTAACCAACAAAACTCATTCTTCTTGCCTATATAACCACGATCGGATTGCTCTCAATTCATTCTGACGATTCCTCGCAATGAGTGTCAAATGAAAAGTCTTCGAGAAATGAACACGCTTTTCAAAGCTATCTTAAAGTTTTGTACCGCTAATCGACTTTTTAAATTTGTTTATTTTTAAGAATTTATTGCAATAAATGGTTCTTTTTTATATGGCCAACTAGTATTGACTTGATGGCTGGTTTCTGTTTTAAACGAAGTCACCGTTGCAAGTAAGCAGCGTAAACCTATTAAAAATTTGTCGTGTATTGCTTTCCCAAGAGCAAAAATTCATCAGGTAGAACAAACATCGAACTCGCGTCCTTCTGCTCGCTAGCAGGGTTGCGGAGTCGAAGTCGGGAGTCGGAGTCGCGGAGTGGTAGGTTTTTGGGCGGAGTCATTTTTTTAGTTTAGATGGAGTCGGAGCCGGAGTCTTTTTTTAGATTCGCTCTAGTCGGATTCGAGAATTGGAGTCGTTTTTTAGATGTGCAGGAATCGGAGTCGGGAGTTGGAGTCGGTTTTGTAGATGTGCAGGAGTCGGAGTTGGAGTCATTATTGTTTTTTGCGACTCCGTTGCTTTTTTTTTGCGACTCTCGCGAAAAAGTTGAGCCATGAAAAAATATAATCTATCCAATAAGTTTTTTGATGTATTTACGAAACAAAAAATTTTAACAAAAATATGGACCTAATTCCAAATTAAGCACGCTTTTAGATATAGGATAAAACTTTTAAAAGTTAGTAAAAACTTTTAAAATAACCATGAAATGTTAATGATTGTTTGAAAATAAAAAATAACGTATAAAATATTTTGTTATTATTTTTCTGTTTTGGGTACAAACACACATATTATACCTACAGGACTTTTGTATTTATACGATAATAGTAAGAAATGGCAACACTTTTCCAATTACATTTGGTCGTGTCTAATTCGAAGAAAAGCTGATTGGAGTGAGAGTTAGTTTTAGGGAGATACAGGGTTAGTTTCTGAGAGAAAGTAGTTGGTTCAAAAGAAATTAAGTTCTTCTTGATCATCTTGACAAACTAAAAAAAATTCCAAACATTTTGGGCCCACTTTGGGCCCGAAAGAACAATTTGCGCGACGTTTTTTTCTGTTTTTATCTCTTAAAGCAACTAGTTTTGTTTCTTTTTACTCTCACTCCAATCGGTTTTTATTCGAATTAGACACGACCTTACATCTGGGGCACATGTTGGTTCACCTTGTCGTGTTGCTTCTCGTTTTAAAGCAGATTGTCCAGTATATTTATTAATGCGTTTTTATCTTGTGACATAGGGATATTTCCTCCAAAGCAGTGTTTTTTATTGTGCTTATAATTCAGAATAATAATATCAAAATAATAATTTTTACAATAATAGCCACGGTTAAGCAAAACAAATGCAATTTAAGCAAAAATTTTAAGAGACATCATTTACAACCTTTTGAATTTTTTCAATAATTGTTGATTGGTACCCATATTAAAACTCATAGCTTATTTCGTGTAGCCCTATACCACACAGCAGAATATTACTGATGTTGAACAAATCTTAATTAAATTTCATTCGTTTCATCTTTATATTTACCCTCCTGACTCGCAGGAAAGCGACGTAGGTGCTAATACATAGAGCAACCATAGATATCCTATATAACTCCGGAGTTATATAGGATATCTATGAAAGCAACCAACTAGGGTCTCACCAAGAAGTCACCGTAAGCAATTTTTGTTTGTAAAACTGACCCAGATGCCCCTGTGTTTACTATCACTTTTTCAGGGTTAGTTCACAAAAAAAAATTGCTTACGGTGAATTTTTCAAGAGATCAAAATAGTTTTTAAAATACATGTATAATGTTTTAAAAAATTCAGATATTTCTAAGTATTTATAAAAACTTTTTTCAACACATACATCAACCAGGAGTTTAGAAAACTAAGCAGCTTTTAATTATTAACTATTTAAGAAGAATGTCTGTATAACTGCAGCTGTGGTATACGGCATATAGTTTTTTGATATTCTAGTAATCACTGTTGTGCTACAAGTTGGTATTGTGTAATGGAATTCCAACTAACTGTGTAATGCATTATGTTTGAAGAAGTAGGTTTAATATTATTTACTTATCTAACAGATTAGTCTAAAAGAATTTCCATTATTTCCGTTGTATTGTTAGATGCTTAATAATTTATGCCCTGCAATGGCTCATAAATATACGAGGTAAGTCAGCAGTATTTGATTATTTTAAGTGAAGATGGAAAAAGTTAAACTTAAGTGTAAAGCTAAAAGTGATATAGAAGAAGAGTGTGGTAAAAAGATAAGCAGTTTTAATGGAGGAAAGTCTTGTTCACCTTCAAGAGCGTCTAATCTGAAGAGGCATCTGAACAGAAAGCATTCTAATATTTTTATATAAGTTAGCAAGAAAGATAAAAATTGGAAAAAAAAGAAAACATTCACAAAACTTGCAGCATCATCATCATAACAAGTTAAGCAGGTTGAACTTACTTTATTTTTAATCTTAAAAAAGATTGAAATAGCAATGACTAAAGATGCATTCATTTCCTCTATAATTAAAATGATTGTAAAAAATTCTGTTCCCCTCAGATTTTTTACCTTACCTGCTTTTAAAAAACCTTATGGTCAATTTGCAAAAAAGTTAATATTTTATTTATTTATTTATTTATTTATCTCAGACCCAAAAGCGTCCATATATGCACACACACGCAAAAAAAAAAAAAAAAAAAAAAAGAAATATCAACCTTAAAAGATGCACGATAGAAAAATACAAGTTTAAAACAAAGTTCGCCAAAAATATTGGTAATAAAACGATTTATACCATAAGTCCGATGACATTAATGACATAATGAAAATATTTTGGGAGTTTATACAACGATTAATGAAAGAAAAAATATATTTTCTAATTGGAGCATCGAAGGTATCAATATTTGATTGTACTTGATGGTTACGAGCACTAACACATCGAGGTATGTGGTGCAAAATTCTATAAGAATCATTGTAAGCAACACATAATCGACTGAAGTTATATTTACGATAATTACACCATAAGTGGCTTCCATAAAATGGCATGCAAAAATGTTTAAATAAGTAATTTTTTACTTCCGAGCTGCACTTACTAAAGTGCTGTTTCAATTTATTTGCTGAGCAATAGAATGATTTAACCTGCCTTTGAATGTCAATATATCCTTAGATAGAAGTAATATAAGATCACTTATTATTTAAGAAGCAAATAATCAAAAAAAAGGTGCTTTCTAGCCCAGCTGGTAGGTGCTTTCTCGCAACCTGGGCCGTGAGTAAATCTGTTTATTGATTTTGAAAATGACAGACCGAAATTGAACCTACAAAAACGGAAGGGTATCCACCCACTCCGATGTTCAGTGTGGGTCTGCTAATCGGCAAACGCACTTTTCAGTATGGGGCAATGCTAGGATAAAACTGCCCTTTTTCAGGGCACATTGCCAACAAGTTCCGAAGATCCACTATTCTTCAGCTGAACATCAAAGGCCTCACTGCAAGCAAGATGAACGTTCTTCATCAACTCGCTATGCAGTCTGAGGCACTCGTCATCCTACTACAGGAGACCCACTGCACTGATGCAGAGAAGTTGATATTGCATCTCAACTGGTTAGAAATAGGAAATACGAGGATGTTGACCGCAAGTCATCTCGACTTGTCTTTCAAGAAGTATCTGACCTTTGGAGAGCCACAAAACCAGACGCAGTAAATATCTCTGACAAATTTTCACAGAGAGAATTTACTGCTGCCCTTCAACATTTAAAACCAGGTAAAGCTCCGGGACCTGATTCCATCTGCCCCGAGCTTATACTCCATGCTGGAGCTGCTTTGAAGTCCTGGTTACGTGACTTCATTTCTTCCTGTTTGCGCCGACTCAAAATTCCCAAGATCTGGAGAAGAGCGCTTGTGGTCGCGATCCCAAAACCAACAAAGCCCATGGGGGACCCAAAGAGTTATCGACCGATATCTCTGCTCTGTGTCCCCTACAAGATCCTCGAGAGGCTTATCTACGCCCGCGTTGAACCATTAATCGATCCACTGCTCGCTAAAGAGCAGGCTGGGTTCCGACGCTGGAAGTCAACCGTAGATCAAGTTGTTCTGCTAACCCAGAACATCGAGGATTCTTTCGAGGCTAAAAAGAAGGCCGGTGCCGTATTTATCGATCTGACAGCTGCTTATGACACTGTCTGGCACCGTGGCGTTACCTGCAAGCTGCTGAGACTACTTCCGGATAAGCACATGGTCAGAATGATCATGGAGCTTGTCCGAAATCGAAGTTTCACCCTTACCACCGGTGACAGCAAGCAAAGTAAGCTACGCCGTCTTAAAAACGGCGTTCCTCAGGGATCAGTCTTGGCTCCCCTCCTACTTAACATCTATACGTACGATCTTCCTTCCATGATTTCCAGAAAGTTTGCTTATGCTGATGATTTAGCATTGTTGCACTCTTCTGGAAACTGGAAGAACTTGGAGCGGACTTTAAGCCAAAACATGCCCACATTTTCAGCGTATCCTTGGAGGCTGAAGCTCAGCACACTAAGACGGTGACGGCAGCCTTTCACTTAAATAACAGAGAGGCCAAACGTGAGCTAAAAGTCTACAACAGGGGTTCCCAACCTTTTTCTTGCTGTGTACCACTTATGGACTGATTCTGTAGCTGCATACCACCTACCTTTGATGAATAGTTTTTGACCATAAAGGCATAAAAGAACTATGCTAAAAGGTTAACAGGCACAATAATATGCAAATATAATACAAGTAAACGAATACCCAATTAAGAAATATACAAAAGTAAACTTAACTTATTTGCACATGTACATAAACAGAAACAAGCAAAATATAGAACTTATCGACCAATAAATACTTGTCAATGTGATGGCTGCGCTTGCTTTTCTTCGACTAGTTTTGCAAACCGTGGAGATGTTTTGCTCACAGAACATTGGAAATCGTGTTCTGGGTTTACGAGACGATTTCTTGTTTTCGACTTGATTGTAAGAAAAGTAGAAAATCCTTGTTCGCATTCCCATGTCGTTGGAAATATGAGAAGCTGAGGAATTGTATTTTTTGCTAGTGCCAGATAGGAGGTACTTACATTTAACCAGAAGTTGGCCAATGTATAATCTTTAAACTTCTCCTGTGCACCTTCATCGCATTGCAAATCTATGAGTTCTTCTTGTTCACCAGTTCCCACTGGAAGATCATTAGGCTTAGCACTGAATGAATTCCGAATGTAAGTGCATGCTTGTTCATCACCATCATTGAAGAAGTACTGCTAGATTTCATTTTTCAACAGAAGAAGGTGTTTGTGATTTCTTGAACAAATGTAATACAAGGCTCCCCTCCAAGTGACGCCACATTCTTAAACATTCCAAACTGTCTGTTCTCAATGTTTTTTATCCACAAATCGAGCTTTCGGATATATGCAGTCAATTTGGTTGGGAAGTCAATAATGTTGCTCTCAGGCCGCTAAAGATAACAATTGAAGTGATTCATGACTCCAAAAATATTTGACAGAAGGCAAGGCGATAAATAAAGTTTTCGTCTTAAACATTTTTCTAAAATTCGTGATCTTTTGTTTGGAAGAACTGAAGCAGCTCTTTTCTCAACACAAAAAGAGGCACAGCGGTATTCTCTCAAGATAGTGACCTCACTTCCGTATGAAACAGCAATGATGTGTATTCTGATCCAATATCCCTCACAGATGACCTTGAAGAGACGCCTATTTAAGGAAGATATCTTAATGTAGTTTACCATCTTAGCAATCAGGTTCAAACTTGTCTTCAGATTGAAAGGTAAAATTTAGCAGCGAGAGCGAATCGGTGTATAAAGTAATGAATGGCAATGACAGATGGAGACACTGCTTTTACACGAACTTGAAACCCAGATTTTCTACCAAGCATAGTAGGAGCGCCGTCAGTTGTGCAACCTTCTAGCTTGCTTCATTGAAAACCATTTTCTTTGAAGAAGTTATCAACAAGCTCGAACACGTCTTCTCCTTTCGCTGTGGTTCTCGTTTCACTGCTCAACAGTAATTCAGTTCGAATGGAATCCTTAGTAGCATAACGCACAAATACTAGAAGCTGTGGGCAGTTTGACACGTCCATTGTTTCGTCCAGTTGTATGGCAAATCCATATTTTGACCCCTGTACTTCAGTAATTACTTGTTCATTGATATCAGTAGACATTTCTGTAATACCCCGCTGTATCGTATTATTTGACAACGAAACACTGTTTAAATTTGACACTGCTTCATCGCTGATGACATGCTTCACTAGCACTTTCGCTGCAGGCATTATGAGTTCTTCAGCTAATGTGTGAGGCTTTTTGTTCTTCGCCACAATAAGTGCTATTTCATAGGAGGCTGTCACAATCCCCACAGACTGTTGATATTGCTTCCCCGTCTTGTCTAGTTGTTGTTTTTCCGCATTTTCTCCAAGTCGCTTAAAATACGTAATTAGGATAGCGATCCTTCTTGTTTGGATGATTAGTTTGGAGATGGCGTTGTAGAAGACTTGGCTTCATTGATGCATTTGATAATGTCTTCATACACACCACACACTGTGGCACAGATTCTCCCTTGTTCTTCAATTCAATAAAACCAAAATTAATATATTGATCCCTATACTGTCGTTTGGGCATCTTGATTTAACACTATAAATTAATAATTTGTCGGCAGCGTGGTCGAGTGGTTAAAGCGCCGTGTTTATGAACAACATGGTCTCGGTTCAAAGCCCACTCACGCCATTCTGTTGTGCCCTTGGGAAAGACACTTTTCGGCACAGTCCCCTGTTTGGTGGTCTTGGCAAGCAGTTCTAAATTATAGTCATATCTCTATTAAATTACAAGCGTACAGCAATATCTTGGCATCTCCGGAAACAGGTCGGGGTAATTGCCTACCCTATGTACTGTATTAGCGCCTCCGTCGCTTTCCTGCAAGTCAGGAAGATAAATATAGAGATAAAATAAAACCAAATGTTGCTTTTTAATATATTAAATATCGCTAAAAATAATTTAGTATGTTAATTAGTCACAGCACTGTACCTATTCAGTCAATAGAATATCTGTGCATGCGTTCCTGAGTCTGTGTAACTAAATCAGTCAACTTTTTTTCACCGTTTAGGTTAATCCATATATTTACCTCACAACTTCAATTACGCTAGCTACAATGTTCAATCGTGTTGCAGCTTGCTGCTGCAGATAAGCCACAGAAAGAAAAAAGGCCCCAAGCGAGCTAGCTAGCCCACGTAACAGTATGCTACATTATGCACATATGTAGCTTAGATATTTACATGTAACTTATTACAGTTGAGAAGCAAAAGAATTTGTGTGGGAATTCTGTGAAAACAAATACTTTTTTCATTTTTGGAAAACATTTCGCGTACCACTCGAAAAGCTTCCACCAATGGTACGCGTACCACAGGTTGGGAACCCCTGGTCTACAACAACGGTAGATTTTTACCGTTCTGTCCAACTCTACTTATCTTGGGGTAAAACTGGACAGATCGCTCACGTTTCGTCACCACTTAGTGGCATTGCGCAAAAAACTATCCTCGCGCGTCACACTGTTGAGGCGACTCGTGGGCTCCGGATGGGATGCCGGTGCCAAAACACTACGCATAGCCACCTTGTCTCTAGTACTCAACAGCTGAGTACTGTGCGCCAGTTTGGTGTCGCACACTCGCCTCATCGACAGTGTCTTGAACGACGCCTTGCGCATAGTTACTGAATGCCTGCGTCCCACGCCAACGGACCACCTACCTGTACTCTCAGGCATCCAGTCAGCTGAGCTTCGCCGACTGGGAGCGACACTTTCCTTGGCTCACCGTGGATCTCTGGACCCCGATCATATCTTGTATGGTCTTTTAAGTGGGTCCTCAGATACTCGCCAAGTGAGACTAAGATCCAGACGCCCATTTGTGCCAGTTTCGCGGAATCTTTTTGACAATCTTGCCAGACTTGGCATCCGCGCTTCTGAATGGACAGATCACAAATGGAAAACTGTGCATTGCAATTTGTGCTCGCAATCTAAAAATTGATGCTATTCTTAAAAGAAGATAAAGATTGGTGCAATAATTGATCAAAGTACAAGATGGGAAACACTTATTTAATGATAGAACGCATCCTTCAATTAAAATCTATTTTATCAAACATGGCTAACCCTGATTTGACAATGTCAGATGCTCATTGGGAATAAGTGGAAAACCTTAAAGAAGTATTATCTTACCATCTTATTTAATTTTGTTCTCATAAATACTATCTGTCGGGTTTTAAATTATTTAAATTTTTTGATTTTATTTTGTGACTTAATTTAAAATGTCCTGCTCGAACACTTTTATCAAGCACTTTGAAAAACTGATATCAAACCTTAACATTACACAGCTCAGGCTGCAGATTTAAAAAAAAGGTCGGCTTTTCCTTTTTTCTTCATATTTCAAAAAGTGTGACTTAATCAAGGTTGTGGCGTGGGACTCGGAGTCGTTTTTTCGGGCTTGCTGGAGTCGGAGTCGTTTTTTTACATCTGTCGGAGTTGGAGTCGTTTTTGTAGGTATTCTGGAGTCGGAGTTGGAGTCGGAAAATTTTAAAGAGGTGGAATCGGAGTCGGAGTCGGAGAAAATTGCTACGACTCCACAACCCTGCTCGCTAGTCATGATTCAATTGCATTAAGATATCCCGCCGATGAGTTTGCAGCATAATCGGGTAGGTGCAAGCGTCGTTTTAAGCGCGATCGTGCTAGAAATGATCTCGGTTTTATTTCTATTTTTTTCATGCTGTTATTTCCCTTTGGGAAAACACTTAATGGTTCTTTTTTTGGTTGGCTCTCAGTCAACAGTACCAAAAAAAGTTAATAAATTGAAGATATTTAAAAGTGATTCTCTACAATCAAGGCTCTGAACTGGAACTCGTAAAATAAATAATCGAGTTCGAAATCATTTAATTAGTAATTTTTAAAGAAAATAAATAATAATTTGGATCTTCCGTAACAAAGATATTATTGACGAGAATGAAAATTAAGATTGAAATTAAATAATAAAATTTTTTGTTGTTTTATTTTACGGTCATTCATAAGTGTACGTTGAAATCATGAGAACCGTTTTATTGTGTTGTTCTGCTGAACTAGAACTAAATTAAAAATTAATGAACTCGAACTTTAACTCCAACTCGGACCATAGTCGTACCAGCCGGGGAGCAGGGGACAATTACTTGTCCAAGTCTCAAAAAATTGGTCAAAATCAGAAATTTTCGGCCAGTGACAAGGAAATATTTGGGCAAAGCTCTTTTTTCTTCACCCGAAACAAAGTACTCCTGCTGGACATAGTTCTAATATGCAGAAAAATGATCAAATTTTGAGGTAAAGATCTTTTTTTAGAGATCACTACTTTTTTAGGACAAATATTTAGAAATGAGAGAAAGGTTGAAAATGGAAACCGGTTTTGAACTTCACTCTAAATTTGAATCCAAATTTTTTTCTTAAATCCTTAAACTGCTAAAAGAGCATGCTTGAGGCAAACGTCAATAAAATCTGGGCAAAATTGTATTGCAACCCAGCATTTTTTCAACTGGTACGACTATGACTTATACTGACAAGTTTTTCGTGAACTCAAACAAGAACTTAAAGTCAAATAAAAATCTATAAATTTTGCAGTACTGTGCGCAGTTAAAATTTTTTATTATGCAAAACCTGGACCGAAGTTTGACCAATCAAAAATAAGACAAAGATAGACCTACTTATTCGCAGTTAAAGGTCTTGTAAATGAAAGAAATAAATGGTTTTTCTTCATTAAAGTAAATGTTTTTGTTCTTGTTTTGTTAAATGTGTTTCAGACATCTGGAGCTTATAAAGATGCAGGTACCAAAAGTTGCATTGAATTTGAGTTTATTGGAAAAAATGACGAATCGACGGGGTTTCTCAGCTTGCATCATTTTCTTCATGATTACAAAAAAGGTCAAATTGATCATTTTCAAATCATGGCAAAAGATGTTGGTTTCCCAAATTTGATTCGCATAAGTAAGCCACAATTTTTTGTGTAAAATATACAGTGTCGGCAAGAAGTTTAAGACCAGTAAAGAAAAGTGGTCTTAAACTTTTTGACAATGATTTTTGTCTGCTGAATAATAATGGTGCCAACTACAGATTTAAAAGTTATTGTAGAGATTCTTTGGGGTAACTCTTGTTTTTAATTTCATTGACTCATCTATCTTTGAGAGAGGAAGCGCTTTTTGATGAATTATTTTTTTTTGGATCTTTAAGATTTTTAAGCATTTTACTAAAATAGATCTCGTATATTATTAGAATGCTTAAAAATCTTAAAAATCTAAAAAATAATAATTCAGCAAAAAGTGCTTCCTCTCTCAAAGATAGATGAGTCAATGCAATTTAAAACAAAAGTCATACCCCAAAGAATCTCTACGATAACTTTTAAATCTGTATCTGGCACCATTATTATTCAGCAGACAAAAATCATCGGCAAAAAGTTTAAGACCAATTAAGAAAAGTGGTCTTAAGCTTTTTGCCGACACTGTAAAAGATATTTAAAAATTTTGTAAATTTCTTTGGTGATTGCCTTTAATTTTCATTATAACCGAAAAATGTGGTTTTCTCAATAACAAAAAACATTTATAAGTAAATTGAAATAATAATTTATTCAAATAATCATGGTGTCTGTCCTACCCACAAATAGCATCATCAGAATATCTTATTCAAATATAATAGAATAAAATAGTCCTGATCATCCCATTCATGGGTGAAACAGTTTTTTTGCGTTAACAGTAAATATTTGTGCTTAACAATAATGAAAATTATACTGCTTAACATATTCTGAAATCAGACAGGGGCCACAGCTGCTCTAAGTAGTTGCAAAGATATAATGTGACATTAAACTCTAAAGATTAAAGATAAGACAACTACATACCACTAAAACAAAATACAAACCTAAAGACAAAAAACTTTCTGTACATATTTTTAACACCTAGTTAAGCTAAAATTGAAAATTATAAAACGATATACAAAACAGGCTTAAACTTCAAAAGCAAGGCTGAATAGATAGGTTTTAAGTTGTTTTTTGAATGCTTCGAAATTTTCCTGCATACAAATATTAGTAGCATTAGTTGGCTACGTGAAAAACTTGATTAAAGATAAACTTAATAAAAGAAATTCTACTTTAACTTTACTATCGAACACTTTTTGAAGCACTGATATAAACTCTGTATAAATATATTCGTTTAGAATCTATTTACTTAATTCACACTTTCTATTATTAGATTGCACAAAATACCCGTCTAAATCCTTGTCTGTTTTAGTTTAGGGAAGGGTTTTTCAGAATTCTGATATTGCCTGTGTTTATCCAGTATTATTTACTCTGAGTCTATGTTTTAACATTCTTCTTACAGAACTGAAAGATCCCCTTTTGTGGAAAGACAATTGGTTTTGTGATTATATAACAATTGGGATAGTAGGATATCTTAAAAAAATCAAGTTTCCAATATATGATTGGGTAACTGACGGAATGAAAATTGCTCCAGGAGAAGGTAAATTTATTTTAATACAAAAATTAATTCAATTTACTTAAAGGACTTAGCATGAAAGTTATATTTTACTGATTTAGTGCAAAAGACCTACAGTCCTAAGTTAAAATGGTCAGGAATAATAGCAGTAGAAACTGCTCTTGATGAATCTGATTCTGGCTCGACAATGTGTAATTTTTTGATGCAGGCCATGTAAGGGGTGAGGTTTTGTAAATAGTTCGATCCTTGTTTAATGTAAGTCAACAAGAGTGCTAATTGTCAACTTTTTTTAGAGATAGGTTTTATTTTGTTTTTTTAAAAGGTTGCACATTTCAACCCAGAGATCGGAAAATTTTATTTTGTCTACATCTGTTTTATAAATATTAAGTGAAGACTTTAAAAAAAGATTCTCCCGAGCCTAAAAACAAGAATTTTTAAACAATCAGAATGCGACTTGGCACCTTATCTCGCACACGCCTGCACACTCCATCAGAGTGCTACACCCTTGACAAATTCTGGTACACACCGGTTCATTATACACCCCGTTGGAAGGACTGGTCAATAAGTTACAGAAATGTGTTTGAATTGGATTTTCATTCGTTGATCCAACAACCTTCGAGTCCGAGTTCGAGTTTTCTGCTAAGATGCTCGAGTTGGGTTTATGACCATTATTATATTCATGAGTTTTTACATTCAAATAGTTTTGAAGGGGAAAACTTTTTTCATCCTTCACTTGATTTTAAACAATTTTTCAATTTCCAACGTGAAGTAAAGACAACAAAAATTTACGGATTAATACTACATGGGCTGTGACTAGGTTTTTTGTGAGAAAAGGTTCAGCAGCAAAAAATTTGAATATTGTTTCTCAAGTAATTTTCATCTAGACCCAAGTCAAATTCAAGTCATTAGTTGATTTAAAAACTCGAGCCATTTCATTTCTGAAAGACGGATTTTTTTGTCGAGTCCTTGATGCGTAACCTCTAAAAAGATTTTTGATTAAATTTTTTTACATACTATGAATAAAAATATTGTTGCGATTAGTTTTTTAAACTGTTCAAAGTAATGCTAAACATACTTGATAGCGGCTTTAGCATTTCTTCACATCGTTTAATGTTAGTAGTACATTTTTCTTAACTCTTGTCGCCAGATGTCGCAAATTTGCCTCATACCACAAATTTGTATTTTATTTAGTACTGAAAAAACTTTTTTCCCAAAAATCTGTTTTTGCTAGTTTTAGACACTTCATCTTTTTCTGGCAACATTTGTCACTAAAAAGTTTTTTGTAAAGAGCCACAGTGAGTTTCAGTGTTAGGGATGAAACTGCTAAGTCATGTCAAAGCTGCTAGTATTTTCTTTGGTGTGTGATATGATGAAAAACTAAGTTGTTTTTTAGTAACTTTTTGTAGTGTCTATATGTTGTAAAACATCAGCTACAGCAAAGCAGTCGCAGTTGACACTACTGATTTTTTTGTGTTGAATGGAAGTTCAGTTTGATGCAAATACACGACACTCGTCAATAAGGTATCCCATAGTCCGTACTTCATCATAACAGTAAAAAATTAATGTTGTGAAAATTTTGTTAGATACACCTTACAGAAGAGATGCTTTGTCTTTGGAACTTGCATAGTATTGCTATAAAAATAATGGCGCATACGTATGATTAACTATTCGCTAGTATGTTGACCAATATGCCTCTATTTTTTATCCACTAATCTTGCATATTTGTGCTGGTTGACATAGCGCTTGCTGTTTCTCTTATTCTTATGATCTCATAATAAATTTGTTATCCTAATGCATTACTTACTATAGGTTAAGCTTATTCTATGACATTTTCAGAAGATTTAGTAGGCTAAGTGATCTGAAAGACGATGCTATAAGAGCACAATACAAAAGCTAATGTAGCACAAGAAAAAGCAGACAGGATTCATTTTATTGTGTTGTGTGCTATATGCATAGCTACTTACCCCTGCAGAGAGGCTTTGACAAGACATAATACAAAAGGTTTTGTTTACAATTTTGAAGTGCATACTGGAAAAGTTTATTTTGTTTCTCATCATCTAGACTTGGGGCAAGTTCCAAAATAGTCATGCAGCTCGTTTAAATAATGAGAGATATACAAATTATTTACTTTATTTTGACTATTGGTTCTGATCACTACAGCTGTTTGTGAAATTAGCCAAATATGGGATTTATGCGATTGCGATAATGCAATCAAATAGACTCCAAGAGTTTTCTTTTAGCAGTGGTTCATCTTCGAAACAAGAAAGAAGCTTGTATATAAAAAAAAAACAGTAACATTGACATTGTTCCAGTCAGAGCGGTCAAGTGGTACGGTAAAATAATTGTAGCATGGCCAGTATTTTTTTGAAAACTAATCTGGTTGGTCAGACTGAACGACGTGACAAAAAAGGTAGGGTGGTCGAGTAGTTTAAGCGCCGGTTTGTGATCGACATGATCTCGGTTTCAAACCTACACATTCTGTTGTGTTCTTGGGAAAGACACTTAACGGCACTTTGCCCTGCTTGGTGATCTTGGCAAGCAGTTCTAAATTTAAGTCATATCTTTATTAAAATTTCAAGGGGACAGCAATATCTTGGTATCTTCGTAAGCAGGTAAGAAGTTGTAGTAAGAAGTTGAAACAAAAAAATCAGAAAAAATCAAAAATAATTTTTTCTTAATAAAATCATAGAGTTGAGCTCTGATTCTCCAAGTTCAATCTTTAAATTAAATAAATCGATCAGTCAATTTTTTTATTTCATCTCGGCGTAATATTGAAAATACAGACACATTGTGCTCAGACGAGTAAAGAAATATTTACGAGAAATACTTGCTTAGTTCTTATTTTGTATTTGTTCGACTACACCACAAATTTAGGTTTTTGTGTAATTAGTAAACAAGTTTATTTTTTCTCATTCCTACTTTTATAACGAATAAAAACCTATATTATACCAACACAGAATGAGTTTCAGAAATGCAAGCCAAGTCGAATGTCATAAAAAATTAAACTTAAATAAATTTTTACCGTTTTTATGAATGTGCATGAAGTAATTATTAAAATTACTCTTAATTTTAAAGTTGTTTTAAAACAAAAATTTAAATGTGAGAATGTCTCGAACTGATCTTAATTGAAGGCTTATGACTTTTCTAATTTAGCATACATATTCAACTTGAAAGCCATTTATTTAATTGAGCAGATGAATAGGCGTACCTTAAATAATTTGATTTGATTCAGGTTTAAGGTATGGAAAAAATATTATAGTTAAGCTGCGGTAATATTAAATTTTATTCAATTCTTTCCGCAAATAAATAAATTAATGAGCTCTTATACCAAAATAAACAATTACTCTATTAAATTTTCCCATAATTTAAAAAAAATTTGTTTGAACACGTGCAGTTAGTTACGATTTTAAAATGAAATTTTAACGCTTTTTTTCTAATCGAATTAAACAGATATAAAAAGTAAAGACGAAAAGTATCTAAACTGCAGCTTTATGAAAGCGTAGTTGAACATATTAGAATAAATTCTTGGTAGTACAGAATTTAAAAATAATCAATAATATTGACAAAACCATTAACTCTTTCAATTTTTGGTAGTCTTTAAAAAGACTGTTTTTTCTTAAGAATTCTTTCGAGCGATTTTCGTTAGAAAAAATTATTGGAAAACGACGAACTGCATCAAAACGTGGTTTATATAGGATTGAAAGGCATCAAAAATAACAACGTTTCTGATTGGTTGAAGAAAGAAAGCAGCGATTGGTAGTGCGCTCACTTGCGCCGCAAGCGAGAAAGCTTTAGTTCATAGACAAACTCTTCTGGCGACAAAGAAAGGGTTCAAGAGACTCTATGAAAATGGCTTCAAGCGTTTCCCGATGAAAAGACAATTTGAGCCATTAATCGATGCACTGCTCCCTAAAGAGTAGGCTGGGTTCCGACGCGGGAAGTCAACCGTAGATCAAGTTGCTCTGCTAACCCAGAACATCGAGGATTCTTTCGAGACTAAAAAGAAGGCCGGTGCCGTATTTATCGATCTGACAGCTGCTTATGACACTGTCTGGCACCGTGGCCTTACCTGCAAGCTGCTGAGACTACTTCCGGATAAACACATGGTCAGAATGATCATGGAGATTGTCCGAAATCGAAGTTTCACCCTTACCACCGGTGACAGCAAGCAAAGCAGGCTACGCCGTCTTAAAAACGGCGTTCCTCAAAAATCGGTCTTGGCTCCCCTCCTATTTAACATCTATACGTACGATCTTCCTTCCATGATTTCCAGAAAGTTTGCTTATGCTGATGATTTAGCATTGTTGCACTTTTCTGGAAACTGGAAGGACTTGGAGGGGACTTTAAGCCAAAACATGTCCACACTTTCAGCGTACCTCTAGACTTGGAGGTTGAAGCTCAGTCACACTAAGACGGTGACGACAGTCTTTCACTTAAATAACAGAGAGGCCAAACGTGAGCTAAAGGTCTACAACAACGGTAGATTTTTACCGTTCTGTCCAACCCCTACTTATCTTGGGGTAAAACTGGACAGATCGCTCACGTTTCGTCACCATTTAGTGGCATTGCGCAAAAAACTATCCTCACGCGTCACACTGTTGAGGTGACTTGTGGGCTCGGGATAGGATGCTGGTGCTAAAACACTACGCATAGCCACCTTGTCTCTAGTCTACTCAATAACTGAGTACTGTGCGCCAGTCTGGTGTCGCACACTCGCCTCATCGACAGTGTCTTGAACGACACCTTGCGCATAGTTACTGAATGCCTGCGTCCCACTCCAACGGACCACCTACCTGTACTCTCAGGCATCCAGTCAGCTGAGCTTCGCCGACTGGGAGCGACACTTTCCTTGGCTCATCGTGGATCTCTGGACCCCGATCATATCTTGTATGGTCTTTTAAGTGGGTCCTCAGATACTCGCCAAGTGAGACTAAGATCCAGACGCCCATTTGTGCCAGTTTCGCGGAATCTTTTGGACAAACTTGCCCGACTTGGCATCCGCGCTTCTGAATGGACAGATCACAAATGGAAAACGGAGTATTGTAAAAATGCTTCCAGGCTTCGTGCTTTTGTGCCCGAGACCGGTGCCAGGCCTGTTAGGATGGGCTTACCCCGAGCAGCTTGGGTTAAGCTCAACCGCCTGCGGACTGGTGTTGGGCAATTTCATTCGTCCATGCACAGATGGGGTCTCGCTCCTTCACCGAATTGCGAGTGTGGCGCCTCTGAGCAAACCGCAGACCATGTTCTAACAGCGTGCCCTATACATCGGGCACCACATGGAGCACGAGGTCTGACGGTTTTGAATGACAAAACTCGATGCTGGCTTAATAACATCACTTCCAGCATCTGACTCAAGCAGTGCAGCAGTCTGGGGTAGTAAAAGGATAAACCCTCGGCCCCAGTCCTGTTTGTGTCTGGCCTATAGTGGATACCTTTCAAACGACGACGACGACGACGAAAAAACGATTGTCCCACAGCTAAAATTCAAAACCAGTTAATATTGAAGCTTTTCGCGCAAATCACATGATTAGATAACATTATCTAATAAATGCTGACGAATAGCCAAATCCGAAATAGGTGCGTTTAGAGTGGATTTACATTGGCGTCTAGGAAGATCTTTTTGAGGTTTAACTTGATTTTTAATAAATTTTAAAACGTGTCGTCAAATTCGTTCTTCCAGTCGCTGGGACGTTCTACCTATGTACAACTATTGCAGTGGCACGAATATTCGTATACAATATTACTTCGCTTATAAGCAAGTAAAGCATTCTTTTGAAAAAAAGGTAAATTTTTTTGAAGAATTAGTTATTTTTGCCGACACTGATTCGAAAGATTTGTTGACAGTTGACTTCAAAACAAACACAGTTAAAACAAATAAAGTCAACAGTCAACAATTGTTTCGGATTTAAAAACAAACAAAGTCAACAGTTAACAATTGTTTTAGAATTAATTTTGGAATTGAAAAAGAAAATATTCCGACTCCGCTCTAAAGAATCCGGCGACTGCGATCCCACAACGCGGCTTATTATTATATTGTTGAGTCGGAGTTGTTGCTGCCGCATATCTTAGAACTCCTTTTTTACATGTGCTTAACTTGGAGTCCTATTCTTAGATCTCGTGGAGTCGGAATTGGAAAACTTTGAATTGGTGGAGTGGAAAAATAATTTCTCTGACTCCATAACCGTGGTTTAACCAATAAGTACAAAAAATATATGAGCTCCTTTCCGCATCAAAAATCTTTAACATAAATCACAAAAAGTTTCCCAAGTTAAAACATTGAACCATCTTTTAGACTTACATTACCAAGTTTTGCTTTGCCAGTGCTAAGCATGCCAGTTTAACAATGAAATTTTTGCAGTGTCAAATGGAGTGATTGTATTGCTTTAACAATGAAATTCGAAAAGACTTTCTTGCTCTTAAATTCATCTGATGTGGAAGCAACTTACCAGGACTTTTTTAACGCCATCAGAAAGCAGCCAAAAATATTACTCCGGGCGGTCGCTAAAACAACTGTATGCGGTATTGGTATGCAGGGTGTGAAACTGTGTATAGAATTTTACTGCAATGCCATGAAATGAAACACGAATCGATTTTGGCTGCTACGGCTTTATTGCTATATTCTCCTGCTATACCTTGAAACCCCTATTACCCTGCTACACCTTGAACACTTCTTTCCCCATTTCGTATTGCCTTCACTCATCAATCCCTCTCTTACTTTAAACGTACTCCCAAACTGCCTTCTTCTTTTCTTTTAGCCTTTTTTGCTCATCATAACCTTTGTACACATCTCAAGAAAGGATCATAGAGATCCTTCTCTAGTTCCCATAACCTTACCCTTAATTTACAATTACTTCGCAAACCTTAATTCTATGCCCTCCTAAACCTCCCTGGTCTACACCTTCTTACTCTATTTCATACCAACTTTCTTCTCCATGTTCTCGTAACGGCCCTCTTTCCATCCGTAATGCCGCCGCTGTTTTCCATCCATCCACCCATCTCATACCGACATCACTGCCTGGACTAATGGCTCGGTTTCCGGCAAGCTAGGAGAGGGAGGAGCAGGGATTCACATTAAATGTACTAAGTGTCTCACTGCTGCCTTTCTCTCCTTCTTAGTTGGGTGCTGGGTCACTAGCTATAGCGCCGAGACTTATGTCATTCTTCACGCTCTTGAATGGTGTATTTCTCACTCCTCACCATGTGCCTTCAAATGCGTCACCCTATTATCTGACTCTCGATCTGTCCTGATTACTCTCTCTACCCCCTTGCTTTATTTAATACCCAATTCCCTCATTGACACCCAATCTTTTCTCAACCATTTATACGACTTAAGGTGTCCATCTTCAATGGACACCTGGTCATTCTTCTCTTTCAGGCAACAACTTAGCTGATTCTCTTCCTAACGTCGGTGCCACTCATCGTCCACTTTCTTTCAATACCTCTCTCCCTCTCACCTCTTATTTCCTCTCAATGTCTATCCCTCTAAACCAGTTGGAGACGTGGTATCCAATCTGGTTTTTTTCAACATTAAATCCCTATAGTATCTTCTGAGGAGCTTACTTTCCCTCGTTCCGCTCAATGTGACTTGTTTTTTTCGTTTGCACCCATTCAAATTTTTTAAAGTCTGAGAAGGGCGCTTTGTAGTCGTGATTTCAAAACCAATAGAGCTTGCTAGACCATGGTTTCGACCTTTAAACTCTCATCAGGAACAGTCTGTTTAGCCAGGTTTTGTCTTAGAGCTAGTCATATATAAAGAAAAAAATCTAAGGTTTGTGGGCTTCTACCAGATGCATTGCTACACTGATAGAAGCGGCAAAACCTGGGTAAGTAGTAGAGTTGTCGCGGGCACACTTTTCCTGCACTGTGCCCGTACTGCACTGCAAGGTTTCTGCCCGCAACCGCACTGCACTGCAAAATTTTTTTAAGTACCGCACTGTGCCCCCACTGCACTGCAAACTTTAAACATAAGAGCAAGTATCCACATGCAAACTTTAAACATACGATTGCACGGTGTCCGCACGGCGCGGTAAATTTGATCAAAAAGTTACGCGGTGCCCGCGCGCCGCCGTGTACGCTGCGCGGTTGACATCTCTAGTAAGTAGACTGTCCCTGATAAGAGTTTTAAAACTCGAAACCATGGTCTGGCAGCAAGCTCGGCTTCGGCGTGCGTGATGCACAATGTCACAGATAGCACTCTTTTGTGCCATTTGTCCTATAACTCAATATATATATTTTAAGTTTTATTTTGTATATGACTATGCGAAAACAGTGCCGTAAAGTATCTTTCCACTAGGAGACAATAGAGCCAAGCGAATAAGCTTTGAACTACAATCGTGTCAATTGCTTAATGCTTACACATGCAAACAAGTATAATGTGATAGAATAATATTGACCGCAGTTAAAAGCGTAGTGATATAGCCACATTTGGAGAATGGTTTAATGGAATAAAAATTTGAAAGGTTTTAATGTTAATAAAAACAGGTCTATAATTTCTCGAGCATTTCATACGGTGTCGAGGCTTTTTGATTGTCATGCATAAAAATAGCCATGGCTTAATTCTACAGTGACTAATGGCAAATTTAAAGAAGGCCATGACTCCGAATGGCTAAAAAAACGTGCAAATAACTATCTTTTCTAAAATCATGACATATTTACAACACCTGTAAACTTTGCTCACATTGCTGCAATATCTCGACCTGGATTTGAGAGGCAGTGGTCCAAGACCGAGACGAAACCGAGACTTCAAAAACGCGTCTCGAGACGTCTCGTGTCTCTGATACAAACGAACAAAAAACAATACGAAATAAAAAAAAGAAAAAATAACTAACAGTTACGCCTAAACAAATTAATACACATAATGAGACACGAACAAGTAATCCCTATTTAAACCTTTATTGACGCAATCAAATTAAAAAATTTTTTCTTCGACTTGCAGTTGTTTTTGAGCAGCTTTGACTTTTTTGATAACTGCTAATCTGAGATTTTCCAACGTGGGATTCGGTTTATTAAAATGTTCAGTTGCGGCAGAGATGAGCAAAGTACGGCCCGCCAAGCATTCAATACGAACAGTGTAAAAAGCAAAGTAAAAACTTTTTGTGGTCTTCACCTCCAAGAATGGTGAAACAAATCAAACAAACAAGGTAAAGATTTTTTACTTTTGTCTTCGAGGAAGTTTGAGGCACGATATCACGTTGTAAAGCTAGTGCTTCCGGGTTCAAAATCATCTTCTAAATTATTTGTATCTCGAGCTAAAATGTATGTCCACCTCTGGTCTAGGGGTTTGTTTCTATCGTGCTTAATGTCGTTCCTGTATGCATACAAAAATTGTTTTATTAAACTACTTGTTTGCCGGATATAAATTGCTTTTAGACAAAGATTAAATTTGTGATTAATTAAAATTAAATGAATTGCAAATGTAATATCAAGAAACTTTTTGAGAGACTTCGTTGAGACCAGTTGTAGTTGAATTAATATTTATGCTTGGACAAAGAAGGTATTAAGAAGATTTAAAGAGAAAGGTCCCCGTGGTAAAAGTTTTATTTGGTAAAGAAACCAAGGTGAATAAAAGAGTGAGGTTTGAAGTAGACGATATGATTATAAAACGAAGGAGTAGAGAAAGATAGCGGTTTTTATTTTGCAAATGTGCAGGTTTTTGTCAATTTTGTGGATTGCTTTAAAATGTAAATAATAAGAAAAAATTAATGATACATGATCTGTTTTTGATTTTGTTTGGTATTTAAAATAGACTTCTCGGGAAATAGAAATGTCCTCAGTTATTTTTTTTCTGATAATTCTAGGTTTATAACCAAGAAACAAACATCCCTTTAATCTTATATAATTAAGCTTACACATAAGATTAAGCGTAAGTTTTCTTTTTATTTCTTGCGGTTTATGTTCCTGTGCCATTTTCTCGTACATTTATTTTTTAAAAAAGTTATTGTAATTTAACTTGCGGCTGCGTTACTATAAATTACGTCTTTTTAAACATTTTTTTGCACTTTGTTATGTTTAATGCCGTTGGTGTAAATTTTGTTCAGATTGCATTTTTACTTTATTACTATACACCAGACAAAGTAAGCAGTAATTCACGTAAGCTAGTGTAATTAATAAAAAACTCAGTCAACTTTAGTGCATTTTTTCGTTCATTTCTGATTTATTTCAATAGTTGACATAGCTTTTTATTTTGATTTTATTGATGACCCACAAGTTTATCATCAGTCAATGTGTAATATTTTTACGTTTTATAAAGTAAGAATGGCGTTTTGGACTTTAATGTTTTGCAATGTATTTTTGTTGTATACCTACGGCTAACATCAATATAACATTAATATATAAAAAGATTATATTTAGGCTTGATGACATACTAGGTGGAAATATGTTTTTTTTCAGTTATTGTCATTTGTTTGTTGATAGAAATGAACAAAAATATTTTACTTTTATTGCCATAAGTGTCCATTATTTATTTGGTTCAGCTAAAGTTTCCAACAGTTTGCAAAAACTTACTTTTGATTTTAACATATTTTAGTATTTTTTGACTTTTTCCTCATCATGCGTCGTGAAACGCAGCTTCGAGAATTGATTTTAATTCTTGTTTTTAGCAACTCTCCCTCAAAAAATTTCAAACGAGGCCGTCAAATTTGCAAGAAAAGAGGAAATTCAAAAAAGTAAAAAAATGTTTGAATGGATTTTACCTCCTAAAGAAGGCAAAATTGGGTTTGGCTTGCCCCGCTATGTCAAGGCTCAGAAGTACGATGAACTCCCTTTAATTTTAAAACGTGATCAAGTCAGAGAGGAAAACTTTCTCTTCAAGGGTCTAGAAGCTGGCATAAACTTGGCTGTGACTTATCTAAAAGGTAATTGAGTTCAATGTTTTTTTTAAAATAGAGACTTCACGTTAGGTTTTATTTTGAATTAAAAATGTCATATTAATTGTTTGATGATATATATAAGCTTTATTGAGCTCACCTAGTAAAAAATTAATAAATTCAATAAAATGCGACCTTGGTCAGGGTCCAAAATGTTTTGATTTTACAAATCAGGTTTGACTTTTTGTAAAATCCTTAGCTTTATACAGGGTATCCCATAAGTCAATTTTTAAATTAGGATATAAAACATATGAATATGAGATTTTGAAAAATTCTTTAACTATAAATATTTGTATTGGTTATATTTTAGTTCTATATAATTTTTGTTTAAAAATGGTTTTAATCGATTTGCAAAAAACGGTTTTGAAAATGCATTCCCAAGGATACAAAGTCACGCTCGTCTCAAAAATTCTAAATATTTTTCTCATCGATCTTTTTGAGTTTTTTCGAACTCATTCCCTTATGGCTTTGATTGTTTTCGGAGTTCTCATGCATCTTGGACGACCTGTTAGAGGCAAATCTGCGACTTCCTTTGTTGCTTGGAATGTTCTGATAATGTTCTAGACAGTTGAATTGGGCATGTCTAGAATTTTTGAGATGAGCGTGACTTTGTATCCTTGGGAATGTATTTTCAAAACCGTTTTTCGCAAATTGATTGAAACCATTTTTAAACAAAAATTATATAGAACTAAAATATATCCAATGCAAATATTTATAATTAAAGAATTTTTCAAAATCTCGTATTCATACGTTTTATATCCTAATTTAAAAATTTTCCAAGACTTATGGGACACCCTGTACTTAAGATCAGCTTATGAATATTAACAACAGTTTGCTCTCATCTCATTTGTTAACCGTATGTGAAGCAGATAATGTAAAATATTTTAACTTGCAGGCAATATATTGCTTGACATACAATGAACAATTGCCCTGTGTATGTTCATCTGCCCTGGTTGAAAATTCTTTCAGTTAGACATGAAAGTAAAATCAAAGCCAGTGAAGAAAAATGCTTGTTTGCAGTAGAACAACGGGTTATTTTTGCATCTTTCAGTTCAGTTCAGTTCAGTTCAGTTTTCTTTTATTTCTGCTCCGCCACATGAACAAGATAAGAAAATGTTGAGAAGTTTGTGTGTTGTTAAAGACAGAGTTAGAAAAAGGAAGAAGCAACAAATTCAGTTGACGTTGTGACTTGCTAATTCGCGATGAAAAGTGTGACTTGTTGTATTGTATAGAAGCAAGGTTGCTTCACCTCATTATAAAGTTGTTTAACAAAATAGAAAGAGAAAAAAGAAAATAAAGTATAAGACCGAGGTTATTTGCTTAATAAAACACTGCTATGGGGGCGGTGCAATGGTGGGACCATAGCAGAGTTTGGCTCGAAGAATATGATCAGTCCTTAAAAATATGTAAAAGCATGAACATATTCTACCAGCCCATCTTGCCCACTTCTTCATGCAATCAAAAAATACGCGTTGCCTGCTTTGCTTTTAAGCAATGCAGTTTATAATTTTTAATGCCATTGTGATAGTCAGTATGTCGGCCGCACAACTCAACGATTATATAACAGAATTCTTCAACACGGCCCAAAGTGTATTTGAACTGGTGAAGTTCCAAACTCGCAAAACATCTCCATTTGTTTTGGAAAATCTTCAACCCCAGTCATGTTTAATGAATCTACAATTGGTCAACACCTTTTAGATAACCCGATATGCACCCAAAATTATAGTGATAAAAAATTTTTTTATTTTTCATTTGGCCTTCGTATTTTCTTTTATCTACTTTAAAAGCCGTATACATCAAATTATCCGAGCCAAATTTATGCTGCCAAACAGAGTTTGTTAAATTTGAAAATTTTGGGCTGATTACGCGTTTTGACGCCTTTCTCAAACATCCAACCATCTTCTTTCAGTTTTATTAGAAAATCAATTGAATGTTTTTCCTTCATTTTGACGTTTATCTCCTGACGAGTGTCAAACGAAAAGCTTAGAGATGAGTTTTTTGTTGGCTAAATTTTTTGAAAGTATACCGAAGATTGAAAATTCATTTGAACAGTGACAAACGAGTACATAATAAATAGAACAGTCCTAAATTTAGCAAATCGATAAAAACTAGACCGTATTCACATTCAGTGATTATGATTCAGAAGCATTCTTTCAAAATTTGTAATTTAATAGGGAACATATCGATTTAAAATTGCAATGGCGTTTTATATATTTTTACTCATTCAAGTTTGTTTAAATCTCTTCGGTCAGGTTCATATTCGAGAAAACTAGGAATATAAATAAATTAATACAAATGTTAATAATAATGTTTGTCGATTCATTTATATATATATAATAACTGTTGGTTTCTAGAAAAAACAGTCAAATCATTGGCAAACTTCCATGATTTTACTTATCTATACAAATCTGTCAAACTACCCATGGACGATCCAGTCTATCTTGATCAGTAAGTTTTATTTTGTTTTAATACGTCTTAGCTATAACAATAAGGTTAAGACCTTATGATATAAAAAATTTGAAACTATAAACTCATTTTTGAGATTCAATAAATAAAGGAAAATTTTGTTCAATTTATTTATGATTATATTTAGGCTACATATTATATATTATTTGCTTTTAACTCCCTTTAGCTCCAAAAAAGCAAAAAAGCACTTTTGCTTTTTTAATTAAGAATTAATTAAAACAACTAAATATTTTTTATTGAAATTGGTCGAAATTAAATACAGACAGGTACTGAAGATATTCAGCACAATCCCACTGTAGCAGTGGTTCCCATGGGCGGTAGAATCACATTTTAGTGGAGATGAGCAAAGACTTTTGCAAGAATTATCGCATTTCCATCAAAACCTGAATTATTCCATTACACACATTACATTTTTGTTTATCGATCATCGTATTAAACAGAAGTGTTGCATCATAAGTATTTTATGGCAGATTTGCCAATATAAAGATAAAAAACAACGTCGTTTATAAGAGATACAAGTCAGGATTATTCAATTACGTTTTTAAAACCATTTTCATGTACCATTATTGGCAAAGCAAAGGGTTCATTAGTTATTAGAACTGGAACAGTGGCAGAGGGTGAATATTTTTTCCAAGGTGTGCGCTCACACTCGAACAAATCAACTGATAATTAATTAATTAAAAAAAAACAGTAAAAGATGATGTTAAAAATGAGTTACAATCCCGAAACATGCTCAATAAATCATGTTTTGAAATATATTGGCTTTACTTTTTATTCTGGAGTTTCACATTGAAGGTCATAAGTACCGTACTTTGATTTTATTATTATTTGTGTTCTTGAATGTAACCCTAATTTTGTCTTGCCATTATTATTTTGTTAACAGCAAGAAAAATTATCAAAATACAGTAATAATCATTCAGTTACAACAATTATCAAAAATTTCTCATTAGTTTAGGGTTACAATCATTGCAAATGTAAGGGAGGTAAAAACACTTTTAGATTGAACAGGTGAGGTTGTATGTTGAAAAGGTTGGGAACCACTGCACCTCAGCTATACGACTGCACAGTTACGCTTTACAGACAGTGCCTGTTAACAGACGGTATTCATCCGTTTTCCAAAAGAAAATTTAGTAAATTAATTTCCAAAATATTGCGCTTGTTGTCCAATTCAGTCACTTACCAAGTTTTTCAGTTTAAATCTAAGCAGCTTTGAAACACACAGCAACACATTTTTTGTTTCTAATTAGAAACACAAAGCAATAGCCAATAGATAAAAGAAACATTATTTAGGTTAGATTATGTATACAAAAAAGCTGCGTACTAATCAAAAAAAAGAGAGCGGCTTAGTCTGTTTCTTGTTTTGTTTTTGTTTTATCTTCCAGGTTAGCAATAAATAAAAACAAAGGAAATGAGAGGTAAAAATAAATATCAATATCAGCTCGGCAAAAAACAATTGAAACTTAGCTCAACAGTTGTTCTAAAACTAATCCAATAAACAAACCTGTAATAATATTCTAACCAGGGTTGTACAGTCGGGAAGATTTTTCCGACTTCAACTACAACTCTATCTATTCAAATTTTCACGACCCAAGCTATTTAAAGTTTTACGACTCCAACCCAGAACATCGAACAAACAACTCCGACTCCTGACTACAACTCCACCCAAAAAATGTGAGTTTTTCTTCGGTGTGTCCAACTCCAGCACATTTAAAGAACGGCTTCAACACACCGACACCGCTCCACCAGTCTTAAAAAACGTCTCTGACTCCAACTCCACAACCCTGGTTTTAACACTTGGAATTAGATTTTTGAATGCCTATAATCTAGGATAGCCATCCAAATTTAAAAAATAAGGACGGCTAATTCCAAAGTATAAAAAAACCCTTGGGAGCTGTAGTTGAAAGGTTAAACAAGTGAAAACTAAAAAAGTTATGTTTACTTAATTGGTGCTTGATTGTCAAAAACTTTACTTGGGAATCCAAAAGAACCAGTTAAAGTAGGTAACCCAAATATCTGCGCTAAAGTAAAGCTGTATCTATTTTTTTTTTATTTATTTATTCCGGCTCGAGAAATAGTTTGTCGCGAGATTAAAGTTCTTAATACAGTTAGCTTTGGCTAAGCTCAAAAGGATTCCTCAGAAAACTTCTCTCCGCAGATAGGAATCACTATTTCTAACTATAAAGAATACATTTACAAAATTCACAAAACTTGATCGATTTATAAAAACTTGGCTTCCAAGATTTATCGAACTCTAGAACGAGTCCAGCGCCACAATGGCCAATAATCAGTTCAACAACTTTTGTTCTACCGAGCTATAAGAATGAATTAGCGTTCCGATGATTAATATTAATTGTAATATTTTGTCCGCTACAAAAGTTTAACTTACTCTATCTCTCTACTATATAAAATAACTGCAGTCACACAGCAACAAGAACACGAACGACTCAGCTGCAAAGCAACAACTCAAATCGTCCTGAAATGATTGGTTGGACTGGATTTGAGGCTGGAATTTGATTGGATCAAAATGAAAAAAAAAACGAGCACTTATATAGGATCACGTCAAGTGATTCTATATTTAAGCAAATGTTTTGGAATAAAGTGGAGTTCTCCGAATAGCGATTGAATTAAGATCACAGTTTACGACAGCCAATCATAGACGCACGACAGTGAACGGATCAAGTAATTAGAAGTCTTTGCGTAATATGAAAAAAATTAATAAATGATTCCAGACCACTCAAGAGATAAAAAAAGATCCGAAAAGTTAATGGTCACGTGCTCATAACATGTATTGATACGTGTGTCATACTTCATTCATAATAATTTTAATCTTAACGATGTAGTTTATTCCTGTTATAATTCCCGATAGTAATTCGCAGTTTTACTATAAAATAATGATCGCGTCGCCTTGTGGCGCTGCTCTCGTATTATGTGATATAACGTCCGATTTGCTATCTATTGCTTGATGTATGTATCCCTTTTTTTTTTTTCGTTCGACAGTAATAACGTCATATGTTTTTGTCCAAGCTTTGCTATCTCGAAGGTAGTGGAATGTTCTGTCGCATTTGAGCGTAGCGCTTTCTCTAGGAAATTCGCGTTAAGTCACGAATATACGAGAAAATTCGTCGGCACGTGACTTTTATCTAAATATAAATGAATGCGAAACGAGAGACTACACAGAGGTATGAGACGACTACGAATGAGATAACTCGAGAGACGACTCGAGTAAAAGTAATTTGGTTTGGGCGCAGGACGTGGCCCATTAGATTTTGTATCGGTTGACGATTGTTGAATTTATTTTGCGCCAGTGTTTTGGAGCTGTTTTCTACAGAGGTAGAATCATTTGTGTTGATTGAATCAAGTTATAGCGTTGGTTTCGCTTTGCAGTTTGGCAAAGCGTGGCAAAGAAATTTTGTCGGTCGTGATTTTTGTAATATATTCGTTTTTATTAGAGACAGTGGTCTCTGTTTGTTGTGAAAAAGAGTCTTCAATGAAACCAATACGAGCTTTCGTTCAAACGAACTGTATAAAAACGTTAGGATCATAGCAGACTACTTCTTGAGCCGGAATAAAACAAAATTTTGACACAACTTTGTTTCAGCGCAGGTATTCGGGTTACCTAGCTCAACTGGTCCTTTAGGATTCCTGAACAAAGTCTGTGACAAAGTGCTTATGATTGCTATTGATAAAACAAACAATCAAAACAGTTATCAAACAGCTTGCAAATAAAATAAATAAATTAAATTAAGGGGGGATTCACAGACTATGCAATCATTACTTGATGTGAAAAAATTATGTCATAATAAAATTTAAAACTGCTGAAAAAGACAAATAATCAACTATGGATTTTTGAAGTTAAAATTATATTGCAATGAAATATTACATACGACCCCCGCAAAGAAAAATATTTCGCAATAATATTTTTAACAACACACATTAAATTTTAAAAAAAATCTTACCACCACGAAGCATAAAACACATAGCAAGACACTTTACACAATTACGCAACTGAAGTAGTTCTTCTTGCCAGCAAGGTCCTTCACCACAAAGTCAGCTTTCTCAGTACGGCTCGTTACAAAAACGACCGCATACTTGCACTGATAAAGACCACCTGAGTTGCGATAATTTTTTGTAACGGCTGTACTGAAAGAAATGAGTGCAGAATAAACTTCGTTCTAGCTAGGAAAAAACGTAATTTTCCAATACCCTAGATCAGGGTTGGCCAAACCTATGCTATGTTGGAGCCGCATATCATAAATCCACACTTTTAAAGAGCCGAAACATAAAAATCTAAAAACATAAAGTTATTTGCTGGTTTACCAATAAAAATAAAAAGGTCCTCACTTAAAATCATCTTCAGATTTCAACTTTTCGATCCAAATTTATAGTTTTCTGTAAAAAAAAGGTCTTCACCTCAAATTGATCTCGTATTTCCCTATTCTCGTCCCAAAATCATGATGTTCTCCACAAAAAAAAGATCGTCGCTTGAAATCATTCTCCGATTTCTCACATAATTTTTCAATTTTTCAAAAGGTTTAAAGAGCCGCCAGCAAGGGTCCGAAGAGCCGCGGTCTGACCACCCCTGCCCTAGATAATTGCCAATCACTCCTACTTGAGCATGGAGTACTTTGTCACCGCATTCATCAACTTTTTCTTTGCGTATGCCACGGGAGGAGTGTTCCTTTATGTTCTTGCATTAACAAGGCCCCAATCCCAATGATAGAAGCGTTCGTGTGTAGGGTAAATTCTGTTGAGTGATCGAGCAGTTTTAGTATGGGTCGCTTCCGGAGAGCTTGTCTCAAATATTGAAAGGTTTCTTCTGAGTCTCAGCTTACTCGACAAAGTTCGGCTGGTCTTTCCTTGTCAAGTCTGTCTGTAATGCCGCAATCACACCAAAGGAAGGAATATAGTCTCGGGAATAACTGAGTAAGCCACAGAACGATCATACTTCTTTCGTCGTAACTGGCTGCACCGCCCGCGCTATTTTGTCCAGATTGTTGTCATTTGGCGTTATCCACTCATATACGACATCATGTTCCAGAAATTCAACTGTCGGCGATAGCAGTATGTAATGTTTTTTGCGCCTATCAGGTGGAAGTGGAGGGTGAAAGTGGTTAGGGTAGAGGGTTGTCATCCAACTTTAATTCTAACTCTAGCCCTAACTTTAACCTAACCTAACCCTGACCCTAGGTCTAACGCTGGCCTTAGCTGTTACCATAGTTAGGAGTTTTATTCTCACCCAAGACAGTTGTCGACAGCAAAGCTGTAAATCCTAATTCTAAAGAACACTCTAACCCTAGCTGTTATCATAGTCACAAGTTCGGTTCCCACCAAGACAGTTGTTGACAGCAAAGCTATAAATTTGCTAACTGATTCTCATACTGACGCTCCAATCCTACACTTTGATGGCCGAGCAGTGCTGTTAGCTTCACTTAACCTCCTCAAAAACTTTTGCAAAGTCTTCAGATGCGTTTTCCAATCGCTGAAAAACACAATCAAGCTGTCAATGTAGCTTTTAACGCCAAACGTACCTGAAAGCACTTCTTTCATTTCACGAACAAGTGTTGCACCGGTGTTCTTAATGAAAAGGGCATTCGTAGAAACTCGTATGCCTCATCCAATGTCACAAACGTAATCTTGAACACATTTTTTTCTGCCACGGATATCTGCCAGTAATCTTTACTAAAATAAATTTTTGAGAAAAATTGTGACTTTCCCAGCTGCTGGAAAAGATTTTCCAAAACCTTTATCGGCTCTAGATCCAAAGTCGTTAGTTTGTTCAACAATATATGCAGATAAGGATTGAACCATTCATCCTCTTAACAATGACAACTGATAACGCGTATGGCTATGACGACTTTTGAATGATCCGCATGTCCAACATCTCTTTTATTTCATCCTTCTGCTTCTGGCTCAGTGCATATGGAAAAGGTTAAGGTTTTGAGCGGACTGGCTCCACATTCACGAAGTTGATTGTTGTGTTCAATCTTTGATATCTTGCCCCGCACATCAAAAAAAACTTTATCATGGCCTTCTAGCAAAACTTGCAACTGTCTACATTGACTGTCATTCAGCTCGGTCCCCAATTTGATGTCACTTACACTTTCTTTTTACCTACACATGCTTATCTTTAACAGTGATTCCTCATCTATGCTTGATGTTTTTTGTTCAATAAAACTTTCACACTGGGTGTTAATTTTAGATTTTCTTTTTTATTCCCGATTTCTTTTTCATCTTCCCATGCATAGTATTTTTTCAGCATATTAGCAAGATAATTTTTCTCTTTATTTCCATCCAAAATTTTGTGATCACGATCTCCCATCTTTTAAATGATTTAATACGGTCCTTTCAACTGCATCAAAAACTTGTTGTTATTGGTTTGTAGCATAACCAAAACTTTGTCGCCTTTACAAAGCAATCGGTATTTTGTCTTCTCGTCGTAATTCTTTTTGTATCTAACCTAATTTTTTAACCTGATTCTTCTTTAGTAAGTTTCATGGTTTTCTCCAATTTTTGTCTCAGCTCTAAAACATACTGATAACTGGTCATGACAACAGCAGGTTTACTCTCGCTTGTCCAAAGCTCTTTCAAAATTGTCATGGGTCCTGGCACAGTACGACCATACAAGATTCCAAAATGCAAAAAACCGGTAGACGCTTGGAAAACCATACTATACGCAAATAAAAATACATTTATGACTCTATACCACTGATTAGGCTGCTTAATTTACTGTTGCCTCAACATCTACAGTACTTCAGCGTGCCGTTAAACGTCTCGGTCAAACTATTGCAGATTGGATGATAAAGAGTTGTTGTCAGCCTCCTGATCGACAGCAGCCTTGACATTTCTTGCGTACAATCTAATGCAAACTTGGTTCCATGATCACTCAATACTTCTTGTGGTATTCCAACTCGACTGTACAGAAAAGCGCTTCTGTCACTGTTTCTGTCACTCCAGAAGCGCTTCTGTCACTGTTTCAGTATTGATAATCTTAAGAGGGATGGCCTCTGGATAACGTGTTGCGTAATTAACCAGAGTGGGTACGTAACTGTGCTTCTTGTTACTTGATGGCGTAATTGGGCCAATCTTCTGCCACACGCTTAAAAGGCAAATTCATCAGCAGCATTTTTCCCAACAAAACTTTTCCCAGTCTCTCTCTGACATACATGACACGATTTGCAGAAACTTACTACATCCTGGTGAATCCCTGGCCAATAAAAATGGTTAATCTGATTTTCCGTCTTCTTGACTCCCATGTGACCAGCTAGCATTGTATCATGTGAAACCTTCATCACTTTTTTTTCTCGAGTCTTCCGGTACCAAAATTTACTTGAGTTCCTCCTTTTCTGCACCAACATTCTTGGTAAGGCGGTACAAAATCCCCTTCTGTTTCTCGTGACTGTTTTTCTTTCCGTTCTTGACCGGCGGTTCTTTTCTTTCATTTGCACTCAACAGACCAATGCATAGGCCTAGGCCAAAAAGGATATAATATGTTGAAAGGACTTTAAAAAGTTAAATCATGAAATTTTTTGTTCTTATTTCCTGACTTCGCGTGATTTTAACACTAGAATTACAGAAATTTTTATACACCTTCTTTTACGGAGGGGTCGTTTTCGACACCGATGTGAGCATGTAGCATATTAATCTGCAAAACCTTAACATTCATTTCTTCATTTGCACGTATTTGTTAAAATTAAGTTTAAGATGCTTTCACTTTTCAATACCGCTCAAAAAATCTATAGTAATTAATACTTAGGAGTTCGATTCCAGTGCACTGCGTAATAAGACAGCAAGTAATAATACTGTAAACTTTTTTGTCATGATAAAAATCATTTATTACAGAGAATTGCAAATGTAAAGATTGAAAAAATCAAGAAGAGCAAAACTTGCATTTAACAAATGTTACTTTCGAATTACCAACAGAGCATGTTCCACATGTTGGTTTTGTGCAGTTCAAACACAAACAAGTGGTTGCATTGTTGCAGCTTTTACCATGGCAATTCCTTCGTTTGCGAGTAGGGTATGCAGCAGGAATAGCATCAGAAAATGAAACTGTCGGTTCTGGTTCATTACATAAGTTTTATCAATTGAAAGATAAATTGTCGTCGGCTGATATGTTTTCCATCGGATTTTACGAACAATACTTTCGCATTTATCGCAACAATATCAAGTATATTTCTCCAAACAGCAAGAAGCCATCGTCTGGATGCAGACCGCGTTGTATAGAACCGGGTCATTTGGTTAAAGCAGTCGACCCCAACCTTATTTTGGTTGTAGAACAGTATAACGCATGGCTTTAGTTTTGGAGATCCAGTATCCACATCTGGCGCGGAATGCATTGTTGACAATAGACATACGGATTTCTTGAGTTTTGCTTGATAGTTCACGAACAAAGCATTGCTTTTATCGTGCCACATAAAGCGACTATGATAGAGATTGCTTGACATTGGTTGTGTCATCTGTGGTGACAACTCACGACGATTTTTTCTTATTGTACCAACAATCGAGATCTTGTTACGTGCAAGTTTTTCGGCTGCTGATAATGACGTAAAAAAGTTATCACAGGTTATGTTGTAACCTATTCCTTTTACTGTTTCTGTGAGCTTTACCAGTACGGATTCAGCCAAAGGAGTTCCTCCTCGTTCTTGTCGTTCTTGAGCACCTAAACATGGTACAATGTTCGCAACATACTTTGTTTCAACGTCTGCCAATACCCAAAATTTAATTCCGTACTTATCAGGTTTGTTTGGCATGAATGTAATAAAGGGGCAGCGAGACTTCACAGGCATTAATTGTTCATCAATAGTTAGAGAAAAGTTGCAATTCTATTTTGTTCGACACATGGACGAAAACGTTTCAAATACTTCACGTATTGGTGCGAATTTATCTGCAATTTATCTGCATCAGGACCAGACCTTTTCCTGTTGGGCTTGTCGTCAAATCTCAGATACTTCAGAATATTTAGAAATCTGTCTCGCGGCATAGTTTTTGAAAAAATGGGAATTCCATACTCCTTGTTGTACAAAAATGATACTGGATGATTTTTTCCGTAAAGACCTCTTGCGTACTGGAGAGCAATAAAAGATTCTAAATCACTTAGGCTTAGAGAAAAGTTCGTATCTCCTCTTCGGTGAGCTTCTTCAGTAGTGTATTTGACAATCGAGCGAAGATACTTTCAGGTATGAAGTACCTCCAAGCGTCATATGGAGTAGTAATGGATTGCGAAACTTGTCTAGGTACGCCACTTGCACCCGTAAATACATTGTGAGCAGGCGTTCTTCCAGCAACTAAAGTTGCACTACTTTTCCACACCGTCTTATCCCTTCCCAACAGAGTTGAATCACCAGCAGTTGTTGTTCCTGTGTGAGTATCGGCAGTATCAGAATCAGAATCACTAGATTCGCTGCTTTCAGAACTGTCTGAACAACTGCCAAGCGTGCGCCTGCCATTTCCTGGTCTAGCAGCAACAAGAACTGGTTGAAAATCTTCATCATCTTCCTGCTCTTCTTCATCTGATAAGTCATCATCATTGTGCCAATCCGTAATAATATCGGCAGCTGGTGCTGAATTGTACTGTTGAAAACCCATGACGTTTTATATTTTGCCCTTTCAATAGTCAGAAAATACGGTAATATGTCACTGTCGCCCAATAAAATAGAACCAAAATATAAACTAAGCTAAGAGATTTACTGTAAAAAATACAACATTTATCACCGAAGACTAAAAGAGGTATACTGCAGTACAATTTTTATTACCTATGCAATAAATTGAGTTTTTTTAGGTTGAGACCCCCTTATCGAAAAGCTGTTCTATATTTATATTCTTTGCACATTATCGTTTTGATCAAACTTTTGAAAACTCATTCTGCCCTCTCCAAGCCATGTATCCGCGCTTTTCGAAACAGCAACTCTACACTTGATGAGGAGCTGAAGTAATTGCTTCTCACGCCGATGAACAACAAAACCAGACACGAACGTGTATTGGAAGAGCTTATAGCATCACACAAAGCTGAAATGGCTACAGTGTCAAAAACGACACCTCCGTAAACAATGGGGTGTTAAATTTAACTGACCTAAAGTACTCATTAAAAATTAAGATTCGGAAACAAAATGCTACTCAAACTTTATAATAATAAAGTTTAGAAAAAGTCAAAAAGAATTAGTCTCTTAGAAAGTATACAACTAAAAATACGAAACATTAAAAAAGCGTCGGTGTCGAAAACGACACCGCCCTAATTCTAGTGTTAAGGCAGAATTGCAGAACCTGCACCCTGCAAGATATTTTAATTCGGCCCGAGTGTGGTTGGCAAGAAGCATATAAATTTTTTTACAAAGAAGCCTTAGAATAAATGCTCCACAGCGGGTGATCCTCGTCGCATTATAGCCTATGTGATAACTTTTGCAATGCGACATGATCAGACTTGAAACATCTGTCAATAAAATTTGGGCAAAGTTGTATTGCCCCCAAAATTTTATACGACTCGCACTTAATTTTTAATTTTGGAAAGTATAGCCTCCAAGTGCAATTAGGTTCCCCACCCCTGTTTTTAGAACTTAGGTAAAAATTAAAAAAAATTAAATTACTAACAAATGGGTTTTTAACAGTAAGATTTTTTAATGTATTATATATTTTAGCTCGTCCAACTCAATAACTTTAAAAGTTAAAATTAAATTTTTATTAAAAATTTGTAGGAGAGAAATTTATAAAAATCAAAAATTATAATTTATACCCTTATTTTTCAGACTTTGGTCTTGACCCAAAAAATGTGTTTTTGCCTTTAAATTGAAGGAAAGTTTTTTGTTAGTCTTTATTTAACGTTTAAAAACAAATAAGCGCATTTGAATGGTCAAAAAGTTAAGACAAGTAATTGCTTTATAAAAGTTACTGTTTAAACAGTTTGGAAGCAATGGTTTATCTAAAATATATCACAGTTTTGAAAATATTGATTTAACGACGAAAAGCTAAATTGTATGTACGAGTATAAAGATTTTGACAAAAATTCAATAGGTATTAAAACATTTTTTTTCAAACGACGACGACGAAAACATTTTTATTTTAGTCAACACAGTCTTGTTGTGTGACTTGTAAATAAATTTGCATTATACTTATCAATTATTTTCCCATGATTTAAAAGTATTTTTTTACCAATTACTTTAGAGTCAAAACTGCTGAAGCGCAAAAAAGAATAGGCCTTTTTTCAGCCACCTAATGGACATGGCAACCGTTGCTAAGCGGAGAAGACTTTGGCTTTATTTAGTTTGTTTTAATAGTCAAGTCATAAAGCGGATAGCTTATTTCAGTGATTTGAATTTGAGTTGCAGTATAACATTGGTTTAAATTTTATATCTGCTAGCTGAGTAATGAAAACTAATTTCTTGCATTTATTAAGCAGATGCTATAGTTATTTTTTAAAGAAGTTTTTTAAACATTTTTTACACTATAGCTTGAGATAATTTTGCTTTTAAAATTTGTTTAAGTCCGATGTAAATTACAACCGAAATTTGAAAACCGACCAAAATGTTTTGTAACTGTACGAGTCTTATGTAACTCGTATTATGGTAAGAAAATTCTATTATTTTGGCTTATAATTACCAGTATTAACGATTTACGCGTCTATGCCAACATTTTTTGTACAAATGTTTAAAATAATTACATTCTTGTTTTAAATTATGTAATTGCATATGGTTTGTTTCTTGCTTGTGTGTATTCTTATTCGTAATTATACAAACATCACAACGTAATGAATATCAGTTAATTTTTGTTGATGTGTTCTGACAGTTTTTTCCATTTAATTATTTGGAAAAAAGTAAAGATAGCTTATAGGAAATATTTGCTCATTGCCTTTTGATAAAGGATAGCTTTTTGTAGCCTTCATGTTTTACAGTTACTAGCTAAAATTATTAAAAATAATAATAATAATTTAATATTGTGATAATTGCTTTGGTACCATACTTTCTGTTTTTGAATAATTTGGTTTTTGCATTAATTACCATTTAAGAGCTTGAATGCTTACATATTTGCATAGTCTAAATCAACTTAAGAAGTAATAAAAATTAATTTCTTATTACTTAGCTAAAAAATTGTAAAATTTAAACTAATTTCATACTCTTAACTCAAATTCAAGTCACCGAAATAAGCTATCCGCTTTAAGACTTGGCTGTTAAAATGAACTAAATAAAGACAAAGCTTGCTCGGCTTAGCAACGGTTGCCATGTCAACTATGGTGGCTGGAAAAAGGTCTATTGTGTGATAAACACAATGTGTAAGTAAAATGTTTTCTTTTTAACGTTCTTTTTTTGTTGAAGAAGTGTTCTGTTTTAAATAATTAATTTCACAAACCACCTTCAAAAATTTCTAAAATCAAACAAGCAGAAAATGGCCTTTAAAAGTGATGCTTATAAAAGCAGTTTTTTTGCTTGTTAAAATTTTTTTTTAGCAATACTAAAGTTTTCAAAAAAAACTGAAAATACAATCTTTTTGCTACATCAATAATAATTCTATAGAAAAATACTAAAAACTTAGATTTTATCACAATTAAAATACCACACAAACTTAATTAACTCATCTGAGAATCAATGATGATTTTCTTTTTTAATAGTACTGTAACAATTTAGTAATTTTTGTTATGTCTATATAGTTGGCGTACGGATGCATCCATGGGCAGACAAACTCTTACAGGAACTAGTCCTTTAATAATATCTATATGCACCTCTATTCCGGAATATTTCAAAGTTATTAGCGATGATGTTGCAAACTTGCTTGAATGTGGTAAAACTCTGGAAGAGGAGATGCAGGTGTGTATGGGGATGTCGAATATTATGCACCCCTTAAGCGAAAATCCCCGTAAAAATTTTATTTTTAATCTTCCAAACACAAAATTATTTTGATACAATGTACTCAGTCTATACTTTCTTTTATACAAATACGAGCTCGTACATTGTTTTATATGAAGCTTAAGCTGTGATGCGTCTTCAAACTTTTTAGATAAAGGAGTCCACATTAGAAGCTGTGCTTGTAATAAGAACCCCTACCGGAAGTGACGTAATTAAAAATAGTTAATAAAATTTAAAAGTGCTATCTTTATGATATAAAAATTTATTTATTAAAAATAAAACAAAATAAGGTCATATCGAGCAACGAAAAATGTGATGCTATAATACAAAATGTAATCCATTGGAATCAATCGAGTTTGTTAACAACCCATCTTACCCAGAAGAAATTAACACAATGAAGATCATATTAATATGAGAAGGCAGAATAAGACATAAAACGAAGCATTGAACTTATTATTTACAAGTAAGCTATAACATGTGATGTCACATAACACAAGCAATAAAGGTTTAGTGATAAATAAGCAAACAAATCACTCATAAATAATTTACAACAACTTTTTAATATAGGTTGCATAAACAGAACTTATAAGCAAGCTGCAGGTGATACAAAAATTAGTTGCTTTCCAAAATTAAAAAAAAATTAAGGTATCTAAAATTCAAGGGACAAAAATATGTTTTGATTTCCAAAATTTTATGTGATCTATCTGATACGTAAATTAACATTCTAATCTCACCCAAAATTTTTACTTGGCAAATAGTATAGATCAGGGGTGGCCAACCCGCAGCTCGTGAGCCGCATGCGGCTCTTTGCCCAGTTTCATGCGGCTCTTTTTACAGGTCCTGGTTTGTGTACTAGTAGTTTAATTATCTAGTCATGTTGAGTTTGGCAACGCACAAAGTGCATTGTTACATAAAAATGGCTTCAGTATTACTCTTAGACGAGCATTTCTTTTTTCTATTTCTCGAGAAAATCAGTAGCTTAATTCTGTATTAGTATATTTAAGTTGTATTAGGTTGTATTGGTATATTTAAGTTTATTAGTATAAGTTGTATTAGTATATTTAAGTGCATTAGTATATTTTTAGGTTGCATTAATATATTTAAGTGTATTGGTATATTTTTAAATTGTATTAATATATTTAAATAATAATTTGTGTCATGTTTGCTCCCAAAATGGCAAAAAACAAATGCACAGCAAAGCGAAAATATGAGGATGAACACAGGACGTTTTTGATAGAGTGGAAGAGCTTATATTTTTTTGTTGAACGTAATGGTAAGCCATTTTGCCTTATATGTCAGGCGTGATTAGGGCATTTTAAAGTTTCAAATCTTCAGCACCACTTCAGCTCGCTCCATGCTAACATCAACCGTGAATTTCCGAAAGGGACTGAGCTTCGCAAAAATAAATTGATCACTTTGAAAAGTGAGGCAGAAAAACAGAAACAGTTTTTTCAAAAATTTATGAAGCACTCAGAGACTGTAACGCTTGCATCGTATCAAATGGCTTGGAACATTGCACGGGCCAAAAAGCCATACAATGACCGGGAATTCGTTAAAATATGCTTCTGTGACGTTGTTGAAATCTTGTCTCCAGAAAACAACAAACTGAAAAAAAAAAAATCAGATGTCCAACTGTCGAGCCACACTGTTGAACGCAGAATATCGGACATTGACATGGCCATAGAATCACAGTTGCACTCTGACTTTCAAGCCTGCGAGTATTTTAGTATCGCATTAGATGAGAGTTGTGACATTCAAGACAAGCCTCAATTGGCAATATTTGCACGGTTTATTTCAAACAATTGTTTGACCAAAGAAGAACTCCTTAATATTATGCCATTAAAAGACAGAACCCGTGGCATAAATGTGAAAGAAGCAATGATGGCTGCAATCGCGAAAGCAAATCTGCCCATAGCAAAACTAACTGCAATAATCACGGATGGAGCGCCAGCCATGATCGGATCTGTAAACGGACTTGTGGGGCTGTGCAAAGCTGACCAAACCTTTCCCGAGTTTTGGAATTTTTACTGCATCATTCACAGGGAGCAACTCGTGTCTAAATCATTGAAATTGGACAATGTCATGAAGACTGTAATGGAAATCGTCAACTACATCCGCACACATGCGCTTGACCACCGGCAATTTAAGAGCCTCACCGCTGAGCTGGACCAAGGGCTTCCAGGTGACCTGCCGCTGCACTTCACCGTAAGGTGGCTGTCAAAAAGCCAGGTACTTTCTCGGTTTTTTCAGCTTTTAGATGCCGTGAAACTGTTCATGGAAGAGAAGAATCAAAACTATCCAGAGCTCTTGGACCTTAGGGGGATTATGGATCTCGCCTTTTTGGTCGACATGCTGTGTCACTTGAACAGATTGAACGTGAATTTGCAGGGTAAATTTAAAATACTTCCCGACCTGGTGCAAAGTGTGTCTGTGTTTGTCAACAAACTTAAGCTGTTTAAGGTGCGTATTCAAAGGGGAGATTTAACGCATTTTCCCACTTTGCTTAAAGCCAGCGGGCAAGTCACTATCGCCATCCTGAATAAGCAAAAAGCCATATATGCAACACTTTTTGAAACCTTGAAAGAAAGCTTTGTGTCGCGGTTCCGTAATCTACAACTAAAAAGGCCTCTGATTACGTTCCTCGTCGACCCATTTAATTCGAAGACGGACTGTTTGAAAGCCCCTCTAGTTTCAGATGACGCAGCGACTGAGTTGGAGATGATCGATCTTTGTGAGGAGGACAAACTGAAGCCTGCTTTAAGAGAAGGAACTATTGCGTTATGGTAAAGTGTGCCAATGGAGAAATACCCCAATGTTAAGCGGGCTGCGCTTAAGATACTGTCAATGTTTGGGTCAACATACATGTATATCTGCGAGTCTGTGTTTCAACCTTAAAACGCGTAAAATCAAAGCATCGATCTGTACTGACTGACATCCATGTGAAAGAATTGCTTCGAGTGGCAACAACGGAATACATGCCCAATTTGAAGAATATTGTTTAATACAAGGAATTTCAGAAGTCCCACTAAGTAACACGCATAACAATAAATGGCTGGTAAACTTCTTTTATTATCATGTTGGTGTGTGACATTTACAATAAATGTAGCTGAGCAAAGGTATGTGTGTAAGTAAGAGGTGGGGTAATTTTCTTGTATGCCCTTATGTATGATATGGCTCTTTTCTGTAACACAGTAAGAAATGTGGCTCTTCGTCTCAAACTGGTTGGCCACCCCTGGTATAGATAAACATAAACTTAACTCCTTACTTACTTAAAACAAGATTACCAAAATTTCAAATTTAACTGGTCCAGTTTTTGTTTTATTTTTTGTCTTGTTGCACTGTGAAATATACAAAATCCTGTCTGTGACAACAAAATTTTTCATTAAGTTAATTGGTAAAAAATTTATAATACTCGTACATATAACTCGACCAATAAAAATTATGTAAATATGGCATTTGTCCACATACTAAATTACAACAGACTTGAATTTTTCATTAGCCTAATTTTTCCCAGCCAAAAACAGCCCAGTTGAAATTGAAAATAATTTTTTTTAGGCACACCACATTATGCAGCAGCTTTTGTCTTGCTTAATTTGCTTTGCTGAATGTCAGAAATTGTAAGCTGCATTGCTTCAGAAGACCATTTAAATCTAGACTTCTTAGTTCTTTTTTTTTTAGCATGTGGAGACAGTTTTGTTTCTTAGCTTTATAAAGTGACAATAATGAACAAACACTTTTAGCTATTGTTTCAATAACTCTGATCAATACAGCAAAAAGGTAAAAATTTATAAATTCAATAAATGCAATAAGCAAAAAAGCTTTTAGCACAACAATTAGAATGGTCTAAATCAAAACTATCAAAAAATTTATTATAACTTGCAAATCTAAGATTAAATTAAAAATCATAATAAATTACAGTAAAAATCTAATGTGAGCATTAATTTCACTATTAACTCTATATTTTAGCTTATATAGTCACTTTTGCACATAAATTAATTTTTTTTTAATTCCTGACCTGGATAGGCTAGTTAATATAATAACGACGTGAATTTAGTAGGCCTAGTACAAAAAAATTCACCTGATAAGCTAAAGTTGGATCACCAGATTAATAAAGTAGTACAATACAATTTGAAACTTGTCTATGAAAATTGATTAATTGATAAATAAGGGTCTGTGTTACAAACAAATTAGACGTCCACATTATAATTTTTGACAACGCTTTAAAAAATTGATTCTTTCGTAATAGAAAGCTTTTTTTCAAGTTGCTGCATTTTGTAAAAGACTTATAACTCATAGACTCTACAATAACAAAACAACAATTTAAAAAAATTCAAAAAAGTTAAAAGGGAAAAAAGTTGAAAGTAAGAAAGTTAACAAATAAGATCAAACGAACAAAAATATTATTTTCGGAAAATGCAAAAAAAACAAAGAAAAAATTTAATTTTGCTAAAACGTTTTTTGATTACTTTTTATGTAGTTTTCAATAATATGAATTGTTTTTTCTAAAACTTTTTCCTTTTCGAGAAATCAGAAGAGGTCCATATTATCTCGGGGTCCGAATTATCCGATTTTCCTCTAACTTGCTTCCATAGCCGTTCCAGACTAAAAAATTTTGGGCGGTCAATACATTTTCGCCTATTTTTTTCAATTGTTCGAATCTTAATTACGCATTATTCCACAGAGGTATCAAAATCTCACACAGATTCAAAGTAAACATCTTTTATTTATTTTAAGATTTGTGGTTCCTACCAAGTGCAAGACTGCACTGGTAGGAACGGCATTGTGCATCACGCACGCCGTATGACCAGATGCTGTAATATATCGAGTTTGGGACAGATGGCACTAGAGAGTACCACCTGTGGCATTGTGCATCACGCACGCCGAACCCGAGCTCACTGCCCGACCATGGTTTCGAGTTTTAAACTCTCATCAGGGACAGTCTGCTTACTCGGGTTTAGTTGCAGAGCTGGTGAGCTGGTGAGCTATATGACCAGCTCTGCAACTAAACCCGAGTAAGCAGACTGTCCCTGATGAAAGTTTAAAACTCGAAACCATGGTCGGGCAGTGAGCTCGGGTTCGGCGTGCGTGATGCACAATGCCACAGGTGGTACTCTCTAGTGCCATCTGTCCCAAACTCGATTTATTTATTTTGGTTTTTATTTGTTTTTTTGGTTGTAAATGGAGAAAAATGATTGGCTGTACCAAGATAAACTTTTAAAAACTAAAAAAAGTCTTCACATTAATTCTTAACTTTTTTTTTTGTTCACTTATCTGATCGTTCTGAATGAGTAACTTTATCTTGCGCAAATAGTTTATTGTCGGTGTCCGAAAAGATTTTGCCCAATTTTTTGCGTTTTGAGGGCAATGGCTCGTATGGCTATGTTTGCTGCCAAGCAGCAACTTCTTTGAGAAGCGATCTCCTTGATCTGTTTGACTGTGCTGCTTTTGATCGAAACTTTACTTTTTTATTTGCGAACCAATTACAATTTGTTAAAATAAATTATTTTTCTATTTAGTATTTTTTTTCACTTTTTAATACTTTTTTCTGCAAATGAACAATTCACAATCAATTAAATGACTTCTAAAAGCGAAAAATAAAAAATAAAAAACCCTTTCTTTATTTTAAGCTTTATAGTTTTACAATGTTTTATTTTGAATGTAAAAATATTTGATATCCCTGACTTAATCATACAATTAAAAATACAAACTTTTCGTGAACCCCAAAAAATAGCTTATTCAGCCACTCAAAGCAGGGGCGCGACATATAGTTGAGAAATTTTTTCGAAGCTCCAGTTAAAAATTAATGGTTTGTCGTGCTCTACAGAACAAATTTAAACAAAGATTACAGAAACTGCAGTTGTGTTGGATCCCGACATCATTGTTCGGCTTTGTCCTGATTGCCCTTATTGACAATTTATATATTGGTGTATAGAACAGTGGCGTGCGGTCAGGGCATGCAAGTCATGCTTTGCATGACCAATGATGCTTTGCATTTTTAGGTCTTCAAACCGAAGTCGAATTGAATCCGTAAACTTGTATTAACCGTAATTATTCTTTGAACCTGAGTCAAAACAGAACCTGAAAAAATAAATTTTGCTGAACTCGAACCAATCTGAAGCCATAAAAATCAAATTTGCTGAACGTAAACCTGAAGCAAAACTTTATTTTAAGTAGTTTTGGTTTGACGCTCTGATTTTAATATATTTTTTTATGTAAGCCTAGGTCAGTGGTTCTGAACGTCCTACTGTGGGCCTGGCAAAATTTTGGTAGGCATGAAGATTTAAAACATAATGAACCACTTGTGGTGCAAAAATACAATGTGGTCACGAGCAGAAGCCTTTGCTGAAAATCTTATTTTAGTCTTCACTAGTCTTTGAGACAAAAATGAAGAAATTAGAGATCGTGTCACAAACTTTACTTGGGAATCCAAACGGACCAGTTCAACTAGATTACCCGAATACCAGCGCTAAAGTAAAGCTGTATCTATTTTTTATTCATTCCGAATTAAGAAATAGTTTGCCGTGAGACTGAGATCTTTAATACAGTTAGTTCTGGCTAAGTTCGAATTGATTCCTCAGAAAACTTCTCCCCGTAAACCCACAGAAACGACTGTTTCTACTGTAGCTATAAAGAATATATTCACAAAATTTACCAATTTTGATCGATTCACCAAAACTTAGTCTCAAATCAGCAAACTTTAAAACAATTCCAGCGCACAACTGCAAATAATCACTTCAACGACTTTTGTGTTAGCGAGCTATAAAAATGAATTAGCACCCCGCTGGCTAATATTAATATTAATGTTTTATGCACTACAAAAAATTTAATAATTTTATCCCTCTATAGAATTAACTGTCGTCACACACCAACAAAAATACGGACAACTTTCAACAATAGCAATAAAATTATGATCACAATTTACGAGAACCAATGAGAAGCAAGAAAAAAAGATTACATAAGACAAATTAACAAGAACAATCCAAAAGCACTTAATGAGTGCTCGAGATAAAAAAAAAGAAAAAGAAAATTACGCAAACAATAGAAAACTAGATCGCCATCCATGCAGCCACAACTGAAACGAGAAAACAAATAATTAACCATAAGAAAAAACAACTTACCAATAAATTAAATAAGTTAAATTAAGTGGGGGTTTACCGATTAGGCAATCACTACTATTAATGTGTATTAAGACATAACAATATTTAAAATTATTGAAAAAAGTAGTTAACTATAGACTTATGCGGTTAAGATTACACTGTATTGCGAATGAACTATAACATACGCCCCTCGTAGAAAAAAATATTAGGCATTAATATCTTTAACTACACACATTGAATTTAAAAAAATTATTTTGCACCACAAAGCATAAAATACACAACAAAACACTTTACATATTTGTACGCTTGAGGTAGTCAGTCATAGCAATTTCCTTGCAGGCGATGTTCTTCACCACAAAGTCATATCTTCGCAATGATAAAGACCACCTGAGTGTACCATCGTTTTTGTAACAAGCAGTACTGAGAAAACTGAGTTGCTTATTGTCCGTTTGCGGAATAAACTTCGTTCCAGCTAGGTAAAGACGCAATTTTCCAATACCCTAGATTATTGCCAAACAATCCTACTCGAGCGTGGAGTACTTTGTCTCCGCATTCGTCGACTTTTTGCTTGTGTATGCGACAAAAAGGAGTTTTCCTTCATGTTTTTGCATTAACAAAGCCCCGATCGCAATGTTAGAAGCATTTGTGCGTAGGCTAAATTCTGCTAAGTGATCAAGCAGTTTCAGTATGGGTCGCTTCGGGAGAGCTTTTTTCAAGTATTGAAAGGTTTCTTTCGAGTCTCAGCTTACTCGATAAAGTTCGGCTGGTCTTTCCTCGTTTAGTCTGTCAATGATGCTGCAATCACACCAAAGGAAGGAATATAGTCTCGGGAATAACCGAGTAAGCCACAGAACGATCATACTTCTTTCGTCGTGACTGGCCGCATTGCCCTGCAATTTTGTCCAGATTGTCGTCATTCGGCGTTATCCACTTATATACGACATCATGTACCAGAAATTCAATTGTCGACGCTCTGAAACTACACTTTGAGGGCGGAGCAATAATGTTAACCTTACGTAAACTCCTCAAATACTCTTCTAAAGTTTTTAGATGCGTCCTCCAATTGCTAGAACACACAATAAAGTTATTGATGTAGCTCTTAACGCCAAAGATACACGGAAGCACTTCTCTTCTGGCACTGCATAAAAGTATGACCAATTCCTCCACATCGGTAGCAAAAATTCCTTCTAGCATTACTCCAGCAAAAAGCACTCACTTGCCCTGTGTGCTAATTTCTCGCAGCTAAAATATTTTATACCTCCTGTTATTGCGAAGAAGCAAGCGATTTCTTCCCTTCTGGTCTTGGAGCACCAGCACTCTCTTTAGAACTGAAATCTCGACTTGACAACTTCTTGTTGTGGGCAGTTAGATACTGTTCCGCACTCGCAGCTAACTCACTGAGACTCTGAGGTTTGGTCTGCATCAAATACACAGACACCTCTTTAGAGCAAAAACTGATAAATTGTTCCTTTACCATCAATTCAACTACACCTACTAAACTGCTTTCCACATCAAACAACTTTACCCACTGAATGAAATAATTTCTGAAGGGCACAAAAAACTGAGCTGGGTTGTCAGTATTCCTGGCTTAGACTCTCTAAAACATTGGAAATATCCTTGTTCTGTATAATTGAATCGCTAGAGCAGCGGCGCCTTCAGATATCCATATCTAAAGCATCCTCCTGCAAATGCCTAGAATACACGTCTAAAGCTTTTCCAACCAATAAGGCATTCAATTGAGTTGCCCTATTAATTTGTGGCCAGTTCGCTACGGTAGCATATCTTTCAAAGAGTAACACATAACTATCTAAGTTATTCTTTTTATCAATATAATGCGGGAGGTCAGCGAACCTAGAACCTCCTGCTTGATTTGCTTCCTCTGTTTTTCCACCACAGCGATATGTCTTCTGTTCCAGTCTCAGCCTCTCCAGCTCAAGCTGTATTTTTCCCTTCAATTCCGTTTTTCTTCTTTCCAATTCCAATTTTTTGAGTTCTATCTCTCGCTCTGCTTTTTACCGCTCAGCTTGCAGTATTACTTGCCGATTGTCATACTTCAATCGCAATATAATTTTAACCGCATAAATCTTTAGTTAATTTTTTTTTCAGTAGTTTTAAATTTGATTATATCTTAATCTTTTTCATATTAATAGTAATTATTGCATAGTCTTTAAACTTCAACTTAATTTAATTTATTTGCAAGTTGCTTTAGAAGTGTAATTGTTCGTTTGTCTTTTTAACTCTTAGCGCATTTGCCCGCTTTTTTCTCTTTTTTTTGTGTCTTTTATTTCGAGGGCTCATTAAGTGCTTTTGGAATGTTCTATTTCATTCAACTTTACGTAATCGTTTGCTGGCGCGTCTCTGATTGGCTGATGTAAAGCGTGACCTTAATTTGATCGCTATTCGGAGAAATTTACGTTATACCAGAAAATTTGCTTATAATTTGGCATTATGTGACGTGAATCTCTTTAAGCGTGCATTTTTTTTCATCTCCTTCCATGTGAGATTTCAGTTGTAATTCCAGTTAGTGATTTCAGTTGTTGCATTGCAGTGAAGTTGTTTGTGTTTTTTTGGCTGTGTGACCGCAGTTGATTCTATAGAGGGATAAAATTATTAAATTTGTGTAGTGCATAAAACATTAATATTAATATTAGCCAGCGGGGTGCTAATTCATTTTTATAGCTCGCTAACACAAAAGTCGTTGAAGTGATTATTTGCAGTTGTGCGCTGGAATTGTTTTAAAGTTTGCTGATTTGAGACTAAGTTTTGGTGAATCGATCAAAATTGGTAAATTTTGTGAATATATTCTTTATAGCTACAGTAGAAACAGTCGTTTCTGTGGGTTTACGGGGAGAAGTTTTCTGAGGAATCAATTCGAACTTAGCCAGAACTAACTGTATTAAAGATCTCAGTCTCACGGCAAACTATTTCTTAATTCGGAATGAATAAAAAATAGATACAGCTTTACTTTAGCGCTGGTATTCGGGTTATCTAGTTCAACATTCACTTTCTTTACTTGCACAACTTTCACAACACATAACATACAAGCATGCTTTTTGAGACATATATTCATTCCACTTAAATCATAATAATAGTTTATTTTTACCAAATTTTAAATTGGGAAACATTTTTATCATACAGATTAAAGATTCTTAAACAAAAAATTGCCCACCCCAGGGTGGGGGGCTAGAAGTTCTTAGGTGAGGTTTGAAGTTGGTGAAATATTGTAAAACATTTAAAACTTATATTGTTGATTCAGAAGTTATACAGAAAAAGATAAAAAGATTGACGCTTAGGCTTGCAGACACAGAAGTTTTAAAATACGTGCCATAAAATGTAGAAAAAAATTGATAAAACTGTTTATAACTGCTCGAAAAATTGCCAAAATAAGCAACAAATAAGTTTTCGTTTGTAAAATTTGATAAGATAAAATTTTTAAAATTTTTTGTTTTATTTTGACCTGTAAAACTCAGTAAAAAACTCGTACAAAACCGAAACTATAAGGTTGAGTGAGTTTTATAACGTAATAAGGCCCAGAAAAAAAATTGGGTTTATCGACTTTAGCGAGCCCAGGTTACAACGTTATATAGCAATAGCATGCAAACAAAATAGAAAGAAAACTCTTAATAAAAAATTTGCACGATTGGGAGTGCTACACCCTATTTGTGATGTATTTGTGTGTAAGTTGCCAGTCCAAAAAGAATCTAATAAATACATACACACACCAGTACAAAGAAGTTTTAAAACCTCGTAGCCTAATATAGCCCAAAAAATTTAATAACAAAATTATATAACCCAAAATTTTTGTTTGCACTTTTAGGTCTCACAAAATCATTATTATATATTCATATAACTTGTGTAAATACTTGTTTTATAATTCACCACTAAATAGCTTGCGGGTGAGTAGATTTAATGTTCAATTTTTTAAAACCCGTTGGACTACTAGAAATACCTCAACTTTAAAAGCTTTTAGTTATGCAATTGTTTACCATGGTTCTCTAAGAAATACATGCCAGTTGCTTATTTAAGCGCCAAAATGATTTTGAGTGCATAACAAAGTTAATCTATTCTGCTCAGTTATATTTGTTACGTTTTAGGTTTCTTGGTAAAACCGTGTTAAACCATAATTCAGGCAAACATGTTACGCTTTTCCTGAATTTTTTGGTTTGGTATATTTATGGTCACAATCCACGAGCCATGTTCTTAGTTTATATGCTTGCAAGAATGAGCAGAAAAAATATATACTAAATAAACTTAGGGCATGAACGAAAATCAAAAACATGAACCAAACCCAAATCAAAAATCTGTATTAACTGCTAAGATGATTTTCTTTGAGCCTAAACCGAAGCTGAGCCGAAATTGAATCCTTAAAAATAAAATTTGCTGAACCTGAACCGGATTCGAACTTTTAAAAATAAACTTTTTTGGACCTGAACCTGCGCCGGAATGTTATTTAAACGGTTTGATTCCCTATTAATTTTACAATACACTGCTGTTTTACGCACAAAAATTTGTACTTTATTCCCAAAACAAACGGTTTTATTACTTGTTGCTTTCATTGAGTTTTTATCCAAAAAAATAAATGGAATAGATGCATTTCTAATTGCTGGCAATATATTTAGTCCTAAAGAGCAAAAAAAAGCATGTAATGTTAAAGGATTGTATATTAAACATAAGTAGCGAAGATGCGTTGGTGTGGGAACGCGCCGAAACGACGTTTTGCACTGTTTTTGCAACAACCTTACTCAAAACATCTATATTTTTCTTCTGAATGTTTTAGTAGCTTGACTTTTTGACGTAGGACTAGCATAGGAAAAGGTTGGACAAAACGAGAAACGGAACCAAAGGAAGCATTGCGATTAGTTAAAGTTTTTACGTTACTTTATTTTAGTATTTTTTATATGTTTCAACAATATAACGAATTAAGTTAAGCTGGAATAAAAAGAATCAAGTTAAGCTGGACTAAAAATTGATTTTAGCATGGTTGTTTATAACATGAAAGCGTTCGATTAATAGTCTTCTCATCCACAATATCAGGATCCTAAAGATCGGTTTACACTGAAAATGGACACGAAAAAAATAAAATGTTCTCTTTTGACTTTAGACTAAAAGCAAAAAACGTAAAAAAAATAGCCAAAGCGCAAAATATTTTATGTTTTAAATATTAAAGTTGAATATTTCAACTTTTTAGCTTGGTTCAAAATGAAAGCGTTTGCGAAAGTAATAAACGGAAAGCGAAATTTTTCTCTGCGTTTTCCGTTTGTTTTTTCCTTGTCCGCTTTTAGCCTGAACTAATCTTAATGTTTCTTAGGCTGCACCGCCCCACTAAAAGTGGGAATTCAATTGCTTAAGTTAAACCGTAGTTGTGATTTCACAAACATGCCAGCGACACCAATACCCGCTGGCCAAAGTTTCAAAAAAAAAAGAAAATCCGGTGTGGAAGTTTTTTTGGCCGGTCTATTTAAATAATATATACGAAATAAATATAGAAAGTGCTGTTAAAAATGCATAAAATATAATCCTATTGATTTATTGTTCAATTTTAAAAGGTGCTGATAAAAAATATTTTTTAGGGTTTTAAATCCTCAGGTTTAGCTATTATTTTAAAAAATGTGAGTTTCCACACTTTTTTAGCACTACATCCCTGTCTAGTAGGTTAAAAAATTTTAATATTTCATTACCAGCTAAGAATAATAATTGATAATGCATGCATAATTAATGTGGTTGAAAAAAAGTAAGGATTAAAATCGGTTCAAGCTGAAAGTAGAATCGGAAAAATCAAGCAAAAAGCGTAATTTTTTAAAAAAGATAGCGAAAAATTATACAGACGAAATTGGTTAATCGCATACCGCTTAAACGCATATATAGTTTTATCGCATACAAATCTGAAATCCCGAACCAAATCCTATCTCTCATTAAGTAAAAACATCGGTTAATCGCATACCGCTTAAATGAATAAATCGGATTATCCCATAAGATTTTCGTCAGAGTTGCTATCTTCATTCACTTAATCGCACTATTTCCCGGAGGGAAAACATTTGCGAAACAACAATGCAATCTATATTGGCATCAAAAAAGTAAACAGCGGTAACTTAATCTGTCACAATAGCTGCTATTTGCTGCGAAATACAAAACAAAAGAAGGGCAATTGCGGCAAAATACAAAACAAAAGAAGTAAAACAAAAAAGTGCGATAATCTTCAAGGTGTGTCATGAAACAGGGGCACAACTAGGGGGATATTTGGACGGCATACCATGCCCCTTTACAATGCCTATCAAAAAACCAAAAACTATAGATCGTCTTACGAAACGGCAATTTTTCGTTGGGATTAATATGAAGTTGGGATGTAAAGTGGGAAATACAAGTTCGAGTCAAGGTACCTTTTTTTTTTTTTAGAGATCGCCATGATTTCGGGAGAAAAATAGCGAAATTGGAGACAAAATCGAAGTGAAGACCTTTTTTTTTTTAGAGATCACTATGATTTTGGGAGAAATATAGCGAAATCGGAGACGATAACGAAATGAAGACCTTTTTTTTTTTAGAGATTACCATGATTTCGGGAGAAAAACAGCGAAATTGGAGACGAAATGGAAGTGAAAGTCTTTTATTTATTTATTTTTTTCGAGAAAATTTTCGGGAGAAAATCGGGAAAACAAAGTTGAGTTGAGTTAAAGATTTGAGTATATATTTGAGTATAAACAAACATTAAAATTGCGTATTTTCTTGCCGATGTTTCCACAATGTCTTAATCGCGTAGAAACATTGCAAATCTAATTGGCAATCTACAACGTGGTCGAAGGGTAATCACATAAATCGATTAAACGCATACATCGGATAATCGCATAAAAATACATGGCAAATTGAATATGCGATTAACCGATTTCGTATGTATTTTTCATTAACTTATTCCGTGACCGCTTGCAGTCTGAACCAAGCTAAAAAGTTAAAATAGTTTAATTTTAATCTTTTTCTGCTGATTCAAAAATTTTTTGTTTTAGTCATATTTTACGCTTTCCTCTTTTAATCCAAAAAAGGGTTTCTCAAAAGGGACCACGAGGCCTTTACTGGGGGGCCACGAGCAGAAAAATTTTTTAGTCTTTCTTTATTTTTGAGAAGAAAATCAAGAAATCAGGGACAGTTTTAAAGTCAGAATCTTTTTTTTATGCTTCACTAGTCTTTTGAAACAATATTCTGTGTTATGTGTTAGCTGTCCATCGAGTTCGATGATGACTTGTCTCTAGCACGGATTATCCGTCTCCAGTCTGCTCTATTTGTTGAGAGTTTCTGCCAAGATCCAAGGGGAATATCTTTATCCTTGAGATAGCGTTTGATAGTGTCCTTGTATCTCAGCTTTGGGCGCCCTATTCCTCGAGTACCTTCAGCCAGTTGAGAGTAGAGGATGAGTTTCGGCAGTCTGTTGTTGCTGAGTCTATTGACATGGCCTGTCCATCTGAGGCATCTATTTATGAGAGTGTCGTACATGCTTGGCAGTTCAGTTATTTCCAGGATCTTTGTATTGGAAATATGTTGCCGCCAGTTGATGTTGAGAATCTGCCTGAGGTGACGCATCATGTATACGCTGAGCCTGTGAGCAGCGACCCTGTACACCACCCAAGCTTCTACTCCATAGAGGAGAGTTGATAATACTATTGCTCTGTATACTGCACACTTGGTCTTAATGGTCAGGTCCTTGTTTTGCCACACACGGTCTCTAAGTCTGCCAAAGGCTTTAGAGGCGTTTGATATGCGTAGTTCCAGTTCAGCATCATGCTTGTTGTTATCTGACACAGTCGTGCCAAGATATTTGAAGTTCTTCACATTGTTAAGATTCTCGCCATTTATCTGAATGTCAAGACCTGGATCTGTCGAGCCTGGAGGGGGTTGATACATCACTTCAGTCTTTTTGATGTTTATCTTTAGTCCAAAGATGCGGGCAGAATCAGCGAATCGAGTTATGATATCCTGGGCATCTGCATGACTGTGTGCAACAAAAGCTATATCATCTGCGAACATGAGTTCACGCACGATAGCCCCTGTGGTGCTTCTTGAGGATTTGAATTGGCTGACATTAAAGAGATCAGCCCCAGGCCGGCATTGTAACATGACTCCTTGATGATGATCTTTGAAGGCTTGGTTTAATACCACTGTGAGGTAAAGCGAGAACAGGGTGGGAGCGAGAACACAACCCTGCTTCACACCATTGTTCACGCTGAATGGCTCCGATAGTTCTCCTTTCAGGCTAACTGATGCTTTCATTCCCTGGTGTAGGGATGCAATAAGGCTTGTGAAGTGGTCAGGGCAGCCGAGCTTCCTTAGGATACTCCAGAGTGCTGATCTGTTTACTGTGTCAAAGGCCTTGGTGAAATCCACAAACACCATATACAATGGCATTTGTTGCTCGATACACTTCTCCTGTATCTGCTTGAGAGAGAAAATCATATCCACAGTGCCTCTTCCAGCACGAAACCCACACTGGGCCTCCGGTAGTAGTGTTTCTGCATAAACGCTCAGCCTGTTTAGTAGAATGCGGGCATACACTTTACCAGGGATAGATAACAGTGAGATGCCACGATAGTTCCCACACGAACGCCGATCACCCTTTTTGAACAGAGTGATGAGCTGGGCGTCCTTCCAGTCTTGAGGTGGAGTGCCTGACTTCCAGGAGTCAAGTTTGATTTCATGGAGACACTGCACCAGTGATTTTCCGCCTAGTTTGATGACTTCCGGGTGAATTCCATCAGAGCCTGGAGATTTTCCACTACTTAGCAGGGAGATGGCATCGGCCACTTCTTTTAGGTCAGGAAGCTCATCCATCCAGGATTGGACAGGGTGCTGCTTCAGGTCACGAGTGACATCGGGGGGCACTTCATTTGATTCATTTAGGAGGCTGTTGAAATGCTCGGTCCACCTAGAGAGGAGGTCTTTCTTTTCTGACAGTAATGCTTGGTTGTCAGAGGAGAGCAGCTGGTCAGGATAGTTTACTCTCGGTCCCCATACAGCTTTCAGTCCTTGATGGAATCCTCTCGTATCATTCATGTCTGCTAACACCTGGAGCTCAGCCGCTCTGCTCTGCCACCATTCATTCTTTAGCTCACGGCATCTCTTTTGAAGGAGACGGGAGTGTTGTTTAAACCTCGCTTTGGTAGACCTGGTGTTACGGTTTAACATTTCAGCGCGTGCCTGGTTTCGGTTTTCAATCAGTTTGCTTAGCTCGGAATCATTCCCGTCAAACCAGTCCGCATGCTTTCTTTCAACAAAGCCTAAAGTGTCCTTTGATACCTCGTACACTGTTGACTTGAAGGATGCCCACTTATCCTCAACTGTGCCCGACAGATTTGGCAACTTCTCATTCAGTTGTGATTCTAATTCATCCCTGGTGGCACCACATTTCAGCTTGCCGACATCTAGCTTTTTGAGACGCAGTCTGGACCTGCGTATCAACCTCCTTACTCTGAGTCTCGTCTTGGCCTTTATCATTATATGATCGGTGCTACAGTTTGCCCCTCTCACGGCCCTTGTATCGTGAAAGTCACCAATATCACGTTGACGTGTGATAATAAAGTCAATGAGATGCCAGTGCTTTGACCTTGGGTGCATCCATGAGTTTTTATGGGCAGGTTTGTGTTTGAAGCATGTATTAGTTATCACGAGTTGATGCTCAGTACATATGGACAATAGAAGCTCACCGTTTGAGTTTGCACGCCCAGTTCCGAACTTTCCCAGCACTCCATTCCAGATTGACTCATTTTCTCCAACTCTGGCATTGAAGTCACCTAAGAGAACAATCTTGTCATCTTTCGGAATGGGCTTCAGGATGTTTTCTAGCTGCTTGTAGAACTGCAAGATTGTATTAGGACTGTTCGTCATAGTGGGAGCATAAATTGCGATGATGGAGCAGAATCTTTCGCCATTCAGCGGTAGCCTAAGAGTGATAATACGATCATTTACAGGTTTAGGATCTTCTGACATTTTAGTGATGACAGCATTACTTATGGCTAGGGCAACACCAGACTCACTCTTTCTTCCAGATGTTCTACCACTCCAGTAGATTGTGTAGCCAGCTTCTTCTCTAATGCTGCCAGTGTCACCAAAACGAACCTCACTTAGGGCACAAATGTCCACTGAATATTTTCTCAGCTCACGAGTTATGATGGCACTTCTTCTTTCTGGTCTGTCAACTCGTTCACGGTCGAGCATCGTTCTAACATTCCATGTTGCAAAGTTCAGATCACAAGTAGTTTGGACCTTTTTATCCTGGGCGACGTCCTGCCAGTATGGGTTTCTACGTTTGCGAGACTTCATGATCTGTTTGAGACTTTGCTAGCAATAGATTTGTAAGGCTACTCGGAGTTTTGCTAGTTGTCAAAGCAGCCCTCTCCACAGGATGAGGGGGTTCTGGACTGGCAAGGTGAGACCAAGACGAGTACAGCTCCTCATCTGTCGCAGCGACAGGCCAGGCGTACAGTGCTTACACAGATACACTGCCCTCACAGGTTGTCACATTCCTGGTGTTGTTTATCAGAGTTTCACCTCTCTTAGATCCCCATATGATTAGCCTGTTTCCAGTTTCCAGTGGTGCCCGCGAGGAGGGACATATGGAGTCTTGGTGGAGCGATTTGTACAGCATACTACATCGTCACACCCTTGGCAAGCTTCCGGGTTTATCTCCATTAGCTTTACCACCACCACTAACAATATTAGCTTTACCACCACCACTAACAATATTCTAAGCAGGGGAAAACGGGTGATGAGAGTCTCTGAAAAGGGGCCACAAGCCATGAAAATTTGAGGATCATTGGTCTAAACTATCTTTTTGTTTTACTTTTTCCGCGTCCGCTTCCATTCTTAACCGACCTTTAAAGGCTTTTTTATAAATCAAACGGCTTATCTAAACATTTCTAATTTTACAGGCTGGAAAAATTTACATCTGCGATTATGTTCCCTTGACAACAGACATTCCGCGAAATAAAGATCTAATTTGCTCGGATTCCGTTGCTTTGTTTTATGTCAAAGGAGAAGAATTTCTTCCGATTGCGATTCAGCTAGTACCAAATGATCGTGATTATTTGTTCACACCGAACCAGGGAGACTGTGCGTGGTTACTGGCAAAAATGCACTTTAGATGTACGTCTGTTTCCGTACATGAGGTAAAACACTCGGTTTTTGTTTGTTATTTGATAACAATTAACATAATAAGATTTAAATTATATTTTTAAAGACAAAACATGTGGCGAATTTGGGTTATGAACATTGCATGATTCTGGTGGTCACCGATAGAAATTAAGTAAATATTTCGCTTTTGACAGTGTAAACTTTTCGGTTGAAAAACTTTGCACTTGAGAAAATTAGCTCATTTAATATTTTTCAATTGTTTTAAAAACTTTTGTAAATTATGTTTCAATTGCGAATCGGATTTCAATAAACATGGAAAACCTTTTATGTACAGATCGACCGACCTTTTTATTGTGATTTTTATAATCATTGTGTTTATAATAATCATAAGTTTTTGACAAGTATATAATAGTTTTATAAAAAAGGAAAAATATTTCTAATGTATAAATTTTCAGTGGGTGTATCACTTTCTCTATACTCACAACATGATGGAGCCGTTTTGTGTTGCGCTTTTCCGTTGTCTTCCAAAAGCTCACCCGATCTATAAGCTCTTAAGACCTCACCTTCAAACAGTTTGCGCAATCAACACAGATGCACGCAATTCATTGATCAATCCCGGAAGCTTAGCGAATAAGGCAATTGCATTGTGTAAGTTATTTACTATTAAATTGATTGTTTTTCAAAATTTAAATAATCGAAACCAAAACAGAAATATTATTTGTAAATGTCATTATGCTCTTTTGTCATTATCAATGGCAAGGCAGAATAATAAAATTGTTTTTCTAAATTTTAAAATTAATTGTTTTTCTAAATTTTTATAAGCAAACCCGAAATATTAATTGTGAATGTCATTATGCTTTTTTGTCATCATCAATGGCGAGGCAGAATGATAAGAGGATGTTTTTTGTTCTTTTTGTTTAAGTCCTTTCTAAAAAACTTGTTACACTTCTTTTATCATATTAATCCAACTTCATAAATCTATAGTTAATTTTCAGTCTTTTACAGTAACTTAAGTTATTTTTATGATTTAGTATTTTTATTATTTATCAGTGATGGCGTTACAAAAAGGGAGGCCCTGTGCAAGAAAAGTAAGGAGGGGCCACTATTTAGTGTTCTAAGGCAAAGCAATCTCAAAAAAACAGGTCATTGTTATAGAGGGACCCACTTTTCAGTATATCAAAATAAAGTTATCTCTGAAAAAAAGGTTTTTATTTTAGGGGGCCACTGTTAAGTGTATCCAACCAGTGTTATCTCTATAAAAAAAACTCATCGCTTTAGAAGGGCCACTTTCTAATGTATCAAAACAAAATGATGTCTAAAAAAAAGTCATGGTGCTGCTATGAAGAAATACTCGTAGAGCAATATCTTGTATAGGGAGGCCATTTTTTGATGTATTTTAGGGGGAGCCCAGTGCGGTTGCTCCGTTCGCACCCTATTAAAACCATCACTGTGTTTAAGTAGTGATTGCATAATGAAAACCCCCACTTAATTTACTTTAAGAGCTTCTTTGTGGTACAGAATTTTAATATCGCTTTAAACAAAATCGATTTTTTCGGAGCCATAAGCTTTTCGTGACGCTCTCATCAGTGGCAATCGCGTCAAAATGGGACGAACCAGAGAAAATCAAGGTATTTATAGTCTCAACAGTTGGGAGAAAGGTGCTGCAGTCTCGGAAAGGAGAAAGGCACAATTGCACAGTGTGGTGCAATACAGGATGTTCTCGGAAAGGAGAAACGCACTATGTGCAATTACCCCTGGAGAAACACTGTTACTCGCAACTTAGGTTATTTGAAAAGTTTTAATGTGTAAACAAATTCCTTTTGTTTACATAAAACCGGATGTTTGGTTTTGATAAAAGTTGCCTCGAGTAGACACAGATGGAACGAGTTGCGTGCCACAGCAAGAATTTTAAAACGTTTGTCGTTATAGTTTGCAGCACATTGCTCGTTGTCAAGCAAATGTTGTCCTATGGCAGAGTCACAATCTGGATTGTTACGTTTTAGCTTACAGGATCTGCCAGGTTGAGATCGTGTAGGGCGCTTCGCTTGCTGTTGTAGCCATTTAGGAACATGCTGCTTGATTCTATCTTGTAGTCGCTGTGATGTTCGTCCTACGTACCTACTGTCACAGTGGCACGAATATTCATAAACAACGGAGCTTTTTAGCGTGGTAGGTAAAACATCTTTGCGGGCTACAGGCAACATGCGTTTCGATGTAAATACAACTCTGGTGGTAACGGAGCCATAGCAGCTTTCAACAGCCGTTTTGACGTTTTTATCAAGACCAATGGAAGCTTTCCCTATCCAAGGAACTCTCAAATATACGGGACACTTCTCAGGACC